>CM076579.1:464850496-466089176 GCA_034641835.2 Pinus albicaulis | reverse complement strand
AGAACCTGTTCTGCATACCTTGGTTCACTGTAATTGTGTGCACCTGTGAATGTATACCTGTCAAACCTGTAATCTCAGTTTATCTCTACATGCTCTCCTCTTCTTTTTCCTTTTCCATAATTGCATTTAAGTTTTCATGCTCAATCATATTCCAACCCGGGCAATCTCTCTCTCTGCACTTATTCTACGCTGGCAATTTCAATTAAGCAAGGCTGGCTATTTTCTCGGTTGGCACTCAGATAATAATCAATAAATCTAAGGGTTTATTTTGATGCCTCCTCTAATAATGTGCTCTCCAAGACATACATATATCACTGCGTTCTTTAATTACTCGCAACCTTAATATATATCAATGCAAATAACTCGGCGTCGAACATATACATATATACGATCAACCTTATCATATAAACCTCGGTGATAAATATTTAAACTATATTGTAATTAATCCATTACATAGGTTAATATGTCTCCGTCGTTATACATAAGTTCTTTTATACTCTGTCGAGCCTTATACTAAATTAATAACCCAACTTCATTACATATATTTCCGCTGGGCCCACAATGCCATCAATCGCCAATCGAATGCACACAACATACATGACTTATCGTCCTCGTACAAGTCCTGTGATCACCCACCGTTGGATAGCCTTTGCCCAGATCAACAGATCTTATTCATTTCGCTGGGCGTCTTCCGCTGATCGTTAATGCGCGAAATTTCATTTTAATCAAAACCACTTGGGACACGTGGCCAAATCCTAATGGAATCGCTTCGATTCCACAGATACCACCTTCCATATAAAAGTGGTGCGAAAAATACCAGAAACCGCCGTCACTGTTCCCCATTCCTACTCATGGTTAAGTTGCTTTACTCCAGGTTCCGGTCCTCCATGATTTCATATACATATAACTTTTCATCGTATTTCAGTTATATATATGACTATGGTTCCTTCCACCTTTATTAAAACAAATAGCTCATATTTCAATGTATTGTCGTATTCGATTCCGCTCCAATGCTCTGGGTTCCGCTGCCTATTTAATCTACAGAGGTTCTATCAAACTGTTAACCCCAAAACTCGTGGGATAATCAATACCATGACATCATTGGCTACCAGAGTTCAGAGATTGAGCCATTACACAGATTCGGCACCTTTCATCACAATCTTCCACCATAATTTATCTTGCTGGTAACTACAGGTATGGCTACGCATAGCTAATGGCTTTCAGTAGGCATCAATTTATTCCAATCACACACAGAATCATGGCTCATACATTCCACACAGTCAATTTATGTTCCACTGCGGGTTCAACGGTCTATCCACACATAACCCTCGCCACAAATTTTATTTATTCGACACAAAAACCTCGCCACAGAGTTTATTTACACACCATACCTCAAAATTGCACACTATAGCATCATAGACCCATTTAGACCCCCAATTACAGAATCTCATGTAATGCAAAACTTCTTCACTACTCTACACCTTGAATAGCTCTTTACATAAATTCACTTCCTTTGCTTCCTCTGCTTTTTATTTGCTGCCTCTGCTGCCTCTGCTTCTTCTCTGCTGCCTCTGTTCTTTGCCATCTCCTTGCATACCTCCTTTGCCATCAATGACAACATTTCCAACACTTTTCAGCAGATTTCTCCTTTAGATCCCTGTCCCTCCCAACCCTAGATCTACTGGCCTCTTTTTAGTGTGTTTTGACTAGATTTTTTCCCTCTGTTAGACTAGTTTTGAGAGACCCGTATTTTTGGGATAGATCGATGCATTGTTAGCTGTTATTTTTCTGTTATTTCAGCATTATATACTGTTCTCTGCAGATTTATTTTCAGTTACACAGCACACTTTTTCTTTTTCTCTCAAAACGTTAGGGTTTAAAAATTAAAATTAACGCACGCCACACACTCACCCTAAGTGAAGAAGAGCCTGGTTAACACCGCCAGGAAAAGAATTTAAAACATTGTAAAATCAGTTGACACTGCACCTTTCTGCCCTTGTTTTGACATTGTAATCACTTGATTCTGCACCTCCATGCCTTTGTTGGTCGTTCTTCTTCCCCTTGTGTCGTGTTTGTGTTGTCACCATTGCGCCCCCAAGGCACACATCCCAGAGACTTCTTGGCCTTCACCCTCAGTTTCCGGTCGGTCGACCTACTCCTTCCTGCCGTCGTCGAGTTATTCCTCCTCCGAGTCCGCACTCTGACTCCTCTTCTGATTCATTAGGTTCTCCTTTTACTTCTGGTTCTCCCCCTGTCACCTTCACTCTGTCTGGTCTAGGGCCTAACGCTAGCGGTAATCTCGGCCCTAATGTCGGGACTACTACTAGCGGAACCACCACAGGAACTACCTTGGCTACACCTTTTCTCCCTTACATGGCAGGCCTCAGCCTCCCCGATCTCAATCAGTTGACCAATGACCCTATCTGCCACGATGTTGGTTGGCCTACTATGCCAACCAAGCTCCCCTCCGACATCCCTAAGTTCGAAGGCCTTGCTGGAGAAGATCCAATCAACCATGTCCAATCTTTCCACATGTGGTGTTCCTCCAATTCCATTACCGATGATTCCATCTGTCTTCGGCTGTTCCAACGCACGCTTACAGGTGAGGATTATAAATGGTATGTTGACCAGGCCACCTCTTCCCATACCACCTTTGAGACCATTGCCAAAGCCTTTTTGTCTTATTTCTAGCTCCCTCTCCGATACGACACTGGTACAGAGCTTTTGACTTCTTTCTGCCAAACCTCTTCAACCCGCCTTTCTACTCATGTCCAGGAATGGCGGAGAAGAAGGAGCTTATGTTGAGCCCCCACCTTTGAAGATCGGGTTTATATGGACTGGTTCCTTCACACTCTCTTACCTCCCATTGGCAAAGATGTCGCCTCCCATTTCCCTCAAACCGAATAAGCCGCCCTCCAAATAGCCTTGAAATATGACTTGATCTACGCTCAGTCTGGTTATGTTTATACCGTCCTTCCTGACCTCCCCAGGCCCGGTGGCGCTAACGCCTCAGGGGCATCTCATTCCGCCGACGGTATCGTTGGAGCCCTTTCTCATCCGTATTCTCAACCACCTATGGGCTATGGACTCCCTCCGGGAGGGGCCAGCACCTTTAGCACTTTTCCCCCTCCAGGTAGCATGTATCCAGGATACGGCATGCCTCATCCTTTTTCCCAACCTCCTGCTTACCTCAATGTTTCCCAACCTAACCATTATCCTTATCCACAGCCCGACACTCCAACTCCTCTAGCATATGCACTTCCACCTCCCTTGCCTTCTCAACCCCAGCAACAGCACCTACAGCCCCCTCCAGGGCAAGTATTTTCACAACAGGGCGCGACTAATCCCCCTTCCTCTCAAAGAAGGCAGAGAGGCAATCAAAATCAATATGCCCCTAGTACTCGTGGACCCAATCCTCAAGGTACTGACCCTAACACTGTTAACCAACAACAGGGCACTCAGCCCAAGCCGGACAGGCCTATTCGCACAAATAAGCCTTGTTCATGTTGCGGTGTTTACGGTCATTACACTCACGATTGTCCCCTTCTACCATAGATGCGGTAGATGTGGGAGTCTCAAGCCACATTGCGAGGACGACATGCCTCCCCTCATGCTCCCCCTAATGTGGCCACCACTCAACCAGCTGTGTTTACCGATCCTTTCCCCCCACAAGGATTCGTGGCTACCCAACCACCTGATGGACACGTGGCCACTTAGCCTTCCCCTTCTGGTTCCTCTGATTACCAGATCCTCATGATGAACTTTGCTCCATCCCCAACCGTCGACCTTAACCTTCAAACTCGGTCTCGCCAGTACCCCAAGCTTCCTGCTCAGTCTGCCTCCGAGTCCCCTTCTTCAGGTTCTACTGAGCCTCTTTCGACATCCAATGGTCCCTTACATATCCCTCAGCCCAAAGTTGAGGTTCATACAAATATTCCTAAAGGACCATTACGCTGAAATGTTGCTCCTGGTCGAGTTGCTCATTCGTATAGCATAGTAGATGATTTGGCGCAGTCTCCTGCTGCCATTTCCACATTGGAACTCCTCCAATTGTGCCCTTCCCAAAAGAAGGCTCTACTATCTGCCATGGGCACTGTTGATCCTGCTGATGACCAAATGATTTTTTTCGACGCCCATCAATCATAACATCCTCCCCTTCCTACTTCCGTATCCTTCCAAATCCCAGTCAAAATCCGGAACGCTAATGTTTCTCGGTGCATAATTGATGAGGGGGCATCCACCTGTGTGATGTCTGCTTCGGTTTGGAAGCAACTCGGATCTCCTGAGTTGGTCCCTTCCATGATCACCCTTCGAGCGTGGGATGGCCACGCCTCCCAGCCCATTGGCCTCTTCCGTAATTGTCCTATCACTCTTGCGGGCAAGACTGTTTGCGTTGATGTCGAAGTCATCGACGCCCCTCTAGATTACAACATTCTCTTGGGGCGAAGCTACACCTATGCCATGTCTCCTTTCCCTTCCGTGGTTTTTCACAAGATGTCTTTTCCTCACAATAGAAAGATATTCACCATCGACCAGTTGACGTATCATGAGCCAAAGTCTCAAACTGCCCCTAAGACGACCATCTCTTCTGTAGCCAATAAGCAAACCGTCGATTCCTTGACCAGTGTCTCTCCCGGCGTCTACAAAGACTCCTCTTTGCTTGGAACTTTCCCTGGTATCCATCCTCCTCCTATCTTTGATCCCAGCTTATCGAATGTTTGCATGATTCAATCGTCTCGGGAATGGCATGGATTGGTGGGGAATACCATTCTGGCACAATATGAGGCGGGGTGGACATCGGATTAGCAGGTGCCCTTAAGCGACCCGCTTCAGCTAGTCAGAAACCTCAGACTCAACCTCGCCCACTGCAACTTGCGCTTAGCCATTCATCTCAGCCAGCTGGACCTCCTCCTTTTGGCGCTTCTCCTACAACTGGTATCCCTGAACCCCTCTATCCTCCTGGGTCGGTTCCCCCAGGCCTCAACCATCTCAGAGCCATCCCCCCCGGTATATCCCACTGGTCAGATACCTTTCCTAGCTCCCCCTCCTGGAGTCTATACAGTCCCCGTCATGGCCACCCTCTCTCTCCCCAACCTGACCCTAGGCATACCCATCTGGTACCTTGATCCTCCAACCACTACCCCACCTGGTCACCCCAAACCTTATCTTGCTTTGACACCAGTTCAACTGGTCCCTCTCGCTTCCTCCGTTGCCACCATGCCCCCAGTACCTCCCCAGGACCCTACCCCTATGGTGAAAACTCCAGGAAAGAAAGGAAAAGCTCGCAAAAGGGCATCCAAAGACAAGGCCACCCTGACTGACCCGGCTCCTCCTCCGCCCCCAAAGCCTTGCGCCTTGTGTGATGTCGTTGGTCACGCCACCCATACTTGTCCTGAGTTGCCCCGTATTCAACCCATGGTTAAAGTTGTGTTCCCTGAGTCTACGGTCCCTGACCCCTCTATTCTGTCCTCGTCTGTAACCAAGAACCCAAAGATTATTCACACCAACAAACCCTGTGCTTTGTGCGGTATCCATGGCCATTACTCCCACCATTTTCCTCACCTGACACATTACCGCGCCTCTTTAGAGGTAGTTCGAGAGTATGAGGTTGAACAAAATCAGTCTGCCTCTCCCATACTTGTGCAGTATGCTTCAGGTCAGCTTGAGGATCCCCCTGCTCCCATTGACATTCCCCCCCCTGATGTCTAGATGATGGAGTCTACTACCACCATTCTCTACCTATCATCCTCTGTGAGACCCTTGGGGAACATTCCCTTTGAATCCTCCCCTGTTGTTTCACTCAATCCCCCTTCAGCAACCACCCTAGGCTTAACATCTTTTGACCATCAGTTTATCTATTCCTTTGTCATCCCCCGTGACGATCTGTATGTTAGCCTTTCTTCCTATACAGATGATCTAGGTAGCTTTACCGCGTCATGTGGTTTCTCTACCTCTCATTATACCCTCTTTTCCCATCAGGATGTCCTCTTGGAAACCTTCTCCACCCACGACCTCATCCTTTCCACCCATAATCAGGATAACACCACCCCTATCTCTGTTGACCTCCGCAGCCCAAGTCCCAGCCATACCTCATATCGCCCTCATATACCACCATCTATTTCGTATACGAGTCATAGCCATCCTACCCATTGCACTCCCTCCCGCAGTTGCCACTCGATGTCTACCATACACTCACGCTGGCGTCATTGTTCCTCCTCCCATTTTTTTTCTTGTAACACCATTCCGCAGGATCTCCCGTCCTCACCCTATATCGGTTACGCCGA
The DNA here is from genome assembly GCA_034641835.2 of Pinus albicaulis. Classification (NCBI taxonomy): domain Eukaryota; kingdom Viridiplantae; phylum Streptophyta; class Pinopsida; order Pinales; family Pinaceae; genus Pinus; species Pinus albicaulis. Next base: position 466,082,892 of record CM076579.1, on the reverse strand, counting down.
TGGTACAATTCGTTACTCCCGGAATCTAGCCTTGACAGGTTGGGCCATTTTCACCCCCTTGCATGCCCTTGTTCTCTCAAATGGGGTTTGCATTGGTCCTACCACCAATAATCAGGCTGAATATGATGGAGTGCGTGGTCTTTTAGTTGATGCCCTCTCTCGTCGCATCCTCCATCTACATGTTCATTTAGATTCCCTACTTCTTTTCATGCAACTAAATGGTGTCTATCATGTACATAATCCTATGCTGTTTAGATGATATTTACGAGTGAAACTCTTGATACGTGAGTTTGAAACCATAACTTTCAACCATGTACCTCGAGAACAAAATCACTATGTAGATAGCATTGCAAACCATGTTCTAGATTGGCATTTATCACACGCATTTTATACAAGACAATAACATTCATAATCATTAAAAAAGATGCATATCCATCATATGTGTCACAAAACATGTGTTTAGAGTCCATCTACTCTGATACATCTGACATGCCCATAGCATGTTACAAAAAACTCAAAACTGGGGGGCACCACTTGTCCCTACATACACACTAGGGGGCACCACCTGTCCCACACCTAATCACTATCTGGTGGATCCCGAGCCAATGGCTCTGCTCCTGCAGCTTGTAGATCACGTATCCCCTGACCGGCCATCGCCATGCACCGCATGACACCCCGCCATTCCGAGGGTAGAACAATACATGGCTCTATGTATTGGTCATCTAAGTCTTGCCACCCGGGCTTTGAAACACCGTTCAGAAACCTATCGCATCTATGGCGGATGTCCTCTAGGAGGGTGGCCGCATCCTCATTATGTGCCGCTCTCGATCCACTCGGCCCTGTAGCTCCTGATGCTGCCGGTCGTCCCATATATCCGGCCGGTTTTACCAGAGCTATATCTGCATACCAAAAGTACATGATTCAGTACCCTATCTACTATTCAAAAAACTTTAAAATGCCCAAAAAAGAGTAGTCACTTGTCACTTACCATCGGGTCCCCATACTCGACCAGGCATAAGTGGTAGGCCCGGATCCCCACAATAACTCATCCCACCATAGGGATAGTCATCTATGTATAACAACATCTGATCCTAATGGGCAAAGAACTCAGGTCGAAACACCCATCCGACCGCCCCTCCTCCTCCTCTCCGCAGTAGTCTCCCCCACCGGTGCATCCTGGGCTCTCTTGGGCCCCCATCTGGGAGCTTTATACGAGGCCATAAGGTCAGGATCTTCTCAAAAAATAAGGAGCACAATAAAGTCCCATACGAGCAGTCGTGGTTCACTTGCCGCTTGCAAAGCGACAGCTGTCGTTTTAACGACACCAACATCATTTGGGCCCACCCATAGTAGGTCCCACTCAACACACTCTCCACAATCATCATCTTCCCCCTAGTGATGTGATGGAGCACCTGGTTTCCCAGGATCCGCAGCACCACTGTGGCCACTGCACGGGTCTCTAATATCTCTAGGTCCCCGATCGGTATCCAAGTCCCTTTGACTTGGAGACTCGGTCGACAATGTCGCTCCACAAACTCCATGATGTTTCGCCCCTGGGGTAACACTGGCTGCGTATTTCCCACCATCCCAAGTGGCGGGAGACCAGTTAGGAAATACAGATCCTGGACTGTCAATTCGATTCTGTGCCCCTGCACTACAAAGACCTCATGATCTGGATCCCAATAACTGACAATCCGAGCCAACAAGGGCTCCCCTGCTCTCATCAAAGGGTTCTCCAAAAACTTCAGAACCCCAAATCTGGCCAATACACGACGGACACCCTGATCTGCCTGGATCTCTGACCGTAATGTACCCAGGTCTCTCTCTCTCTATCTGACCCGTATATCTGCCATATCTGCACAAACACATCATCTTTGTCAGTATACCGATAGGAAACACTGTCACCAATCACAAAAACCCACATCTCAGCCCTAAAACAACACTCAAATCTCATTCACCCTCCAGGTCGCACTTTTCTGCCCATTCCTATGAAAGGTTGCCATTTTTGGATCAAAACCTGCTTCCCAAGTCGCAGTTTTTGGCCCAAAAAGTGCGACCCGGCCATAGAGGTGAAAGAGGGCCTGTTCCTGAGATTCTGGGCCCTAATCTGAACTTTCAATCCATCAAAATGAAAGAGTAAGGTTAAGCCTCTTACCTGCAACTGACGGATCTCGATTCCAATGGTCGGTTTGTCCGCTACGCTCACCGTAAGATTTAGGGCCTTCCCTCCTCTCTACATTCACCATAGCAACACTAGCAAATGAGTGAATTTGGATGGAAAACTGCCTTATTAAAAGAGAACCCTTGTTTTTTCTTTCGCCTGCTGCGACCACACCGTAGCTCCGTTTGACAAACCGTCTGCACCATTGGAAAGATCTCACCGAGCCCTCAAATGGGTATCTGTTAGTTTCTCGTGATTTGATACTTCACTAGGACACATTTTGTCCAAGATGGGTCACTTCACCTCCCCCCAAAATTTAATTTCCTCACTTACAACACTTGTACTTGGGGCACCACTTTGCCTCCATACTTGTCTTGGTTCGTGTCGATTTTCGTCATGAGATACCATCTTGTACTTATGTTTTCATGGTCCCCCATGGGACCTTTTTTGTGTGGTAGCACCATCGATTTGCCCTTGTTTAGAGCATCCAAGTTGAGTCATCATCGCATTCATGGAGTCTATCCCGAGTCCCTTTGTACCCCGCTATCGTCCTCCCTCCTTCATTGCTTGGTCTCTCTCTTATGTCGCACGTTATGGCCTTCAGTCCCACTGTCCCCTATCCATTATGATACTGTGTCAGTCGCTGCCATGTCAGTCATGCCCTTTATGCTCTAGCAAGGGAAGTCGTCCATTTGCTACTCAGTCCCCTTCATTCCATCATCATCATTAGTATTAGTCTGTCCGTCGCGCTAATATTTTCTCACGTGCCTTAGTTGAGGATCTCTCACTACCTCACCTATGGCAGACCTCCTTCTGTCGAGATCAACTCCTTCATTCCAAAAGATAGGTCTAGAGGGCGGTGTACCTTGGTTATAGCTTCCACTCTTGTTCGGTGCCTCGGATCAGGCAAAGGGATCTCGTATTTCCCTTTGACTTGATTGTTTCTCCACTCCAACTCCTTTCAAAATGATCGAGATATGTATGCTTGATGGTCCAGTGATGCAGCAACAACTATTGGTGATGCCCGGGTGTGTGTGAGATGTCTCAGCCCTCATGAGGGGGTGGCCTTGTAGGTAGCCCCCCACATACCCGGATGACCTCTTCATTGCAGCCTTTGATGCAGCTCCATATATTTGATGATGTCGGCCTTAGCCGCTTGCAGTGCCTCTTTGATTTGCATGTATCAGTCAGATTTTGTGAGCCCTTCCCCTCTCATTGGGGGCATTTGGGTTGTATTTGTATCTCATGTACTCAAATATTATTGTATAAGTCCTGGCTGTTATCCCAGGCACATCATGTATGTGAGATCCCTCATTGTACTTTTATCTGTCTCATGTTTATGCCGGCTGTACTTTATGGTTCGGTCCCTTCTTTACTGGACACACTATTCTTTTGTACTTTGTCTCGGTGGGCATAGGTATGCCTCCCCCGCCGCCTTTAGCACAGGTACCCTCTCATAAAAAAGAACATTTGCACTGTAAGTCTCGTCTCTTGGAGTGAGGTTCTTGACCCATTAGTCTACCTTACATTTCTCTCTGCGACTTCCCTTGTGATGTACGAGTTGGTTCTTACAACGTGCTTAGGTCATACGATTTGCTCTAACACTACTTTGTGCTAGAGGCATTGTGTTACACCATTTTTTGGTCACCTAACCTACTACCATTAGATGGACCCAAGTGCACCATCTAAGACCAATTTTACCCTAAGTAAAATTGCTTTCACTATGTAAAATAACTTAATAAAATACATTTATTAGGTTGTTTATAGTCTAAATAGAAAACCCCAAAAGGAAATATTAAACAAATCTATATTTGTTTGATTTTCCTCATGGAATAATTAATTAAACAATAATTTAATTATTAGTCCTGGTTATATTTAACCCAAAACAAGGAAATTAATTAGATAAATCCTTATTTATCTTATTATTTTCTAGGAATAATTATTTAAATCTTATTTAAATAATATTCCTTGTTAAATATGACTAAATCATTTCTAAATAATTAAATAAATCATTATTTATTTAATTATCATTCAACCACTTCCTTAAAATGATAAATAAATCATTTATTTATTTATTATTTACAAATAAAGGGATTTGACCCGAGTCAAATGCCTTTTCCCTCCAACAAATATAATAAAATATTCCATAAAAGGTGGATCTAGATTTGGTTAATGTTATTTTAATCATGCACCAAGATCTATAATGACCCAATATTTTGTTATAAATAGGAGGGTTTTCTCCTACCATTCTTCACCTTTTGTTGCCTATTAGATCACTCTGGATCTATACTCTTGGTCTGACTTTGAGCAATCATCATTGTCATAATTTTCATTATTTGCTGTGTGAGCTCCCTTTGAGTTCTATCTTTGTCTGGGTTTTCTACACCAACAGGAGAGAGAAATGCTAGATCTGAAGTGCTAAGGACTTCCAAGAACCCATCCCATTGAGGAGAATTGGAAACACCTTCTTTTTTTCCTCCCAGGTGCCCTTAATACAAAAATTCTTTCAAAAAATATTGTTCTTGTCTTGTCTATTGGATGTATGGATAAAAACCTTATTTTTACTAATTAATGTCTCTTTATGCATAGATCTGGTTTTCTGCAGCACTTGTCTTGATCAACTAACCACAGATCTGAAGATATTGGCAGCCATACTTGATGTTAGGGCTATAAGTTATGCGTAGCTAAAGTGGTATTTTTTCGTACACTTCGACAAAAGATTCATACTAACATATATATATATATATATACACACACACACACACACACACACACTAGTTCTTAGCTATAGCAACCGCATGGTCTTCTTATGCACTGCCTCTGCTGTGGTAACCGTGTGCGTATCCTCTGTCACCGTAAGTCCACAAGCTATATGAGAACATGTATTTACTTGTGCTATCTGCATTAATTCATTTCTGTTTGTTATTCTATTTATATCTGCTCCTTAAACCACGTTGTATATCCTCCATATTATTTTCAAGACTTTCTCCTTTTTCCACGTTATATATCCTCAGTCAGATTCTCAATTCGTTATCCTTATTTTAGTGCTATTTGACCACAGAAATCTCTATTCTATTTGACCGTAGATATCACTATTCTATTTGACCGCAGATATCATTGTGTTATTTGACCATAGATATCACTGTGTTATCATCTCTAATGAACCGCAGAAATAGTCATATATATATATGAATTGTATGGCTATTAGGCCGACCATACCATAGGTAATTAGGTTGACTTGGTAGCTTGCAAAGAAGGCTGACATGTAGTTTATTTCTCCAACATATTACTACACATATATTCTCATATTGTTGTAGGAGTTTCCACTATATATATTAAGCTTGTATGCTAACACTTCTGGAGGGCTTGATGAGAGCTTCTATACATGGTCTCCGAGCATATTCATCTGAATTAAATCCTTCATGATTTTGACCCTTAATCCTATTTATACTTTAGAAGACATGAACCTACTGGACATCAAGAATAACTCTATCTACATAAAATTTTTCTCATGAAACCCATGAGACAAAAAATACAGTTTTATTACCATATTCTTCTTCTTTTCATAGTTACATAGTTAGCATGAAGACCGACCTAGTTACATTTCACAACATTTTCAGCCTTGCCATGCCATTTTCTAATAGTCATGGTGCGATGGGGTTCTCTTACATGCTTGAGCTGGATAGCTAGGTGGTTTCGAAAAGGAGTGAGTTAGTCTTAAGAAAATTCCCAAAGTCCTAGAAATCCATAGACAGATATATGGCGGGATATGTGATAAAGCATGAGGGTGGAGACAGGAAAATTCCTCATGGTGTGGGTGAAGAAATACGAAGGCATACCTGATTTTATAGGAATAGTGATCCCTGGACTGATATATGGTGGGATTGTGATAAATCATGTTACTGTATGTTTCTTTTTTGGGCCTAGGAATCCCTTGGACGGATATATGATAAAGCCTCATTGAATAGTTTCTTTCTTTGGGCCTAGAAATCGTTGACCGATTTTGGTGGGATATGCAATAAAGCATGAGAATCATGGTCATTTTTTTGTGAGTCCCATATTCATCCTTGGAATATTGCACGAGGGTGATTGGATGAAAGAGAGATTTGGTTCAGCCTAATCTATGATCAGGTGGGAAGTGGAAGTGCGTCACTTGGTTGGATTTTTCAAATGTTAATAAGAGCTCTTTTTTCCCCTTGTATTTCATGAGTAAATGTAATTTATATTATGTGGCTTTGATGTTTGTTCTATCATTTTTATTATTCTCATTATATGCTGGTTATAATGAAGGTTTTATGATAGAATTTAGCTATGTTTCTCATCATGTTTTGATTAGTAAATGAATGCTTAACGAATGTATGACCTAATAGATAATAATTCAACTAATTTTAGAGGGCATCAAACCTTCTTGATGTATCTCAGATAATTATGAGGCCCCTATGTTCAGATGTGTATTTATGACATGTACATTACATGTTCATGATGTGTTTAAAAAAATACATGTCATGGTTAGGATGAGTCAGGTCAGGTCCTTTCTCAAGTCCTACTCTAGAGGCCTTGCCTCCTCCTTATTTATCATTTATGATAGTTTCATAAAGTTTTGGATAGAGTTATGGAGCCTGCACCTGAAAAAGTGGCTCAGATCTCGAGGTCACTGGCACATAACTGAGTGGAAAATACTGCAGTCATGGGGAAGAAGACCTGTGGGAGAGACCAAAGGGGTTCAATCATATGAGTGCCTTTTTATGGGTGATACTGGGGGTTTAATTCAATGAATGGCTAATTCAACTCAGGGGATAGGCACCTAGGGTGGTTGGTTAGCTCCTAGGGTCATGTAGCATTTGAGGGAGGTCAGTAATGTTTTGGTTCGGTGGTTCCACTACTTTAAGCTGATGTAGGGAGTTGAATCATATCATACTAATCCTTCACTACATATTTACCATGATGGTCTAGAAATATTGGGTAAGTGTGGGAGGACAATGTTACAAGTGGTATTAGAGCATGGTTCACCCCTTGTGTTATGGGGAATTTATGATTGCAAACAAAAGTATCTTTGCTATACCTAGTGGACTGGTCTAGAATAAAAGAAAGCAAAGAATATAGAGTTTCCCTTATATAAATTGAAGAATGGAAAGAGGCTTACCTAGAATTTGTCCCAAAATTTACTTTCTTTTTTGACTTGTAAGCTCCAATCATATCTCTAAGCGCTATAATTAAAACCTGTAGATGCAATCCAAATAATCCCAAGATCCACAACATCTATGTAGCATAATTTAATTAATCTATTCAATGGATCAACAAGGAATTTAAATAAATGAATATAGAGGTAAAATTACACATATAGTAAAAAAATATACTCTTTTTATTAATGTAAATAGGAGAGAGTTTACAACCAGGAATAGTAGTTTATCTTGTAGATATCTACCCATGTTTAATTTTCCTTCCTTGTCACAAAGGACACCTCAATATCACCCTAATGCATGAAGAAGATGAATATTTTAGATTCAAGGTAGTAGCAAGAGGGTATGATCAGTCTCCAAAAGCCAACCCTGATGTTATGGATGCAATAAATTTATAGGAGAGGGATAGTAGTTTAGGATTTACCACAATGAGCTTGAGATCCACTTATTATGGGAGGATGAGATCAAGGGATGAGAGGTGAAGTCTCCAAGGTAGGATCACATAGGACTCAAGCTTCTTATCCATAACAAATGGTTCAAACGACACCTCGAAGCATCTGGAAGAGGAAGCTTAGGAGAAATTTTTAATTTTCCTGATTTTATAGAATCATCGTACCTCGAGCAAGAAGCAAGCTACTGTTGACCAGAGCTAGTGCATAAGGAAGAAACCCATGCTAAAAAAAGGTCTCTAAAGGGGCAGGGTACGATGGGGCTTAAAATAACTTATTTTGAGTAGTCAGACCCAAAAATTCAGGTATTTGGAAACGTGATGCTTAGGGTTTTGTGTATGGATAATGAAAAAATGTTCAAGGAAGTGGATTGATCTAATTTGTAGGACTATTGTCTAGATACATCAAAATTGTAGATATCATATTTCCCCCTAAAGTGTGAAGTGAGAGGCATTAGCTAATGAATGAAGTTCTTTACCTTATGAAAATTTCGAATCAAGAAAAACAGGTCGACACCATCATATTTTACAATAAATTTTCATCATGATATCTTTGCTACGGGGGGTTATACCCATTACATGTACAATGATCAAGAAGTCACATCCACTGATTTCAAAGTGTGGACTCATGATTGGATTATTTTTTGAATGATCATAGGCATCATACTTTTTAATATTGTATTAATCATGAAATCATTGCCTAGATGGATGAAACTAGATCTGAGGTCTTCTGTCTCGTTCACTCAATTGTCCAATCTACTAGTCTAACCATGTGAATAAATAAGATGGATTCAAACATGCTAGACACCATATTATTACTGACTAATGATGTAAATCATTAACAAATGCAAGAATAACCACTGATAATGTTAATGGATCTCAAGGTACCATAGTAAAATATGTATGGTGTGAATGAATGAGTTGAATTCAAAGGCCACAATAAATCCTTTGGACGAAGGCCAGTGCTGAAAAGTTTACGCTGAGAGAGAGGAAACTTTCCATTGATGTATGAAAGTGCCAAGGCATTGAAGGGAGTTTCTAAGTCAATTTTCTGGATAATGAGTTGATATAGACAAGAAGTGACCCGTCATTGGAGGGACTTAATGTATCCCCATCAACAACATGAAACAGGTATCATGATTTGAGATAGAATGTTGTTTATGTGGAATAAATTCAGGAATGGTAGACATGGAATGAAGGCTTAAGAATATTGTAGTAGATATCAACTAAATGACTTCTCTTGACCATTTCAGTGATACTGAATGGAGTTGGAATTAATGACCAAAAACCGAAAGAGGAGGTTTTAATATGGTATGATGAACCAAAATATAAGCCGATTTTCAACCCAATAGCCATGAAGATTAAGTGGAAGAATTTCATGTTCAAGAGTGATTCGTTACCATTAATAATTACTGGAGTACCCTATTTTCCCATTTTCCCAACCATTTATGGTAAGCACCTATTTATGTTTGAAAATCTTCAGGATGATAACATATGCTTGATATATAAGTTCATCCTTTGAATGAATCCCTCTCAGTCTCTTTAACGAAGATTGAGAAGGAGTGGTTCAGTTTTTTCATGTTCGATGAGTCCATCATTGTTTGGTATTTTTACGAGTCGATCATAGGCGAAACTTGACATATTTTTCATGTTCAGAGAGTTTGAAAAAGAGGCGAAAAATAAACCCCAAAGATTCCTTTTTTTAAAGAGTCCCTTGACTCCAAAAATGTAGAAAATGATACGCGGGGGAACCTCTTAGCCATGTTTGACTAAGGTATTCCTTTTTTTTAAATAGTCTATCTCAATCCAGAAAATGGTTAAAATTATACTGAGTAGACGTCTTTTCATTTACTTAACGAGTTCGAAAAGACAAGTTCTCGACAATATTTTCATGTTTTTGGAGACTGAAAAGAGCTAAAAGAGGATGCCTCCTAGAGGAACGAGTGACAAAAAGGGTAGCGACCGGTTCTGATGATGATGGAACTACTTAAAAAATGTGAAAGTAAAGAAGTTGGCTAATACGACCACTCATCGTAGTGGTTCCTCGGGAAAGGGTAAAAAAACCAAGTGAAAGTGTATGATCATCCAAGAAGATGGTGACGATGGAAAGAGAAGAGAAATGTTCATCTAGAAAAAATAGGTTGATAAAAAATGGAAATCATGTGGGATGCAATGAGAATGGTTTCATTTTTACACAAGCTTGAAACAGGGGAAAATATGCTTGAAATTGGTTTGAATTTTACATAATATTTAAACAAAGATAAACTCTGCTTGATATAAGTTTGCATGCCCCCATCATAATGACTCAATTTGAGGTACATGCCCCCCAAGGTTCATTTCGTTCACCTAAGTAGACTATTATTTACTAACAGGTGGATGGAATGAAGTTTCATTTATGAGATCAAGTGAAAGAATCGACTAGGAATTTACGATATCTAATCAAAGACTTGAATTAGAGTGAGATTTGTTTCATTTTTTATGGATCTTGACACAAGAAAAGGAACTTTTCTCATAAAACCTTGTTTCATTTTTTAACGAGATTGACACAAGAAAATGAACTCTTCTCCTAACACCTTGTTTCATTTTTTAACGAGCTTGACACATGACAAATAACTCTGTTCTAGGAACCTTGTTTCATTTTTTAATTAGATTGAAAAAAGAAAGGGAACTGTGCTCTAGGACCTTGTTTCATTTTTTAATGAGCTCGACAAAAGAAAAGGAAAATTTCTTTAGGATTTATGGTTATATTAATTATGGCTTCTTAGACACCATGGTTTCCAAGAAGAAATCATCATATGGGATAACAATACTTTGGAAGGTATCAAAGGATCCAATGGAAAGATTAGATTATAATTCCCCTAGTAAATGATGCACTACATCACATAGTAGATCATCAATAGATGCAAGAATGAAAGAGGTTGCCACATAACTAATCTGTGGCGGGGGAGATACCACTTGCATAAAAGGACCATTTAGGGAATTTAGTTGATGGGAGTCAAATTAGAACCAACGAATGAAATTTGGTCAATAGTCATGATTGTTCCTTCATGTGATAAACATATCACATGGAAGAGTGTGAAAACAATAGATCCCATGACATAAACATAGTCACACCCAAGGAGTAAATTAAAATACAAAGGGCCTTCGACTACCATCACATTGATATAGGAAGTATTTCCTCCCAAAGAAATAGGGAACTAAGGAAGGATCCCTAATAGTTGAATTGTTCCTCTATTAAAAGCCAACAAATTATGTGTAACACAAACAAACTACGAAGAACCTAAATATTTCCAAGTAGTTGAGGAAAAATTACTAACAAGCACACCTTCATCTAGGCCTATGTCATGTGCAACCATATTATAAGCATGCACTATGATCTCGAAGGGCACATAAGGAGGAAGACGATATCTTGACAGTCAACTCCAATCAAATTAAGTGACCATACTACTTCGAGGGGTTTCGTGGTAACGGGAGAAGTGCCCCCTTGTATTATGGGAATAGGAGAACTGCTCCCTTTTGTTTTGGGAATGGGGGGATTTCCCCACTGTGCCATGGGTGTTAGGGTCCTATAAATTATAGGATCTCAAGGTGATTGAGTATTTTGTTTCAGTAATCTTACAATGTATATAATTTTCAATATGAAAATGATTTCCAAAAAAGTATATATAAAGGAAAATGAAAAGAGGGTATATCAAAAAGAAATAAAAATTGAAAAGAATAAAAATAAAATAAGAACCCGACAAAAGAAAAAATAGAAGTAATACTGAAAGTATTGCAAATTCAAATGCCACTACTGATAGATTAGTTTTCTTTATATCATCATTAAATAAAATTATGTGCATATTGTTCAAAATTCCACAATTACTAGATTTTTGTTCAAATCATACAACTTAACCTTGATTGAACAAATCTTAATTTCTGTTAATTAGGTTAGTGAATAAAGATTTTCCAAATCATTTAATCTTGGTAAATCAGTAGTTAGGTAGAAAATGAAATTGATTCAACAGCTTAATCTGAATCAATAGGAGAAATAAGTGATAGAGTAGATTAGATTTTTTCATAAAAAAGTAATGTGGGTTTGCTAGCCTAAATGCACCCTAAGAACAAAGAAGAATTTTTTTTTAGCCTAGCAAAGGAAATCAAATTCAATCAATGGGTAGGTATGAGTGTTTTTGGAGCTTTAGAGAGGATCAAAATGGTTATCCTAAAGTTTGATTTTCAATTATATCTATATATAGAAAAGGAAAAAATGATATTATTACTTTATCCTAACTCTAAAGTATTTGGGTGCATAAATGAAAATATCAACATATCAACCATATATCCTAAGTTTTACTTTAAATAAATCATGTCGCTACTGGAAAACCCATCAAATTTTTCCACTTTAAGTACCCTGCACTTATCTGCCCATCATCGTCCTCTGCCTACAGATCAACGGTCCACATTCACTTTCACCCCCCCCCCCCTCTCTCCATCAGAGCTTTATCACCAGGGAGCGGGGGTCTGAATTTTTTTTTAATGATGAGAGCCCATGGAGATGTGGTAGCTTCTCCACATTTCACACCCCCCTCCACTCATACCACTTACCACTTCATCCTCCCCCTCCTTGAAAAATTCTTTCTCCAACATTCATAAAACCACTCACTTATCCATTGCCCCTGCCAGTCCCGTCGCACCAACTCATATGTCCCTTCCCATGGAAATTAATCAGTTAATGCATTTAATCAAGAAAATTAACTTTAATGTATAATATCCATGCCTTAATCAATGGAAAAATCTAAATATGTATAAAACCAGACACTGTAAATCAATTTAACCTTTACTCTGCTCATTTTTCTACCATTCCCATTGCTTTTGACACGTTTTGGAGTGCTCCTATTTTATCCATTATTTTATCACCGACCTGAGTTAATGCGTTTACTACACCTTCTCCAAACAATCCATAGTTTTACGCACTCACGGTAAACTTGTTCCCTGTTAAAAATGCTTTCAATTTCTCTGAAACTAATTCATAATGCCTCCTAGGAAGAAAGGATAGGAGGAAACATTAAACCATTTGATCCATCCTCCTATTTATTTAGACCACGTACCCCTAGCTAACAAATACCTTAAAATCCATGAAACACTCTATGAATTTGAACTATTCGAGTTGTATTGTTGGCTAGAGGACAAATACATAGATAAGTTGGATGAAATTGGACTGTGGGAGTCAAACTTGCCATACTATATTTTCCCCCATACTCATAGTGCCCCTGAATTCATACGTAAATATCAGGCTTGTTATATACCCATACAGAGAGCTATAATTCCCCCCATAGGTGAAATTATCTTCACCATCACTGCACAATCCATTGATAAAATGATGTAGGCCTGATGCAGGGGCATTAGACACTAGCCAGCAATGTAGGAGTTTTGTCCACATGTTGTGGCTAGGAGGGTTTGAAAAAATTTGGATTGTAACAGCAAGGTGTCAATACCTTAGCTGACTGTATTATTTAGATCAATTAGAGTTAGTGGAAGTCGAATAGTTAGCCATCTGTCATATTTCAATTATTTGAATGAATTGTAATTAGACCTTTGATTTCTAGAACGGTCCTCTCAGAGGAACCAAAGAGTCCTATGTTTGTGTATATAAATGTAATCCATAGGATGTATTGGGAGAGGGAGAGAAGAAGAGATATCTCTGCAATAAACTCCGTGTGTTCACAATTGTTTCCAGTTAAATGATTTCGAAGCTAGTTACCATTGGATTGACTCGAACCTTTGTCTGTGAAGAGGTTGTTTAGTTGTGAAGCAATTGAATTCTGTGTATATATATAATTAATGTGTTGAACCATTGTATCAACTCCGCATCCATATGTCCGTTGTTTCCCTTTAATTTATTCGAATAAACCCTATTAAATCAATACTACCCACAGGCGAGGTCTGTGCAGAGGAATTGTGGTCGTGAACGCTGTTTAAATTGGAAGATTTCCCGCTTTATAAAGATATAGAGTTGTTGCTTTCGAAACCGGAACTGTGGTCTAGACGTGAGTTAATGAACGAGAAGGATAGTGCAACCGGCACGAACCATAGTTAACCACTGTACAAAAACTGCAAGTGGTTTTGCTAGGCAGATTGCCCATATCACACCGCTTTTGGGTGAATAGGCGGTATTTCCTGAACGCGAGCGATTCCATAGATCCTTTGACGCGTGGTGAGGTGGATCCCCGAAAAACCACCATTTAGAGCACGCCATCGCACGTTAACGTTTGTACCGGGAGGCCGAGTGATATGCATACGTGCCGTCGATCTGGAGCCTTGCGATCTAACGTTGGTCGCACAATGGACTTGCCCGACGTTTAACTAAGGTACGGTGTGGTTGATTGGGCGATTGGTCATAGAGGTGGGGCCCGGAGCCAAGGTTTATAACACAGTAAATTATTCAAAATAGAGAGGTGGATTTATATAAAGCATGAAGGGCTAACCCTTGATTATAAGGTTCAGAGATAATATAAGTCGGGAATATAATATAACATTCGAAAGTTGCGAATATGTTTATTTGTCAATTTCTTCGAAATTGATAAATAAATTAAAAAGAAAGAAGGCCACATGGATTCAAAGAATGGGGTTGACTAGGAAAATACCGACAGAGCCACGTCACAATGGGCCAGCTCTCCTTGGGGCAGACTTTCAGCATTATTGCATCATTTGTGGTATCAGAGCCATTGTTTTAAGGTTGTTTTTGCAGAAGAGCTGACATGGCGATCTGAGTTGGTAGAGGTGCTAGCAGAAGGAGGCCCGTTGCCAACGCAGAGGTGTTGGGGATGTTGCAGAGGGTCGAGGCCAGAATGGATGCCATGGAGTGAAGACAGCCCAAAGATCCAGAAGACATCAGTGAACCTGAAACAAAAGAAACAAAAGAAAATGTTGAGATTCCTCCTGACATGAGGCTCCTTAGAACTGTTCTGGGGTCTACAGTTAAGCCTAAAATTGAAGTTTCGAGTTATGCAGGGGGACTGGATCCAGAAGAACTAGTGGACTAGATTAATGACTTGAACAAGTGCTTCGATTATGAAGAAATAAGTGAATACAAGAAGGTCAAGTTTGCAGTAACAAAGCTGAAAGGACATGATGCACTTTGGTGGGATGGAGTGCAGGCAGAAAGGAGAGAGTTGGCAAGTAACCTATAAAACGCTGGACCAAAATGATGGCTAAATTAAAAGGTAAATTCTTGCCTAGTGATTACCAACTGACATTGTATATGCAAATGTAGAATCTGAGACAGAGGTTGCTAACAGTAAAAGAATACACAGAGGAATTCTACAGAGTAAGCATAAGGGCTGGGAAATTTCAAGACACACCTGAGAAGACTGCCAAATATGTGAATGTTCTCAAGCTGGAGATCCAAGATGAGATTGGTCTCCTGTCTCCTAAGACAGTGGAAGAGGCCTATCAGATGGCCTTGAAAGCAGAGGAGAAACTCCTGAGGAAACAATCTACCAAGAAGAAAGGTACTTTCCGTGGAAAGGGAAGTCAGGGTGGTAGAGGAAAGCCTGCTACAGCCAGGGATGGAGCTAATAGTAGCTCACCTCAGAATGCATCTACAGAGGATGATGCAAGGGGAAGAAGGGGTTCTTAGAAATGAAAAGGAAGAGGAGGCAGAGACAGAGGCAGAGGTAGAGAATTGAGGTGCTATAGATGTCAGCAAGTGGGACATACGCACTATGAGTGTTCAGAGAATGTGGGTGCTGGTCGAAGAAATGCTGTTGTTGCCCAGACTGGAGAAGAGGTAGAAATTGAAGAAGAAATTCTTCCAGAGAGGGGAGAATCCTTGGTGGTAAATAAGGTTCTGTTGAAGCAAGCCAAAGAAGTCACTGAGCCTACACAAAGGAAGACTTTGTTTAGGAGCATATGCAAAGTCCAAGGGAAGTGCTACCAGCTAGTCATTGATAGTGGCAGCACAGAGAATCTGGTTTCCACTGAGGTAATAGAAAAGTTGAAGTTGAGGACAAGGGAGCATCCAACTCCCTACAGGGTGTCCTGGCTGCACAAAGGGCACCAGCTGGTTGTAAAAGAGCAGTGTGAGATAGAGCTGCAAATGGGAAAATACAAAGATAAGGTCCTGTGTGATGTAATGCCCATGGATGTGTGTCATATACTGCTGGGTAGACCTTGGAAATTTGACAGAGAAGAAGTGCATGATGGAAAGAAGAACACTTACAAGTTCTTCAAAGATGGGCTACACCATACATTGATACCCATGGAAGAAGGAGAGCCATCTAGTAGAGTGATTGATCCAAAGACCTTGTTGCTGAGTGGGAAGGAATATCTGCAGCAGATAGAAGAAGAAGAGGTAAGCTTTTCTTTAGTTTTCAAACCTAAAGTAGTTCTTACTTCTACAAAGATTTCTGATTTACCAGTAGAAATCCAAGAGATGTTAGATGATTACTGTGACATTGTTGTGGATGATTTACCTGATGAGCTGCCACCTGTGAGGAAGATCAACCATCAGATAGATTTTATCACTGGCTCAAATATGCCAAATAAGGCAGCCTACAGAATGACTCCCAAGGAAAATGAGGAAATCAGGAGACAAGTATAGGAATTGGTGGACAAGGGGCTGATCAGAGAAAGTTTGAGTCCTTGTGTTGTACCAACAGTATTGAGCCCAAAGAAAGATGGAGGTTGGAGGATGTGTACTGATTCCAGAGCAATCAATAAGATCAAAATCAGGTACAGATTCCCTTTTCCCAGAGTTGAGGATTTAATGGATTGTTTGAGTGGTGCTAAATATTTCTGAAAGATAGATTTGAAGAGTGGATACCATCATATTAGAATAAGGGAGGGTGATGAGTGGAAAACTACCTTTAAAACAAATGAAGGACTGTATGAATGGATGGTAATGCATTTTGGGTTGTCAAATGCACCTAACACTTTTATGAGACTTATGAATGAAGTATTGAAAGAATTTGTTGGTAAATTTGTGATAGTATATCTGGATGATATATTAGTTTTCAGCAGAACTAAAGAAGAACATTTAAGGCATCTTAATCATGTCTTGAAGAAGTTTCACCAAGAGAAACTGCTGATAAATTTGAAGAAACGCTCATTCATGAAAGAGTAGTTGGTGTATTTGGGGTTTTTTGTTTCTGTAGAAGGATTGAAGATGGACCCAGAAAAGGTTGAGGCAATTGTGGAGTGGCCTTCACCCAGGAATGTCTTTGAGGTAAGAAGTTTCCATGGACTTGCCAGTTTTTACAGAAAGTTCATAAGAAACTTCAGTAAGATTAATGCACCCATAATTGAGACAATAAAGAAGAGAAAACAACCATTTAAGTGGACTGCTGAAGCATAAATAAATTTTCAAGTTTTGAAGCAAAAGATAACAGAGAAGCCTGTGTTGATTCTGCTTGATTTTACTAAACCATTTCAAGTAAAGTGTGATGCCAGTGGGGAGACCATTGGAGCTGTGTTGAGTCAGGATGATAGGCCTGTGGCATATTTCAGTGAGAAGCTGAATGACACTAAAAAGAAGTATTCATCTTATGTTTAGGAATTCTATGCAATTGTTCAGGCACTGAAGAAGTGGATACATTATTTGATGTCCAGGGAATTTGTATTATATTCTGACAATCATGCTTTGTAGTATATTATACAACAGCCCAAGTTGAAGCATAAGCATGCTAAATGGGTTGAGTATCTCCAAATTTTTAATTTTGTTTTGAAACATATAAGTGGTCAAGCCAATAAAGTAGCTGATGCTTTGAGTAGGAGGCACATGCTTGTTCAAGAAACTAATTTTGAAGTTGTAGGATTTGATTTTCTCAAAGAATTGTATAAAATAGATCTAGATTTTAAAGAAGCATTTGAGGCATGTAGTAACCCTGTTTTAACAGATAGAAACCAGTGGCTGGATTATTTCCTGCAGGAGGACTTGTTATTCAGAAGAAGCCAACTGTGTGTACCAAGATGTTCCATGAGAGAAAATTTGATCAAAGAGAAGCATAGTGGTGGACTTGCTGGACACTTTGGTACCGATAAGACTTATGAGCAGCTGAGTCACTTTTATTACTGGCCTAAGATGAGAACAGAAGTGGACAATTTTGTGAAGAATTGCAAGATTTGTCAATATGCTAAAGGAAGGAGCCAGAATGCAGGATTGTGCACTCCTTGCCTATTCCAGACAGGCCTTGGGATATGGTGAGTATGGATTTTTTTCTAGGATTTCCCAAGACTCAGAGAGGGAATGATGCATTCTTTGTTGTAGTGGATAGATTCTCCAAAATGGCACATTTTATTCCATGCTATAAAACTAGTGATGCCACCCGTGTTGCTAACTTGTTCTTCAAAGAAGTTGTTAGATTGCATGGGTTTCCCAAGAGTATTGTTTCAGACAAAGATACCAGATTTGTGGGTCATTTTTGGAGGAAATTGTGGAAGAAACTTGGTACCAAACTGAGTTTCAACTCAGCTTATCATCCCCAGACTGATGGAAAAACTGAGGTAGTGAATAGGAATCTGGGAAATTTGTTGAGAAGTCTTGTAGGAGAGCATCCCAAGCAGTGGGACCATATTTCTCCCTAGGCAGAATATGCATACAATGACTCACCAAACAGAAGCACAAGGCAGAGTCCATTCCATATTATTTATGGAATGCACCCTAGAGGAATATCAGAGTTAAGAAATCTGGGGAAGGTAGAGCTAAGGAGTGCAGATGGTGAGGAATTTTCTTCAGAGATCCAGGCCATACATGAACAAGTGAAATAGCAACTACAAGGCAGCAACATCAAATGCAAAAGTAGAGCAGACTTGAGTAGAAAGGAAGTTCATTTTGAAGTAGGAGATCAAGTTTTGGCACACTTGAGAAAGGAGAGATTCCCAAAGAAGCAGTACAACAAATTGAAGTTCAAAAAGATTGGGCCATGCAAGATACTTAGGAAGTTTTCTGCAAATGCTTATGAGATTGAATTACCTCCTGATGTTGGAATATCTCCCATTTTTAATGTTGCATATTTGTACAAGTATGAAGATGATGGTGCAGGAGAAAAATCAGTAGACAAGGAAAAAATTGAGTGGAGGGAATAGCTACCTCCAGCGCAACCATTGCAACCAGAAAAGATATTGGATAAAAGACCATTCAGAAGGACCAGAGGACAAGATTACTTTCAGTACTTGATCAAATGGAAGGACAAGCTAGAGGAAGATGCCACTTGGATGACTAAAGGGATGTTGCAGAAGATAGGCAGATCAGTGGAAGAGCTCATGGACAAGAGCCCATAAAGAAAATTGCCCTCAAGAGTCTGATGCAGGGGCATTAGACACTAGCCAGCAATGTAGAAGTTTTGTCCACATGTTGTGGCTAGGAGGGTTTGAAAACATTTAGATTGTAACATCTAGGTGTCAATACCTCAGCTAACTGTATTATTTATATCAGTTAGAGTTAGTGGAAGTCGAATAGTTAGCCATCTGTCATATTTCAATTATTTGAATGAGTTGTAATTAGACCTTTGATTTCTAGAACGGTCCTCTCAGAGGAACCGAAGAGTCCTATGTTTGTGTATATAAATGTAATCCCTCAGATGTATTGGGAGAGGGAGAGAAGAGGAGAGACATCTGCAATAAACTCCATGTGTTCACAATTGTTTCCAGTTAAATGATTTCGAAGCTGGTTACCATTGGATTGACTCGAACCTTTGTCTATGAAGAGGTTGTTTAGTTGTGAAGCAATTGAATTCTGTTTATATATATAATTACTGTGTCGAACCATTGTATCAACTCTGCATCCATCTATCCATTGTTTCACTTTAATTTATTCGAATAAACCATGTTAAATCAATACTACCCACACGCGAGGTCTGTGCGGAGGAATTTTGGTCATGAACGTTGTTTAAATTGGAAGATTTCCCGCTTTATAAAGATATAGAGTTGTTTCTTTCGAAACTGGAACCATGGTCTAGACGTGAGTTAATGAACGAGAAGGATATTGCAACCAGCGCAAACCATAGTTAACCACTGTACAAAAACCGTGAATGGTTTTGCTAGGAATATTGCCCATATCGCACCGCTTTTGGGTGAATAGGTGGTATTTCCTGAACGCGAGAGATTCCATAGATCTGTTGACGCGTGGCGAGGTGGACCCTCGGAAAACCACCGTTCAGAGTGCGCCATCGCGCGTTAACATTCGTACCGGGAGGCCGAGCGATATGCATACGTGCCATCGATCTGGAGCCTTGCGATCTAACGGTGGTCGCATGATGGAATTGCCCGAAGTTTAACTAAGGTACGGTGTGGTTGATTGGGCGATTGGTCGTAGAGGTGGGGCCTAGAGCCAAGGTTTATTACACAGTAAATTATTCAAAATAGAGCGGTGGATTTATATAAAGCACGGAGGGCTAACCCTTGATTATAAGGTTCAGAGATAATATAAGCCAGGAATATAATATAACATTCGAAAGTTGTGAATATGTTTATTTGTCAATTTCTTCGAAATTGATAAATAAATTAAAAAGAAATAAGGCCACGTGGATTCAAAGAACGGGGTGTACTAGGAAAATACCGATAGAGCCACGTTACAGTAGACCAGCTCTCCTTGGGGCGGACTTTCAGCATTTTTGTGTCAAGGCCCCTTCTGTAGAAAATGCCACTCCTTTCTCCTTAGAAGCCCTTAGTGATTTGTATCAGAAACTGGATTTTTCCATAAGGGCTAAAACCTTTGAACTTTTCCTAGCTAAAGATAATCAGTTGCCTAAAAATAACCCTTCTTACTCTTCCTCTATTTTCCTTGACAGATCCAAGCAGATAATCACAGTCATTTCATACCTCCTTGGATATTATGGTATATGAGCCAAACATAGGTTTCCTCTCCATATTTTCTGCAGATTCTAAACCATCTATCCTTTTCAATTTTAGCCAATTCCTAGTAGATAGTATTCATGACTAGTTTGTCAAATTTCAAACAGAAGAAGTGTTTAAATATTCCTTTGTTCGAGTTTACTTTTTTCTATATTTCCAGGTAGATAGGTTTAAATTTGCAATGCAGAAATTGGATGATGATGGAAATCAATAGTCGGTCATATTTTGGGCCACAATGGTGATAAAAGTGTAGAAGGAGTATTTAGACAAACAATTCATTGAACTGTTTTTACATTCAGGAACGATCCTTCTAAGAAGTACATCTAAACCAAGATTCGGTGAGGACATCAAAAGGATTCTACATCTATCAGATCAACAAAAAACAAGAGATTGGTATTTATATCATAACTACACAGAGTTGAGAGTTTATGATTGTGAGCTTGCTCCTTACAAGATTCCAAAATTATTCCAAATGAGGATTTTTTCCTTAGAGTACATTAGGTAGATCTTAAATTCCATCGAAATCCACTTTGTATTAGAAAATAATAAATCAAAGTTCAGGATTAAAACAAAGATTGGGCTATTCATTTGCAACATCAAGTCAGTAGGGGAGGAAGCAGATAGGATCTTGAAGGAAATGAAGTTTAGTCTCAGCTTCACCTGGTCCTATGATCCATTGGGAACCATTTCAAAATTAATGGTAGAAAACAAGACTGCTCCTTGTATACATAATCATAGGCCAGAAATAGAGAAGTACATGAACCAAATGGAGTGGGTTGAAAACACTTTGCACGAAGCTGAGGAGCAACTAATCTCTATCTCAACATCACAAGCTTCGATCCCACAGGAAAAGGTAGGAAAAATATTGAGAGGAAAAGAGTCACCTTCAGTGACTGATACTATAAGCAAGGAGTTCAAGATAATGTACAAGAAAATAACCAAACATAATCCTAAGGTTAATCCAAATAAAGATTCACAACATGAGGTTGTAATCAATAATAAGGAGACACTTACATCCTCTCAAGTTGGTTGCCAATACACCCTATCTCCTACTACTTCTATATCTTCACAAGGCCAACAACAAGCTATTAAGACATCTAAGGTTGTCTCAGGGGAGAAAGAGAAAACAATGTTTGATACATTAAGGTAAATCAAGCTAAAGAATGAGATTTTGAAGAACAGTACATACAACCAATTCTGGAAGCAGACTTCCAGTTATCAAAGTAGATTGGTGTGATATTTTGACTCTCAGAAAGGTAAAATTAAAATGGCTTTTCTGGAAGCACAGATTTCACATCCTAAGACAACATCTGATTACAAGAGAACTTCGTTTGTGTTTGACATAAAATACATTCATCCCATTAATAAAATTGATATTCACAAGAAAATAGGTGAAATGATTTCCTGTACCTTGAATAATACAACCACGAGTTTATCTAAATTATAGGTTTCCTTGGAAAACATTCAATCACAACTTAAGATGGAGAAAATCTCCTCTCTTGCCAAAGATACAAGGATAAAATATTTGGAGGACTTGGTAGTCAGTATAGGATATGATCCCTCTAACATGAATGCTGCAGAGGAAATAATAAAGAGGAAGAATACTAACATAGCATCATTGAGGAAACAACTAAAATTTTCAGCAGCAAAAGACCTTCTCACCAAAGACGTTGAAGAAACATAGTCTCAAAATACTGATATGATGAAGCTCATCATGGAGAAAAATGCACAATTGAGACAGATGGAGACAAAAATGGAAAAATAGATCAAGGAGAGGGATCATTTACTGCAAAAAAATCCATGGTTACGTTAGATGTTGTACCTCTTAGAACCATCCTCATAGCTACAAAATTTACAACACAAATAGTAGCTGGTGCATAATAGTTGACGAAGGAACTGGAGAATCTGTCTATCTAGAAAGAGGAAATCAAGAAATTGCAAGATCAAGTCAAAGTGTTACAAGATCAAATATCAAGGACTGAATCCTCACATTCAGCTGAGACTGAAAGAGCACAATAATTAATAGAAGTATTACACAAGTCAGCGAGAGAATCGGCCACTGGTCAGACCTTTCCCCAAGACAAGGAAATCATTTGGGAAGATATTATGAACTCTATAAATGAAATATGACATTGCATCTAGATTATTTTTGAACATAAGGAATTGATTAAGAAATAAAATTATTCCATCACAACTATCAAAGAAGATCTTGGAGATATCTCTGTTACAGAAAATATCGTCATCAAGTTCTTAAAATCCAAGAACAGATATGAGCTGGATGACTTGGGAGTGGATCACAGAACAAAAGCCATCTTAGAAGTGAAGAGGATTCTTACCAAAAATAATCTAGTTGGACCATTAGAAGAGAAATACCATAGTTTAGATATAACAACGAATGGATTCTTCAACAATATTGAGCCTCTAACAAAGAAGAGTTTTCCTTCTCTATTTGTTATTAATGATAAGTTAATAGCTCAGGAAGATTATGTGAAGAAATTGAAAGAAATTTCCAGGGACAACACTAAATTTTCTAGCATTAAAGGAAGTATGATAGGAAGAGCATTCCTAGAAGCTATCAACAATGAATTTTTTATTCAACATGAGGCAAATCACATCTTTGTGGTAAAACCTAATTTTGCTAGACATATTGAGGTTGATGAGATTTATCGAAAGGCAATAAAATTAACCATCCCAGATGAATATTGATGGGATAAATTATGTGAACTACGGGAGTGAAAAGTAAATGAGAAAGGTCAGTTGTAGCCAATGCAATAGCCAGTGAAGCCCACAAATATTTCCACTTAGCAATTGTTTCCTCTAAAATAATGCCAGCATTACATATCACCTCCACCGAGCCTATTTTTTATCACAATTAGAGTTTATTATTCATTTTTTTCTAATAATACACTATCTACTGAGAAAACATTAATGTAATCATTTTTGTAAAATATTAGTATAAATACTTCATTGTTCGAAGTATTCCATGTTTATTTCTGAGTATATTCTTCCTACTTAGCAATTTTACTTTTCCATTTTTTCTGGAGAATCAATAATACAAGGACTCATTTCAGGATTCATGTGGTGTATTCACTGGTGAAGTCTCTTCTTTTGTAACTGTGTTTTTCATTGTTTTTCCTTTCTCTGTAAATCTGAAAAGTCATAATTGTAAAATAAAAAGCTGATGAATAAAACATGTTAATAAGAACACCTTATTCTAGCTTCTTTTGCAATTTATATGTTTTCTATTGAATTTAAATTGAAGAATATTTAATTTCTTTTCAATATCCACTGAAATTCACTTTTCTTCCATTTCCATAGTCCATTTAAAATATTAAAGGATCCAGTTAATGAAACCTAGCTTTCCCTGTGATAACTCTTTTAAATGTTGATGCAAAACCAGTTATATTTTTTACTCCATAACCCAATGGTAATATAGTCACTTAATCAACCAAACAATAAAAATCAAACAAACAATCAAGAATAATCACAACTAGCCTAGAATTTATTAAAAATAAAGTCAATTTTTACAATAAGATCCCTCTCTAAAGTTGGCAGGGCTAGATCCTAGCTTCCAAAGTGGTTTTGATGTTGTCCTATGTGTTTAATCTCACAATATTGTAAATTAAAAAATGATAACATAGTGGCAACCATACTAGGGACTAATTGAAAATATTGAAATTTTCTTTGAATTCATTAACCTGGTAAAAGTGTATGATAGGAACATTTCCAGATATTGTTTCCTTTTCATTCTGTAGATAAGTGTGCATGTGCTTTAAGTTTTCAAATCTGGCTCCCAAAAGATCCTACGCTAGATCTCATCCTGACCCAAAGCCTCTAGTGATTGTTGATGACCCCTAAAAGCTAATAAGAAGATAAAATATAGTAGAGAGCGAAGGAAGTAGTAGCCCTCCCCATAGAGAAGATTCACTCCCAAAAGAATTTGTAACTTTGCAAGACATTGAGTTTGACTTACCTTTTGAACAAAGTTTATTTATAACTAAGTCAACAAATTGGGTAGATCAAATATTAGTAGACCAAGCTACACTAAGAAGACATTCATTTGAAGCAGAGTCTGCTCCCTCTGATATAGACCTTCAATTTATTTTGGATTTTGATAAATTGCAAGGTTTATTTTCAGTTCTTCATTATTCTGTTCATGGGGCTTATGTCCAGAAGTCGGTATAACTCACTTCGCTCACTGCCTTTGCAGAATCATCCACCTCATCACAATCTCTACATCCTAGATCAACTATCCTACCCCTTATGTAGTTTCCACTACCATTCCGGTAGTTTCTCATCAAGCTTATGAAACTCCTTCCTGTCCCCAATATTCATACACTATCCAACCTTTATCTTCACCAAAGCCTCAACCTTTAGTTCAGATTCCACCTCTGATTCAGCCTCTAGCTATTATCCAACAACCACCTTTGATCAATCCTCATATTGTTCATCCTCATATCCCTATAATGGCAGTTAGATATGCTCCCCTTGTCCTTCAATCTCCTTTTGGAAACATGCCATGGGATTATCAAACAAGAATTCCTCAATTTGGTGGGACTAGACCTATCACTTAATAACAACATGTAGAAAGGATGATTGATAGTTTTTACCATCAAGAGGTAGATGACGAAAACATAAAAATGAGGTTGTTTGCACAAAGTCTCACAGGAGAGGTTAGGAAATGGTTTAAAGCTTTTCGTGCTACTAGCATAAATGATCTTCGTGCATTCCATTAGAAATGCCTTAATAGGTGGGAAATAAAAAATAACCCTCTTCATATTTTATCTGCGTATGAAAGCATTAGGAGGGCACCAGGGGAAAGTGTTCAGGACGATTGCACTATATTTAAAAATGTATAAAATGCAATTCCTACAAACATTAAACCACCAAAAGGTTTGGAATTAATTAAATTCCTAGATGGATTTGAGGCTTACATGTCTTACCAGCTTAGAGAAAGAAATTCATCAACATTAGAAGAAATGCAAAGGGATGCAGTGAGTGTAGAATAAAATCTTTTAACAAAGAGAGCTAGAATTAGGAATGAAATGAGAGTAACCATAAAAGAAGAACTCTCAAATTATTTTGTTGATGCTAAAATTGACTCCTTAGTTAGAACAATAGAAAGAATGATGGAAAGGATTAATCTTAATGAGAGGGCTGCTCTTAGAGAAAATCATCCTGCATCTCAAAATTGTAATCAAAATCCTAGAAGAAATCCTCCCCAGATCAAACAGAGGAAAAAAGGGGCCCTGATCAATAAATTAAACCTTGATTTTGGGAGAACTATGTTGATGATGATGGGGAAATAGTAGAAGAAGTAGAAGACACAAAAAACAATTTAATGGGAATTAATGATGATGAAACTGTTTTTCTTACTCAAGAAGAACAAGAGTTTTTTCAACTTTGCCAGACTGAATTGGATTCAAAAGAATCAAATGATTACAAACAAGGATTTGAAAATGCTATTATGGAATTCCATAGGAAATATAATCTTAGAAGCAAGAAAAAATCAGATGCCCTAAACAAAAATAATTCTGAAAATCCCTTCAAGAAAACTTCTGATCCTATTGCAAAGAAAACTTCAGAAAATGTTGTTAAGAAAAATGCTGATAGATCTAGAAAAAAGACAGTAGAAATTCTTGCCAAAAATATTGTTGAGAGTACCTCTAAAAATACTCAAATTTATATTCCAACCACCAGTCACCAAAAGGAACCTGTGACAAAAGAAATTGCTCATAAATATGACTTCCTGAACTCAAATAGGATTCAAACATCATTCAACATTGAAAATGAACTAGAAAAATTGAAAATTCCAATCCCATTAATATATTTAATGAACACAAATTTGTATAGAAGTCAGGTTATGAAGGCTCTAAACATAGAGGAAAACACTGACATTGTCAACTTGAATGATGATCTGCCTGAAATCTTATTTGGTCCAATGGTAGATGGTAAACCATAGGAAGGAGGAGTTCCTCCATTCTATGTTAGTCTCAACATTCATGATAATATTCTTCATAATTCTATGTTAGATTTAGGTGCTTCACACAATTTGATGCCAAAAGATGCTACGGAGAAACTTGGTATTGACATTACTAGGCCTTACAAAGACTTATATTCATTTGATTACAGAAAATTAAGATGTTTAGGTCTCATTAAGGATATATGTGTTACTTTAGCCCAAATCCTAGCTAAGAGTCTAGTAATTGATATAATGGTTTCATATATTCCCCCTATGTATGGCATGCTATTGTCACGCTCATGGGGAGAAGAATTACAAGGGACCCTACAAATGGACATGACTTATGCTACCATACTAGTGTTCGGTCAAAAGAGAATATTGTACATGTAAAATTTAATGAAATTCATGGTGAGTAGTTAGGATAAACCACATAACCATCCCCTTTACTCTGTCCACTCAGATTTAGACTCTTTCATTCTTTATAATGATGGAGATATCAATACTCAGTTTACCAATGCAGAAAAAGATATTTGTGAAACACATGAAAATAAAACACAAATAACAGAACAAAACACTGAAATTGAACCTATTTGGAACATGATTTTTGATGGACCCTAGAGTAGATAGGGTTCTAGAGCAGGTGTGTGGGTCTCAAACACAGGAAACAATCATGTTCAAGGTCATTCATATAAGCTAAATTTTCAATGTACTAGTAACATAGCTTACTATGAAGCACTTTTGTTAGGATTGAAATTGTTAAAATGATTAGGTGCTAAGAGAATTTCAATTCATGGAGATTATGAATTAATTATAAAGCAGATTAAAGGACAATACTCTACAAAGCATCCTAGACTGGGAGCATACATGAATGTTGTGCTTGATTTTCTAGAACATTTTGTAGAATATGATCTTGCTGCTATTCCCAAGAATCAGAATGTCTTAGCAAATGGTCTTGCCTTTTCAGCTAGCACATGTAAAATGGCTCACCCTAATAGATAATACATAGTGGAAGTGAAACATCGACCAGATGTACCAGATAATATGAGGTATTGGCAAGTGTTTGAAAAAGAAAAACAAATTGAAAATTTTTTGCAGTCTAAGGATGAGTATGAAGAAAATAGCATAGAATTAGAATGTGAAGTAGAAAATCAAATTGTTGTATATACTGATGTAGGAAAAGAGTTTGATAATTTAGATGTAAATATTCATTTAGATGAAGCTGTAAATAAATTAGAATTGCATGAAATTGATCCAGAAAAAGAAGAGTTTGAAATACTTCAATTAAAAGGCAATGTTCTACCTAGAGGTTTGTCTCCCCTAGAATAATTATTTGATTTCAACTATGTAGCTAAAAAGCCAAAAATAGAGCCCACAGGGGCATATGTAGAATATTGTAATATAGGTAGTGAAAAGATACCTAAAATGATAAAACTCTAAAAATCACTGCCTGCTGCTCAAAAAAAAAAATACAGAGCTTTATTCAATGAGTTCATTGATGTCCTTTCCTAGATCTATGATGATCTCAAAGCATATGACACTAGTATCATACATCATAAAATCCCAATCAAGTAAGATCAGAATCCATTCAAATAGAAACTTTGTAGAATAAATCCAATTCTGATGCCTCTAATTGAGAAAGAGGTTAAAAAGATGTATGGTGTTAAAATCATAGTTCCTTTGAGATACTCTAAATGGATGTCTAACATAGTGCCTTCTAGGAAGAAAACTAGAGAAATAAGATTATGTATTGATTTCAGAAATCTTAACAAGGTCTCCCTAAAAGACAAATACACTTTGCCAAAAATGGACCATATATTACAGAAGGTAGTAGGGTCTAGTAGGATTTCCTTATTAGATGGTTTCTTAGCTTATAACCACGTCTGAATGCATCTTGATGATTAGGATAAAACAACTTTCACTACTCCATGGGGGACCTTCATGTATAACAGTGTTACCGATGAAATAGGTAACTGCACTGTTACCTACTTTTTTTTGGTAGCATAAAAAGCACTCGATTTTGAAAAGTGGTGATGCAGAATCACCTTTTTTTTTTTGGAGCACATTTTCAACACTCTAATATTTTTATTTATGAGGTTATGAATATTTGTTTTAAAATGTTAGTGATTTTCATGCTAATTTTGAAACGTATTGATGCAACATCAACTTTTTTTTTTAGAGCGGTGATTTTCATGCTAATTTTGAAACGTATTGATGCAACATCAACCTTTTTTTTTTAGAGTGGTGATTTTCATGTTGGTAATAAAACACAAAACTTAGATAAAAAATATATATATATAAAAACAATTAAAAAAAACCAATAAATATGTAAGAAAAAACAAAATTAACTCGTAAAAATAAAAAATTTAAACAAAAATAAATTAAAAAAACAAAAAAAACAAAAATATTTGAAATTTCTATCAAAAGAAATGACAAAATTTAAAAAAAAAACACATAATTTAAAGAAAAAAAACAAAAATTAACCCCCCCAAAAAAAAAACATTAAAAACATATTTTTCTAAGTTATTAAAAAAAACCATATAATTAAAAATAAATAAATAAATAAAATAGAAAATTTAAAAATAATTTAAATTACAAAATTAAAATTTAGATAAAAAAATAAAATACAAAAAAAAAATTAAATTTAAAAATTAAAATTAAAATAATAATAATAAGAAGAAAACAAATACAAATTTTAAAATTAACAAAAAAAACAAATTAAAAAAAAAAAACAACAAACAAAATTTAAAATTGAAAAAGAAAATTAAAATAAAAAAAATTATCATTAAAAAACAAAAAAAAAATGAAAAAAACCACGCGCAAATAATTTAAAAACAAATATCTATAAATTTACTGTTTTTTTTTTTTTAAATTAAACAATTTATAAATTTTAAAAATGAAAAACTAAAAAAACTAAAAGATTATAAAAACAAATTAAATTAAATTAAATTAAAATTTAATAAATTTAATAAATAGATTTTAAATTTAAAAAAATAATTAATCTAAAATATTAAATTTGAAAACAAAAATTAAAAAATACGAAAAACAAAAAAAAATAAAAGCCAATTAAATTTAAAGTAAAAAAATTGAATTAAAAAACAAATAATTTTAAATTTTTTGAATTTAAAAAAAAAAAATCAAATAAAAAAAAAAATATTAAAAATTAAAAGAAATTAAAAAAAAAAAAAATTTGATCGTGGTGGCGCCCTAATCGACCTCCTGCCCAGGTGGCAGCGGAGGCCGGCCGCTGGGCAGGAGGCCGATTCCGAGAATCGCCCTCCCGTGGCAGGAGGCCGATTCCAGGAATCACCCTCTCGCAGCAGGAGGCCGATTCTGGGAATCGCCCTCCCGCGGCGGGAGGCCGATTATGGGAATCGCCCTCTCGCGGTGCGAGAGGCCGATTCCGGGAATCGCCCTGCCGTGGCGAGAGGTCGATTCCAGGAATCGCCCTCTCGCGGCGGGAGGCCGATTCCGAGAATCACCCTGAGGCCAATTCCAGGAATCGCCCCGAGGTCGATTCTGGGAATCGCCCTCCCGCCGTGGGAGGCCAATTCTGGGAATCAGCCTCCTGCCCAGCAGCCGGCCTTCGCCACCACTTGGGCGGGAGGTCGATTGGCGGTGCCACCACGATAAAACAATTCTTTTTTTTTAGTTTTTTTAATTTTTAATATATATATATATTATTTTTTTAATTTTTTTAATTTTTAATACATATATTTTAATTTGTTATTTTTTTTTAATTCAAAAAAATTATTTATTTATTTTTTTTAAATTTAATTTGTTTTAATTTGTTTTAAATTTTTTTTTAATTTTTAATTTTTAATTTTTATTCATTTTTTTTGTTTTAAATTATTTTTTTCTAAATTTTGTTCAAATTTTTTATTAAATTTTATATATTTTTTTTATTTAATTGATTTTTTTTTAATTAAATTTTATGTTTAGTTTTTTCATTTCATTTTTTAAAATTTAGTAAATTTTGTATTTTTTTTAATTTATTTGAATTTAATATATATATATATATATATATATATATATATATATATATATATATATATATATTAAACTCAATATTTTCAAATTAATTAGTTTTTTATTTTATTTAATATATTTTATTTTATTTATTTTTTTAATTTTTCAATTTTAATTGATTTTTAAAGTTTTTTAACTTTTTATTTTAACAATGTGTTTTTTTTTTCTTTTTTTTCTTTATTTATTTTTTATTTCAAAATTTATTTATTTATTCATTTATTTATTAAAATTTAATATTTTTTTTGGTTAATTTAATTTGTTATTTTAATATTAACATATTTTTTTTAAATTTAATGAGTGATTGCAACAATGAGTGATTGCAACAAACCATTTCATTTTTCAATAAGGATTTAAGAGATGCATCTTTGAAGTATAACATAATGGAAAAACAAGCCTTTGCATTGATTAAAGCAATTAAAGACTTTAAAGTATATATCTTGCATTCCCATATTATTACTTATGTACCCAATTCAGTAGTCAAGGATATTTTAACCCAGAATGGACCTTATGGTAAACATGGTAAATGGGCTGCAGTTATTCTTGAGTATGAATTTGAAATAAAACCCACCAAGGTGATCAAGGGATAAGGACTCGAAAAATTGATGTCTGAGTCAAATTTCAATGCATTAGATATCAAATTTGTTGTTGCATTAGATGATCAAGAGGAATGGGCGACTCCATAGATTGATGAGGCATTTTTGAACTCACCCTGGTATGCAGACTTGTTATATGTTTTATTCAACTTAAATGCTCCTCCTAGTCTAACAAAAACAAAGGCAAGTTTTCTAAAGTTAAAAGAAGTTAAATTTCGCATCATTGATAATGTTTTATATTGGAAAATTGCTGGTGGTGTTTTACTCAAGTTCTTGTTGAAATATGATGTGGAAAGAACCATGTAGGAGTTCCATGAAGGTGATTGTGGCGGAAATCTATACTGGAAAACCAGTGCTAAAAAAATCCTTTTAGCTAGTTTATATTGGCATACTGTTTTTCGTGATATTCACAAAAAACTAACTTCATGCGATAAATTCCAGATATTTGAGGGAAAAAGAAATCTTTTACCTCTACAATTAAAGCCTATATCAATTGAAAGCCCTTTCCAACAACGGGGACTGGATTTTATTGGTGAAATCCACCCACCTTCCTCTTCCCAACATTAGTGGATTCTCACAGCCACTGATTACTTTACTAAATGGATTGAAGCCACACCTTCCAGATCTTCCACTGATGTTGTCATTTTTAATTTTTTTGAAACCAATATCCTCTCTAGATTTTGCTATCCTAGAAAATTTATTATTGATAATGCTGCAACCTTTTTTAATCTAAGAAAATGATTGAATTCTTCAATAAATAACACATTAATTTGGGACATTCAACAACTTATTACCCTTAGGGTAATGAGTTGGATGAATCCTCAAATAAAATTTTGGTAAATATCATTAAAAATATTTTAGAGGACAACAAAAAGTCATGGCACAACAAGTTAATTAATACACTTGGGGCTAACATATTAACTTCAAAGAAGTTAATTGGAATGTCACCATACCAATTGGTTTATGGGATGGATGTTGTTTTTCCATATTCTTTGCGTGTTCCAGTGATTAATATAATTCAAGAATTATAGGTGGAGCCAAATGACACACAAAGGAGGATTAGTCAGACTATTTAGTTACAACAGTCAATGGAAGAAGTCTACAATAAAGCTCAACTCATCCAAGAGAATGTCAAAAATATTTTTGACACGAGAACTAAAGTTGATGATTTTAATTTGGGTGACAGAGTTTTGAAGTGGGATTCCAGAAGAGAAGAAAAAGGAAAACATGGGAAGTTTTACAACCTTTGGAAGGGACCTTACATCATTTATGCTTTCATAGGACACAATGCATTCTTTCTCAAAGATATACATGGAGCTGAAATACCTCGTGGTCTTCATTGTTTTGATTGGGTAACTTATAGAGTGAAGTTGAAGCCCAGAGAGAAGGCGATAATATTTGTTTGATACGCTACCTTAAGTATTCTATTAGTAAAATAAATGAGATGTAGACATTCCTGAAATGAAGATTCTCAAGGCTACTGATAATGAGTTCTTGACACTTCACATGGAGAAGTGCCATCCCCAGTTGGAGCCATTGTTAGGGTCCTATAAATTATAGGATCTCAAGGTGATTGAGCATTTTGTTTCAGTAATATTACATTGTATATAATTTTCAATATGAAAATGATTTCCAAAAAAGTATATATAAAGAAAAATGAAATGAGGGATTATGAAAAGGAAAGAAAAATTGAAAAGAATAAAAAGAAAATAAGAACCCCACAATGGAAAAAATAGAAATAACACTGAAAGTGCTGCAAATTCAAATGAAACTAATGATATATCAATTTTCTTTATATCATCATTAAATAAGATTGTGTGCAGCTTGTTCAAAATGCCACAATGACTAGATTTTTTTTCAAATCATACAAGTTAATCTTGATTGAACAACTCTGAATTTTTGTTAATTAGGTTTGTGAATAAAGATTTTCCAAACCATTTAATCTTGGTAAATGAGTAGTTAAGTAGAAAATGAATTTGATTCAACAACTTAATATGAATAAATAGGAGAAATATGTGATAGAGTATATTATATTTTTTCATAAAAAAGTAATGTGGGTTTGCTAGCCTAAATTCACCCTAAGAACAAAGAAGAAAAAAATGTTATCCTCGCAAAAGAAATAAAATTCAATGGGTAGGTAGAAGTGTTTTTGGAGCTTTAGAAAGGATTAAAATGGTTATCCTAAAGTTTTATTTTCAATTATATCTATGTATATAAAAGGAAAAAGTGATATTATTACTTTATCCTAAATCTAAAGTATTTGGGTGCATAAATGAAAATCTCAACATATCACCCATACATCCTAAGTTTTACTTTAACTAAAGCATGTCGCTACTCAAAAACCTATCAAATAATTCCATTTTAAGTACCCCACACTTATCCACCCATCATCGTCCTCTGCCTATAGATCAATGGTCCACATCCACTTTCGACCCTTCCTCTCCATCCGAGCTTTACCACCCGCAGGGGGGGGGGGTTAATTTTTTTTTTTTTTTAAGTTGAGGGCCCATGGCGATGTGATGAATTCTTCACATTTTTCACCCCCCTCTGCTCATACCACTTACCGCTTCATACCCCCCCTGGAAACTTCTTTCTCTATCATTCATAAAATCACTCACCTATCCATTTCCCTCGCTAGTCCTATTGCGTCAGCTCATATGCCCATTGCTAATCACTTCCCTTCCCATGGAAATCAATCAGTTAATGAATTTAATTAAGAAAATTATGGTTAATGTAATGAATCTGCACCTTAATGAATGAAAAAATTCAAATATGTATAAAAATAGGCCCTATAAATCACTTTAACCTTTACTCTGCTCATTTTTCCGCCATTCCCATTGCTTTTGACAGGTTTTGCAGCACTCATGTTTTGATCCATCAGTCTATCATTGACTCGAGTTACTGTGTTTACTACACCTTCTTCAACTAATCCAGAGCATTACACACTCCCGATCAAAATTTTCCCTATTAAAAATCTTTTGAATTTCTCTGAAACTAATTCATAATTCCTCCAAAGAATAAAGGACAGGAGGAACCATTTAACCCTATGATCTATCCTCCTATTGATTTAGACCACTTCCCCTAGCTGACAGAGACTTTAAAATCCATGAAACTCTCTCTAAATTTGAACTATTCAATATGTATTGTTGGCTAGAGGACAAAAACATAGATAAGTCGGATTACATTGGACTGTGGGAGTCAAACTTGCCACACTATATTTTCCCCCATACTCACAGTGCCCCTGAATTCATCTGTAAATGTCAGGCCTATTATATATTGATCTAGAGAGCTATAATTTCCCCCACATGTGAAATTCTCTTCATCATCATTGCACAATCCATTGATCAAATGACGCAAGACCCTTCTATAGAAAATGACACTCCTTTCTCCCTAGAAGCCCTTCGTGAGTTGTATCGGAAACTGGATTTTTCCAAAAGGGCTAAAACCTTTGAACTTTTCCTAGCTGAAGATACTCAGTTGCCTAAAAATAACCCTCCTTACTCTTCCTCCATTTTCCCTAAGAGTGCCAAGGAGATAATCACATTCAATTCATACCTCCTTGGATACTTTTCTAAACAATGGGTAGATGAGCATACCATAGGTTTCCTCTCCATATTTTTTGCAGATTCTAAACCATCTATCCTTTTCAATTCAGCAAATTTCTAGCAAATAGTATTCATAACCAATTTTTCAAATTTCAAATAGAAGAGGTGTTTAAATATTCCTTTGTTCTAGTTTACATGTTTCTATATTTCCAGGTACATAGGTTTAAATTTGCAATGCAGAAATTGGATGATGATGGAAATCATCAGTTATTCATCTTTTGGACCACAATGGTGATGAAAGAGCAGAAGGAGTATTCATAGAAACAGTTCAGTGAACTATTTGTACATCCAAAAATGAACCTTCTTAGAAGTACAACTGAACCAAGAGTCATTTAGGACACTAAAAGGATTCAACATCTATTAGATCAACAAAAAACAGGAGACTAGTATTTATAATAGAACAAAACATAGTTTAGAGTTTATGGTTGTGAGCTTGCTCCTTACAAGCTTCCAAAATTCATCCTAATGAGGATTTTTTCCTTAGAGTACATTAGCCAGATGTTGAATGTTGATGAAATCCAATTTATATCAGCAAAGAAGAAATCACAGTTCATGATTAAAACATAGATCAGGCCATTCATTTGCAACAGTAGGTTAGAAGGGGAGGAAGGAGACAAAATCTTGAAGGAATGAAGTTCAGTCTTAGCTTCACCTGGTCCTATGATCCATTGGGAACCATTTCAAAATTAAGGGTAGAAACCAGACTGCTCCTTATATACATACTTATAGGCCAGAAATAGAGAAGTACATGAACCAAATGGAGTGGGCTGAAAACACTTTGCACGAAGGTGAAAAGAAGATAGTCTCTACCTCAACATCACAGAATCATGTCCCATAGGAAAAATAATGAAAAATACTGAGAGAATGTGGGTCACCTTCAGTGACTGATACTACAAGGAAGGAGTTCAAGATAATGTACAGGAAAAGAAACAAACTCAATCGTAAAGTTAATCCAAATAAATAGTCATAACATGAGGTTGTCATAATTACTAAGGAGACACCAACATCCTCTAAAGTTGGTGGCCAATCCACCCTTTCTCCTACTACTTCTACATCTTCACAGGACTAGCAGCAAGCTATTCAGAAAACTAAGTTTGTCCTAGGGGAGAAAGAGAAAACAATGTTTGACACATTCAAGGAAATCAAGCTGAAGAATGTGATTTTGAAGAAAATTACATACATCCAATTCTAGAAGCAGACTTCCAATTCTCATATTAGATTGTTGTCAGTATTTGACCCTAAGAAAGGTAAATTGAAAATGGCTTTTCTGGAAGCACAAATTTCATAGCCTAAGATAGTAGTTGATTACAAGAAAATTCATTTGAGTTTGGCATCAAAGACATTCAGCCCATTGATCAAATGGAGATGCACAAGAAAACAGGTGAAATGATTTCATCTACCTTAACTAATACATCCATGAGTATATCCAAATTACAGGTTTCCTTGGAAAACATTTAGTCACAACTAAATATGGAGAAAATCTCCTCTCTTGCCAAAGATACAAGGATAAAATCTTTGGAGGACTTAGTAGTCAAGATAGGATATGATCCCTCCAACGTGAATGCTACAGAGAAAATAATAAAGAAGAAGAATGCTGACATAGTAGAATTTAGGAAACAACTAAAGTTGTCACCAACAGAAGACCTCCTCACCAAAGAGATTGAATAAACATAGTCTTAAAATACTGATATGATGAAGCTCATCTTGGAGCAAAATGCATAGTTGAGACAGATGGAGAAAAAAATGGAAAAAATGATCAAGGAGAGGGATCAAATTGCAAAAATTTCCATGGTTACATTGGATGTTGTACCTCTTACAGCCATCCCCACAGCTACAACTTTTACAATATAAGAAATAGATGGTGCAGAATAGTTGACAAAGGCAGTAGAGAATCCATCTATCCAGACAGAGGAAATCAAGAAGTTGTAAGATCCAGTAAAATTTTTATAGGATAAGAGATCAAGGACTGAAGCCTCACCTTAAATAGAGACTCAAATAACATAGAAATTAATAGAAATATTACAGAATTCATAGAGAGAATCATCCATTGGACAGATCTTGGACCAAGCCAAGGAAATCATCTAGGTAGATATTATGAACTCTATTAATGAAATTTGGCTCTGCATCCAGATTATTTTTGAACATAAGGAATTGATTAAGAAATCAAATGATGTCATCACAACTATCAAATAAGAGCTTGGAGATATGCATGTTACATCAAATAACATCATCAAATTCTTAAACTCCAAGAACATATATGAGCTAGATTACTTGTGAGTGGATGATAGAATAAAGACCATCTTATAAGTGAAAAGGATTCTTACCTAGAAGAATATGGTTGGACAGTTAGAAGAGAGATGCCATGGTTTAGAGATAGCAGTGAATATATTCTTCTGCAGGATTAAGCCTCTAACGCAAAAGGGCCTCCCTTATTTTTTTGTTATCAATGATAATTTAATAGCTCAGGAAGATTATGTGAAGAAATTGAAAGAAATTTCAAAGGGCATCGTTAAATTTTCCAGCATTAAAGGCAATACGACAAGCAAAGAATTCTTAGAAGCTATCAATAATGACTTTTGTATTCAACATAACGTAAGTCACATCTTTGTGTTAAAACCTACTTTTTCCAGATATAGTGAGGTTGATGATATTTACTGAAAGGTAATCAAATTAACCATCCTATATGAAGATCAATGGGATAAATTATGTGAAATACAAGAATGAAAAGTAAATGAAAAAGGTCAGTTTCAGCCAGCACATCAGCCAACACAACAACCAACGCAACCCACAAATAGGTCCACTTGACAACTGTTTCCTATAAAAAAATGCGATCATTCCAGATCACCTCCACTAAGCCTATTTTTTTGTCACGGTTAGAGTTTATTATTCAATTTTTACTAATAATACATTGTTTGTTGAGACAACATTAAGGTAATCAGTTTTGTAAAATATTAGTATAAATACTTCATTGTTCAAAGTATTCCAGGTTGATTTCTGAGTATATTTTTCCCACTGAGAAATTTTAATTTTCAAGTTTTAATGGAGCATCAATAATACAAGGACTTATTTTAGGATTCATGTGGTGTATTCACTAGTGAAGTCTCTTAACTTGTAACTATGTTTTCATTGTTTTTCCTTTCTCTGTAAATCTAAAAAGTATTAATTGTAAAATAGAAAATGTGATGAATAGGAAATGTTAATAAGAACACCTTATTCTGGATTCTTTTTCAATTTATATGTTTTCTAATGAAGTCATATTTAAGAGTACTTAATTTCTTTTCAATCTCCACTGAAATTCACTTTTCTTCCATGGATTCTTTTTCAATTTATATGTTTTCTAATGAAGTCATATTTAAGAGTACTTAATTTCTTTTCAATCTCCACTGAAATTCACTTTTCTTCCATCTCCATAATCCATTTAAAATCTTAAAGGATCTAGTTAATGCAACCTAGCTTGCCCTGTGATAACTCTCTTAAATATTTATGAAAAACTAGCTATATTTTTTACTCCATATCCTAATGGGAATATAGTCACTTAATCAACCAAACAATCAAAATCAAACAAATAATCAATCATAATCATAACTAGCCTAGAATTTATTAAAAAAAAAGTTAAATTTTACTAAGATATCCCTCTTTGAAGCTAGCAGGGCTAGATCCTAGCTTCTAAAGTGGTTTTGATGTTGTCCTCTATATTTATTCTCAAAATCTCTTAAATTAGAAAGCGATAACAGTGGGAATAGGAGAACTATCTCCCTATTCCATTGGAATGGGAGGATTGCCTCCGAGTTCATTGGAACCTGAAGAAACGATAAGAACTTAAGTGGTATGAGAATCACTCTCTACAAGAAATGTATGATAAAATAAAGGGGGAATTGAGTCAACTATGTTCTCTACCAATGGTAGGTTGGGAATGGACTCATGGTTTTCACGTTCAGAAAGAGTGCAATTGACTAGATTTGGATTCTGATCGGTCACTTCATCAACTAGTGGATGATTAGGGGAAAGATTTTCGTAACCATTCAGAAGTCGAGGTTGATAAGTTGTAAGGTTTTCCAACACTCTATAGGCTTCATCCATATAATAAAAAGTATGAATAGGATGATTCCCTTCACATAACCTACATGGAAACTAAATTTACCCTTCTTTCCATGAACGTTATGATCACTAGTCGATGGTTTGTTACCAGTATGATCTCTAGAAGATGACAACGAAGGCTAATGTGAGCCCGTAGACCACACTTATAATACCTTGGGAATATCAGGAAAAATTCTAAGAATGTGGTCACACTTACATAACTTGCAAGGGAATTTAACTTTGTGGGGATAATTGGAATGTTCCTTCATAGTAGTTTCATTCCTAGCAATGGTTTCTTGGTTACCACCCTTATTATTTTGCTTCTTCTTCTTCATCCTTTTATTCTTCTTCTTAGCTTCCTGGTTACTAGGATAAAGACTTTCACTAGGTGAGGAGGAAGAAAGGGACGAATAAAAAACATGTGAATAAGGTCAAAGGGTCAAATTTAGGATCAAATTGAGGTTAATGTTGTTCAAGCGGAGGACTAATTGGTTGAGAAGTAGTTTGGACATTCAAAACCAAAGAGGTTGAAAATAACCAAAGGAATATTCCTATCCTAAATTAGACACAAAACTATGATGATGGTTCTTTACACAAACTATGTTGATGCAAATTAAAACGACATTTAGGAAATAGATTGCATGTATAAAGTATTCCACAAATACTTTATCAAATAATCACTGACATGTTCTATTACACACACATAACTTTCACAAAACTGAAAGAAGATAATTTACTGTTAAATTCTTTAACGACTTCTCACTCACACTTTACTAGTTGTTGCAATTCATATTTTAGAAGAAATTAACAAAGAGAAGAGACACACCACACATTAGATGTTTCTTGAGTCAAAATATACTCCAGCATGAAGAAAAAGGTATTTTTATTATATTCAGTCTTCAGGTAGACTTACATCCAACTTGGAAATCGTATTTACAAGTGTTATATATAGCAAGAGAGGAAACAACTCCATCTCTTATAAAAGGAAGGAAACATTAATTATAATATAACATAGGTGTCAAAAGACATTACAGATTTATCTCATCGGAATCTAATAGAAATGATAGACGGAGAAAGAATAAGAGAAGAAATCTTGGCCGGAATGTTGAATTTACTATCATGCTTCCCTTTTTCCTACTGAATTATCTCATTGTATATTGGGTATTTAATAACCATGTAGCTTCATTTAATAAGACCTCCATCAACCTCATAAACACCTCTCACCATAACTTGTATTATAAATTTTGTTATGGGCTCTTTTCCATCCTTAATTGGCTCGGAAAAACTTGTTGATAGGTGTCAAAGTTCAGTTAAAACAGGTGCTGGCGGAAATTTTGGTAAAAACATGTAACTGTGAAAAATAACCGGAAATTCCAGTAGCATCGTGTTTCTTTCTCAAAATACATAGAAATATTGAAAAATATGTGTTGAATTATGTTTTATGACACCTAGGGCGATGTTAAAAATTGTGACTGATAAGTAAAAAGGAATTAGCACCAAAACCCCTTTTACCTTTCCTCTATGTGTGTTGCAGCTTTAGACAGTTTGTCTAAATCAATTTTGTTGTCAGTAACTGATGTTCTGGATCTGGTTGCTCTTGTATTTTCCTCCTTGACAGGGTCTTTGTCCTCCTTAGAACCCTTTTGTGTTTTTATTCCTTTTTAGGGCTCTGAGTGCTATTTTGAAGGGGTTGGTTTCTTGCTTTTCTTCATGGATTTCTATGATTTCTCGATCTTTGAACCTTCAAGTTTCCCTTCAACATCAATGACTTACATCATTAGGCTTGGCTTATGTAGAGTTTTGTATTTAAGCCTAAAATTATTTCTATCTCTTGTATGCCTCTTTGTGGTGCTAGCAACAGGTTTAGATTCTTCCTTCTTTTTCTTGCAATTGATTTCATATCCAACATCCTTAAGGAGTTCTTCATTTGATGGTGTAGGCTGATACTCTTTCTGCAAATTTTTTTGAATATGTGCTTTTGACATTTTCGGTAGTACCTGTGATTTTAATTTATATGTTGTTGTAGATCTTCCTCTTCTGGATCTAGTGTAAAAAATAGGAAATGGAGGAACAAGGGGTACTATTTTCATGGACTTGGGCTTTCTTGCTGAGGAGATCTCTCCTTTTTCCACCTTTCTCTCAACTTTGCCTGTAGAAATCTTATCTTTATTACCTTTGGCCTTCTTATGAATGTTTTATTTTTGGGTCTTTCTCTTCATTCTTCTATTTGTAGGCTGAGGATTAGGTTGTGGAATTGGAGGTGTAGGTGCAGGTTGGCCTGCCCTATAGAATAAAAAGTGGTCCCAAGTTTGGTTTCTCTTTCCCAACTCTTCTTCAACTAGAACTTTGATCAAATATTGATGGTAAAAGATATATTAATAAACAACAATATGCATATGAACCCTTGCTGACATATTGGTCAGGATTTTCAACAAGAAAAATGGCAGATTCAATGTCTTCATCCCTGAAATATGAAAAAGAAACCTCATGTGATAGAAGAATACCATTGTATACCTCCTTTCGCATGTGAGGTATATCTTGATAAACTTGATAGCTTCTGCCCAGTGATCCTTAAGGTAGCTACTTGGAATTCCCTTTTCCCAATTTGGATCTATGTGACCATATTTGAGGAAGTTGTTGAGATCACCTCCTGTAATAACTTGTCCTTTGAACCACCTTTCTCTTTCCCGAGGAAGGTTAAAGGCTTCAGCAATGGAGTCTTCAGAAACCTGCAAAGTGAGGCCATAAACTGTAGCCTCCTGTCCATTAAAAGAGTTAACAAAATCTAGGGCTACTCCTAAGTGAGAGCTCCCTAACCTGGTACAAATAAGATACCACCTTGAGCGCATAAACAAACTTCTTACCCTTGAATTGGCATCAAACAAATCTACACCCTGTTGCTCTATTCGATTTATCTTGCCACCTGTTTTTGTCATCTTCAAAAAAATAAATGCCTATGTCTCCTGCAGATTATAGGTGGGAGAGTAGGGGAATTTTATTCACCTCTGGAATCTTGTGTGAAATCCAGACTCCTTCATGAACTATGAATCTCAACAAATTAACTTTGAATGACACGATTCCTATTTTTAATTTGGTTTTAAAACTAAAAATTGGTGGTCCATTACCCCATGCAAATCATCCTCCATTATTGATAAAATTCTTTACCATGATGTGCACCATGTGGCACACATCACCACCTTCATTTGGTTACATTTTCCGTATGAGAGCTCCAGATGGCTTATGGAAAGTGTGTTTATGACTTGCAGTCACCTCTGCAATCTTTGTTGTTGATTGACCGAAATTTCCAGCAGCACTGCTATGCAACCATCCAAACAGTTATGGTGTGTGATGTAATCACCACGATATTTTAGATTCAGAAAAAAACGTACCTAAATACATGGATGACTAACTTGGCGTAGATGGCATGAAAAGTAATGACTCAATCAATAACTGCGGATGATTCATGTGGCTCAATGCATACAATGAGTTGACCTTAGATAATTGACTGTAATGCGATAGCTATCATGGGATCTAAAAATATTAAAAAATATTTGATGCATATTAACCCTACGACACGTGGTATAACTAA
This sequence comes from Pinus albicaulis, assembly GCA_034641835.2. Lineage (NCBI taxonomy): Eukaryota > Viridiplantae > Streptophyta > Pinopsida > Pinales > Pinaceae > Pinus > Pinus albicaulis. The sequence continues at coordinate 466,040,417 of CM076579.1, read as the reverse complement.
AGCGGATGCGCTTTTTCATTTTATTTTAAAAATAGAGTATGCTTCCATAAATTCCTGTAGCATCAGAAAATAAAAATAAAAAAACAAATTTAGGAAAATAATAGACTGTCCGAAAGACTAAAAACTGGTGCTTCCAGAAATTTCGGTAGCGCCAGTTTTTTTTTTCAATTTTTTTTGAACTTTAATCCTAAAAATAAAAATATGGAATGGACTCATGACTTAGAAAAGAATTTTTCTAACACGAGGAAGGGATAAAATTTCCATATAAGGAGCACCAATATTTCCAAATGAAGGAAAAGGAGCAGGATTCCCATCAGAGGGGTTTCCTTGCTGTTAGACTTAGGTATCGTCGCCATTAGTCTTGACCAACAATCCATTAAGGAGTTTTTCCATGGTGAAGATGTTGTTTCACGGTTTTTTAATTATGCCGAGAGGCGCTCTACAACCTAATATATAGAGATGTGTAGATGTAATGTGTCTAGATGTCATGTGAGTAATGTCAATTTTTTATATGTCCGAGTGTATAGAGATATGTAGATGTAATGTGAGAAATGTAATGTAAACTTTACTGGGATAATGGAATATATTTTTATTTATTTACGGGCCATAATGAAATATATTTTTAAGTAAATAAATGTAATGTAAGTAAACATTTGAAATGTACATCCAGTGTATATTTTTATTTATTTACTGGGGGTATTTATTTACTTCATAAACCTATTTATATTGAAAGAAAAATTTTAAAAATGCTTTATTTAGGTAAAGCCTATGGGAAAAATACCATTTTAATACCATGGGCTAGATACAATGGGCGAAATACCATGGGGTATGGTAAACAAATAAATGTAATGTAAGTAAACATTTGAAAAGTATAAGGGGATATTTCTATTTATTTACTGGGGTATGGTAAATAAAAAATAAAACCTCTTTTTATATTTACTCCATAAACCTTTTTATATTTAAAGAAAACTTTAAAAAAAGAAATTATTTAGGTGAAGCCTATGGGAAAATACCACTTTAATACCATGGACTAAATACCTTGGGCCAAATACCATATTTATAAAAGAGGCATGGCAAATAAATAAAATATAAATAAACGATAGGTGTGGTAAATAAATAAAATATAAATAAACCATAGGTGTGGTAAATAAATAAAACGTCTTTTTATATTTACTCCATAATCCTATTTATATTTAGGAACACTCAAAAAGTGGTTTTATTTAGGTGAATCCCGAGCTAAATACCATTGGCCAAATTATTATTAATACCATGCCAAAAAAACATTATTAACACTAATATTAATATCAATTCTAATATTCACATTATTATATTATAATATTAATATTTTTAAATTTAATAAATTTGGATCACGTACATTGGTATTTGAGTATACTATATGCATTTCCTATCTCACGTAACAATAAGCATGTAAACGTAAATGTAAAAATAATGTTTAATATTTAACATTTAAAATTTAATCTAATTAATCTAATGTCGGCCCTAATGAAAAATCACTTCTCTCCATACATAATAAATTTAACACAAAAAAAGTTTCGAATTTTATTTGTGAGGAAGCATCTCTATGATTGTGTGAAGAGTGAAATAATATTTGTGAGAAAGGATTTTGAGAGTTTTTTGAAAGTAATATTCGTGGGAAAGGATTTTAGTGTCAACGAACTTATTTGGATTTATTTGGAAAATAATATAATGATTTGAATTGATTTGTAAAATAATGTGTCAACAAGCTGCAATTGATTTTCAGGTTTGATTTCTATTGAGGAAGGGAAAGAGAGGAAGGAGGAGAGAGGGAGGGAGATAGGAGGAGAGAGGGAGGGATATAGAGATGGATTTGGAGGGTGAGAGAGAGAGGGAAGAAGAAATACATAGAGAGTGAGAAGTGGAGAGAGAGGGGGAGTGACAAGGGAGAAATAGGGAGAGTATGTGTATGTTTGGGGGTGAGATAAAGAGATAAATAAGGAGAGATGGAGGGAATGGGGGGTAGAAGGAGAGAGTGAGGGATATAGTAACATAGTTGGAGGGTGAAGAGAGGGAGAGAGAAGGATAAAGAGATAGATATATGTGGGAGAGAAAGGGATAGAGGGGAATGAAGAGAAAGAGGATGTGAGAGAGTGGAGAGAGGGAGGGAAAGAGAGATGGAGTTGGAGGGGGAGAGAGGGAAGATGATTTCTTGCACTTGATGCATTCATTTCAATGTCGATCGTGATTTATAATCCTATTTTTCTTGCACTATATGCATTAATTTTAGTGTAGAGAGAGAGAGAGAGAGAGAGAGAGAGAGAGAGAGAGATAATTGGATGGCAAAGAGATAGAGAGAGAGGAAAAGATAGAGGAAGGTAGGAGAGGAAGGGAGAGAGAGGAAGGACAAGAGAGAGGCCATGAGAGAGAGGAATAGGGTTATGGGGGAAGAGAGAAAATTGGAGGGCAAAGAAGAGAGAGAGAGAGAGAGAGAGAGAGAGAGAGAGAGAGGAAGGATGAGAGAGAGGAGGAGAGAGGGAGGGAGATAGAAGGAGAGATGGAAGGATAGAGAGAAGGAGTTGGAGGGGGAGAGAGGGAGGGAAGAAGGAATACATAGACAGTGAGAAGTGGATAGAGAGATGAAGTGACAAGGGAGATATGGAGAGAGTGTGTATATGTTTTGGGGTGAGATAAAGAGATAAATAAGGAGATATGGAGAGAAAGGAGGAGAGAAGGAGAGAGGAGGGATATATTAAAATAGTTGGAGGGTGAATAGAGAGAGAGAGAGAGAGAGAGATATGTGGGAAAGGAATGGACAAAGATGAAGGAAGAGGGAGGATGTGAGAGAGTAGAGAGATGGAGGGAAAGAGAGGTGTAGTTCGAGGGTGGAGATAGGGGAGAAGATTTATTGCTCTAGATGAATTCATTTAACTGTAAATGGTGATTTACAATCCATTTTGATTGTTTGCACTAGATGCATTGATTTTAGTGTAGATGTTGATTTCTAATTATATTTAATTTCTTGCACTAGATGCATTGATTTCAATGCAGATGATTTCTAATCCTATATGATTGCTCGCACTAAATGCATTGATTTCAATGTAGACGGTGATTTCATATGCTATTTGATTTCTTGCACTAGATGCATTAATTTCAGTGTATATGTTGATTTCTAATTATATTTGACTTCTTGCACTAGATGCATTGAATTAAATGTAGATGATTTCTAATTCTATTTTTTTGCATGCACTAAATGCATTGATTTCAGTGTAGATGGTGATTTCTAATCCTATTTGATTTCTTGCAATAGATGCATTGATATTAGTGTAGATGTCGGTTTCTAATCTTGTTTTATTACTTGCACTAGATGCATTGATTTTAGTGTAGATGTTGATTTTTAATCCTATTTTGTTACCTGCATTAGATGCATTGATTTCAGTGTAGATGTTGTTTTCTAATCTTATTTGATTGTTTGCATTAGGTGCATTGATTTCGGTGTAGACGTTGATTTCTGATTTGATGTAAATTGATGATACATTAATTTTAAAGTGTTTGGATTCAGATTGTGCATTGATTTCAGTGTAAGCACACAAAATTATTGACAATGTACATTAATATTTGTGTTTTAGTAAATCAACCTATTAATATTGAAGAGCAAGAGAGACAATGTATGATGTTTAGTACAATAGTTCAAGATAAATATTTAAATGGTTTATTATTTAAATTGTCCTTTTCATATAATCGATATGAAAATATGACAAAACTAACAAGGGTGACAATAAGAATAGTAAACGAAAATAATTTGAGATTGATCACAATGAATACTATTTGAAATTGACTTCATTCTTATAATTTTAATTTTGTATCATTCAAAACTTTACATTGTCACTTTGCATTCAAAAAAATTATTTCATCATTAAAGTTGTTAACAATATTTATCATCTCAAAAAACTGAGGTAACTAAGAAAATTTTAAAATTAAAATGACCAGACAAATATGAGACATATTTAGCATATATAAAATTATTATATTTATAGTATTTGTATTTACATATTATTGATAAAATTAATCATATGTTCGATAGATTTTCCTTCGCTGCACACGACTGAAACCAGCTTAGATCCATCTTAACTCTGGATCAATCAAGCGCCGAGAGGGATCAAATCTCTTGAAGTGCAAACCTTTCCTCAAGTTTTTCACTCAAAAAAGAGGTTTTCACCTCTAGAGATTTGATCCCTCTCGGCGCTTGATAGATCCAGAGTTAAGATGGATCTAGGCTAGTTTATTTTAGAAATTAAAGGCACAAATAAAACAAATGGGTAACTAGGCAAAAAGGATTACCAGGTCACTGTCAACTGAAATATACCACCTTGGTAAACCAAGTATTTATGTATGGGTAGTAACTCTCCCTGAATGTTGTGTTCGGTGTATCACAATGTACAAGGTGGCCGACTCAGTTACCTATGGTGAGATAGCAACCTATAGGGGACTTCCAAAATACACTCAGAGGTACATGGAAGTGAAATTAGTAGTAGTGTTTTATAATTCCTAACCGTACAATGAGAGTGTTACCATATACTTTTCATGCATGGAGTGACATCTGATATACCCGAAGGGACATGGAGAACGGTTCAATACACTTATGTATGTGGAACGAGATATCACCCTCGGAATGTAACGATGACAAGGAAGAGAAAATCCTATGTTTAAATACCCTGAAACAGATCTCTAGCCTAGACCTCTAAGTGTGTCATTAAGTTTCGAATCCTCCTTAGTTTAATTGAGATGGATTTTAGAGTTGATCTTGAACTATGTTTCAATTTCACAACTCAAAACTCAATGTCAACTTAACACACCTATGATGCAACTAATATGAAAAAAATAACTCTTTTTTTTCCCTTTTTATAATGAATGTCCTAACTAAGTAGGGGAAGAAGAAATTAATGAACAATACCACAAACAAGTGATGCAACAAACGATGTCCTCAAATTCACTCTTCTAATCAAGATCAAATAATTGTTTTTATTTTATTTTCTTTTAATATTAAAATGGAATGAAAACTAAGATGTAACAATATCATTCATAAGAGAAATCACATATAATATGATTGTAATATAAATTTATTCAATTTAATCAAGAATCAAGCTCAATGTTTACCAATGGCCTAATTGATAAGAAAAATAAAAAACAAAAGAAATTCTTATCAAAGTGAAATAAAACCAAATGAAAAAATTAAGATGGATTTTAAGAGACACTAAAAAACACCGAAAACTCAATAAAACATGTCATATCAAAGAAGAGAAAACATAAAGGGAAAGGAATGAAAAATCCTACAGGATTAGCGCAGGTGCATAAGGGACACTAATGTGGTACAACATAGGGGAAGGTGTTCTAAAGTGCTGGTATAGAGGAATCAGTGCAAGTGAAACATAGGATAAATTTCATTGCAGTGAAATAAGCGCAAGTGCAACATAGGAGAAGTTGTGTTGCAATGCAGATAGGAAGTTATGCAGGGTGCGTTGGGGCGCTCTGTCTTAGAACAGAGATATGCGATGGGGAAGTTTCGGTCAAAACACGACACAAGAAACACAACCAAGCTCAAACATATGTTTTATTAACATCAATAAATGTATGAATGAGTCAATTAAGGTCACCTCTAGAGGTGAAAATTGGTGTTAAGGTTAAGGAAACTGTTAAGGTAAGGAAACGATCCCTAATGGAGTTGCAAATTTCTTATGTGGAATTTACAATTGCGCAAAAAATAATCTTCCATAAACCTAGTGGAATGGTCTAGAACATCAGAAAGAAAACAATATAGAGTTTCTCTTAGATATATTGAATAATGTAAAGAGGCTTACTTGGAATTCATCGCAAGATTTACTCTCATCCTGACTTGTAAGCTCCAATCGTAGCCCTGAGCGCTATAATTAGAACCTACAGATGCAATCAAAACAAGCCAAGGATCCACAACATCTATGTAGAATAATTCAATTGATATATTCAATGAATAAATGCGACATTAAAATACATGAATGTAAATTTACCATGACACATATAAGAAAACAATGTACTATTTATATTAATAGAAATAGGAGAGAGTATACAACCACAGATAGTATTTGATCTTGTAGAGATCTCCCCAAGTTGACTTGTCCTTACTTGTCACAAAGCACACCTCAATGTCATCCTAATGCATGAATATGATGACTCTCTTAGATTTAAGGTAGTAGTATGAGAGTATGATTAGTCTCCCAAAGCTATCCCTGATGTTTTGGATGGAAATAAATTTATAGGAGAGGGATGGTAGTTTAGGATTTACCATAATGAGGTTGATATCCACTTATGATGGGAGGATAAGCTCAAGGTATAGGAGATGAATTCTACAGACCAGGATCACATAGGACTCAAGCTTCTTATCCATAGTGAATGGTTAAAAGAACCCCTCGAAGCTTCTAGAAGAGGAATCTTCAAATATCTTTTTAATTTTCTAGAATTTCAAGAATCAATACACTCCCAACAAGGAGCAAGCTACTGTTTACCAACGATGGTGCAGAAGGAAGACACCATCACTGAATGCGGGTCTCTAAAGGGGTAGGATGTGCTGAGGCATAAAAGCATTTATTTTGAGCAGTTAGACCTACGAAATCAGTTATTTGGAAGGTTCATGCTTAGGGATTTGTGTATGGATGATGACAACATGTTTATGGATGTGGATTGATCTAGTTTTTAGGCCTATTGACTATATAATAAAAAATGGCCTATAAAACCTTTGACTGTATGGGAGGAATGTGTTTTTCATGCATGGATGTAAGTTTTATATGTTCTTTTTATGTATTCATGGTGGTGTTCATTATTATAATTGTATTGTCATGTGGAAGTTGATGATGTTGTTGTTGGGATGTGTTTTTCATGCATACATGTTGGTTGCATATGGATTCATTACGCTTGTGGTCTATGTGTGTGTTAAGTATGCATGGTTATGGTCATTTGTGTAGTTGTGTCATTATGCGTAGGTTGATGTTGAAATGATGAATATGATGGCTTCATTTTGTATACATATTTACATTTTAGGTTGATATGGATTTATCTTGTAGACAAGATAGCATCCCCTAAACTTCACTAAGGTACATTTAATTTTGTTTATAATTAGTTTATATGACATAGTATTCTTATAGGAAGAAGATCAACATGACTAGCAGAATGGTCTATTATAGTTCATGAGACTCTACCTATATATAAGATGAGAAAAATAGTGATGATTACTCCCCTCATATAGAAGATACCTTGAGAAGTTTGAAGGAAGAAATAATAATTTGCAAGGAGGATAATGAGAGGATTATTTAGTCACAACAAATACTTGTCAGGGCACAGGAGAAACAAGAAGAGCTTAGTGCATCTATCATTTATATTTTTTCATAATTGCAGAGATAGGGACCGCTTAGGATCAATCATGGACAGGAGGACATGACTAATTGATCCTTTGATAACATAACTCATGATGGGCACAAGTCAGACAGGGAAGATACTGTAATGGTTAGAATATTTTTGGATACACCTAATAGACGAGGTAGTGGACATGGGCATTACTCTAGGAGGAATGACAGGGGATATTTTCCATATGATTTTAAGAAATCCAAGCCACCTAGCTTTGAGGGGTATTTGAAGAAGTTGGAAGATGTATAAGCATGGTTTTTTGGGATGAAGAAGTTATTTTATATGCATTATTACACAAATAATATGAAGGCCAAAATAGCTATATTCAGACTTAAAGGGAAAGTCGACATCCGGTGGGAAGATGTGAAGTCAGGGAATTCTATGATGCAAATATGGGATCAGTGAAATATGAGGAGTATACGACAAAATTCCCAGAGTTGTTGAAGTATGAACCATATCTTAAGGATGATAAAGCCAAATTTCAAAGATTTTCTAGTGGATTTCAATTAGCATTTAAAGATCATATTGAATATTATGAGCCTCAGTCACTTCAATAACTCATTGGGAATTTGAAGCATTTGTATGATTAATCAAAGTGTAATACAAGAATCTCAACAAGGTTGGAAAGGCAAAGACAAGAATAAAGGTAAATGGTATCCAAAAATAACAAGACCCTAGGATGTAGGAGAGAAAGAGAATGTGGTTCATTAAAAGAAGTTTAATGTAGTTGGACAGGGACATGGGTCACATCCTTGAGGGTAGCATAATAAAGGTGAGGATAAGGGATATTTTTAGTGTTGGATATGCGGCAAGGAGCATCTCAAAAAGGATTGTCCATCGTATCCGGGTGGTAGGCCAGAGATATACAATACACGGGAAGCCTAGACAGTTGGGGATGTTGGAAAGAATATTCCTCAGATCTATGGTGCATTGGATAAAAAGTATGAGGATCACCTGGAATCTATTATCGAGACAGATAATAAGCTTTGTGATTAATTTGTTTCTATTAGATTTACCCTCTATATAATTATAGTTATGTTAATCCTGAAATGGTGGATAAGTGTGGTTTGAATAAATAAGTGCATGCATAATGTTGGTTAGTGCAATTTCCTGCAGGTATAAAGAAATTGGTTCATCATTGGGTAAGAGCTTCTGCAATGGAGTTGAATGGTATGCATACATCAACGCATTTGAATTTACTACTATTGGGGTCATACAATATGCATTTGGGTGTGGATTGGTTGTATATTCACAAGACGAAGGTGGATTGCTATGAAAATATAATTTAGTGCTTGGATAACAATGGAAAACAGAGGATATTGCAGAGTAAGAAGAAGGATACATCCATTAAAATGGTTACATCTATGCAGGAAAAGCATCGTTGTAGAAAATACTATGTTATTTGGAGTGCATATTTCTAGTGAAAAAGGTAAGGATGCTGAGGATGCAAAAGTATTGAAGAGGTATTCGATTCTACAACAGTTTTAGGATGTATTACTAGTAGAGATATTAGATTTTCCACCTCACAGGGAAGTGGAATTTTCTACTGAGTTGGTACTAGGAGCGGCACCAGCATCAAAGGCACCATACTAGATGAGCACTCTAGAGCTAGTGGAATTGAAGTTGCAGTTCAAGGAAATTCTTTACAAAAGATACATTAAGCCAATTGTACCATCATGGGGTGCATAAATATTTTTTGTGAATAAGGATGATACTCTTAGATTGTGCATTGATTACATGTAGTTGAATAAGGTAACCATCAAGAAAACATATTTATTGTTGATGATTTATTACTTGTATGACCAATTGAAGCGAGCAACCATGTTATCGAAGATTTATTTGAGATCAACGTACCATCATGAATGCATTAAAGAATATGACATATACAATACTTCTTTCCAGACTAGGTATGGGCATTATGAGTTTGTTGTACTTCCTTTTAGTTTGACTAATGCTCCAACTACTTTCATGTGCTTGATGAATAGTGTGTTGTGTCCTTATTAGGACAAGTTTTCTATTGTATTGATTGATAATATATTGATATATTCTAAGAATGAGAAAGATAATGTTGAACACTTAGAATAAGAATTCAAATTGCCAAGTGAGCATCAGTTGTATTCCAAGCTTATAAAATACAGTTTATTTTAGAAAAAGGTACATTAATTAGGGCATGTTATTTCCAAGGAAGGCATGGAAGTGGTTATGGAACAGATAAGGACTACCATGAAATGGGAAAATCCTAGTAATGTGGATGAGGTAAGGTCATTTATAGGGTTAGAAAGTTACTATAGGAGATCCATTATGACTTCTCATGGATTTCATATCATATCACATCATTGTAGTGAAAAGGGAATAAATTTGAATGGAAAAAATAATGTGCAACTAGTTTTGAGCAGTTGAAATAGTTGTTGACAAATGATCTAGTTCTAAATATTGCAGATTTAGATAAAGAGTTTTTGGTGTGTACAAATTCTTGCAAAAGAGGGATTGGTGGAGTCCTGATGCAACAGGTATAGGTGGTGTGTTACTAATCAAGGAAACTAAATGAGAACGAGCATAACTAAGTGACACATTATCTTGAATTGGTAGCAATCATCCATGCTTTGAAGATGCAGATACAATATCTTCTTGGTAGGAGATTCATCTTAATGAGTGATGATAGTGGATTGAGATACCTATTTGACTATAAAACATAAATTCCATGCAAGCTAGATGGTTTTCCATGATCAATGAGTTTGCTTTCGAGCTCAGCTACATCAAAGGTAAGGAGAAGAGGGTTGCAGATGCTCTTAGTAGAAGACTACAGGTAAATCGTATAGCACCTATCAGATCATATGGGACAAATTTATAAGATAATATCTTGCAAGTAGGATAGTAGGATGACATGTATAGGGAGATTAGCCATAGGTTATACCAGGATATAGGTGAACAGGATGTGGACTATCATCTTACAACAGATGGTTTGATCCGGTTTAAGAACACGATCTATGTGTCAGAAAACAATGAATTGAAGAAGGTTATCTAGAGGGAATTTCATGTTAAGTCGTATTTAGGTCATACAGGGTATTAGAAGACATTGACAATAGTCATTAATTTTTTTTATTGGCCAAATCTGAAGAATGAAGTGGCAGAATTTGTGGCTAGATATTTGGATTGTCAACAGGTAAAATTAGAGTGTTAGAATATAAGTGGGTTACTATAGCTGATTCTGATTCTAGAGAGGAAATGGGAGGTCATTTCCATGGATTTCATTACAGTTTTGTTGAGGACATCTAGACAACTTGATTCCATCATGATTGCGTTGGACAGGTTGAAAAAGGTAGAACACTTAATTTTAGTGAAGTATATTAATTTGGCTAGTCTGGTAGCACAGTTATTCATCAGAAATATAGTGAGGTTACATGGTGTTCCTTATAATATTGTATTAGACAGAGATTCCAACTTCACTTATAGGTTCTGGAAATATTTATTTGCAGGCGTGGGTACATTGCTGGGCTTCAACACATCTTATCATCTTCAGAAATATAGAAAGACAGACATAGTCAATAGGATATTGGAGGATCTGTTGAGGATGCATTTGATGCATCAGTAGTGGAAGTGGGAAGAGTATGTTCCCTTGGTTGAGTTTTCTTATAACAATGGATATCAAGAGACACTGAGGATGAGTTCGTTTGAGAAAATTTATGGGTGGAGTTGTAATACTCCCATCAGGTGGAGTGATATAGTGAAAATGGTATTGATAGGACCGGACATGTTGGAAGACATCGAACAGGAAATGCCGGTTATCAATAAGAATCTAAAGGAAGCACATGACAGAAAAAAGAATTATGAAAATCAACACCGTGCATTTAAGGAGTTTCAGGTTTTGGAGCATGTGTAATTGCACATAAAGCCCAAGAAGAACTATTTTAGGATTGGCTCATGTGTGAAGCTAGCACCTCAATATTGTGAGCCTTTTGATTTCCTTGAGAGGATTGGACCAGTGGCCTATCGACTTGCACTGCATCCAAAAGTGGAAGTCCATGATGTTTTCCATGTGTCATTCCTTAAAAGATATGTGAAATATGTTGATCATGTTATTGATTGGTTTGTATTACAGGTGGATACAAAGGGGGAATTCCAGTCATAACCTCAATTCATTTTACAGAGAAAGATGCTCATGCTCTGGAACCGAGAAATCAAGCAAGTTAAAGTGTAGTGGAAGCACTTTGGGCCCGATGAAGCTACATGGGAGATGGCCAATCAGATGTGGGTTATGTATCCTTCATTATTTTCTGGTGAAGCAGAATGACCTTTGGTATATGTGCATATTTATGTATGGTTGTAATTGTAAACACTGCAACGAGCTATGTTATAAATCTCCAATAAGTGGTATGGGTGTCATGTTGTAATTTTTGTCATTTTGGTTTTCTTTCCAGTAGGTTGTTCATTGTAAATATTGCATTGAGCTAATTTATAAAGCTCCATGGGAATTATGTTTTGGCTTTCAATGATTTTGATAGTTGTAGGTGTTGTTGAACACCGAGGATGGTGTTCCCCCTAAGGGGGAGGGGTTTATAGCAACTTGAGGTTAAAATTTCATGTAATAAAATTGATAAGGTAAAAATAAGATGAAGGTCATGGGACATGTATTCCAAGTTGAATTTTTAGAAAAATATCCTAGTGGGTGTTCATTTGGTTTATTATGGCTAAGGGGAAATTGTAAAAGGAAATGGTAAAGGCCTTGAAAATGAAAAGTGGCATTAATTGACATCTTTATTTATGAAAATAATGGAAAATAGGAGAGAAGGAAGGTGAAAGATCAAAATTTTCAAGTGAGGAGGAAAATGAAGGAAAAATAATGGAAATTGAAGAAAATAGAGGCCTCATCTATAAAAATAATTATGAGGATCAGTTCACAACCTTTTATCAGTCTTAGCTTGGAGCTCTCTCTATTCTCTCTCTCTTACTCTTGCATACTTAGAGAATTCTTGTAGCAATATAGCATTGGGGAAAGGAAGGAAAAGGAAGGACAAGAAAGAAAAGGAAATCATCGATCAAGCAAGGAAAATTTTGGATCAAGTAACTTCAACGGGAATACTTGTAGGTAACATGTTGCATGTCTGATTTCCTAGTTGGTTTATGGATGCATGGTACATGCATGTATGTATCTGGTTCTATTTTTGTCATTGGCATGGGTTTTTCCGGGTGTGACAGTGGTTGTATCCTTACCTTACCATTTTTAGATAGCCATGGCGTGATGGGGTTCTCTTATTTGGTTTATTTGGATTTTTGGATGATTTCAAAACCTAGTGAGGTGGTCTTAAGAAAATTCCCAAAGGCCTAGAAATTCCTGGACCGGTATACGGTGGGATATGCGGTAAAGCCCGAGGGTGGAGATGAGAAAATTCCTCACAGTATAAATGGATAAATAGAGAGGCATCCATGCTTGTATGGGCCTAGTGATCCCTGGAATGGTATATGGTTGGATTTCAGTAAATCTAGGTATTGTATGTCTCTTGTTTGGGCCTAGGAATATCTTGTCGAGATATATGATAAATCCTGGTTGTATAGGTGCTTTCTTTGGGCCTATAAATCCTTGACCATTTTTGGAGGGATATGTGGTAAAGCCTGAGAAGTATGGTTATTTTTTTTTAAGCTCCAAATTCATGCTTGTAATATGGCACGAGGGTGACGGTTGAAATAAAGATTTGGTTTATCGCAATCTATGGTCGGGTGGTACATGGAAGTGCCTGACTTGGTTGGATTTTGCATATGTTAGTAAGAGTTATTTTTTCCCTTGTATTTCATGCGTAAATGTAGTTGTTGTAATGTGTCTTTGATGGTTTTTATATCATTGTTATTATTTTGGTTATAAGAATGGTTTTATGACAGACTTTAGCTATGGATCTCATCATCTTTTGATTAGTAAATGAATTCTTAATGAATATATGATCTAATAGGTGATAATGCAGCTATTGTGATAGTGCATCAAACCTTCTTGAAAAATATCAATTAAGTATGAGGCCCCTATTTTAATATGTGTATTTATGACTTGTACATTACATGTTAATAATGTGTTTGACTATATTCCTCACATGGTTAGGATGAGTCAGTTTAGGTCCTTGTTCAAGTCCTTCTCTAGACACATTTTCTCCTTATTATTTATCATTTCTGAGAATTTAATCAAGCTATAGGCAGAGGTATGGATCCTATCCTTGAAAAAATGGCTCAGATCTCGGGGCTATTGGCACATCACTGAGTGGAAAATATTGCAGTCGCTAGTAAGTAGATATCTAGGAGCGAATGGAGGGTTTCAGTTGCATGGAGGCCCTTGTCCTATGAGTGGCTAGAGGTTTAATTAAATGAAAGCCTAAGTTAACTCAAGGGATGGGAACCTAGGGTGATTGGTTAGCTCCTAGGGGTCTTGTAGCACCTGAGGGAGGTCTGTAAATTTTTGGTTCATCAGCTTCACTTCCTTAAGCTGATCTAGGGATTTGAATCATATCATAGTAGCTCTTCATCACTTATTGACCCTAATGGCCATGTAAGCTTGGGTAAGTATGGGAGGAGGGTGTTACACCCAAACAAAATCACATCAATGGATTTCAATATGTTATTGGCATGAGTAGGAAGGCTTAATAGTTTTATTCCCAAATTGTTAGCCTCCTCAAATTTTTGCACAACAATGTGGCTTTCATGGCCATCTAAAACTAGTAGGTGTCTTTTTCAGGTGATACACCACTTGGTATAGATTTATCAAAGTCACAAATGTAATTCAAAAAAATTTCTTTAGACATCCATGCATGGGGATGTGCAATCATGCATGCACCTAGTTCATAATTTTTTATATAATTTTTTAGTCGAGTTTTACCCTTTAATGGAAAAAATCTTGAGATTTAAGCACCAATTGCATTGACACAACATAGATTAGTGATCCACTCACTTCTATTAGGAAAAATATGTGGCACATTTCAACTCCCTCTCTTGGAAATTACCCACATGCCACAATTATTTCCTTCTTGTAAACTTATTTCGTCACAGTTCCATATATGATATGGAGCATAAGAGTGTTTCTCGTATGCAATAAAAAGAGTGTCATATAACTTAGATACAATTGCAGTATATTTAAATATATGTCTCTGTAAAGGCCCTTGGTTTCATACAATACAAGGTCTAGATGTCTCTTTTTAAAACTAAACCACCATGATTTACCAAGAAACCCATCTGAATGGCTTTGGCATCCCAGGACAGATTTTTGAAACTGTAGATTTGAGTTATATCAACTCTATTCCATGTCCCAATTGGGCCATCTCCTTGCACCATTGAAACACCTCGGCCTCCTCCTCCTTAGTCATAACTATAATCATTCCCTCTATGTTTTGTATGAGTTACCCCATTTATCTAATAATGTATTGATGAGGGAGCACTACTTGTTTTTTTTAAGCTTCTTGAACTAAAAAACCATTAAAATATGTATTGTTAATTGCAACTAACATGTGTTATTTTTTCCATCATCTTATATCATTGATATTCTTATTTGAACTTGCACCTTGAACTATGGTTGATGGTGGCTCTGTGGTTAATGGTGGGGCAACATCATATTTTGTCGCATGGTCATCCTCAACAACATTGTTTGGAGAATTGTTGACATTCATGTGATCCACCTTGTCCTCTTCTCATGAAAGTGCATTGTAGGTGGGCACTCCTGGTCACTGGCCTTCTTGTTTTCTTTGTATGAGCAACATGATAACTATCTCTTGGCATAGCTGCAACTACCTACAGATTTCTTACATGTATTTAGTTGTTAATAATATATTATACATGTTTATAGACATGTTTAATTTCTACTTTCCTACAGGATATTAGTAATTATGGTTTCTTATAGGAAACTAACAACATGTTAGTTTATTCATAATTTCTAGGAGATTTTAATAAATAATTTGCAATAACATGGATGAAAATAGAGACACAATTCATAATTAAAAAATGTATCAGCCTAATATATTTTCATGCATATTACTTTTTGAAAGTATCGTTGTAAATAAAATCTACCAGAGAAGGAATTCATGAAATTTTTTATTTTTCTAATGATAGTATATTCATACTACATATGGCATATATCAACATCTTGATGGTGTTTTAAACAATTTGATTAACAACTTCATATGGTTTTTATGGTATCCTTAAACAATAGTTTTAGTTCCTACTAATGGAATTTATATTATATAAAATGACACTTGCAATTTTTGTTATGATATTATCTCACAACATCACTTCAAATAGCAAGTTTATGGGGTTTTCCCAGTCACATGTATGGTGTAGAATATGTCAACAAAGATATTTTAATAGTTTTTTGAACATGTCAACATTTTTTTAATGGCTACTCTGCTTGAGGTCGAAAATAATATGTCAATTCTACAATATTTTTCTTTCACTATATATATTCTATACACATGAAATATTCCCCACATTGGCCAATAACTAACATCACTACTAATAATTGTACTCTTCAAATATTATTTTTTCATGGAAGATTTGTTCCCATGTACATTTTTATAACTGGAACAATCAATGGATCATTCTACCACCCTCTTCCACACCGACATGATGATTATGTGGTCATTACATAACTTTCCAATTGCCATTTTATTAATGCATATATGAACAACTAGTGAAATAATCCAAGGACGATGCTTAATCGAAAGCATCATATTCCTTATTATTCCAAATTGGGGACCAAGTATGTTTTCATATATTGAAAGAAAGTTTTAGTGGCTTGCACAAGAAACCAAAACCATTGAGGTATGGTCCTCGTACCATTCCAAAATACTTGGGGAAAATTATGTTAAGTTGTGGATTTGATTTCACCATACTTCCGACCATTCAAAATATTGCTAATTCTGAGTTCGAGGAGATAAAAAGAATCCACCCAAATGTTTAAGACAACATCCACCATATGTACCTACATTATTTACTTTTCTAATTATTCTATCTTCATACTACATATTTCATATATCAACATATTGATGGTGTTTTCAACCATTGTATTAACACCTTCTTATGGAAGCTTTTATGGTATCCTTAAACAATAGTTTTAGCGTCTGCTAATGGAAGTTCTAGTATATAAACTAACACTCACAATTTGTAGTATGATTGTCTCTCCACAACATCACTTCAAATAGAAATTTTATTGGGTTTTCCCAATCACGTGTATGGTATAGAAGATGTCCACATAGATATTTCAATAGTTTTTGTGAACATGTCAACATTTTTTTAATGGCTACTTTTCTTCACGTGGCATAGAATATGTGGATTCTACAATTTATGTATATCTGTGTGTGTGTGTGTGTGTGTGTGTGTGTGTGTGTGTGTGTGTGTGTGTGTGTATATAATTTCTCGCATTGGCCAAAAACTAGCATCGTTGCTAGCAATTTTACTCTTCAGAAAAATTATTGTTTTTCATCAAAGCTTTCTTCCCATACACATTTTTCTAATGGGAACACTCAATGGATCATGCTACCATCCTCTACCACACCAATGTGATCATTATGAGGTCACTATATAACTATACAACTAACATTGTGATGGGAGCAAGCCCGGTTTCCCTGGTTTCCCATAACCCAGGATACTCCAAGCCACAAGCACAAATTTGTGTTGTAGAATGCAATTCTGGAAATATGTAAATTTTATTTAAAATATGAAGTCAAACAAAGAATATGAATTCAAATTGATGACCTCCATGAGAGAGAGAGTCTTTTCTTCCCTTATATTCCCTTTCCTTTACTCATCTAACACACAAGGGATTCCACTTATCTAATGGTGCAATGGGAAAGATGAAATAGGTTGCCAAACTCTCATACGCAACCCTCAAAATGACTTTTTGTAGGTTCTGGAAAATATTTTTCCAACGCTTCCAAAATTTTGTATTTTCATGTTCCAGGAAGTCCAAATGACTTGACCTTTCTCCCAATAGACTCTACACGAACTTGAGTTTCTCAACACCACACACATCCCCATATGCCCTTCTTCATGGGATTTACAATTCTAAATCAGACTTACAAAATCTATAGGGTTTTGGAGAACATATTAAAAAAATAGGGTACTCTATCTTCTACACACATTAATACCCTTCCCATTTAGAAATAGGTAGGGGAATCAAATAGCATACCCATACATACCATGCAGCCCTACGTACTTTACACAAACTAGTACTAAACACCCAGAGACAACATAGCTTATGGTCTTCATAGAGTTGGAAATCTTCAAAACATTCAGAACACACATAACCAACTACAACATAGGGACTAATTCCATATAGACATACAACATCTCAAAATTCTCACAAACTCTCATACGAAACTACCATATGCCAATAGTTTCTATACTCACCCATTGACTCGTAATCACCCATTCCAAACACTTTAGCAACCACTACGAAAACCATGTGAAGCTACAACTTCATATGCACATGTAAGTACATATTCAACCCTAAAATACATTTAAACCAAACATATCTATTTGATATAAAAGAATACAACCCTGAAATTTATCAACACCTCCAGATTCAACATCAAGGCATACAACCATGATACATTTCGACACATTTCAGATTCTAAACTAGTGTCAAAATGACTTCCTTAATAATATACAGGTGGAGAAATTACCAGCACAAAGGCACATAAACATATTAATCATTAATCCAATTCACCATATAGTAAACTACCCAAATACAAATGTGCACATGTGCATCCCAGGGCTCACATTATTTACCTCTTATCCTAGTGTTGGAGCTTCTCCTCTGTTACATCCCTATAATACTAGTGTATCCCTTTATTGTTATTGTTAGTGTAGCCCCCTTATTGTTATTTTTGTGCCCATGTTGTCCCCATATTTCCATTATTGTTCCCCATAGAAGACCACTATTTTTATTGTTGTGCCCTTACATTATTATTGTTATAGCGGCTCTGATTGTATTGTGACCCCTCAGAATATTCATATTTATAGTTGTGAGTGGTAGGCTTCCTCTATATTGTTGCACACCATCTCCTCTCAAACAATCTTCCTCTATAAAAATAAAGATAGCATGGGTAACAAAGATTCATTAGTGTTGTTTCGTTTATCCTTCTCACAAAATAAGAAAACTCAAGCTACATTTACATTAGGAGATATTTCATCCAACCTATTATAAGAAAAAATCACATCTTAATGTAAATATATACAAGACACTTAAAATCTCTCCTAGCATCATCGTGTGACCATCCCATCACATTAGAAAGCCTTGGTCTAGTCTTCATCGGACTTTGTACTCCATCTATGCACCTGCATCATACTCCCATGGTACAAAAATATATGACATTTTATTCATGTGCGTCTCGTCTTCTTGAACAACTTCAACTCGTAAGTTTCAACACACCTCTGCAGTAACAAGTATCCACCTTGCTACATGATAGATCACAAAACTTTCCCCTGACTTTGGGCCTTTGTCATCTTCCTATTTCTCTTCTTTAAAGCCTTGTGAGCACTCCTTTCTCTAGGCTACTGAAAATATCCTCACCTTCCTCAAATATCACATGCAAAGTGAAACTTCAATAACCTTACCATATCTTTACTCAACGTATACCCTCTTCTATTTCTTCTACTACTAACTCTAAACTTTTACTTATTGTCAAATTTTTCAAACTAACCAAAAATTTCCTCAGAATCATAAGTTGTCTCTTCATCCAACCAACTATACCTTCCTTCTTTGCTTTTTTCAATTTCATCTTCTAACTCATTCCTTTGCTAAAATTTTATGGTGTTTAGGATTCTCATCAAATATTCATCTACTTCAGCACATGTATTCATCACCCTTAGGTTGTTCTTCCATGGCTGCAACTCAATTCCCTTGAGCTTTTCCTCCACTAAGAATTTATCTCTATATTAGGTTCACTTGCATCAAATCCCATTTCACTTTCTTCTGGACACTTCATCTGTAACCCTAGTCTTCATCATCTTTCTATAGCATCCCTCTCATCATCTCTAGTTGTAATTTGATTTCAGATACTTCTCTATCAAGTTTGTCTGAACTTGACCTATCATGATATCTCTATGAACCTTTACTATGACTCTCAATAGTAAAAAATATCCTTCTTCCATGAGCATCTTTCTACCCACTATGAGCTTCACATAAGCCACTACAACAAGTTGTCTCCCTCAACTTGTTTCTAAATAACATACTAAGCTCTTCCAAGCCTATTATCTTCTCAGTATTTCTCCTAAATCTTTCCTTTGGAATCTCCATCTGACCACTCTATTCTCTTATAGCTTCTGCTTGCGATTGACTCACCTTATTCCTTTGATAACACTATTGTTCTTCCTCACTTTTTTCCACAAGGTTCCTTTCCATAATCCTCAATTGCAACATTCATCACTACTACTTGTAATAAAAAATTAATCCACAAGTTTCTGAAAAAAAAGAGCCATTACATCCTTGTTCAATCTTCTCTTGAACACAATTGTTGCTGCAAAAATATTCTTACTAAGCTATCAACCTTTTTTTCTTGCATACTTTCATGCTCAACACCATTCTTCCTACTCATAACTTTAATCACCTTGAATTTCTTGAGTTCTTCTCTCAACTCAACCATATTCTTCCGAAATCCTTCATCACTCACTGCTTTGGAAATTTTATTCTTCTACTTGCGACTTTGTTTTGAACTCATACTATGGCTAACAACAATCACCTTCATCTCTTCCTCTTGCTAAATTATCCTTGTCTACTTGTGAGTTGCAACTAACCCTTCTTGTAACAAGTCACGGATTTTTCGTCCATACTAAGTCATCCTCTTGGTATCTTCTCTTCTCTAGGTTCCCTATAGTAGAACCTCTTCTTGAGCATGTTTTATCCTTAAATTTCAAAGTTGTTGGTTGTTGCATCTTCAACTGCTCACTCTTCTTAGTTTTACTGTTGGGTTCTGTCACCATTTCTTCATCGAATTGATTTTCTTGCTCCTTCTCCTTTGCATGGATTACTTGCTATGAAAACTACTACCAATTCAGTCCTGCAAGCACAATTATTTTAATGACCCAAATAATAATAAACATCATATTCAATTTTATAAGATATATAAAAATATCTGATCTTCCACTACTTGCTAACCAATTCCTCTCCAACCAATTCACTTTTTCTTTTTCAAGAGCATATCAACTCTTCACTCATTATTGTAAGGATAATTTTCTCTTCATCTTATTTTCATCATCAAGTTGTCTTCAAACATGCAAGGATCTCCACCATCGCTTTGTTTCACTTTCCAACTATACTAAAATTGAATCTCTATTATTCTGACAGCATCACCGAAGATAAATCGGTTCTACTTCAAGGTAGAGACTCTCCACTATGTTTTCAAAACACATCACACTACGAAAATCTCAATTCAATGGAGACTTACCTCAACCTATTGTAAACTTTTCTTCCTCCAAGAGCTTCATGTATTCTCCAAGAGTTGTAAAGTTGAAATCCTTTTGTGGCTTTAAAATTCTCCAAAATCATAGCTGATGTCTAATAACACTTAATGGGGACAGTATAGGTTGCCTCGTCTACCTATAACCCATGATACTCCAACCCATAAGCACAAATCTGTGTTGTAGAATACAATTCTAGATATTCATAAATATTATTTAAAATATGCAGTCAAACAAAGAATATGGATTCAACTTCACAATTTCCATGAGAGGGATTTTTACCTCCCCTTTTAATCCATTTCCTTACCTCATATAACTTAAAATGGATTACACTTATCCAACAGTGAAATGGGTAGCCCAAAACAGATTGTCAAAATTTCATACGGGACCCTGAAAATTGCTTGTTGTAGGCACTGGAAAATATTTTTCGATGTTTTTCTAGAATTCTTGTAGGCACTGGAAATTATTTTTCTCACACTTCCATAATTCCATATTTTCATATTTTAGGAAGCTGGAAAAAATGGCCTTACTCCCAATCAACTCTACATGGCCTTGAGTCATTCCTTAACACCACACATGGCCTCATAGGCCCTTCTTCATGGGATTTACAATTATAATTCACATTTACCAAAGCTGTAGGGTTCCGGAAAACATACTAACAAAACAGGTTACTCAATATTTTACACACATAAATACCCTTCCCATTTAGTAACAGACAAGGGAATCGATCGACATGTCCACACAAACCATGAAGCACAACATACAATTCAAAAACTAGTACTAACCACCCACACACAACATAGGTTATGGTATTCACAAAGTTGAAAATATTCATTGCATTCAACACACACATTACCAACTACATTGTAGGGACTAAGTCCATACATCCATGCACCATCTCAGAATGCTCACAAGATCTCATATGACACTACCATATACCAATAGTGTTTATACTCACCCATAGACTCATAATCACACATTCAAAACACTTTAGAAACCACTATGATAACCATGTGAAGCTACAAATTCATACGCACATCTAAATACATACTCAGCCTCAAAATACATTTAAACAAAACATATCAATTTGATATAAAAACATTCAACCATGACATTTCTTAACACTTGTAGATTCGACATCAAGGCATCCAACCATGATACATTTCATCACATTTTAGATTCTGAACTAGTGCAGACAAATATAGTCCTTAATAATAGATAGACATAGAAATTACCAACACAGATTTAGATATACATATTATTCATTAATCAAATTATCCATATAGTAAACTGGCCAGATACATGATGTGGGCATGTGCAGCCCATGCCTCTCATTTTTTTCCTCTTCTCCTAGCATTGGAGCTTTCCCTCTCCGCTGCTACACACACTGTTTCACACATTATTGCACACCCTCTCTTCTAAAAAAATCTTCATCTTTAAAAAGAAATCTAACATGTGTAACCAATATTCACAAGTTATGGTTTGTTTCCCCTTCTCACAAAATAAGGAAAATGAAGCCACATTAGATTATGAAATATTTCCTCCGATATATTTGAAAAGAAAACCTATATCCTAATGTAAATATCCACAAAATATTTAAAATCTCTCCTAGCATCATCATGTGACCATCCCATCAAATTGGTAAGCCTCGGTCCAGTCTTCATTGGACTTTGTGCTCCATCTATGCACCTGCATCACATTTTCTTAATTCATATATTCAGGGTTAGTGAAATAATCCAAGGGCCATGCTTAATGGAAAACATAATACTCCTTATTCTTCCAAATTGGGTATCGATTCCATTTGCATATATTTAAATAATATTTACTGGCTTGCATGAGAAACCAAAACCCTTCAAGTATGGTCCTTGCACCATTCCAAGATACTTGGGGAAAAATTTGTTAAAATGTGGATTTTATTTCACCATACCTCCCACCATTCCAAATATTACTAATTTGAAGTTTTAGGAGCTAAAAATAATCCACCCAAATATTTAATAGCCCTTGCAATTAACATTCATGTTCGAGAGTGAACACAACATAGAAGGATGTAGAAAATTCCCCTACTTTAAGTGGCCAAAGCATGAAACCTCCTACCACATGGTAAGTTGTATGAAAACACTTAATTGACATGCAAATGTCCTCATCTTCATAAGAAGGAAATGGGAAAGATTGTCAATTAATGAGTAGGGTTGATCCATTCAGAGACTCCATTGGTTACAATTCAAATTATACACATTCTTCAGTCTATTCAAGAGATGGAATTCATGACATTTCTTATTTTTCTAATTTTACCCTAGCACTAAAGTATTTATAACATTGTTTATTATTATAAGGTTAAAAATATAAAAATATCAAATATGTATGAAGGAAGGTACTCCTAGCTCCTTACTCCTTTACCCTCACAACTTTATTCTCATTTTTTGACTTATCATGGTTATCCCCCAAATATTTTCTCATTTGTTGTTATCACCCTCCTTCATACTCAAAGTTTTTTGTTGGATTTATGTCCACCATTGTTTTCCATTCTCACTCTAGAGGTCATAGAGGAAGGACGGGTTAACATAGCCCCTCATTAAGAAAGATAAATATATAACACATGAAATAATTGATATAATTAACGTATGAAAGAATAGAAATAGATAATATGTGCAAATTTAACCGTGCCAAAAATGAAATAGATAACTTGAATATATTGTGCACTCTCTCTCATGGTATGTATCTAGGTCTGATGAATTGTTTGATTGTTAAAAATTCAAATTTAGTAATGGTTGAACTTATTTTATATTTAATTTTCTATTGGATTTGATTTGGAACAATGATTGACATGGATTGCAATCTCTCAAATTTGAATGTGTGTTATGGATTGATTTGGATGTGATCCAATGGTTGGGAATATGTTATGGTTTGTCCTTGTGCATTGATATGTTTAATGGAGAATTTATTGGGTTGGGTATCATTTATTGAACTCAGTGTGTTGAATTTTTGAATAGCCCAACAATTATGGTTGACATCCATCAGCTTTGTATATGTGCAAGCATGAATGTACATTTGGATACCTAACTACAGTTTAGTTCAATGGGGGTTGAAATGATGGGTATCTTTTACTCATGGCTTAGACCATTTTGGGACAAATTATAGTTTTATTTGTTTTTTGTTTAGGAAAATATGTTTTGTACTCCTAATATTTAAGAGATTATTTAGGGATAATTGTGGGCCCAATTAACATATGGGAAAATTTTGGACCTAATTTAAAATATATTTGCACTTAATGTTATTTATTTATGTTTAAATATTGGTTTCATATGTTTTGTATTCTAGTGATCTGGTAGGAGAAGTACTATGACAACTACTTGACCTTTCACAACAATAGACATCTCTCCCCTAGAAAAATTCCGTAGAAAGAAGTTCTAGTGAGAGTATTTGTAATTTCAGGGAATTTGATAAAAAAAGATTGAAATGTTAATAATAAATTTTTTGAGTCAATGTTTCATTGTGAGGATTGATTTCTTATATTTGGTTTTTATTATAATTTTTTAATTTAAAATTTTAATTCAAAGTTGATTTATTCATATATTTTTAACTCTCTCTCCTTTCTTTTTTTCCTTTTTACAAGTTGAAATTATTTGATTAAACTAAGGAAAATTACATATTTTCTAGATATTTATTTATTTTCCTTTTTATAAGTTGAAAGTATTTTATTAAACTAAGGAATTTCTAGATATTTTTTTACCTTTGGTTCATTATTTGGGAAACTAAACCATAGAAAAAATATAGGTGTCTTTGTCCAAAATTCCAAAAAATAAACAATGTAGAAACCATATCTAATGCATCATTTTCCATATACTAAGGCACATTCAAAATCCAAAATTAAAGGTTATAATTAGACAGCTAGAGAATCAGAAAGAGGATGAGACCTCAATGGGAACAAGGTCGCCAATGATATCAAGTGGTGTTGTTATTTTCTCATGTAGAATGGAGACCTTGCCTTGATTCAAGCCAAAAACCTATCCATATCCTTGTGTTGAAGTTGTATTTCATAGAATTTCATCCTTGGCATCATTATTTCAAGGAATACCTTGCCCAAAAAAGAATCTATCTTCCAATAGATATCTACAGTATGTAAATATTGGTTTTTTTATTCCATGTATGTTCCTTGCATCTAGCGCCCATTCAACTACAGTGGAAAACATTTTTGAGTCTGAGTGACATTCTCTATCATTGAAAATTTCCACCTCTGCATCTTTGATTTCCTCCTAAATCTGAGGAGGATTTTGCATGTAATAAATCCTTGCTAAGGACTAAGCTTTGGCTTCAGATCCCATAACTTACTTGTGAGCCTTTTCTCCTTGAGCATTTGCATGAACAAGCATGATATCTATGCATTGGAATAAAACATGAGAAGAACAAAAACCAAGACCACACCCCCATTATAACAAAATTAACTATCGTTGAATAACACCATTGAAATTAATAAGCATATGAATAGAAATGGGACACATGTCTTTGATAGGAACAAGAGAGAGATTTAAAAATAAGAGAGAATATATACCTAACACCCAATACCAATATGAAATTCCTAGACTCGATGTTATGGCTATAGTAAAAACATTGAAACTACCTCAGAATAACAACGAACAACCTTCCTTAAAATAATTACATGACCTAGAGGGAAGTGATCCACAAAGGCATAATCACTAACATATAAAAGAGGATGGGTTAAAATATACCAAAGAGGATGGGTTAAAATATACCAAATTCGAAAAATACCATAAACCAAAATAGAGAAAGAAACTCAAGTGTATATGATAGATATACCACGAGAGATATAGAAGCTGCAAGTGACCCCAATCCAAGAGTATAGCTTGAATGAAAATACTGACCTAAAACTATAGTGAGAAGTGATATAACATGAAAAAAATGATTCCTAAGAGTTGACATCAAACTTATATTCACTAAAGACTCTCCAACAACATCACAAACAAAAATAAAGGGAATACTACAAGCTAAGAGAAGGAATAATCTGCTACAGAGGAACATGGGGGGAGCTAGGCTAAGAAGGCCTAGTCCTCCCACCCAAAAAAATAGGATTAAAAAAACCAACTAAAGAATAATACCAAAAATTTGGAGGTGGAATTAAACTTGATAATACCCAAAGTAAAAGTGAAGGCACAAAATCATGATGAGGAGGGAAATTCCATATTGACATATATATCAGCTACATTCAATTTCATCATAGGAACCACCAGATTGAGTCAATAAGCTTCCTTTCCACCGATCCCCATCACATTTAAGGCCTTGAAAAATAGCTCACATCTCCCCATGTGACCCTCATGAGAGAGGAGGGTATTCATGCCTCCTTCATCTATTACATGAAGTGATGACAGGGTACCAACCCTACCTCCTAGAACATCCCTCCCTACCCCATATAAAGATAATAGATCCTTTTAGAGCATATCTTTGCATTCTTACAGCAACTAGATTCAATTGTATCATCCCATCTTTTAAATAGTTGAAAATATGGCCTCAAGCATCCTACATTTGTTAGATAATTTGACACTTTATTTCCTTATATTTGAACATGAGCAGTGATTACCACTAAAAGTTGACGAAGTATGGAAATGCATAGAAGATTTTTTTACATAATCAAGTTATTTAAATTTTTTTCCAAACATGCGCCATTGATTACTTTCTTTAACATCATAATTACTATTTCAGAATTTCCTTCAAAACTTATCTTAGAGAATCCTTGTGAGGATGCAACTTAAAGACATGCTTGAAGAGAAAATAATTTAGCTCCATTTTTATTGTTATTCTTAATAGATCCAACATGGATCATTAGAGCTTGGCAAAAAATATCACGAAATATGCCACAAAACTTCTATTGCGCTAGGATTTCATTTGGAGGTACCATTAAATTTTAAATTGATGAAGTTAGTTAGGGGCCAAATTCAAGAAGCAAGGTATGTAGGCCTATAGCCCTTGGATATGGACGAAAAGAACTATAAATATCCTAGGTCTAAGATGAATATTATGGATAATGGGAATATCTAATGGGAAGGAAGACCAATTATGTTAAAACTAGGGACTTAAGAGAATAATTTATCTAATTCCTTGGAGGATTTCGGACGATATCACTCCATCAACTAAGCATTGGTATTGAAATATATGATTATTTCATTCCTTTCAAGTGGACCATAATAAGAATCCTAGGATAAGTTCTAAATGTCTATTGATAAATGGCTTTTAAAATGTTGAATATATCTAGTTCTCAATGGTGTCCAAGATGTTAGAATAGTTTATATCTTATTGGCAAAAGAGAATTATGGCTTGGGTTGACATCGAATCTGTAAAGGGATAGGAATTAAGAATATTATTTTTTTCCTCAGGGTTTCATGTGCAAAGATAATAAAGGTAGAACCCATTCAAATCATTTTCAAATAAACATGTCTTAAGATAATTCTCATCATCTTGTTAATATCCAAAAAAAATACAATTCTTTAGGAGATAAATTTTGGCTCTAATTTTTTTCCAAATACTTTGACAAGAAAAATGATTTTCTTGAAATAAGGTGATAATCCTCTTAGAATAAAAATGAGACTTTCATCTTGTAGCCCTAGTGAAGCTTTCTTGATCCTTATAATATGGGGATTTTTTTTACTAATTATCTACATATAATTGGTCCCAATCATCCTAATATTGAATTAAATGAGAGTCCTCTTTTATCTTCCATTATCTCCAAATGGAGGTTTTGATTGCAATTTTCTAATAATGTGCTACATTGAAGTAATTTCAAGACCACATAATATTGTTTATATCTATATGTTCTTATTTTTGAATCAGTGAGGGAATTTTTTGCCAATAATCTTCCCAAAATAATGCATATTTATCGTCCTTGACGTCCCAAAAAAAGTGTTGTTGAATGATTTTTTTTTTGTCATTAGATAATTTTCATATGGAAGAGATTTGGATGTGATATTTTTTTCTTCAACATTATTGAAGGAAGGAATTGGGACTGTATCTTCTATTCCATATATGGATCCATATTTCATTACCTCCTAGGATATACCACCACCATATATTGGCCCGGAGCACTTTGTTGGGGGTTTTTGGATCTCTCATGTCCAAACCTCCCCCTAACTTGGGAAGACATAATTTATCCCAAGTAATGACCAACTGATTTCCAATGAATCTCCTCCCTATAGGAAGGAGTACTATAGATTCTTAATAGATTATAAAATACCATTATGGGAAGCTAAATTAGGAAATATGTATAAGGGAAGAGATCAGGGGAACAATTTAAGGAGGACTAAATGACCTACTATATTGAGAGGTCTAAATGTACAATATTCAAGTTTATTAGAATTTTTTTTGTAAGAGATATTTTCCATTGCTTTTTTCTAAGAGAGTTAAGTACAAGGGGGCACCGAGGTATTTGGATAGAAGGGAACTATAATGATAACCTAAAAGAAAATATATATGGCCCTAGATATCCAGATGAGTATTAAAAATTATATATTTTATATTTCCAAAATAAATAAAGGTTCCTTAATCCTCCATGAAATTATTAAGTATTTGATTAAACATGGTAGATTATTTAACTATAGGAACACCCATCAACATAGTATAATCCATTAACTATTAGTGGAAAACAAGATGATATTACCCAAAAATATGTAAGCCTTTGAGTTTGACTTGTGATGCAACAAATTTCAGGGTTCTACCAAGACTTTCATCAACAAGGATGAATAAGAAGTGGAAAAGGGCATCCCCTTGTCAAATACCACTATAGTAATTAAAAGTAAAGGTGGGATATCCATTTAGTAATGCTAAAATGATGAGGAGGAAGAGAGAGATCACACCCAATTGGTCCAATTATCAAGGAAACCAGAGGATATTAGGACAGGATAGAGGTAGTACCAACATAGTTTATCAAAATATTTAGAGAAGTCCATTTTAATTATCATACCTAATTTTCTTAATTTCTTTATGGAGTGTATAAATTCATGAGAGACCACAACTCCATCCAATATTTGATGATTTCTTACATATCCAATTTTCTATTGAAAGATAAGAGTATGAAATAAGGGCTTGAGATGGTTGGAAATTAATCCCATGATGAAATAGAAATTTCAAAGATAAATTGGATGGAAGACACCATGATCATCATATCAATTATTTTTGGGAACCAAAATAATGAATCTGGCATTGAAGGTGGGGAGCATGAAGGTTGTTATTCTGAATTCTTTAACTAGCTCCAATATTTCATAGCTTAGAAAGGTACAACATGTTTGAAATAATAGATGTGAAACCATTTGGAATAGGAAACTTTTTTTTGGGAATATGAAAGACTACGTCTAATTAACGGAGTGGAATTTCTCTCATTACGGCCTTATTATTCTCTTCTTGGATTAGAAAGGATATGTTGTCTATTATTTTCCTTATGGCCAATTTTTTTTTGGGTTAACCAACCATCTCCTGCCGATGTCTTGATGATTTGTAATATTTCTTCCATACCTATCCACCAATGAGAATATTTTCTTTTATGTTTCTTGTGCTTTGATCATGCATTTATGGAAAAACATAGATATTTTCTCCCCTTCTTTTAGTGAATTGACTCTTGAATTTTTATTCCATAATATTTCTTCATGTATTATTTGATCCTCTAATTGAGTCAAAGCCTCTACTTCTTCTTTGGAAATTTCCTATTTTACACCTTCAAGAATAATACACTACTATATTTTTTGCATCATTTTCTCCAATGCATGTTTGGCCTCGAAGATCTAGCCAGAATCCTATATATTCCATTTTTTTTATTTTAGCCTTGAGAAATTTTAGTTTTTGTTGTAATATATACATTATATATCCTTCAATAAAATATTCTTCTTACAACAATGATTGATATTTCTCCATAAATTTTAGGTTTATAAACCAAAATATTACAAATCTAAATGGTCTATTCATGGGGCTATATTTAATATCCACTTCCATGAAGATTGGCTAGTGATTAATCCTAGTGCATGGGAGAATGGGGGCCTCTAGGAAGGCTTGTCACTCTAAAAGTTATTCACAAACAAGAAATTATTTCATATGGGATGTGATCTAGTGTTTGCATCCTCTTCTATTCTTCCATGTGAATGTGACATTTATTGTCTCTATGTTGATGACTTTGATTTGTTTCATTAGTTCCTTAAATAAGTGTGCATGTAATTCCAACCTTTGTATGCCTCATGCTCACCTCCTCTAGTGACTTTATGATGTTGTAGTCACCTTATACAATCCATATCTCCTTCTGGTGGATAATTGGTAATTTTTTGAGCTCTTGAAGAAAATTGGGTTTCTTTCCTCCAAGATGGGGATGATAAATTGTTGTTATACATCTCACCTCCACTAATACAACGTGTTAAAAATGTATAGCCTAATAATATGCATGCATTTTATCATAGTTATGATATTATTACTTAATTTTGGTTCCATAGTAGTGTTAGGCCTCCCACATGGTTTGTAGCATCTAAGACAATATATTGACATCCTCTCAAACATTGACAAGAAAGAGTGCTAGAACCCTTTCACTAGAAGAATTAATCACTTTTTAAATCACTTTATTAGGGAGTTTTTTATATCTATATGATATATTATAAGCCTATATTTACCTCTAGAATTTACACCTCTAATTTTCCATGGAATGATATTCATTGATAATGAGGTTGTGTGGAGGAAAACGCCTCCATTATGAGCATAAACTTACCTGAGTTGGCCAAAATTTCTCCTCCTTATTGGATTAGGTCCTTGTTACTTTTGATACCCCATTTCTATCTTTCTTTTTTTATTTTTTAGGATATTTGAAAGAGTTCATGTGAATACTCAAATGAGGATTAAGAAATATGGATCCAAATGGGATAACAACCTTGTGATTTTGAGCATTAATACAGGTTTGATAAGGAGCTAAACTTGGCGCTTTGGGTTGGTCTATGGGTCCTTTTCACTTTCATCCTTTAATAATAATATAAATTGGAATTTCATTTAGATCAATGTCGTATGATAGCTTCTTGAGTAAATACCCCATTAGCCTCTAGCATCTCCACTTCCTCTAGAGTGGGTTTTCCTTATTTTCTTCTAGGGTTTTCTTTTTCCCAACTTACAATTCTTATCAAGTTTCCAAATTCTTTTTTGATTTTTTTTTTGGGTGATTCCTAGTGTTCCCATCCTTCCTCAATATTTTCCAGGTTAATAATTTATTTTTGGATAGATGGATCTCCCCTAAGTACAATGCCATAGGAGGATGTGGGTTTCTTCTTCTAGTGGTGACTTTTGTATAACCATTACAATGCTTTGATGTTTCTTTCTCCAGTGTATCTTCTTTTTGCATTGCGATATACTCACTAAATAAATTATCATATTCATGACAATATCGATAATGAAAGGGAACATGCTCATAGTTTACATTTTGTTTCCAAACAATGTCTGGATAGCCTTCATTTCAATCAAGACAGGAAACAATTCAGATATATCCATGCATACAAATATCCATGCATAGGAAGTGTGTTTTACCCTTTTTGTTTCCTTAAATGTTTTGAAAAAACTTACTATGGAATTTCCAATACACTGCAATATTTATTCTTCTCAAAATTACCTTGGAAAAGAGAAAAGGAATATTAAAAATTTTGCTGCTAGAAAGAATTCCTTTTTAGGAATTTTTTCTGTTTCCAAAATCACATGAAAATTCCCTTGTTGTTGAAGAAATACGTACTATTTTCAAATAATATTATTTGTCCTCAAGATTTACAAATATGATTGTGAAGAATCGTTTCACTCCTTGATCCATGAGGATATTGGTGGCCACCTACCTATTCCACATAGACCTCTAGTCGGTTTCATTAGTTTCCTTGATTATAGCAGCATTTACTATTTTTAGCATTTTTTCGGATCCTGAACTTCCATAGAAGATTTGACCCCTTAAACGATGTTTTTTTAGGTTTGCAGTAGGCCCATAGCAATAGGAAAGGGCATGCTACAAATATGGTATTATTCAGAGAGATATTTCCAACGAGATATCGTAAGCACCAAATCAAGATCATATGGTGATGTTACAACCCTGAGAAGCTGGCTGGCCAACTAACCCCAACGGGGCCCACAAATTCTTGGTGTTCCATCTCTTAGGGTTAGAGTTTTGGTTGTTTAGGATTTAATTTTGTTGTTTAACAATAAAAATGCTCTTGAGCCTCATTCTAACACAGTTTAGAGGCATGTAGATGCCACATCTCTTCTCAAAGATAAGCTACCATCGCCCGAGCTAGTTTTTTATCATTTTTTATATAACCATATTTCATTTCTTTGATATTAATTAAAGGAAGTTTTATTTTTTTTGCATATATGTGTCTATGGTTATATTTATATTTTTTTTAATTCCTATATAAGTCTGTATCAGTGATATCAGAGCATTTTTCTCTTTCTTTATTTTTCTTTGCATGTCCCCAATGAGGTCAAGGTATAAGGAGTTAGGGCTCAAATTGGTTGAAAATTTGTAATACCAACATCACAAACCCCGATGGCCTCCCATGGCGTAAAATAAATAAATATTAGGGAGCAAGAGATTCTTTCAAAATATTTCTCGAGGAAGCCCTCGAGCGAAACAAGAACATGATGATGGAAAAAATTTCCCAGATTCTTCAACGACTATCCACAGGTGACACATCTTCATCTAGAAACCACTATGGAGGCACCACTCACTTTAAGTTACAAGTCAAATTTGACATCCCCATATTTGAAAGCCGAATAGATCTGGATGTCATAGAAAAATGGTTAAATAAGTTAGAAGGATATTTTTCGGTTCATGATTTTTCCAATCAGGAAAATATTACTTTTTCACTCCCAAAATACACCCCCCACATCAAGAACTAGTGGGAAATGTATTGTGATAAGAGGAATGAGAGGGAAGCCTCCTTATTTTCAGCCACACCCACTTGGAATTATTTCTAAAACATCATCAAGGAGAAGTATTACCCTGTCAGGAGCTATGAATATAAATACATAAAGTGGATCATGTTGCAGCAAGGAAGGGACAAAGACATGCCAGAGTTCAAAAATATATTTCATACTCTTTGCATGAAGTTGGGTACAAAGTATTTTGAGCGGCATATGGTACTCAAGTATTGTGTCTTTCTACGCAAGTACATCCAGGATGAGATGGAGTTCTTTGACACCTTCTCGCTCAGTGGCACCTATTGGTAAGCTGTCGAGATTGAGAAATTTTTTAAAAAGAAGAAATGATACTTTGAATCTACGAATATGAATCAAGGGAAAGTCACCCCTAAACCGTAGAGCAAAGGACAAAGCCAAGGTAGGGTGACATAGAACAAGCCATTGAGGCTGAAAGTAAATAAAAAAAACCATGAAGATAAATAAGGACATGATAAAATGGTGTGAGTTCCATAAGTGCCCCATTCACAACACGAGTGAGTGTCGGGCCAAGCAATCACTAATGTCTGAGCTAAAGAATTCTCAATTAGATGCATGTTTTTACTTTGATTCATAACCCGATAAGGGGAATGAAAAAGGGAAGAATATTATTGTCATGGAGTCCAGTTCCACCATTACCACCATAAATATCCAAAATATTGAGCTCGAAGATCCAGAGGAGAGGGATCGCTTCTTCCAGTCACAGATATGGGTGAATATTTCTCTGCTAGAGTTCATTATTGACAACGAGAGCCAAAAGAACCTCATTTTAGCATAGGTTTTGAAGTGTTTGGGCCTAATGACCACAACACACTAGCAGTCATATACCATTGGATGGCTTCAAAAATGACAAGATCTCCGTATCAACCAGTAGTATCACCTTCCCTACAACATCAAGCCCTTTACAGATGAGGTAGTGTGTGATATTTCTCCTCTTGAAGTTTGTGATGTATCATTAGTTCAACCATACTTGTGGAAGCGTCATGTTGTGTATGAGTCTAGGCCTCTCACTGTTATTACTAATTTAGGTAATAATTTATACAAGATATCATAGGTAGCATTTCTTATTGCCATCTCTTTGATCTCTGCAAAGCAATAAAGTGAGATCATTTTCTAGAATGGGAAATTTTCTTTCCTTATGATTGGCCCACAAGGCAAGAAGAAGATTGTGGCCACATCCAAGGCCTCCAGATAGGGCTCCTCTACACGACGAAAACATATGAATAAGTTCATGGAAGGGTATAGGGACACTTTTTCCTCACCCACATGGGTACCCCTTCACTGTCAGGTTAAGCACTTCATCGATCTAACCCCAAGAACTGCTACCCAAAAAACTGATCTATCAACGCTATGTTATAGAGAACGATGAAATCAAGAGGAATATTTAGGAATTATTATAGAAAGGGCACATCATTCCAAGTGCATCACCCTACAGGAGCCCAATCGTGTTAGTATAGAAAAAGGATAGGACCTGGAGACATTGTATTGGCTATTAGACACTGAATAAGATCATTGTCCAAAATAGATATCCAATCCCATGGATTAATGACCTTCTGGAATAGATCAACGGGCCCAAATATTTAAAAAATATTGACTTGAAGTCTGGATATCCCTAGGTACCAATAAAACTCTCTGAGGCGTGTAATATTTCCTTCAAATCCAAGGAGGGCCTTTTTGAATGGTTGGTTAGGCCTTTCAAGTTTAAGAATTCCCCTGCGACCTTCATGAGGCTGATGGATGACGTCTTATGGCCCTTCACCAACTCATTTGTGGTAGTGTATTTGAAAAATATCGTGATCTTTAGAAAAAAATGTGAAGAACATGTCCAACATATTCGACAGGTCCTGCAAACCCTGCGACAACACAAATTGTGTGCTAATTTTGGGAAATGAAATTTTGGTATGACCCAGGTTCAACATCTGGGGTACATTATTGATTAGCGGGGCGTACATGTCGACACAGCCAAGATAAAAGTTATTTATGATTGGAAAATCCCAACCACTCTAACGAAGCTCCACAACTTTCTTGTTCTTGCCAATTTCTACTGCAACTTCCTGTTAGGGATATCTCATATCACTTGGCATTTTAGTCAAGTAACCAAGGGAAGAAATAATTTTTTTTTCATTTGCTTCAAATCCCAACAGAAGTCGATTATCGAGTTGAAGCATCACCTCTACTTTGCACTAATGCCCACATTACCATGCCTGCAACAACCATTTGAGATTGAGATAGATGCCTCCAACTATGCTATTGGTGCAGTTCTTACTCACTACGAGATTCTAGTGGCATAAAATAGTGAGACACTTTCAGACACATTTTGAAAGTATCCCACCTATTATAAAGACATGTATTCCATTATGAAGGCTTGTTGATAATGGATGCATTAAATTCTAGGGAAGGAAATGATCATCCCCATAGATCACTAACCCCTACAGTTCATACATAAACGAGGAAGGTTGAAGAATTACCATCATCAGAAATGGTCCACATACCTACAATAGTTTCATTTGAACATTAAGTAAAAGAGGGAAAACACCAATAATGTTGCATACTTCCTTAGCCAACCATTGGTCATGGTGTTGACCACTGTGCTCGACTCTTGTGAAGATGATAATTTAGGGTGGTTGCATCTATACAAGATCAATCCACATTTCAGCAACACATACTAGATTCTCCTGGAAGGAAAGTAAGTTCCATATTTTCACCTCTAGGGTGCACTATTATGCCTCCTGGGATACGTTTGTGCTCCTTCAAGTGAGCGTGAAGATGATTTTAGAGGTACAATACAGTCGTGTCATTGGACATTTTGGAGTAGATAAAATATGGAAGTACTGCAAAATTATTTTTATTGTCTGAACCTTCGACATGATGTTGGGAGGTACATCAGATCCTGCAATGCCTGAATCATTTCCAAACTGACCATCGAGAAGTAAGGCCTATATACTCCTACGCCTACTTCTAGTCGGCCATGGGAATCCATATCCTTGGATTACGTGTCGAACGTTCCCTCTACTAAGTATGGAAATGACTATATTTTCATGGTCGTCGAGAGATTCTCTAATATGACCATTCTGGCAGCTTGCAAGAAGAGTATCACATTAGAAGCCATTGCTAAGATTTTCTTTGAACTAGTCTGGATGTAATTTTGGATCCCACATTCCATTATCTCTGATCGGGATAGTAGGTTCCTAATTACATTTAATCAAGCCTCTATTTGATCTTGGATACCAATGTCAATTAGTCTACGACCTTCCACCCCCAAACTGATGTCCAAATAGAGGTCGTCAATATGATTATCATGCACATTTTTCACATGTAAGACTTGAAGCATCCACACACATGGGATGAAATTCTCCCCTATGTCCAACACAGCTACAAAAAATCTCTTCATAGCTCAACTTCCCACATCCCCATTTAGGTGGGGTTGGGATTCGATCCACTATGTGCCATTGATGTGTTCATACCATTTGTAGCTACTCAAGCAGATTTGGATCATGTAAAATCTAAAGCTGAGAGGGCTAAAAAATTCATTGAGCGCATTCATAATATCCTCCATCAGATCTGTGAAATATTAAAGAGAGCCAATGCTAATTACAAATAGTGTCATGATCAACATCAGGTTCCACACAAGTTTCAATTAGGAGACAAATTTTGGGTTCTATTTGCAGAAGGAGTGCCTCATTGGGCCCCACCAAAATCTCTGCTCACTCTGATATGGGTCATACAACATCACCAAGGAAGTAGTGTAAAATTAATTCAAGCTCATCATTCCTTCGTTCCTTGGCCTACACGTAGTCTTCAATGTGGACTGGTTAGGACCATACTTTCCCCCATTATTAGACACACTCGTGTTGTTGAGCAGCTGACACCAACAGAGCTCAACCCAAGCTTCATAAAACTGACCAAAACTGACAAGATAATGGACACATATATCAATAAAACATTACAATAGAGGATCCAACTAAATTCATTTGTCAAAGCATGCCAAATCCTTCACCAGGGTAACTGGTTCACTAGTCACTAGGTTCAATGGAAATTTCCTCACCTCATGGAGGTTTTGCATGAAATGGGGACCATTGCTTCCTAAGGGTGGAGGAATGATCCATATTGATATTGGTGGCCACTCACATATTCCACCAAGACATTAATTGGGTTTCATCAGTTTCCTTGATTATAGCGGCATTTACTACTTTTAGCTGTTTTTCAGGTCTTGAACTTCCAGAGCAGTGTTGATCCCCTAAACATAATTTTTTTTAGGTTTGTAGTTGACTCATAATCATAGGCAGGGGCATACCACAAATCCTATAGTACTCTAAGATATATTTCCAACTAGGTATTGTACTTTCCAAACTGAGATCATATGGCCAAGTTACGACTCTCAGAATTTGGCTTCCCGACTAACCCCAGCGGGGCCCACAAAATCTTGTTGTTCCATCTCCTGGGATTATGGTTATGGTTTATCCTATAGTACTCTAAGATATATTTCCAACTAGGTATTGTACTTTCCAAACTGAGATCATATGGCCAAGTTACGACTCTCAGAATTTGGCTTCCCGACTAACCCCAGCGGGGCCCACAAAATCTTGTTGTTCCATCTCCTGGGATTATGGTTATGGTTTTTTATGGTTTTCCTTTGTTTTTAAATAATAAAGAGTCACTTAAGCCTCATTGTAACACAGTTCATATGCATGTCACCCACCACATCTCTTCTCAAAGATAAGATACCATCGCCCGAGCCAGTTTATTTTCATTTTATATGTAACCATAGTTTAGTTATTTTATATTAATGAAATGAATCTCTATTTATGTTGAATCTCTATGTATATGGTTATATCTATGTTTTTTTTTGTTCCTGTATAAGTCTGTATCACTCTTAATTCTAAATCTATGTGACCCTTTTGTTTCCATTTGTACTTCATCCACCCCACCAGAGATTTTCTTATGGTCATATCCCATTGAAATTGTATTTGAAAGTGTGATATCATATTTTTAAAATCTATTCCAAAATATTATTGTATTTTACCTAAAATTTTGGGTCAAATGTAATTTGGTAAGCATTAGCCCTAGTTTTGGCTTTGCGAGAAGGCATCTAATTATGGTTTTTCTATCTACAAATTACATCCACTATTGTTAGCCCAATTTCACCTCAGTATCAATAGATGAGAGGTGATTACATTGCTAGAATACCCTGAGTTATTATCTCCACTCACAATGTTTTTGAAGGAAAGGATGACACCTCTCCACACAAAGTTCTCCATGGAAGCATAGTAGAAAATGTCCTCCTAGCTTCAAATCAAAACCATAACCCACAATGTTCTCTTTGTGAGCTTGTAATATTTCTATTTGAATTTACATTTACATTTGGTTCAAGTAATATTTAATAGAAATTTATCTCTTACAATAAATATGTTGTCCTAAATAATTAGCCATTTTAAATTCATTTTATTTTAAATGATTAGTTTTTCTATATTTATAAATTTCAAATTAAATTAAATTTTTAAAATTAATAAATAAAATAAATTTATAAATGAAAACAAGTTAAATACCAAGTAGATATTTATATAATATTCATATTTATCAAGGTTTATAATATGTTAATCTTTTTCTTCCACCAAAACATAATCATCTCTGATATAAATGTACTATGTATTAATTAGTAAATAAAAAGAAATTTGCTAACATAAATTCTATGTAGTACATTAATATATATTTTATTCATATTTAAATTTTTTAAAATCTTTTTTATTTATATTAATAGTTTAAAAATGTTCGAAGGGTTTGGATTCAGTGGTGGAAATCTAGGATTTTCTTACCATTAAGTAAGGTTCAACTTCCATAAGGTTTTACCATAGCTACATGGGTAAAATGTTAATAGGAACCAATCCATAATAAACACTAACTTATCAAGTTACAAGAGGATTCATATCAATTTTAGTTACGGAGAGGTCATTTCGATTCTTGTATAAACATTTAGATAAGCTACCTTCTTCCACAATGCTTGGACACAAGCAGGAAATTCACTATCTCCTTGATTGGATAAACTACTTCATTTTTATGATAAAAAGTTTATGAAGTTGTGAAAGCAAGAGAATCATTCCCTTTCTAATTCGAATGCCAATGTAGCTGATCCGGATTTATGTAAGAACGCAACATAATACACATATAACTAGCTAGGGCGTTGGTCGCTTATCTCTGAGAAGAGATGTAGTGGTTACAGGCCTCTGAACTCTATGTTACAATGAGGCTCAAAGGCTTATATATTATTGAGAAACAATGGAAAACCCTAAACATCCAAAAACCTAACCCTATGAGATGAAATGCCAGAATATGGGCCCCGTCAGGGTAAATTGGTACAACAAATTCCCGGGGTCGTAACTTTGGCATACTATCTCCATTTGACGCACATGATACATAATTAGAAATATCTATCCGATAAATAAAACTAATGACAACAAAAATATCAAGTCTGAAACATACATATTTGTCGAATAAGTGATGCCCAAAAAACATCATTTAGGGCCTCAAAACAGCTCTGGACGTTTAGGACCCAAAAAAATGCTAAAAATAGTAAACTATGCTATAATTAAGGAAACTAAAAAAATGAAAGAAACAATGGTGGGGCCCCAAGTGGAATAGGCAGGTGGCTACCAATATCCACCTGGATCATTCCTCCCATATTAGGAAGCAATGGTCCCTATTTCTTTGATTTCCTCCATGAGATGAGGAAACTTCTATTGAACTTGGTCCCTGGTGAACCACTTTCTTTGGTGCAGGAGTTGGCCAGCTTTGACAACCTGATATAGCTAGATATTCTTCTGGCAAGTGTTCTTGATTTTCATGTCCATGATACAATCTATGGTGGCCTATTCCATGCAGTCTGCGTTTAACTCTGTTGGCATGAGCTCTTCTGCAATGTCAGAAGTTTGCAGTAGAGGTGGGAAATAGGGCCAAAGGCGGTCCACATTGAATACTGGGTGAAAACCAAGGAGTGGTGGAAGACTAAGCTCGAAGGCATTATTCCCTACAAACTTGGTGATGGTGTATGGCCCATATCGGAGCGGGTGAAGTTTGTGGTGGGGTTCAGTGAGGTGCTCCTTCTGAAAATGTAGCCACACTTTGTCGCCCACCTGGAAGTGGTGTGGCACCTGATGTTGATCATGTTGTTGCTTGTACTTAGTATTGGCTCTCTCCAATATGTCATGGACCTGCTGGTAGATGTGTTGAATGTGCTCAATAAATTTGTTTTCTTTGTAAGATTCAGACTGGACATGAGATGAATCGGCCTGAGTAGCCACAAATGGCATGGCTTCATCAATGGGACATAATGGTTGGAATCCCAAGCCCACCTGAAAGGGGCTATGGCCGATTGAGCTGTGGAGAGCCCAATTATAACTATTTTTTACATAGGTAAGACTATCATCCCATGTGCGTGGATGATCTGAATTATACATGTGTAGAATGTGTACAATCATCTTGTTGGCGACCTCTGTTTGGCCATCATTTTGGGGATGGAAAGTTGTGGACTTGGTGAGCTTGGTGACCATGATTGACCAGAGGTTCGAACAAAATATGTTGAGGAACCTGCTATCTCGATCTGAGATGATAGATTGTGGGATCCCAAAGTGCACCCACAATCGTTCAAATAAGAGTTTAGCAGTGGCTTCTACTATGATATTCTTCTTGCAGGTCGACATAATGACCATCTTGGAGAATCTATCGACGACCACCAAAACACAGTAATTTCCATGCTTAGTAGAAGGAAGGCCCGACATGTAATCCATGGAGATGGATTCCCAAGGTCAACCAGGGGTAGGTATAAGAGTATAGAGGCCTTTCTTCTTGATGGTCGATTTGGAAATGGA
Source organism: Pinus albicaulis (assembly GCA_034641835.2). Taxonomy (NCBI): domain Eukaryota; kingdom Viridiplantae; phylum Streptophyta; class Pinopsida; order Pinales; family Pinaceae; genus Pinus; species Pinus albicaulis. The sequence goes on along the minus strand of CM076579.1, from coordinate 465,999,768 downwards.
GCAAGTGGTGCAGGATTTGATGTACTTCCCAACATCCCGTCGAAGGTTCCGCCAATAGAAATACTTGTGCAGTACTTCCGCTATTTTATCAACCCCGAAATTCCCAACAAATCAATTGTAGTGTGCTTCCCAAATCATCTTGGCATGCTGTCTTGAAGGAACGAGTGAGATAGAAGTGCATCATGGAGGTGAAATTTTGGAACTTGCATACCCTCCAAGGGTGTCTGGTATGTGTGGCCGAATTTTGGATCACTCTTGTAGAAAATCAGTCAATCAGAAGTCTCGTGCCTACAAGAGTTGAGAATGGTGGTTAGTGCCACGATAAATGGTCGGCTGAGGCAGTCTGCAAAATTGGTGTTGCCCTTCTTATACTTGTTCAAATGAAATTGTTGCAGATATGTGGACCACTTCTGATGGTGATTGTTATGCAACTTCCCTTGTGTCTGTATGAACTGAAGTGGTCAGTGGTATGTGTGGATGACCGTTTCCTTCCCCAAAATGTAATGCTTCCATTGGTGGAACACATGCACAATGGAATACATTTCTTTGTCATAAGTGGGATACTTGTGGACTCTGTCAAACAATGTCTCACTATGATATACCACTAGATGCCCCTGTTGAGTAAGAACTGCCCCAATAGCATAGTTAGAGGCCTATGTATCAATCTCAAATGGTTGTTGCAAGTATGGTAATGTGAGAATTGGGGAAGAGCAGAGGTGATGTTTCAATTCTACGAACGCCTTCTGTTGAGATTCTAAACAAAAGAATTTTTCTTTTGCTCCTCCCTTGGTAACTTGACTCAAGGGCCAAGAAATATGAGAGAATCCTAACATGAACCTGCGGTAGAAATTAGCAAGACCCATAAAGCTGTGAAGCTCTGTTAGAGTGGTTGGGGCCGACCAATCCCAAATTAATTGGATCTTGGTTTGATCCACATGAGCCCCCGCCCCCCATTCATTAATAATGTATCCCAAATACTAAACCTTGGTCATGCTAAAAGTGCATTTCTCCAAATTGGAACACAATTTTTTTTTCCTTAGTGTTTGAAGGACTTTTCGGATGTGGTGGAGGTGATCTTCCCAAGTTTGGCTGAAGATCAAGATGTCATCCAAATACACTACTACAAATGAGTTGGTGAATGGCCATAATATGTCAACCATTAGTCTCATGAAGGTTGTGGGAGCATTCTTCAACTCGAAAGGCATGGCCAACCATTTGAAAAGGCCCTCCTTGGCTTTGAAGGCAGTCTTCCACAGATCGGAGGGTTTGATTGGTACCTGGTGATACCTAGACTTCAATTTGATCTTGCTGAAATATTTCACCCCTTTGAGTTGTTCTAGAAGGTCATAAATCCATGCGATCGGGTACCTATTCCAGACAGTGTTCTTGTTCATCACCTGATAGTCAATACAGAGTCTTCAAGTCCCATCATTCTTCTACACTAACATGATCGAGCTCCCACAGGGTGATGAACTGGGCCGGATGTGACCCTTTTGTAGCAGCTCCTGCATCTGCCTCTTGATTTCATCGTTCTCCAGGAAAAAGCGCCTATAGATCGATCCCTTGGGCAGTGGCGCACCTGGGGCTAGATTGATGGGGTTCTTGACCTGAAAGTGGAGAGACACCCCTATGGGTGAGGTGAAGAAGTCCCCATACTCCTCCACGACCTTATCCATTTGTTGTTATTGTGTGGAGGAGCCTTGTCTAGAGGTTGTGGCCATAGTCTTGTTCTTTCCCGGGGGCAGATAACTAGGAAAAAAAATCTTCTAGTTTCAGAAATGACCTTACTCCATTGTTTTGTAGTAACCAAAGAGATAGCCACACGCAGTTGTACCTATGGTATCCTGTACAACTTATTTCCCAAAGTAACAATAACATCGCGAGGTCGAGACTATACACAACATGTTGCTTCCACAAGTATGGTTAGCCTAATAATACATCATAAACATCAAGAGGAGCAATGTCACATAATACCTCATTTGTGAAGGTCTTGATGATGTAGGGAAGGCGACACTGCTGGCTGACACAGAGATCCTGTCCTTGGTGAAGCCACTCAATGGTGTACGGCTATGTGTGTGCTATGGTCAGCAAGCCCAAACACTTCACCAAATCTGCTGAAATGAGGTCTTTTGGCTCCCACTGCAACAATGAACTATAACAGGGAACCCTTTAACCACATCTAAGAGTGGAAGAGATGTTCCTCCTCCTTTGGATCTTCTGGTTCCTGATTTTGGATCTTTGAAATGACCACGATGGCATTGGGATCCAAATCAATAATCTGCTTCCCTTGGTCATTCCCCTTGTCGAGTTCTGATTCAAAGTCATAGCATGCATTTGATTTAGAAGCCCTCATCTCGCCCACCTGTGATTGTTTGGCCCGACACTCACTTGTGTTGTGAGTGGGTCTCTTATGGAACTCACACCACTTTCCCATGTCCTTCTTTGGCTTCATGGTGTTGTTTGTTTCTTGCAGCTTTGGTAGTTTATCTTGGGCTGCCATGCCTTAGCTTTGTCCTTTGTTCTGTAGTTTGGGGTCACCTTTCCCTTGCTTTTGATTCGCAGATCCAAAGTCTCACTTCTTCTGTTTGAATTTCTCCTCAATCTTGGCAGAATACCGGTATGGCATACCAAGCAAGGAGATTTTGAGGAACTCCATTTCCTCCTGAATGTATTTGTGTAGACAACTGCGGTGCTTTAACACAAAATGTTTCTCTGAATATTTGATACCCAACTTTGTGCACAGGGTATGGAACACATTTGTCATCTCATGTACATATTGATCCCTTTGCTACTGCAATGTAGTCCACTCTATGTACTTGTCCTCATAACTCCCCACTAGATAATATTGTTCCTTTATGGCGTCTCAAAAATAATTCCAAGTGCGTATGATTGAGAACAGAGAGGGTTCCCCCTCATATTTTTTCTCACAATAGGTTTCCCACCAGTCCTTGACATGGGGGGTATCTTTGAGGAGTGAAAAAATAATCTTCTCCCAGTCCGAAAAGTCATGAACTAAGAAATATTATTCTAATATATTCAACCATCTATCTATGACGTCTGCATCTATCTGGCCCTCAAATATGGGAATGTCAAAGTTTACTTCTACCTTAAAAGGATTTGTGCCTCCAGAGTGGTTGCTGGATGCAGATGCGCTGCTAGTGGGCAGTCGTTGAAGGATTTGAAAAAATTTATCCATCGTTGTGTTCCTTTTTTTTTTAGGGACTCCTCGAGCAATATTTTGATATAATCTCCGGCTCCCTCTTCTTTCTTTTCATCCCCCATGGGTAGCCGTCGAGGTTTGGGAGGCTGATCTTGCAAAGGTTCAACTAGATTGAGCCCTAACTCCTTATACCCCGACCTCGTTGGGGACATGCAAAGAAGGATTGAGAAAGAGCAGACTGCTCTGATACCACTAATCCGGATTTATGTAAGAACACAACATAATACACATATAACCATAAATATAAAAATGTAGCAGAACTAACATTGCATTTCATTAATATCAAAGAACTGAAAATTGTTTATAGACAAAATGAGAATAAACTAGCTAGGGCACTAGTAGCTTATCTCTGAGAAGAGAGGTGGTGGTTATAGGCCTTTGAACTCTATGTTACAATGAGGCTCGAAGGCCTATATATTATTGAGAAATAATGTAGAACCCTAAACATCCAAAAACCTAACCCTAGGAGATGAAACGCCAGAATATGGGCCCCGTCGGGGTAAATTGGTACATCAATTTCCTGAGGCATAACTTTGGCATACTATCTCCGTTTGATGCACATGATGCATCGTTATAAAAATATATCCGAGGACTACAAATCCTGACAAAAAATATGATGTATGAAACAGACACATTGGTCGGAGAAGCGATGCCTAAAATATGTCGTTCAGGGCCTCAAAATGACTCCGGAAGTTCAGAACCTGAAAAAATGCTAAAAATACTAAACTGTGCTATAATTAAAGAAACTGAAAAATTGAAAGAAACAATGGTGAGGCTCCAAGTGGAATAGGTAGGTGTCCACCAATATCCACCTGGATCAGTAGCTACTATGGGTTGGATTCCATATGTGGATCACACAAGGGGAAGACACAATTAGTATCTTCAAGAAATTGAACTTTATTGTCACACCAAGACCCTAATTGGAAAAGTAATGTAGTAAAAGGGAGAGGAGAGCTCTCACATGTCTTCTACACTAATTGAGAGCATTCATCAAGAATTCAAGCACTTTCGCTCTCACATCGTGAGCATTAGCACCCTATTTGCAAAAAGCATCACATTCTCACCAGCCCAAACACCAACATTTTTCACATAGAGTTGTTTCTTTCTTTCTACGATGTTCTACTTAGTATTAATTTGGTTTCTGAACTATGCATGGTCTCTATCAACATTTATATAATGTTAAGTATGTATAATTTTGCATAGTCTCGATTTTCTGGGATTATGTGCTTGAACTAGTTATTGAGTGAATCAATAAAAAAAATTTGAATTTGCCTTTGTGGAAATAGCATAAGTTATTCTATATAACTCTTATGTTCTCTGTTTTTTAGCATAACACTTGCTACTTTGTATGTAAGTTCTAGACTCAACTGTAATAATAAAATAAGATATATATATAACATTTTGATTTTAATGGAGTTACCAAATTACTTTTCACTAAATTAATTTTGATATCCATTTGTAAGTTTTATTAATTATAATAAAAAACACAATTTTATAATTAAAATTAAAATTTTATTTCATTTTATTTTTATTTTTTAACTGAAATGATTTAAAATTTACAATTTAATAAATTAGTATTCATATTTGAAAATATCAATATTCGTATTTAATAGAATGAAATTTACATCAATATTCATATTTAATAGAATGATATTTACATTATTTTAGTTTAAATTACTCATTATTAATTCAATTTTATTTCTAGTAAGATAACTAATCTATAATTAAAAAATACAAATTAAACTATAGCAAATAAAATTTAGGTAACATTAATTATGTGTTGATGAATGAAATTATAAACCACAATCAATAGAATTTATTAATCAATTTACTTATGTGAATCAATAAATATGCAAAGTGTATTAGTGACAAGCCATCTCAAGGCTAGCCTATGCTACACTTTAAGATATGGTATCTACTTTAATTTTGACAAGATTAAAAAGGGAAATTTTGAAAAATAATAATCGAGTCTCAATATACAAATTCTAATCTTTCCACCATAGAAATAAGTAAGAATAACGTATATCCAAAATTAAAAAAATACAAAAACCAAGTAAAAAGGTAAACAGTTCATGTGAATGTTTGAATAACGTAATTTCCATTGGTAAAACATGTTAGTTCTCGCTCACAAGCACATGCTAAATATTTTTTTAGATTGCAATGTGAAAGTTGATGAAGGACAAAGCCAAAAACACCGTAAGCTGCAATAAACATATTCAATACATTTAAGTGATATTTTAAGTGATATTTATATCGCTAACACAATGTACAAAATCCATACATTATAATTTTCGACAAACATAAATATAATTCTATATTTTTTTTAAATTTTCTTTTTTATCATACGTTAATCAATATATTAATTTCATAACATTATCTTTCCTCACAACATCAATTCATGTATGTAATGTATTTTCTCAAAAGGAAGAGGCTGCTGGTTGCATATATTAATTATGAATCTTTCATCTCATTTATTTTTAAAGTTTTTTATTTTTCTTTTTTTATTAATTAATATTAAGTATAGTTCATTAGTAAAATAAGTACTTAAAATACAATGCCAAGCGTCTCTTTCGAATGTATTAAGGAATGTATTAAGTAAATATAACATCACACTTTAAGAATGTCGCGAATATTTTAAAATCTTTAATTCCCCAATCACAAAAACATCCACTTCTAATATCCAATGTAGACAATAATATAATCCTACTTCATATCACTCAAATAATTAACAAAGCATGGATTAAAATATCAACAATAGTTCACATCTTTTAAAATTGGCCTTTTATGTCGAGTGACGAAATAAAGTGTACAAAATTATCATTATTCTATCAACTTAATATTAATATTCAATTATATTACTCCTATAAACTTATACATATCTCATATACATTTAAATGTTAAAAAAAAAATATGAATCCATACTTTGAGAATAACATAAATATTTTAAAATTTTACAAGGTTGTTAAGCTTAGGTGGCGTTCGATCCAAGGTGGTCACAATTTATGGAAATTAATATGGAATGGAAAGTATGGCCCACATTAAACACCCTTTTAAACTTGACAAACAAGAGCACATTTAGGGTTTTTCAATCTGGAATAGTATCTTGTAGATAGTGAAAAACACCTCATATAACAACACATATTTTGGGAGATAAGAGATAGAGACTCATCCAAGTTCTAGGATGATCTATGGCAACAATTAGCAAAGTTGGGAGATAAAAATGATCTAGCTTAATTGAAAACTCTCATGTAGGGAAGGCGACACACTCAATTAGTGCAACACTAATAGCAGCAAGCCAATGATTCAAAATGGTGCACATGGAAATCTCGTGAAGATTGGGACATAGACATCCCTCCTCAAGAATGGGAAACACTTGAAAAATATTTACTACAAAGATGAAGATCATTTGTATGTGGCAATAGAAAATTACATTAGGGTCATCGATTTGCAGGACCATTCACAGTAAAGGAATCTTACCAACAAGAAGTTGAAACAAATCATGTCCTCAAATATCCCACTTGATCATGTATCTAGAAACTAAACTCATGGCCCAAGGTTATCCATTTCTTATGGCTTCTTCTAAGAAGGTGTGCTCTTAATTGGGATAAAATAATCAAAAGAGGTTTTGAAGGACCCTCATTCTATTATCATGCCAAAGAAATTAGGTGATAAATGAATAGTTATTTATTGATTGTATCTTTGCTAATCAAATCGAGAAAAAGGTTTCCATCACCTTCTAACAATCATATTGGAAAGCCTCAAACATCTTGGAAACTATACCCTCCTAGATGTACGTTTTAACCCCGTACATAAATTATCTGCAAACGAATTCTTAAAAACAGAAAATAAACAATAGCGAGAGCATAAAACATAAAATACATATACACAGAGATTGTCCCCCTTGATCCCAAAACTGGGATTGCCAGCTTGATTTTTCATTATATTCCTTTTAGTGTTACAACACATATGTATACATGCTGAAGTATTCATAAATCCCAATCCATTAACCTTGGATTAGAACATAATCATAGTTCCCATGATCATATCTACACAATACCAAGGGTCGAAAACCATCATGCCCCAAAACCATGTGCAAACCCATGCACAAAACCATAGGCGGGTCTGCCCACCGAAAAATAATGAAAAAAAAATTCATAAGGCGCTACCTTGGACCCCGCGTAGGGGGCTACCACACCTTTGCGAACCCCTAGACTGGGGGGGTTGTCGCCCCCCCTGTGACCCCCCCCCCCGCTGCACCTGAAGCAATGAACAAGGGGGGCTATCACTGTTGAAGGTTGCAACAAGAAATAGTGAAATCGCCATCCGGAAACAACATCCTTCATCCTAGTGAAAATTAAGCACCTACACTAGGTGGGACCCACATAGACTATTTTTGGGTGGAGGCCTATTTTTAGAAAGGATGAGAAAATTCTATTTATAGATTAATTCTATTTATAGATGATGTTCTATTTTTAGATGTATGTGCAAGTTCTATTTATAGATCACATGTCTATTTATAGATGCATGTTGACTATTATTATCCCTTAATAATAGTTGGACAATAAAAATTAATCTATTCTCAATGAGCACTTTGAAATAGTTAACTGAAGTGGAAAATGAATTAACTATAGGATATTCAAGTTAAGAGGTTGGTTGGTGGGACATGCAAGTGGATTTAGTTGTAATTGAGTGATTCGAAGTTGTAACAGAGTTGGATGTGTAGTTATGTGAGTTGTAAAGTAGTTTAACTCAGTTAAGTGAGTTAAACTCAGTTGTGCTAGTTGTAACTGAAGATACACTAGTGAGAGATCATTGAATTAATTCACAATCAGTGGTCTCACATGCAACTGAAGGTTTACTACTATTAACTACATGCACGTCAGATCCAGTGGAGACCTAGTTGAGATGTAGGTGAAAGGGACAGTCTGACTATGCGTTGTGACATTAGTGGGTGCACTCATGCAACCACACACACATTGGACATGCCTATGAGTATTGCACAGTCAAGGCAGGCTAGATTCATTCATTCAGAGGATCTTGTCCATCAGGGATTGCGTAGTGGAGGCAGGCTGTTTGGAGGCAGTAAATTGGCACATGAATATGCCAATTTTTGTATGACACTGTGAGACGATTGTATATTGTACTGAGAGCTCTTGGATTAGAGTTTTGTATGAGATTTTTTCATGATACATGATATATACATAATATATGATAGTAGGGCTTTTAGCTTTATGATTTCCCGGTAAAAACATGTGTTATGTGTGATTGATCTTTCTTCTTGATAATGCAATTGGCGATCGTGTTTTAAATTTCTGCAAGAATTTTTGTAGAATTTATTTTGTATTTAACAGTGGCATATAATTTTTAGATGAGAAGAATCAAAGATATACATTCATGTTGTATAATTTATACATGGTATCAAAGCAAAAAAGATTGCAATTTTGAAGTAGGAGATGAGTATATTGGTGGAAACAATTCGAATTTGCTGCAAGAATTTCTTGGTGCTACAGGCGAGTAAACATCGAAATGGCTTTCAATGGCTTGCAGCTAGAGTATGCACTCGAGGGCAGCTCGAACTACATTTCCTGGAAGGACGGGATGGAGGTAGTGCTCGAAGATAATGGCTTGAAAGTATTCATCGACAAAGATTTTCCTAAGCCTACTTCAACAGATGCTGCATTATTTGATGCATGGAAAAAGAAAGTGGCAAGGGCTAGGAGGATTCTATTGGAAGGAGTACAAGACAAAATTGTCTCAAGCCTTCATGGGAAATCCACACCATATGCTATGTGGAAGGCTTTGAATGATATATTCCAAAACAACAGTGACCATAGGAAATTTGCGCTCAAAGATAAATTTAGGAAGATCGAGATGGAAAAGAACAACACTATTCTGGTATACTTAACAAAGTTTGTCCAATGCAGGGATGAGCTTGGGAGTGTAGGAATAAGTGTCGCTGATGATGATTTGGTGAGTTTGGATCTCTTGGGACTTCCTAAGAGTTGGCACAGTTATGAAGACTGTTAATGAACAAGAAAAATTGTGAAATTGGGAACGATTGTGGTCGAATCTGGTGCAGGCGGAGTTCAGGAAGAATACCAGAGATGGCTCTTAATCAAAGCTTGATGATGAAGAGGATTTTGCTTTGGCTTCCAAGGTGAATAAGGGGAAGGGGAAGAAATTCCATTATAAATCTGAGGCTGGTGAAGATGGCAAGGAGCACAACATGTGAAAAGTGAAGTGTTTTCATTGTCATGAGCATGGACATATTACCACAAATTGTCTACATAAGAAGAAGAACAAGATGGTTGTTGGAGCTACAGCTTGGGAGGCCCTTGCCTCGCAATTTGAGCTTGAGTTATCATTGATCACATGCATGGCGTCAGGTGCATTTGGATCAGGGTGGTACTTGGATAGTGGTACTTCCTTTCACATGATGAGAGATAAGAAACTTTTCAGTAACTTGGAGGAGAAAAATCTAAAGATGCATATTGATTTGGGTGACAATGGATGATACAGTGTGACTAGCATTAGTACCATTACCTTTCAGAGGGCATGAGGTAAACTCTTCGATTTAAAATATGTAATGCATGTACCAGGTTTGAAGAAAAATTAGTCTCAGTCGTAATGTTAGAGGATAGAGGCTATGATGTTGTCTTTAGTGAAGGAACATTTTTCTTGTGACACAAAGCAACAGGGCAAGCCAAGAAGGTTGGGATTCGAGTTAAGAATCTATATAGACTTGATGTAGATGGAATTTATACAAAGCTTCCTACTATTGGGAAGTGTGAGAAATCCATGCAATTGAAACTTGAGAGGGAGCTGGATTTGCATGCAGGTGAGGGTGAACCTCGAGATGTGGAGCAACCACAAGATGAGGATCATGGAGTGGGAGAAACCACTCATGCAGATAAATTTCATGGAAGATGGGCAGAGGGAGTGCATGCAGCTATACCACCAGGTGAGAGGTGGGGCAACATGCATGGGTAATCCCAAGAAGAAATTTCTGGGCAGGACTCATTGAGATGGTGTGGATCTCATGAATCGAACCTGGCTACAAGGAGCCATAGTACATCAGTAGCAGGATCAGCTGGATTGATGCAGTCAGATGCCATGAGGACATGAAATCAAAGTGACAGTGTCAGATACTGGAGCGCGGATCAGGGTTGACAACAAGTGTAGAGTGCTTGGATGCAAAGGTCAACAATGCAGTGGATCCATAAGACATGTGTAGTTGGTACCAACATAAGTCAGAAGGCTTTGATGATAGATGAATTATAATGATTCAGTTGTTTGGAGGCTATTGAGTTTCGAAAGTGTCACATGCATGGAGTTGCATGGCGCATGCAAAGGTTGCAAGGCACATGCATGGAGTTGCATGTCGCATGCAAAGGTTGCAAGGCACATGCATGGAGTTGCATGTCGCATGCAAAGACATTCCTTTCTTGTTGAGAGGGAGTGTTGAAGGTTACAACAAGAAACAGTGAAATTGGCATCTGGAAACAACATCCTTGATCCTAGTGAAAATTAAGCACCTACACTAGGTGGGGCCCACACAGGCTATTTTTAGGTGGAGGTGTATTTTTAGAATGGATGAGAAATTTCTGTTTATAGATGATGTCTATTTATATATGGTGAGAAAATTCTATTTATATATGATGTTCTATTTTTAGATGTACGTGCGAGTTATATTTATAGATTGCATGTCTATTTATAGATGCATGTCAACTATTATTATCCCTTAATAATAGTTGGACAATAAACATTAATCTATTCTCAATGAGCACTTGGAAATAGTTAACTCAAGTGGAAAATCAGTTAGCTATAGGAAATTCGAGTTAAGAGCTTGGTTTGTGGGACATTCAAGTGGACTTAGTTGTAGTTGAGTGATTTGAAGTTGTAACAGAGTTGGATGTGTAGTTATGTGAGTTGTAAAGTAGTTTAACTCAGTTAAGTGAGTTAAACTCAGTTGTGCTAGTTGTAACTGAAGATATAATAGTGAGAGATCAGTGAATTAATTATTAATTAATTCACAGTCAGTGGTATCACATGCCACTAAATATTTACTATTGTTAAATACATGCATGTCAGATCCAGTGGAGACCCAGTTGAGATGTAGGTGAAAGGGACAGTTTGACTATCAGTTGTGACATTAGTGGGTGAAATCATGGAACCACACACACATTGGCTGTGCCTATGATTATTGCGTAGTCAAGGTAGGCTATATTTGTTCATTCAGACGTTCTTGACCATCAACGATTGTGCAGTGGAGGCAGGCTGTCTGGAAGCAGTAAATTGACACACGAATATTCAAATTTTTGTATGACAGTGTGAGATGATTGTATATTGTACTGAGAGCTCTTTGATTAGAGTTTTGTATGAGATTGTTTCATGATCCATGATAAATACATAATATATGATAGTGGGGATTTTAGCTTTATGCTTTCCCGGTAAAAACATCTGTGTTATGTGTGATTGATCTTTCTTCTTGATATTGAAATTGGCATTCGTGTTCTAAATTTCCACAAGAATTTTTGTAGAAGCGATTCTCTATTTAACAGTGGCATATAATTATTAGATTAGGAGAATCTAAGATATACATGCATGTGTTGGAAATGTTGTCATTTATGGAAAAGGAGGAAGCAGAGGTAGAGGCAGAGATACAGTCGAGCAGCAGAGGCAGAGAAATAGTCGAAAAATAGAGGTGGAGGCAAAGGCAGAGCCGTTAACAAATAGTGAAAAAAATTTCAAGCAGAGATGGAACCCTGAGGGAAATGGAACCAAGCATTTGGCAGTAAAAACCCAATGAAGTCGGGTATTAAACCTCATGGTAGTGTTGAATTAACATAATAATGAAACAGGTCTCATATATTAAAGCGCTGAAGAAATAAGAAATAAACTTTTGAATAGAGTGTATGTATACATATTTATATAACGAAGGTGCGAAGTAATTTTTGGAGTGGAACCATGACTTTAAGCGGAACCCCTATCATGAACAGTAAAACCGGAGGGCCACAAAACCAGTGGGTTCGCATGTCTATTGAAGTGGTAAGTTGTATTACCAAAATGAATGCGATATATGTCATTAAAGGACACATGTCCTTAGGCGGTTTTGTAAAACAACTTTTTTCGTGTGATTTTGGAGGATTATGCAGCGAGTGTTTAAGTTGCATGATATTGCGCGTCGTCCGTTGGATCATCGGATTCGATGCGATAAACTGTCAGCCGTTGGATGCAAGAGGTTTGTTAATGGAGGTGGGCCCTTGGAATGTGTACATATGTTAAAATATGTATCGGGTTTGATATTCATTGCAATGTTGGATATATATTAAAGTTGAGTGCACATATAGAAATGGGTTATGTGCAGAATATTTATTTGTTGCAAGTTAATACGTTATGATATGCCGAGGGTTAAAGCCATGGTTGAAGATTGACTCAAGCTTATATATAGTTATGTTCAAAGGGTTTTGTTAGTTGGGAACGTACTAAATGTGCAGAGTTTATCAAACACATGTGGGCTCCATGGAATGGCTTTGTGTTAAAAATGTCGCGTTGGGTTTAATTATAAGTTGATTGATGATTCGAATGAAATGATACAAAAGGTGTGGACCTATAGAAATTCATATAATGTGGATATGCTTGACCGACGAGGGTGAACAGTAGAGCGTGGGACCCGTGAACCACCAAATGATATATGTGTTGCATTAATATATATATAAACCTTGAGTGAATGATATAAGCGCGGGTGTATGTAATTAAAAGAGCTGGAACCATTTGTAGCTTTAAGACTAAGGTTTGATTAATGGACATGGCTAAGTCTATGCTGGGAGTGGAAACATTGAACAAACCATGGAGCACGAGAGGGTATATAAATATATATATATACATTAGTGCTGGCTTTAAGTCTAAGCGAAAGAATTAATACTATGTTGACAGCCACTATTTTACATATAGTGTGGGAACCCCCCCTCCCCTTACATAAAATTCCGAGAATAATTACCCAAGCTGGAGGATACATTAAAGTGGAAGTGAAAGCTTATATATATGGAGCGCTGACATACGTTGCGCCTTATATACAAAGGTCCAAAGCATATATATATATATATATATATATATATATATATATATATATATATATATATATATATATATATATATATATATATATATATAGATCTTTATGGACAAGGGACCAAAGGTATAATACAAAGCATATGTATTATATTATTGAGCACGAGATCAAAAGAACCAAAGGTTCTATCGCTTGGCTTTAAAACAAACAAATTCTTATATTGTGGGACCCTCACCCAATCGCATCGGAGAAACTTGGTAGCGGAACATGTTAACAAAAGGTTGCGATTGTGATTGAGTTCTGGACCCGATATGGTTTAAAGGATGATTCATATATGTTTGAGTTCTGGTATCAAGTAAACATTGTTACATCGCATCGGCATTTCAAAGTGAATAGTGATTGACTGCATCAGAGGAGGAGCAGAGCATCGGAACATATAAATGGAAGTCGCGATTGCGATTAATCGCAATCGGAAATATTGGAAAGGTGATACATCGCATCGAAATTTCAAAATGAATAGTAATTGATCGCATCGGAGAAGGAGCAGAGCATCAGTACATATAAATGAAAGTTGTGATTGCGATTAATCGCAATCAGAAGTAGTCAAGAAGTGATACATCGCATCGGAGAATTGAGAAAGTTCAGCGAGTGGCCCCGCAAGGGAATTTTTATGTATTAAAATGATTCATTATTGTTATATTTCCAAGAGGTATCTGAGTTATGTAACGCGGAATTTTGTATGTTAAAACTCTGTATAATTATGCTGAGATTTGAAATTGCGTTATATATAAAAGGCGTTGTTACAGATACATAGCAGTTACACCACGACAGTGAACATATTAAAACGCCTTATTATTATTGTGCCAAGAATTAATTAGCATGATATAAAAAGTGCAGTTACATATGTATGGCATATGGCAGTTACACTACGACAGTGAACAGGAAAACAAACAGAGCCGAAAGGGACAAAACACTGTTACAGAAAAGGCAAGCGCAGTGAACCAAGAGGCTGAATGAGTGAGCTGGAGCTCTCATTGTAATTAAGTGTAAATGATTTAATTGATTTATATTGTTTGTGATGCATTGGAAAGTCTCCGGAGGAGAAAAAATATCCCACTGTAATGTTAAAATTAGTACGTACAGTTATATTTTTCTAAGTGAGCTGGAAAAGAAATGAGAAGGCAGAAGACTAAGAGGCACAGCTATCTGTTTCGAATTCCTAAGAGGAAAACAAACAGTCATCAGGAATTCTATGTAAGTAATATCATCTGGATATGCATAATGAGGTTAGAGTGAGTGAAAATAGAGTATGCAGAGTATGGAAAACTGAGACAAAGAAGATAAGGAAGAGAGGAGAAGAAAGAGATGCTACAGAACAAAGCTGATATCTGAGGTAAATCAGCAAACTATTATTTTGATAAATTGAGGAAGTTGGAGCTTCCCTACCAAGTTGAAGCTTGATAGTTGTCAATTGTAGCTGACTGAGGTTGGAGCCTCCTGTAGGTTGGTGCCTGCAGAAAAACAGTGGTGAGAGGGAGTTGGAGCTTGCCTTTGCATCACAAAAATAATAAGATGTGGTTTTCTCCCTTTATGGGTTTCCACTTATATCTGCTGTCTCTATCTGTGTTTCCTGTGTGCTGATATGATTTACTAAATCTACTTAATGTTTGCTGCTCTCATAATAAGTTTGATGTCACATTAATTTAATACTTGCTGCAACATATTAAGATTGTTCATATATTAAGGTTGGTTATAAAAGTAAGCTGTAAATAAGTTGATGAAAAATTTAAAAAGCTCGTGTATGTGTTAAACTGATTCACCCCCCTCTCAGTTTAACTAAGAATTCAACATCATGTTGTATAATTTCTACAATCACCCCCCCTGTGACCCCCCAAGTGTGCGACTAATCATGGAAAGAATAACACATACCCAACATTCTCCCACTTGTTGTTTTCTTTCCACAAGGGGCCACATGATAGCTTAGTCATTATTCCAGCTGAGAAACACCCACTGTTTCTCTACACCAAGAAAACTTCTGAGTGCTCACAGAATTCATCAATGTATCTGCAACATTCTTCAAATTGTCCACCTTTACCAACAACACCTTTTTATCCTCAACCATATATCTCACAAAGTGATATTGAACATTAATGTGCCTTGTCTTTTAATGATAATCATGGTTCTTAGCCAAGAAAATTCCACTTTGGCTATCAAAGTCTATCCTTATAGCTCGCTGCACCAACCCCATACTTGAAAAAAAAATCTGCAACCAAACAACTTCCTTGCTTGCATGAGTTCCTACCATGTATTATGCCTCTATAGTTGAAAGACCCACTACAGATTGTCTTTTACTCATCCAACTGACTGCACCTCCAAATAGGCTAAACACAAAACCACTTGTAGATCTTATTTGGTCCATATCTCTAGCCCAATCGCATCAACAAAACCACATATGTGAAAAAATTTGTCCAATCCTGGTCTTCGTTGGTAGCCCAAACCATAATCACTAGTGCCACACAAATATCTCAAAAACCGCTTCACTGATATCCAATTCTCCTTCCCTGGTTTTGACATGAAGCTGCTTAATACTCCCACTGAGTATCCAATATCTCGTCTAGTATAAACCATTGCATACATCAGGCTACCCACTCCACTTACATATGGAACATGGGACATATCCTCCTCTTCTTCTTGTGTCTTGGGACACTATTCAACATATATCTTTACGTCTACAGGAATAGCAACATTCATCGCTTTACTATCCTGCATATTGAACCTCTTCAAAATTGTCTCGAGATACTTCCTCTGGTTTAACGAGAGATTCCTCTTTACCTAATCTCTCTTAATTTCCATGCCCAAAATATTGTTTGCAGCACCAAGATCCTTCATGTCGAATTTAAAGAACAATTAGGTCTTCAAAAGTTGGACAATTTCTTTGTCATTTCCAATCAACAACATATCATCCACATACAATACCAAATAAATAACAGTCATTAATTAATTTAAAATACACACAGTGATCCTATTTTCTTCTGGTGAAGCCAAGACCCCGTATATAGGTATCAAATCTCTGATACCAAATACTTGGTGACTGTTTTAACCCATACAAAGACTTTTTTAACCTGGATACCTGTTATTTCTTTCCCTTCATCGCAAAGCCTTCAGGTTGCTTCATGTAGATATCCTCTTCTAGATCCCCATGAAGAATTTTTTTCTTCACATCCATCTGTTCTACCTCAAAATCAAATGCAACAACAATATATAAAAGTAATGTAATAGAAGTAACCTTGGAAATAAGAGAAAAAGTATCACCAAAATCAATTCCCGGCACATAGGAATGACCTTTTGCTACCAACCGAACTTTGTATTTCTCCACCTTGACTTCTACAGTCATCTTCTTCTTAAACACCCATTTTCCCCTGATGGGCTTCCTTCCAGCCAACAACTCCAACATATCCCATATCTCATTTTGTACAAGGATTCCATTTCATCAACCATGGCCTCCTTCTAGAGTTTGCCATCCGCTGAATCCACTTCCTCCCTGAAAATTCTGGGATTATCATCAGCGATAGTTAAAGAAAAATTTGAATAGAAAGCAGATGGAATATACCTTTCTAGTCACCTTCTTTCCCGAACTGATCTTCTCACAGCTAGAGTTTGTGGCTCTTCCTCTTCTGAATCTTGTTTTTTTTGTAGAGTCTGTTTCATCATCCTTTAGCTCAAAATCTACCTTCTAAGGTTCCTTTGGTACAACTTCATGTTTAACACCATCTTTCACCTTTCTAAACACCACATCTCAAATGTACACAGCCTTCCTTGTTTTTGGCTTCCAAATATTGTAATATTTTAAACCATCCTTTTACCCAATAAAGATGCACCTTTCAAATTTATTATCCAACTTGGTCCTTTTCTCCTTTGGAACATGTAAATATGTATCACATCCAAATACCCTCAGATGTGAAAGAGAGGGTGTCTTACCAATCCAAACCTCATGTGGAGTCTTATCCTCCATCGTTGATGAAGGTGATTTGTTAATGTGGTAACATGCAGCCTCCACTGCCTCTGTCTGTAATTATTTTCCTAACCCAATACCATTGAGAATGATTCTTGCCTTTTCCACATTTCTAGAATAACTTTACATGCTTTCCTCGAGATTTAGATCTCCCACTCGAAAACTTCTTTTTGTTTATGTTATGGGAAATTCCTCATACAGATAAGCTATATCCATTCTGGCCCTCTATATTTATCCGTCTCATTTCCTCTGACAGCAAGGCTAAGATAATTTCATCAAAATTCAAGGTAGTTGTATTGCTACCTATTGCAATAATCACATTGTCCCACGAATCTGGTAGATAACACAACAAATTGATGCACTTATATTCATCTAAGATTTTAATATCAACACATGACAACTGACTTACTACAATATTGAAGGAATTTAGATGCTCTATCACGGAGTCTCCATCCTTCATCCTCAAGCTATAAAAAAATTTCCACAGGAACAATTTATTCACTAGAGAATTAGATTGGTACAAAGTCCTTAACTGACCCACAAAGTCTTCATCATAGCTTCCCCAGATACATTCAACAATACCAAATCTGAGATACACAACCGTATTGCACTTTTTTCCTTCCGATTAAACTTCACCCAATCTTCATCTCACATTTTCGCGGGTTTAGTACCTAGATCTACCGTGATCCATTGATCTTTATCCACCAACAGATCCTCCAACTTAAGCTTCCACAACTCAAAACTCTGACCATTAAATTTCTCGATCTCGATCTTTCCATTGCTCGCCATCTTCTGTCACCGCAAGAATATATCTCGCAGATCTCCCACTGAAAAGGGTCTACCACAGGCTTGAGCAAAAAACCCCTCAACAACAAAGGCATCCCCTTGAAGCCAAAATAACTCTGATATGAAATGTAGGTTTTAACCTTGTACATAAATTATCTGCAAATGAATTCTTAAAAATAGAAAATAAACAATAACGAGAGCATAAAACATAAAACAAATATACATAGAGATTTTTCTCCTAGATGCCAAAAATGGGACTACCAGTTTGATTTTTCTTTATATTCCTTTTAGTGCTACAACACACACACACACACACACACATATATATATGACAAAGCCTTCATAAACCCCAATCCACTAGCCCTCGATTAGAACATAATTGTAGTTCCCTTGACCGGATCTACAAAATACAAGGGGCAAAAAACCATCATGCCCTAAAACCATTTGAAAACCCGTGCACAAAACCATAGGTGGGTCCACCCACTAAAAAATAAGAAAAAATATCTTTCCTGGGGCGCTACACCAGAACCGGGCTATTTCCCCCCCTGTTCGTTGCACCGGGCACAGTGGGGTGCGGTAGCCCCTCCTCTCTAGGAGTTCATAGGGGGCTACCTGCCCCCTGCGAACCCCTAGATAGGGGGGCTACCGCCACCCGCTGCGCTGGACACAATGAAAAAGGGGGGCAATAGCCCCCCCTGTGACCCTCCCGTGCGTTCGACTAATCGTGGAAAGAATATAAGACATACCCAACACTAGCAAGCCTCTCCTTTTCACAACAACATCCTCAATTGTGCTTGGTCCTTATTGCTAAGTTTTATGTTGTGGAACATTTATAAAGAGAGGAATAAAGAATCTTTAGGAATCAATCTCGGATCTTGAAGAAATTTGGTTTTGGGTTCTTTTAGGGTCCTATAATAGTAGGGTTCATAAAATTTTGAATTGAATTTGATAGTCTTGTAAATATGTACATACCTTGCTTTCTACAAGTTGTTTTCCCATATTTTGAAAAAATGAAAAAATAATAAAAAGCCAAAAAGAGGGTAATAATTCCTAAAAGAAAAATCAAAGGACTTAGAAAAATATAGACCCCAAAAGAAAAAAGAGATAAAATAAGACATGAAAGTGAGCAAGTCCAAATGCCACTACTTTTACTTTTACTGCAAGAATAATGATTATGTGCACAGTGTCAATAAATGGCATAATCCATGATCAGTTAAATAGTTTAATCTTAACTTCTCATGCTTTTAATTTCATGTTTTAGATAGAGAATAAAGATTTGTCAAACAATTTAAACTTGACAAATCAGTAGATAGGTAGAGAATAATGAGGAGCTCAACAGTTTAATCTGAGCCCTCGGATCAAATTAGATAGACTTAGATAGTTTTATGATTTGAAAGAAAAATGTTTTAAGGTTGCAAGCCTAAATGCACCTACAAAAATGAACAAAAATGTTAGAAATAAAGATGGGTTGGTAGAAAGTAGCTGAGCAATCATGTAATAAAGCATCATCGGGCAAAATCACTAATTTCCCATCCCCAACAAGTATTCAATATTCTAAACTATCAGTCAAAAAGGCTCAGAGCATTTCTATGACTTCTGTTTGGACCAGACCCAAGGCTCGATGACTGGTTAGTTAAAAATATTGAGTTCCTGCATTAAACCCACATTTATTAGCATTTACCCTTCATTCATACATCAAAACCCCTTTTTTCCTAAGTGAAAACACATTTTTACTTAGTAAAATTGAAACCCTAAAATAATTAACTTGATTCCCTTTAAAATCATTCATAAAACCCTAAAAAAGCATTTATCCTCAGTATAAATGAAGTAATACAACAAAGATGAGCAATGCTTTATTTTTATACTTTACTTAGAGGTAACATGTGCTTTGTTTCCATTTCACTACCCTTTTTTCATATTAACTTCTAACTAAATCTATTAAACCCCTAAACTACACCCTCCCATATATATTAATCCCTTATATTTAAACAAACCCACAAAACCCATTATTTTAAGTTTAGACTAATGTTAAATATCCCCATGTGCACAAATATAAAAAAACCCCGCCCAACTATCCCATTGGTCTAAACCTATCCATAAACAAATATCCCACCCCATGTAGTTTAATCAAGTGTTGAGTGCATTTGAAAAAACTATATAATATAACTGGCGCTCACATATGTATTATTAAAACATTTCATAAATGTTTTAATTTAAATATATATTATACTTTTCCCACCCCTTCGCCATATCATATAAACTAAAGTTTAAATGTATTCAACTTTTATTTCTAAAAAGTTTATAACCCAGCACGCATATAAAGCCCGGTCCCACCTCCCATTCCAGCGCACCTTCCCAACTGATCTCGACTGTTCGCATTCAAAGCTCAGATCCGACGATTGACATTTGATATCGCGTAGAAAAGTTGCGCGGTTACCCCCATGCCAAACCTGAGCAAAATGGGCTGTTTTTTTATTATATATCTCCTCCACATGCCCTTTTCTTATTGGATCGCGTGGGTTCAAGCGAAAACCGCTTACCACCGTAATGCCACGTGATAACCACAGGTTATTTTGATTCGTTTAATTCCGAAACCACCCTTCCTGCCAATGTGACAATCATTCAATGCCGAAGAAATATAACCAAAATGCATATTAAATCTACGAAATGTAATTCATTTCATTTCTCTTCTACGAATTAACCATTGCTCGCGCTTCCCTTACTGTAAAAACATCATTTTTTTTCCATTTTCTATGCCCAAAAGCCTGTTAGATTTTCCTTGTGGCCTTTGAAGACTGCCGAGGGGTTGTACATTGCTCAAGAAAATCTACAGAAGCTGTGTTTCATTGAAAGCCTCATAAACATCTTCCAAAGCCCAATCCCTACATACAACAGGTATTTTTCTGAAATTTGAACCAGCGATCAATGAAAGACATTTTAAAGGAAAAAAACACACTTAGAGTTTAAAAATCAATTGAAAGAAGCTGCCAAAAAGCCCAAAAACAGACCAGACCCTGTCAAAATTTTCCCAAAAACCTTGTTTCTCTGCTGCGCACAATTTTTGAAGAAATTTGTGAGTTTTTCACACTTTGATGAACTATTTCAAGCTTTAAATTAAACCAGAAAACATTTTCAGGTATCCTAAGCCTTTGTGACCCTTGTCAAAAGAGTTTTTAGCCCAACTCCCCATTAAAATACTCAAGAAACCCTTGTTTCTTGTTTTAAACCAGTTAAAGGCCTATAAAACTTTTTCATAGACTTAATTTGGAAAGAAAATCCAAAGAAAAAGCTATACTTTGCCAAATTTGTCCAAAAAACCCTCTGCTAAAGCAAATTACTTTTGCAAACTGCCTAAACTTGCAGAAGTAGCCCAAAATGCCTAAAACGCAGAGTACAAGCAAGCCTGAAGGTTCCAAAGTACCTAAACCTGCCCTTGCCATGACTTCAAATATTGCTATTGTTGTAAATCCCCTTCAACCACCTGTTATTGATGTTGAACACATCCCACTAGCTGATACTGACTACAAGATAGAAGATCTCATTTTTGAATTTAACCTACTTGATATCCATAACTGGTGCTATGAAAAGTCATTAGATAATGAAAAAGAGGTCCATATTTGAGAATCTAATTTTCCCAAATATGTTGTCCCATTAACTCACCCATGTCAGGAAGTCATTAGATTGTGTCAAAAGTATTATGTGCCTGAGCAAAGAGCCATTGTAAATGCCAAAAAAGAAGTGCTTTTTACCATTACTGCAGAATCAATTAACCAAATGTTATAACTTTAGCCTGACCCCCACGCAGTCCCTTTATCTATAGAGGCCCTTACCAAGTTATATATTGGCATAGATTTTTCCAAGAGGTTCATTATTTTTCAAAAATTTATGCCTCTGCATGTAGAAATTCCCAAGTTAAATCCCCCATATTCTACTACTAAATTATTTGAAGGTTCAAGAAAAGCAATTTCCATGCTTTCCTTCATACTTTGATATTTTACTGATGAACACACAGATGAGTCCACCGTGGGATTCTTATCCACTTTCTCCCCAGGTCAACCCCCATCAGTAATCTTTGATTATGCTGGTTTCATTGCAGATAATATTCATTATCAATTGACTAATTTGAAAATAGGGAGTGTTCAAATATACTTCCTTCCTTTTCCATATGTTTTTATACTTTCAATCAGATAATTTTCTAGTTACTCTCTAAAAGCTTGACATAGAAGGAAATCCTCTATCTGTCATTTTTTGGAAATCATTGCTCAGGAAAGAATGTGCATATTTCACTTATTCATAATTTTCAGAGTTATTCCTACATCCAGTGATCACAATGTTAACAAAAACAGAGCAACCAAGGATAAATGAAGAAATGAAAAAGATATTGCAATTGTCAGAGCAGAATAAGGTTGGTGACTGGTATTTTTATGAAAAATATATTGAGATCAGAGTCTTTGGGAAAAAAATTGTTACCTTACAAGTTTCCCAAACATCCTTCAATAAGGATCATTGCCTTGGAGTATATCAGGTAGATCCTAAACTCATTTTCCATAAATTTCATGGCAGCTAAGAAGAAAACTCAATTCAAACTAAAGAATGAGATAGGGTAATTTATTTGCAATCACATGGATTGGAATTCAAATTGGAAGAAAGTTTTCCTTATAATTATGACCCACAAGGGATCCTGAGCAAGATAAGGGTTAAATGCAAGTTAACACCTTTCATCGATGAAGCAAAACCAGAAATAGAAAAATTTGCAAATCAGATTGAGTGGACTGAAAACACCCTAACAGATGCAGTAAACAAAGGTAATACTAGTCTAACTTTAGAAACTACAAAACAACTAGAATTTTCCACTAAAAGAGTAAGGGAAGAAGGAGCCTATGTGGCAGAAAATACAACTAAAACTAAGTTCAAGCTCATCTATAACAAATGGCCCAAATTAGATTTAGTAGGTAAAGGAAAAGTGAGAATTGATGTGGAAGAAATAGAGCTTATAGATACCAATACAGATTTGCCAGAAACAAATGTTGCTACTGTGATTATCAATGAGCCAACTAATAAAAATCAGAATGAAGAACAAGTAAAAAATGAAGATACACAGTTGATGGAAAGACAAAAAAGCATGGAGGCCTCTTCGTCACAGGCAGCTAAGGAAAAATATTTGGATATCAAAGAAAAATATAAACAAATAAAGTTGAAGAATGAGGAGATAAAAAACAATATTTATTCTCAATATCTCAAACAGTCTCCAAGTGTGCAAAACAGGCTCCTTTTTGCATTTGATTATTCTAATCAAAAGCTAATCATGTCAGTATTACAACCCATAATCAAAACTCCAAAGACAGTGGCAGATTATAAGAAATTTGATTTGGAAGTCCAGACAAATAAGATCCATGCTCTTGATCAAATTGAGTTCCATAGACAGACCTCAGAAATGTTATATTCTACTGTCACAAATATAGCCATGAGTGCTTAGAAGCTCCAAAACACCATATCCAACATGCAAGATCAGATGAAGATGGACAAAGCCTCATTGTATGCCAAGGATCTAAGGATAAAAGCCTTAGAAGAATTAGTTTTGCAGGTGGGATATGACCCTGCTAATATCAAGGTAGCAGAATTATTGGTGAAGAAGAAAAATGAAGATATAGCAGCTTTGAGGAAACAACTCAAACTTCCTCAAAGTGAAAATCCTCAAAGAAAAGAAATAATATAGGAACAGAATGATAAATATGACATGATGAATATCATATTACAGCTTACAGGACAGATTAAGGAGATGGAAATACAGATGGACAAACTTTTCCAAGAAAAGGAAACAGTGAAAATACCAGAGCCACCTACAGTTATTTCCATGGTCACTGTTGTTGTACCTTCAACTCTAGCTGAAGAGTTGGCACCAAAATTTCCACTGGCTACTGTAGTGCCAGTGACTTCATCCACTACATCAGTTGCTGAATCAACCACATCAACAGTACATCCTATAGATGAGTCCAAAAAATTAGTGAAAGCAATAGAAGATATGTCTTTAAAGACAAATGAGATTAACAGGTTGAAAAAGATGGTGGAAAATCTTGAAAATTCAAGAAAATTAACTCAGATTAATGCAAAAACGCATGAGAAAAATGCCATTAGATTGAATGAGGAACTGAAGAAGTTGCAAAAGGAATTAACTTTGAAGGATCAAATATCATACATCAAAAATTAACTTTGGAATAATGTCATTGAAGCCATCCGTGATGTATGGCCTTCAATTCAGATAATATTTGAGCAAAGAGAGTTACTACTACAGCCCAAGAAGAAATTCAAAAGACTCAAAATGAGTTGGCTGACAAACCAGAACAAGCTATAAGGCTGATCACCTTCCTTAACAATAAGAACAGACAGGAGTTAGAGGAACTCAAGATTACAAAAGGACTACAACTATCCTAGAAATTAGGAAAGTCACTACAAAGAAGAATCTAATGAAGCAATTGGAAGAAAAGTGTGAAAGTATGAATACTGCCATAACTAGGGTCATGTTCAAGTTCACAAATTTGAGGCAAAAAGGACTTCCTAAAATTATGGTAATTAATGATAAACTAATGCCTCCGAATGACTATGCTAAAAGGATAAGAGAATTTGCCAAGGAACAGGTAAATAAGCCACAAGGACAAGGCATTCCAACAGGGAAAGTCTTAGTGAAAAACTTTGAAGACTTATTTTATTTGCAGCA
Organism: Pinus albicaulis; assembly: GCA_034641835.2. Lineage (NCBI taxonomy): Eukaryota > Viridiplantae > Streptophyta > Pinopsida > Pinales > Pinaceae > Pinus > Pinus albicaulis. The sequence goes on along the minus strand of CM076579.1, from coordinate 465,974,963 downwards.
TGAGATCAAACACTTGTTTGTCATCAAGCCAACCTTTTCTAGATATACCGAAGCTGATGAGAACTTCGGGAAATTAAAAAATATACAAATTCATAAAAATGAGGATTGACAGTCACTCACAGATTTATTGTGAAGGATAAAAAACAAATAGATGAAAAGAAGACAAAAATATTTTCTGAGTTACTGTCAAAACAGATTTTATAGCAGTAAACAGTTTCGACTAGAGGGTTAAATAGTATCAGTTTAGAGAGTATCAGTGAATAAAGAGAATTAGAAAAAGAGTATTGGACAAGGCAGATCAGATTTTAAAAAATATCTAAGAGCTAGCAAGGAGGACACCTAGGCAGCGAGCTGCATTTTATCCTCAAAATAGTTTCTATTTATTTTGGATAAATAGGACAACTTGTTGATTTTTTAAGCATCTATCTCTATTATTGTTGTAAATATATTTTATTTTCCTAAGATAATTCCTAGAAGATTTCTAGGATATTTTGTAAAACATTATGTATAAATACTTCATCTTTAGAAGTATTTTGTGTGGAATAAAATTTCTAGAGATTGTCATAGTCATTTTTGTTGGACTTTGAAAGCTTTTGTGTGTCAAAAGTCAAGTAGCAGGCTGGATCAAACCAAATTGGCATCATACTTCAGGATTCCTGTGATGATATATTTGGAGTGAAGTATTTCCTTACTTGTCATTGTTATATTTCTTTGTTACATGCATTCATCTATGTTTATGCTAAATTCGAATGAATAACTAGGAGTATTACTACATGATTTGTTAAGAGCACCCTGTTTTTAACTAGTTTTCATTTCTATGTTTTTCTTTGATTTCCAGTGTAGGGAATCCTTGATTGCTCCCTCTCTCGTTTGACCTCTTCCTACTGCTTTCTTTTCTGGATCAAAGGATCCTTAATTTCCCTTTATCCTGATCATACCACCTCTTAAAAACAACTTTCCAAGATCTTCAAGGGTTATCTATCTTTCCCTGAAAACATTTGACCTTTTGGGCCTTGATCCCAATTCTTTTAGCTTGATTTTGACTCCTTAGACCAATAGAAAAATATATCTCCCACTATCCATCTCTTCAAGTGATTATTTCCCATCAAATCAGTCAAAACCAAATCAAAATTGCACATTCATAACTAGCCTAATATTTTAAAAATCAAACAAAGTTAAAACTTATAGAGAGAGCCCTCTCTGAACCCTAAGAAGGCTAGATCCTAGAGTTTGAAGTAGGTTTTTGGTTACCTCTAGTATTCTTTGACTAAAAACAAAAAATCTCACAACTTTAGAATTAGTAGAGTGATAACATGTTCATCAAAATGTTAGAGAAACCACTCTCGTAACCCTTTGGTCCACCTCATACTTGGAAGCACCTCCCTCTGTATCTTGGATCCTCTCCAATCTCTCCCTTCGTCCACCGTCAACCTCTAGCTACCCCACCTCTCCACCCTCCCCCACCACCCATCAATCATCCCCTATCTCTCTTCTCCCTCATCCTGGTCTCCACCATCCCCCCATCGCTCTACCCTCTTCTCCATCATCCTAGTCTCCCCCATAGCTTCATCAAGTGTAATTTTGATGGAGCCTCCAAAGGTAACCTAGGTCCAGCATGAAATAGAGACTTATTTAAAGATGATATGGGTCATACAATATTAATAATAATAGAAACTATGGGAACTACCAACATTAGTACAACCCATAACATCTCTAAATGATGAGTCTACCTCTCTAGCAACCCTTGCAACTCTCATTGGTCCCCTGAATGCACGCAATCCAACTTTCATATTCTATTAACAGTTTTCTCTTGATGCTTATTCAACTATTGTTCTCTCCCTCACTACATTATTCCTCTCTCTTACTTCTCTAATAATGGTGCATCAAAGGTGTTAGAGTCACAAAGGTTTTTCTAGCTAGGTGGAAAGGGGGAGCACTTGCGCTCACCTCTATGTCCACAACACTACTAATCAATTTCACACCGAGAATCTTAAAGCAAAAAAATGGAAGTAGACAATGCAGATGTAGAAGTTCACGTTGATTATGAATAATCATAGATGTTGAAGTGCTTGAATCAATGGTTGAATGGGTGTTAGACCTTGGTCACACTTGGGGAAGCCAAAATTAATCCTTGTGCATGATTGAATTGTACTAGAACATTAAATCCTTGCTCAACAAGGTCCTTTTGGAACATAATGAAGACAAGAGTGAAATAATGATGCAGCTTGATGAACTCCAAGTGGAGCATAGGGATGTGGGATTGGAGCACAACGACATGAGTCTTCCTTTGGCAAGGACCAGGGATCTTCTTTGAAGGGCCAAATGCACAACCTCTCTTAGGACCCCAACTAATCCAATTGACCTCATCTTGATCTCTATGGCTCTTTATTTGACACTTTTTACTTCTACTATAGGCCCACCTCGAATAACCATATAATCATGTTTTCCAATTAATAAAAATATAATTAAAAAAAATAAATTTTAAATTAAATTATTTAAAATTAACTCTCTTTCTTTTCAAATTATATAAACCCCCTCTATTAGAATTTACAAGGACTAACTTCCACTCTTAATGATGGTGAAAAAGAGATAGACTGTACTCCATTTAAAAACCCTAACTTCTTAAAATTAACTTTTAATACTCACATGAACATGTACTCTCAAGATCTATCATAAACAATAACATAATTGTTCCATAAATCAATACGAATCTAATTATATTTTGATATTTCCTCATTACAATTGCAATATATATATATATATATATAGATTGAGGAAAATCCCCAACTATTAGAAATATGCTAACGCAATAACAAGATCGAGAAACAAAACCTTTTATCTTTTATCTTTTATCGACATATAAACGAGGTTTTAGTATACTTAAAATTACCTTCCAAATGTTTGTGAAGATTGACCAAGTAGAGTATTTATATAAACGACGTTCAGAGATTTATATAAAACATTACTGAAAATTGGTCGGATAGAGAATTTTAACAACGACGTTCGCGATAGAAATGAGATGTTTAGAGATTCACCAGCTATACAATTTCTTAAGACAGCCATAAGAATATTTCCTATCATATGTCCAAATTTCAGCCATAACCATGTACTTTTGAAACTCTTCCTAAAAATATCAACGACATTTAAGTTATAAATGAATTATTCCTATCCGTGACATTCAGCGGTAATGGCCAGGTCCATATTTTATGGATTCTATCAAGTTTAAGCATGGTTTAGAAACTTGCGCGCGTCTTATCATGTCGGCTTTTGGAAATTCCAGGACATGGATCGCTCTGATAAGACGTAGACAGCGCGTTTCATGTTTTCAGTTATCTGCTCGGCTGAGTTCAGGAACAAGTCATGTTTGCGTCATCCTTTTGTCGAATTAATACCTCTATGTGCATGTCTAATTTGATTTTTGGAAAGGACAGAAACTGGGTTTTCAATGCCGTTGTGAAGATAATAACACGTATATAATCTCCATTTTCTTGTGACAATGATCCAATCGGACAAAATAATATTTAAAAATACTAATTTAAAAACATAATTTAAAATTATTATATTTAAATTATATAAATTATTTTTATCATAATATTATTAACATCATCCCCGATGAGGTGAGACTTTCGGAGTATGTGTACCCCATGGCCCATGTCCTTAAAGGAAGTGTCTTTCGTTCGACGAATTGCAAGCTGATGGAACAGCTCCGAGACCGTTCTCGCCGGCGACTCCCGCAGCTTTCCGGCAACTCGCGAATCGTGGACCCCTGTCTCCGCCACTCGCTCTTCTGCGCCGCTCCTCTTGGCCGAGCATGATGCGTCCATCTCATACCATCAGCGACATCCATGCATCATCCATTTTGAATTTGTAATTGTAATTGGGCGCCATTTGAATATTTGTAATTGGGCGCGATTTGAATTTCAATTAAGTTATAGTTTTGCAGTGTTTCAAGAGAGTGAAGGAGTGCGAAGATGGGTATATTCGTCATCTCCAGAATGCCATTGGAGTCCCCGTGCTCTCCGTCGGCCCTCTAATGTCCGCCGTGAAATCCATTGCCGGAGACAGCGAGGGCTCCGATCCGCTGGAATGGCTGGACAGGCAGAGGGCAACCTCGGTGGTGTTTGTGTGCTGTTATATTGACCCTGACCCTCTCCATTGTTCACAGACCGCCATTGCAGCAGCTGCATTAATGGGAAGATACACGCGCCTTTACAAAAACAGGGTGCACACAGAGCAACCATTAAGCAACAGAGGGTCATGTGACACTGCAGATCAGGCTGAGGAGGCGAAGTACCGCCATGTAGGAGGCAACAGTGGCACGGGCTATAATACAGAGTGTCGACGTAGAGCCTGTTCCCCAACCAAAAATAAAAGAAAAAACGAAAAAGTCTCCTGCGCCACACAGGCCGGATAATTGTTCTGCTGGCCGAATAGATTTACACTGCCATTACCAGTCATAACCATGTTGTTGTGAAGAACCAGTCAATCGCTCAAACTCACTGTATTTAAATCAAATAGGAGAGAGCGTCGGGTTCCATTGGATCCAGCTTCTCGTCCCATGGTGATGGAGTTGTATTCGCCTCTGATATCAAATCCGAGACCATTGAGGCGAGGTTTCTTACATGCCGCTGCAGTAGATGAACAAGAAGACGAAGATGACACTGTAAACCCTGGCATCATCTCCAAATACGCCATCAAAGATTAATTATTTACAGTAAAGATGGAAGATTCGATTTGATTGGGAGGGAGGGAGGAATGGTAGATATAAATTTGATTGGTGAAACATCCATCATTAGCTGCTGCAATTTCTAAACGAAGTTTTATTGATAACTAAGCAATGCTTCTTTTATTATTACTGATTGTTGTATAAGTCATACTTTGCAAGTTTATACTAAATTATTAGTTATATATCATTTCCGCGTTGGATTCGGATTCGATTCTTTTATCTGCGTATCATAGCCTTTAAGCCGAGACCATACATGAAGGTTTGTTGAACTTTGTTTTGTAAAAAATCTTAATTTCAATGATATCAGGATACAGTAGTCTGCAGTTGATCTGTTCTGGAAGGTGCTTTCCACTCAATCAAAACAAAATGTTTATCATTACTTTTGCAGCATATTTATGTATAACTTAATAATTATTTTTAATGCAATGCCATATATAATTATTCAAAATAAGATATATATTAAAATGAAGTTCAATTGTGACATTTTCAAAAAATGCATTTTTATGGTTGTTGAATGTTTTTTGCAACTCATAGGATCATTCCAATGTTAAAGAGACTTTATGCACAATGGATCACTCATAGGATCACTCCAATGTTAAAAGACTTTATTATCCAAGAATTTATGCACAATGGATCACTTATAGGATGATTTCAATGTTAAAAAACATTATTCACAATGGATAATGGATTATAATGTGCTTTTGTGAATATGAAAAAAAAAAGGTGAAAGTTTCATCTTAGGACTAGTCAATCATAACATGTAACATTTATTCAATAAATAGAACATTAAGAAATGGAATACATCTTTGAAGTCTTACAATATCTCATGGCATTTTATTTTATACATTGCAAACCCTAGCACATATCAAAGGCAATCATTTGTTCACTAACATCATCCCTAATACATAGTATGAATAAAAGCCAATTTCGCTTAGCCAAAATATTCTTAGTTAAATTGTATTCCATTATTTTACATATGAAAATTCAATAACCATAGGCACTATTCATTTGGATTGTATTTTTGTTTGTGAGAAGTTATGAAGACATATCTTCAATAGTTAATTTGGCTCAATGAAGCTATGGTAAAAGCTTCTTCTTCTTCTTCTTCTTCTTCTTCTTCTTCTTTTTTTTTGTGTGGATATGCAAAGTTTTGCTCATGTTTATATGGGTATATGTGTATGTGATGATCTTATATTTTTCTTACTAAACCTCTATTTTTAATCTTATATGGAACCAATGTGGCTTGAAATGTATGGTGTATTCTATTGTGAGGGAAAAATAGTCCTCAGTGAATCATCTATTTTATGCATCTTTGGCTTTAGATGATTGCAGTTCTGTCAAAATGTGCAAATAACTCATTCCAACCTAAGTTGTTATTCTTTTGGTTTTGATGAGGGGCAATGGAAATATTTGATACATGTTTGTAATATACCCTAGATTCACTTCTAGGCATATGCCACACAACTTCAAACTCTATAAATACTAAATTTTTAAGATTTCTTTTCAACCTAGGTCATCTTCTCCATTAATTGCACAATCTGATACTAAATATTGAAACACCTTGCATATGAAACAATATGCAAGCACAACAACATGCAATACCATGCATACTAACATATACATATATAATTTATAACTTTCAAAAAATATTAATAGGATTAAGCACATAAAAACACATTATACACATCATATAAAAGCATACCAACTAGTTACAGACCTTAGATATTCACACTAGCCATAGACATTGTTGTTCTAGTTCTCTCACTATAGAAGGTCAACCTTGAGCTAGGGCTATACTCCACCTGGGAAAAGGCTCGCTAAGCCAACTAGATATAATAGTTAGCACAAACAATAGCTAGGCCAAGGCACCAAAATCCAGTGGTAATTCCAACACAACTATTCTCCTCATTAGTATGCACAATCCAAGTGTACCCCCTCTCTACTCTACAATCCCTCAAGTTATCCCACTTCCCTTCCAAGGGAAACACAAGCTAGGTGGGAATCCTCAAAACTATGGCTCTAGGAACTCTAGCTACTCTCATGGAGTCTCTAAGTACCATCCTGACCTCACACCTAGGGAAACCTCTCAGACATAATTCCTCCTTCAGGGCTCTATCCTTCCTCAAGGCAACGCAGGGAGTGTTTTTCACCCAAATCCACAAAATTCACAAAGATATAGGATTATAGTGGCTCCTTACCTTACCCTCAATATACAATTCTAGTGTCTCCTTAGGTTACTCTCAATATACAATTGTAGCAATGGAAAGAATGGAAATAATGAATCCCTTACTCATTGAGCCCCAAATTTTATGTATGCATGGCCCTTTTTTGGCACAAGGCACCAATGGGGTCCCTTTCCCACTACTAAGGAACTTAGGATAAAATCATAACTTATGACTTAGAAATATATTAATCTATTCATTAGCTTAAGCTCCCTTGACTTATCCCCTTTCCTTAATCCCTTAGCCCCTTTGCCTCTCATGGAGTCCTATTCATATAGACCCTCTTTTATCATTGAAGAATTGGAAGCTGATGGGACAGCTCCGAGACATCTCTCATCGGCGACTCCCATAGCTTTCCGGCAACTCGCGAATGGTGGACCCCTGCCTTCACCACCTCGCTCCCTCCGCGTTGCTCCTCCTGGCCGAGCATGATGCGTCCATCTCATACCATCAGCCCCATCCATGCATCATCAATTTTGAATTTGTAATTGGGCGCGATTTGAATTTTAATTAAGTTATAGTTTTGCAGTGTTTCAAGAGAGTGAAGACGCCTTTTTCTGTTGCAGGTCCTTGCTATGCAGGCCACTTCAGCGTGATGTTGGTCATTGTACATGCTATATTGTGCGAGAACAATCAGACGAACTCGAAAATTCTTTGGTTTATTCAATGTATACACATGTATGTTTCCTCTGCAACATGATTCTTTTTGGCTCTTAGTTTTCAGTACCAAATTTATTATAAATTCTCTATGCATTTGTTAGCAGTCTAGTGTAGAAGTTTTGAGAGTAGTTTTTTTATTTTTCAACTTTGTTTTGATCAGTTTCTTTTTCTGGATTCATTCTATTAAAGGAAATTTGGGAACAAACAATGGAGCCATGTGTTTGAAATTTTGATTACCTGTGTTTATTTCATCATTTTCAATCACTAGAACCATGTTTCATGGAAAAAGAAAGGAAGTTTCTGAACACTGCTTAAATTGTATAATAACAGAGCCTGGAGTCATTAGTGAGTGCACTATCTTTGGGAATAGCAGATAGGCTTCCTATTTTTATTTTCCTAGTGATAAGATTATAAGAACTGTATATGGGTTTCAAAGCTTAAGAGGGAATTTTATTTATGTATTTTTTGGACCAATTTTGTAGGGAAATCCCCTAGATTCTCATGGAAGAGACACAAATAAACTTCTTGGAGTTGTAACTTAAGATTTGAATTTGGGAATATGCCTTCTTATGTTCATACTCTGCCTTCATGGGGTTGTAACCTTTAAAGGGTTTTAAACTTTTTTTGTGGTAAGCAGATTTATGCCTACTGTGACTACATTCACTGGGAGCTTTAGGAGTATGCGGGTCTTCATTTCAAAGCAATAATCTGTGCAAATAAAAAACATATAGCAGGTAATCCCATTTTACAGTTATGAATCTTTGTTGCATTGAATTCAAATAACACTGGCCCACTGATACAACTTGATTCAATTCAACTTTCATCTCTTGTGCTGAATGAGAATAACGTTTGTCTTTGACAAGTTACCCATGACTGGCTAACAAGCATTTTGTACATGCTTGGCATCTATTGATTCCAAGATTTCATGTTATGACTAAGGGATAATACATAATCACTAGTGAGGCGGGCATGCACATTTGCTTTGATTCTTCCAAATGCTCATTGGAGAATAGAATTATTTAGTTTTATTAGTATTAGAGGACAATAACGTGTCCCTATGCCATGGAGAAAGACCTGGAAATTCGTTTAATTGATCACTTGCTTTATCAATTTTTTTTTGATAAAATAGCTTGATGCTTTTAGAGCTTTCGTTTTTGCCATAGAATTTGAGATCTTAATGCATTACTACCAGTGATCAAATGAAGTACCTAATGGCCTGTAACCTCATAATGCTCCATAATTCAAACTAATAATTTGAGTATGAGATTCTTCGCTATCAACAAATTGGTATATAGTTCTATTTTAAATTTTGCTCATTGAAAAAGCATTTTGAAAATTTCAATCATAATTAAAATAAAGATGTGGAGCATAAAAATTTGTTTGAATTTTTTATATAATTGTAATCCATGATGATAATTTTTTCTTTATTACTATTTTATAATATAAATAATATAAATTTTATTTTATTTATGAAAGTTTCTTTTTAATGTATATGCTCAATTAATTAATAATGTTTTAATAAGTATGCTTTAATATGTTGTCATGCATACTTTCTTTAGATACCTCCGCGTGAATATGACTAATCTAGGTAGGTTTTGGATTGACCTTATCCTCTTGAATATCATGAAAAATGTTTCCCTTCTTTAAGAGTGACCATTTTGGTTGGAGGCAATGATATTTTCTCATTAGCCGTGGTTTTTCCCTTCTTTAAGAGTGACCAGTGGCACTACTATGTTCTAAATATGGGTTTGTTTTCTTTTGATTTTCTTATATGACTTTATAAATTTTATGGTACTGTGAGAAATGAAATCAAAAATATTTTATTCAATATCTAATTACTTTCAACTTTTTATTATATAGAATACTAAAATAATATTTTAAAATAAAAAAATAAAATAAAAAATAGACATAAATTACTATATCACAAGTTCCCACCGCATAATAAAGAGTACATAATTATAATTAATTTCACCACATAATAAGAATAGGATAATTATAATTTGAAAAGAGAATTAGATATAAAGGTATAATGAAAGATATGTTGAAAATAGGACTTTAACATTTAAAAAAACAAAAAAAATGGAGAATTACATATAAAGGTATAATGAAAGATGTGTTGAAAAAAGACATAACATTTAAAAAAAAAACAAAAAAAAAAATGAAAATAAAATTGTTAAAAAAACAAACCCTTAAAAAACAAACAATTATGAAATCTCTATCTGAAACATTGCTCACATAGCAATAAAACAAATTTCCATGAGTTTCTTTATCAAGCCACATGATTCACAAATTACTCATGTGATAAACTTTCACAAGCAAAGATGTGTGAAAAACAAAACTACTGTTAGTTGCATTAAAAAATTATTAATTTCACTACATAAGAAAGAGTAGCATAATTATAATTAAAATTTTAATGGTTAATGGAGAAGTACTGTGAGAAATGAAATAAAAAATATTTTATTCAATATCTAATTACTTTCAACTTTTTATTATATAGCATACTAAAATAATATTTTAAAAGAAAAAATAGATTCCCACTGCATAATAAAGAGTACATAATTATAATTAATTTCACCACATAATAAGAATAGCATAATTATAATTTGAAAAGAGAATTAGGTATAAAGGTATAATGAAAGATGTGTTGAAAAGAGGACTTTAACATTTAAAAAAACAAAAAAAATGGAGAATTAGATATAAAGGTATAATGAAAGATGTGTTGAAAAAAGACATAACATTTCAAAAAAAATGAAAATAAAATTGTTAAAAAAGCAAATCCTAAAAAAACAAACAATTATGAAATCTGTATTTGAAACATTGCTCACATAGCAATAAAACCATGAGAAATTTGCATGGGTTGTTTTATCAAGCCACATGATTCACAAATTACTCATGTGATAAACTTTCACAAGCAAAGATGTGTGAAAAACAAAACTACTGTTAGTTACATTAAAAAATTATTAATTTCACCACATAATAAAGAGTAGCATAATTATAATTAGAATTTTAATGGTTAACGGAGAAGTACTGTGAGAAATGAAATCAAAAATATTTTATTCAATATCTAATTACTTTCAACTTTTTATTATATAGAATACTAAAATAATATTTTAAAAGAAAAAAAGAAAATAAAAAATAGATTCCCACCGCATAATAAAGAGTACATAATTATAATTAATTTCACCACATAATAAGAATTGCATAATTATAATTTGAAAAGAGAATTAGATATAAAGGTAATGAAAGATGTGTTGAAAAAAGGACTTTAACATTTTAAAAAAAAATAAAAAAATGAAGAATTAGATATAAAGGTATAATGAAAGATGTGTTGAAAAAAGACATAACATTTAAAAAAAAACAAAAATAAAATGAAAATAAAATTGTTTAAAAAACAAACCCTAAAAAAACCAACAATTATGAAATCTCTATCTGAAACATTGCTCAAATAGCAATAAAACCATGAGAAATTTGCATGGGTTGTTTTATCAAGCCACATGATTCACAAATTACTCATGCTATAAACTTTCACAAGCAAAGATGTGTGAAAAACAAAACTATTGTTAGTTGCATTAAAAAATTATTAATTTCACTACATAATAAAGAGTAGCATAATTATAATTATAATTTTAATGGTTAATGGAGAAGTACTGTGAGAAATGAATTCAAAAATATTTTATTCAATATCTAATTACTTTCAACTTTTTATTATATAGAATACTAAAATAATATTTTAAAAGAAAAAAATAAAATAAAAAATAGACATAAATTACTATATCACAAGTTCCCACCGCATAATAAAGAGTACATAATTATAATTACTTTCACCACATAATAAGAATAGCATAATTATAATTTGAAAAGAGAATTAGATATAAAGGAATAATGAAAAATGTGTTGAAAAGAGGACTTTAACATTTAAAAAAAACAAAAAAAATGGAGAATTAGATATAAAGGTATAATGAAAGATGTGTTGAAAAAATACTTAACATTTAAAAAAAATAAAAAATAAAAAAGTGAAAATAAAATTGTTAAAAAAACAAACCCCAAAAAAACAAACAATTATGAAATCTCTATCTAAAACATTGCTCACATAGCAATAAAACCATGAGAAATTTGCATGGGTTGCTTTATCAAGCCACATGATTCACAAATTACTCATGTGATAAACTTTCACAAGCAAAGATGTGTGAAAAACAAAACTACTATTAGTTGCATTAAAAAATTATTAATTTCACTACATAATAAAGAGTACTATCATTATAATTAAAATTTTAATGGTTAATGGAGAATTAGATATAAAAGTAGAATGAAAGATGGGTATTTATTAATTTCACTACATAATAAAAAGTAGCGTAATTATAATTATAATTTGAATGGAGAATTAGATATAAAGGTATAATGAAAGATGCATTGGAAAAAAACCTTAACACTTTAAAAAAACAAAAAAATGAAAATAAAATTAAAGTTTTAAATAGTTGAGAAACACAAACCCCCAAAAAGAAAACAATTATGAAATCTCTTTGTAAGCAATACAACCATGAGAAATTTGCATGGGTTGCTTTATCAAGCACCATGATTCACAAATTACTCATGTGATAAACTTTCACAAGCAAAGATGTGTGAAAAACAAAACCACTATTAGTTGCATTAAATACCTTAATGCACTTTTGAAAGAGGAAAGCGAGAGAGATTGAACTGCTGCCATTCCGTTCTTATGATGAACTATAATGGACTGGGCTGCTGAACCATGCTTCCTTATCCATCCTGGTTTGTTGCAAGAGTATTTGAATGATAAATAACATGATTTTGGAGACACTGATTTAAGGGTATTAAAAAGATCCAAATCTTAAAAAATAAATCAATGGTATGGAAAAGATCCAAATCTTAAAAAAAAACTGGGAGCACAACCATAGCCATTACATTTTCATTGATTCTAGATTCATTTGGGTTGTGGATTCACATAACATATATACAACATGATTATGATTTTTGAATGGTAAATAACATAATTTTGGAGAAACTTCAAGGGTATTGAAAAGATCCCAATCTTAAAAAATAAATCTAAGGTATTGAAAAGATCCAAATCTAAAAATAAAATAAAAATACACAACCATTTCATAAATTAAATCCAATGGAACCCGACCCTCTCTCCTATTTGATTTAGATACAGTGAGTTTGAGCGATTGATTGGTTCTTCACAACAACATGGTTATGACTGGTAATGGCAGTGTAAATCTATTCCGCCAGTAGAACAATTATCCGGCCTGTGTGGCGCAGGAGAATTTTTCGTTTTTTCTTTTATTTTTGGTTGGGGAACAGGCTCTACGCCGACACTCTGTATTATAGCCCGTGCCACTGTTGCCTCCTACATGGCGGTACGTCGCCTCCTCAGCCTGATCTACAGTGTCACATTACCCTCTGTTGCTTAATGGTTGCTCAATGTGCACCCTGTTGTTGTAAAGACGCGTGTATCTTCCCATTAATGACAGCTGCTGCAATGGCGGTCTGTGAACAATGGAGAGGGTCAGGGTCAATATAACAGCACGCAAACACCACCGAGGTTGCCCTCTGCCTATCCAGCCATTCCAGCAGATCAGAGCCCTCGTTGTCGCCGGCAATGGATTTCACAGCGGGAATTAGAGGGCCGACGGAGAGCACGGGGACTCCAATGGCATTCTGGAGATGACGAATATACCCATCTTCGCACTCCTTCACTCTCTTGAAACACTGCAAAACTATAACTTAATTGAAATTCAAATCGCGCCCAATTACAAATATTCAAATGGCGCCCAATTACAATTACAAATTCAAAATGGATGATGCATGGATGTCGCTGATGGTATGAGATGGACGCATCATGCTCGGCCAAGAGGAGCGGCGCAGAAGAGCGAGTGGCGGAGACAGGGGTCCACGATTCGCGAGTTGCCGGAAAGCTGCGGGAGTCGCCGGCGAGAACGGTCTCGGAGCTGTTCCATCAGCTTGCAATTCGTTGAACGAAAGACACTTCTGTCCTTAAACATCTTGCAAGCGGATGGAGAACCGACCTCTCCATCCTCTCGACTCATCTGACGTAAAGGCAGCACTATCACGCTCATGTGAACCATCATAGCGTCTTGGCGAGTGTGGAAGGAAAGGATCTAAGGAGTGGGATGCCCTATGTAAAATGAATTTGTGTTGGTGTTTCAATTTATTTGTATTTTCAGTGGGTATTTTGCGTAAAGATGGAAGAAACAGTTGGTTTTTTTTGGTAGGGTGGCAACTGTAAAGCTTACCCTCTAACTCTTGGCCTTACAACAACACAAGACATAAAACCAAACATAATTAAGGTTATGATATTCATAACAGTAACAACTTAACATGTTCACATTATAAGCTCAAAAAAAATTGGTACTCATGCATAAAAATTACCCATGCACACTCAATCTAGATTAGTACAACACAATATCGCAACTAAGTCAACTCATATCGAAATGTCATAACTCTAACCATCTACATAGGACAACCCAACTTAGCATCAAGATATTAATGCTATAACCATAATCATCAAGTAAACTAACGTATAACAACAATAAGTTAACATATAACATGCTCGTCAACAATGAGATAACTTACTCATCAAGTTAATACCATGCTTGACTAACCAACGCATGTACATATAACCACACTAATCAACTAGCATTTATAATGTATGTAACTATAACCTCAATAGAATGAAAGGAACACTCATAGCCATAATTCATACAAAAATCCTTAACCTACATACCTACATTCCCAACATCCAAACATGTATGACAACATCTTCTTGCTCAAGAAGGCCCGTTTGGAACATTAAATCCTTGCTCAAGAAGGTCCTTTTGGAACATAATGAAGCCAAGAGTTAAATTATGATGCAACTTGATGAACTCCAAGTGGAGCATAGGGATGTGGGATTGGAGCACAACGACATGAGTCTTCCTTTGGCAAGGACCAGGGATCTTCTTTGTAGGGCCAAATGCACAACCTCTCTTAGGATTCCAACTAGTCCAATTGACCTCATCTTGATCTCTATGGCTCTTTATTTGACACTTTTTACTTCTACTATAGGCCCACCTCGAATAGCCATATAATCATGTTTTCCAATTAATAAAAAGATAATAATAATAAAAAAATTTATTTAAAATTAACTCTCTCTTTCTTTTCAAATTATATAAACGCCCTCTATTAAAATTTACAAGGACTGACTTCCACTCTTAATGATGGTGAAAAAGAGATAAACTGTACTCCATTTAAAAACCCTAACTTCTTAAAATTAACTTTTAATACTCACATGAGCATGTACTCTCAAGATCCATCATAAACAATAACATAATTGTTCCATAAATCAATACGAATCTAATTATATTTTGATATTTCCTCATTACAATTACAAAATATATATATAGAGTGAGGAAAATCCCCAACTATTAGAAATATGCTAACGCAATAACAAGATCGAGAAACAAGGTTTTATCTTTTATCTTTTGAAGACATATAAACGAGGTTTTAGTATACTTAAAAATACCTTCCAAATGTTTGTGAAGATTGACCAAGTAGAATATTTTGACGGGTATGTTACTGATTGAGAAGCAACGTTCAGAGATTTATATAAAACATTACTGAAAATTGTTCGGATAGAAAATTTTAACAACGACGTTCGCGATAGAAATGAGATGTTTAGAGATTCACCAGCTATACAATTTCTTAAGACAGCCATAATAATATTTCCTATCATGTGTCCAAATTTCAGCCATAACCATGTACTTTTGAAAATCTTCCTAAAAATATCAACGCCATTTAAGTTATAAATGAATTATTACTATCCATGACATTCAGCGGTAATGGCCAGGTCCATATTTTATGGATTCTATCAAGTTTAAGCATGGTTTAGAAACTTGCGTGCGTCTTATCATGTCGGCTTTCAATGGAAATTCTAGGACATGGATCGCTCTGATAAGACGTAGACAGCGCGTTTCATGATTTCATTTATCTGCTCAACTGAGTTCAGGAACAAGTCATGTTTGCGTCACCCTTTTGTCGAATCAATACCTCTATGTGCATGTCTAATTTGATTTTTGGAAAGGACAGAAACTGGGTTTTCAATGCCGTTGTGAAGGTAATAACACGTATATAATCTCCATTTTCTTGTGACAATGATCCAATCGGACAAAATATTATTTAAAAATACTAATTTAAAAACATAATTTAAAATTATTATATTTAAATTATATAAATTATTTTTCTCATAATATTATTAACATCATCCCCGATGAGGTGAAAATTTCGGAGTATGTGTACCCCATGGCCCATGTCCTTAAACATCTAGCAAGCGGATGGAGGACCGACCTCTCCGTCCTCTCGACTCATCTGACGTATAGGGAGCGTTATCACGCTCATGTGAACCATCGTAGCGCCTTGGCGAGTGTGGAAGGAAAGGATCTAAGGAGTGGGAAGGGCAATGTAAAATGCATTATATAAAAGGCATTTGTATTGGCATTTCAATTTATTTTTATTTTTAGTGGGTATTTTGCCTAAAGATGGAAGAAACCGTTGGTTTTTTTTGGGTAGGGTGGTAACTGTAAAGCTTACCCTCCGACTCTTGGCCTTACAACAACACAACACATAAAATCAAACATAATTAAGGTTATGATATTCATAACAGTAACAACTTAACATGTTCACATTATAAGCTAAAAAAAAATTGGTACTCATGCATAAAAATCACACATGCACACTTAATCTAGATTAGTACAACACAATATCACAACTAAGTCAACTCATACCGAAATGTCATAACTCTAACCATTTGCATAGGACAACCCAACTTAGCATGATACATATAACATCAAGATATTAATGCTATAACCATAATCATCAAGTAAACTAACGTATAACAATAATAAGTTAACATATAACATGCTCATCAACAATCAGGTAATTTACTCATGAAGTTAATATCATGCTTGACTAACCAACGCATGTACATATAACCACACTAATCAACTAGCATTTATAATGTATGTAACTATAATCTCAATAGAATGAAAGGAACACTCATAGCCATAATTCATACAAAAATCCTTAACCTACATACCTACATTCCCAACATCCAAACATGTATGACAACATCCTCTTGCCTCGAAGTCCAATGTTGCAACTTCATTTTGATGGTCTACATCTCCTCCTCAATCTTAGCCAACACTTTAGCATCATAACATACCAATATCATCATGATGACCTAATTGCATATATTGGCCTTATGCACAAAAACCTTCACCAAACCAATGCAAACTTGACCATATGCACCCACTTGACATGTATAACCAATCATGAATGACCAATGCATGTCTCACATATATCATCACATAAGAAAGCATACATGGAGAACACACAAACATGACGAATATGTGACCTAGCATAATTAAACAATGCATACACAACATGTAGCAACATGTAAGCAAGCGTGCACAAACAATTGACAAGCATGAGAAACACATAACCAGTCATACACTCATGACAACATGTTGACAACAACACCAGAAACACTTCCATGGAAACATCGTTGCCACCATGGCCAACACACCACGGATGCAACAAGCACATATATACCACAATCATAATAAACACATATGCAACGAATAGAAAAACATGACCTACACAATGCCCATCCAGTACAAGGGTTGAACCATGCTCTGATATCATTCTATGGTATTAGATATCACATAAAGAGAACAAAAACCAAATACTATCGAAGGAGAGCACAACCATAATTTGATACCACTCTATGGTATCATATATCACACAAAGAGAACATAAACCAAACACCATCCAAGTAGAGTGCAAACATGCTATGATACCACTCTATAACACCCTCTTCTCACATCTACCCAAGTAACCGGCCAACCATGTAAACATGTGAAAAGAGGCTACTAATACAAGATTCAACCTCTTAGGTGACCTTAAGAATATGGAACTAACAGAAACATGACAAACAGACCTTATACATGAACAATGATAGACCTGGGAGCTAACCCAACCTTTAATGCCTCTTACCCCTAGGTCACACTGACCTTTTGGCCTCTTGGATCCATAGTGAAATGCATAACATTGCATGCTAGCATCTAGGAGGCTGTAGCCGCAGGCATAACACTGGATGCCAATGTCTAGGGCCCCAAATGCTTAGTTTTGTGCCCGTGGCTCTAGGATTTGAGCCACCTTTTCAGGCCCGGAGCTAAGGTCACTATCGAGACATTCATGAAAACTTTAGACACGACAACAAGACAATGATTTAGAGGCAAATATATCATCAAGGAATCAACCAAAACCCTGCTAACCATGATAATAATTTTTTCAAACATGTCACAAACATTGAATCTATAGGCGTAAACAATAGATTTAAACATAGGGGTCTCATACTTAGCTGAGAATCACTAAAAAGCATTTCTTCCTTACATCATGAGTTGCAATAGAACCTATTTGGCCATAGATACACTATGCATTCATTTACAAGTAAAAACATGGATAGAGCCATACATCATCACTAATCAAATGCATGATTATAACCAACACAATAACCATAAAAATACAATGGATACAACAATAATAGAATCAACATATAAATCAATACATTTGCATACCAAATACCAAGGGAGTAATTTCTCATTACTGAATATATAAACCAATCGGAGATGGGAATTTTATGTTCCACCTGACCATAGATTGGTTGAGCCAAGTCTCACTTCATTCAATCACCCTCATGCCATATTCCAAGCATGAATGTGAGATCTCATCAAACACATCAACCACAATCAATCTGGAGCTTCCAAAGGCTAGGCCACCTCAACCCTCAACTATTGAATCCATCTCACAGTCGAACATCACAACCATCATGGATTGGTCTCTATCAAATTTGTTCCAGGACTCCAAAGTGTTTGTTCCAGCCAAGGCTTCTAGGACTAGTAGCTAAAACCCAACTATTACAGTTCTTCTAGAGCGTTTGTCCAACCAGGGCTTCTCAGACTAGTAACTCAATCCACCTAGGGCTTCCAGAGCATTTTTCCATCCAAGTCTTATAGGAATAGTAACTCAACCTACAATTGTTCGCTGGGCATTTAGCGTGTTTTTCCAACCAATGAACTAATAACTCAACCCACAGCTAAATCAGTCATGAGAACCAACTAAAAAACAATCAATGGAAATAAACCCGCAACACCATGGCTGTTAACACTGGAAAATCGTACAGCAGAAAACGACATCAATTAATGTCGAGCCTAAGGATTTACAGGACATGGATACATTATGGAATCAAAAATTATTTAAAATCTCCAAGGTTTTGAGAACATCAAATTTGAACTAGTCATAAATGCTCAAATGCAAGCTTTTTCCTTCGAAAAGAGCACCTTCTGTGCACATTGGAGCCTGATAAGCGCACATTCCTAGAAATGGAAAAAAGTCTCTTTCCGGGACCACAAGCAAGCAAAGGACAATTTTTCCTTATGTGAAAGCCGCCTAAGGACAACACCAGCGCCCCCTTAGGCATTGTGTGAGCACACAAAAGCATATTTCAGCACACAATGGAATTATGCCCCTCCCTTGGGTCACCATCCATCATGTACCAAGGGAGGGAAGGAGGTTTGAAGGCTCACCTATAGAGATGAACAATGTGTGATCACAAGGTTATGCTGGCCAAAGTTGCCTAAGCAACACTAGCAATTTGTGTGACCCAAGGAGCTGAAGTAGGAGAGGACTCAATTGTTGGCCACCCAAAAATCTTAGTCCATTGCATCAGAGAGAGAGAGTTAGACTGCGTCAGAAGGCAGAACTTGAAGGACAAACATCCTTACATCGGGTCCTAGAGCCACTACCTAGGCCCTTTGGCAAGTGGGTAAGATTTGTTTTTATTCCAAGCATTCAATAAGAAGAGGCCATCGAGCCATTTTTTACCTTGTTACTATTTGGAACTCTCTATATAGCTTCTTTTGTGTTTTTAGTATTATTTTTTTAACAAAGCATACTTTAGTGTATTACTTCATTTAAGTTTTATACTTCTGAGCTCCCCCCAGATACAGCCTGTTACCTATAGTTTAGAGGGTAGATCACACTCTCTAAACTCGTGCGATTTTGTACACCCGTGTGTCGAATCCACCACAACAATGGCTATCCTGGAAATGACAAGGCTAGGAAAATCCGCATGCATACACCATGCATGCCAAAACTAGAAAGGAGACCATACATGCAACTCGGAACTTGCACTCAAAACCTGTTGTAGATGTTGATCTCGACATATTCTTACACTTTCCTGCTCTTCCTTTTCCTTCTTGCTCCAAATCACCAAGTATCCACACTCTCCAAGAGTTCTCCAAGAAAAATCTAAGTATCCAAGAGTATGAGAGAGAGAGAGAATAATGAGAGATCTCCGAAAATGCATTGACCAAATCTTACCAACTAGTCCTCAAAGGCCTTTTTATTAACGAGGCCTATATTTTCTTCAATTTTCCATTATTTTCCTCCTCACATGTTACCTGTGACCTTTCACCTTATTTTTCTCCGAATTTCCATTATTTTTATAATTAACTGTCAATTAATGCCTCATGCATTTCCAAAGTCTTCACCATTTTTTTTGCCAATTTCATTTAGCCATAATAAATCGAATGAACACTCGCTTGGATGTTTTCCCACCATTTAGCTTGGAATACATGTCCCATCAACTGTGGTCTTATATGTTTTTACATGGATTTTGACCAGGGTTGTTACAATTGACATATACTTGGAAATGATTTTTGAAAAGTGGATATATTATAATAAGATTTTTTTTAAGGCTTATTATAAAAAAATTATATAAAGATTTTTTCATAAAATATTTTTTATATAAAATCAAAACTTAGGGTTTTATTGGGGTTTTTTTTTTAAAGGAGCTTTTAAAATCTTATAAAATGAGAAACTTAGGGTTTTATAAGAGAATATTTTTTTGAAGAAATATGGCTTTCTCAAATTTCCAGCCCATTAGAGGAATTTTGAGGTTTAAAATGGGCCTCCTAAGGAAATTATAAAATAATAGTGGAAATAATAAAATAAGATTTGATTACATCATCAAATTTTAGAGGGAAAAAAACACAAGCTACTTTTTTCAACTCATATTCTTAACTTATCTCCCAAATTTTTTACTCAAATTTTGAGCGGGAGTACTCGTTGGATGCAAAATTTAATTCCTCATCCAATGAGTACCCATGTTGCATACTTTCAATGGGTCCTACTACATGAAAAATGAAAAATACATGAAAAACGTGATTGCATTTCACGTTTTATTATGTATTTCTCATTTTTCGTGTAGAAAGATCCATCGAAAGTATGCGACATGGGTACTTCTTGGATAAGGAATTAAATTTTTCATTGAATGTGTACTCCTGCTCGAAATTTGAGTAAAAAATTTGGGAGATAAGTTGAAAATATGAGTTGAAAAAGTAGTTTTTATTACTTTATTATTTTTTAATCTTTTTACCCTTTTACTTAAAATATGGTGAATCAACCCCCATGGTTGACATCATCATCTTGAATCCTATTGGTTCTTATAAAGTTAATTTTTTTGTACATTTTTCTTAGGAGGCCCATTTTAGACCTCAAAATTCCCCTAATGCGAGTTCCCACTGTTTACAGGGAAAGATTATGGTGTGTGGGCCATTAAGATGGATACCACATTAAAGGCACATGATGCTTAGGATCATGTACAGTTTGGGTTTTAAAAACCTAAATATGAAAATGAAGAACTAGCTCTCACTAATGCAAAGGGAACAATGTAAGAAAGACAAAAGGAAGAATGCACAAGCGTTGCAACTTATCCAGTAGGGAGTGGATCATGCATTTTTTCATAATATTATGATCACGTCTTCAAAAAAGAAAACATGGGACACCTTGGAGACAAGCTATAAAGGTATGGCCAAAGTCAATATTGTTAAGATGAAAAATACTAGGAGAGATTTTGAGATTTTGTATATGAAGGAGATAGAGGACATTGATTCATTCATGAATTCGGCCATGGATGTCGTAAATCAGTTAAACATTTATGGTGAATATATTAAAGATCAGAAAATGGTTTAGAAGGTCCTAAGATATTTTTATACCAAATTTGATGTTGTGGTAGAAGCCATAGAAGAAGCCAAGGATTTGGAAACACTAATAGTTGATGAGTTGATGGGATCACTTCTATCACCTTAGGCAATGATAGATAGAAAATGATTCCAATTTAGAAACTTCTTTCAAAAGCTAGGTTTCTATTTTAAGAGACAGAGGCCGAGGCAGAAATAGTTCGAGAGGCAGAGGACGAGGTAGACAATATGGTGGTCAAAGTGATGGTGGAGAAGATCATGAACATTCAAGTGGAAGCAACAAAAAAAGCTTCAACAATACTCAAAGATTTTTCAAATCAATGATGATATGCTATTATTGCAATAAATTTGGTGACTATGCTTGTGATTGCAAGAAGAGGATAGTTGATCAAGGAAACCAAAGAGCTAATGTTAGTGCATAGAATACTAACTCCATGTTCCTATCTTTCCATAACATGCATGAACTTTCTGATAATGTTTATCTATTAGATAGTGGTTTCAGTAACCACATGATAAGTAATAAGAATTTGGTTGCAAATTTGGATCAATCTATGAAGACATAGGTAAAGTTGGGGATTGAAAAAATTATTGATGTAGATGGAAAAGGAGTGGTCAAAATTTTGATTAAGTAGGGGGATTTGAAGAAAATATCAGTGGTATATTATGTTCTTGGTCTCAAACATAATTTGATAAGTGTTGGTCAATTGACACAAAAGGGATACAAAGTTATCTTTCAAGAAAAATAGTGTGTTATATATGACAATCCCCTAGGAAATAAAACGATAGAAAAGGTGCATATGAAGAGGAACAAACTCTTTCCTCTAATTATGAATTACAGTGATCAGTGTAGTTCTTTTACAGTTAAATGTTCTAATGATTACTGGTTATAGCACTTTCAGTTTGGAAACTTGCAATTTTTTGGTTTAAGATTGTTGTAGCAGAAACCAATGGTCAGAGGATTACCTCCCATAAAATAACTTGCTAGTACTTGTGAGTATTTGATATTGGAAAATAAACACCATGAGATTTTACCAAAGGGAGTTGCATACAGAGAAAAGAAACCTCTTGAGTTGGTGCATACAAACTTGTGTGGACCTATGAGGACACTTTTGATTGGTGGAAGTTGTTACTTCCTCACTTTTATTGATGATTATAGTAGAAAGACTTGGGTTTTCTTCTGGAAGCAGAAGTATGAAACTTTTACAAAGTTCAAAGAATTAAAATCCTTAGTAGAGAACCAAATTGATCAAGAGATAAATGTATGGAGGATAGACCTTGGTGGAGAATATGATTTGAAGGAATTCCATGATTACTGCAAACAACATGGAATCAGAAGATAGTTTACCACTAGATACACACTGTAATAGAATGGTGTATAAAAGAGAAAGAATAGAATGATTATCAATATGGAAAGGAGCATGTTGAAAGGAAGAAACTTGTCTAATGAGTATTGGGAAAAAGCAATTGCATGTGTTGTTTATGTGATAAACAAATCTTGTACAAAGAGTGTGATGAACATAGTACGAGAAGAAGCATGGTTAGGTATGTCTTGCAGCATATCTCATCTCATAGTTTTTGGATGTGTAGCTTATTCACATGTTCCTAACGAGCTAAGAGGTAAATTGGATAAAAAAGTGAAAAATTCATATTTGCTGGTTATAATGAGTAGTCAAAAGCTTACAAATTGTATAACCCTGTCACCAAGAAAACCATTATCAGCAGAGATGTTGTGTTCAAAGAACAAGAGTCATGGAATGGGACTATTGACAAAACAGTTGAAGCAAAGGAAACCAAGAGAAGGAGACAATTTGAAGATGGAGATTTGTGGTAGCATTCCATAGTTGAATGAATCCTTGAAGAGGAAGTTGTAGAAACTGACTAAGATCAAACTCAAGACAATTCAAATAAACATTGCAGCAACAACAAGGAAGGAAATATAGATCTTATAGTAATAACGTGCAACAGAGAATGAAAAAATTTCGAGGATATTAAATCTTGAAGAAACGAAAAATAAACTGAAAAATTGTAAAAGTTTTGAGTCGTTGTAAGTCTAGCTGAGACATAAACCAATAGACATGTTTGAGTGATAATTGAGTCAATTTATATTGTAATCCTAGCAAAAATAGTTCAGTCATGTTTAAGTTATGTTGATTCATACAGTTGTAATTAAGGGGGATGTTAAAATAAGTAATTACTCCTGCATGAGGAGTTGGCTAAATTCGGAGAGTTAGCCAAGTCGAGTTAATTCATAGTCGAATTTAGTGTGTGGTTGCATGTCAAGATATTTCTAGGTGAGTCGATAGTTGGAAAAGGTTAAATACCCTTCAACGGGTTCATTGTAGTAAATCAAGTTTGTGTGATCAATAGAAGATTTGAAACTCAATTTATTGTGTGTGAATTATTTGTGTGAAATTTCTGCCTTATCTCCTTTTCGTTTCCAGCAATGAGCCCTCATTATTATTTTTTTAATGGACCACTAGGATTTTTTATCTAACTAATATGCTTCATATGATTACATGATTAATGGAAACAATGTATGGGAGTGTGAAGGGTTACAAGTTAATTTGAAGGTAGAATGAAATTATTTTTCAATGTCAGAGCTCTTGTAGTTGTACGGTAATGTGGAAGATTTTATTACTGGCTTGAAACATCCTACCACAGAGTTCCATTCACATTCCCCACCATAATATGGGGATGAACATACATTTCATACATATTTGAAAGCTAATTGTGACACCTGTGAGGAATCTGTATCGACCACAAATGTTCTTGTTTATATCCCGGTGATCCAGTTACTTTCTTCCTTGCTCATGAGTCTGATTTGAAGAGTCAACATGAGAACTTGTTATCACCATTTAGTTTATTTTGAATGGTAGGTTTTGATGCCCTAGGGTTCATTATGGCTTTGGTGCCTGAGGATTTTGATGCGTTGGATAGAAATTTTCACTAGTTGTAGGTTTCTTCCATTTTTATCGAGGATCGTGGATTAACTATTTAGTTCAACACAGATGTAGTAGGTTGTCACAATTAACTCGTTGCCAAATGAATGGGACAATAGAGAGAATCAACACTACCAGACCTGTGAAAATTTTGCAAGACTTTGTTCCATGCTACAGTAAATTTTTGTATGTTATACTTAAAACAATTGGTTTTCAATGGAGAAAAATGATGTATCAAATGAATTCTAAAGATCTCTGATATTTTGAATGCCTATTATAGTGATCCAATAGATCAAGGTCAACAAATTTATTAACATGGATTATCTGGAATTTCTTACTTCGGTTAGGACCTATATCTAGTTGATTTTATTATCTTTGGTGTCATCTTGATCCTTGAGCCGGCTGCACTTTCTACGACCTATTTATGTCGCCAGGGTGGAAACGTGAAATTGGGTTACACTTTTGTGAGAAACAAGAATAAAAATTTTACTCTCCCAAAATTTCAGCCAGAATTTCTAAAAGTTTGGCCAAAATTTTGAAATTAAATTGGACGAACTTTTTCCGTAATTTGCCAAACTTGTTCTGTCGTCTATGTTGATAGCGTCGGCAACCAGATTTTTTGTCGGAGATAGAGAAACCAACGTCAAATGTTCAATCGAGCTATTAGTTCGACCAAACCTTTTTTTATAAATACAAAGCCCCGGAGACCATAGAAATATTTACCACAATTTCAGTTGAACGTTATCGTTACGTTACCATTGGTGATTGGGTAAGCGATGTTGTTGCAGGTCAATTTTTTTTTTTTTTGTGTTTTCTAGTTTTTAGTAGTAATTTTGCTTTTTGGTAGTCTATGTGCATGATTCCTTGGCGTCCTCAGTATCCTCAGTGTCCTCTGCATCCTCGACATCCTTGGCTTCCTTGGTTTCCTTGGCATCCTATGTGTTCTTGACATCCTCAACTTCCTCTGCGTCCTCGTCGTCCTTGGCTTCCTCTGTATCATGTTTCAGGTAAGTCTTCATATTAGCTTAAAATCCATACAAATCCATATTATTGTAGATATATGTGAAAAAATAAATATGAACGAATACTGTGAATATGATTGCGAAAAATCATATCAAATTTAAGCTTACAATTTTATGACCTAATTGGTAATGAGTAATTAAACATATTAAATTAATCCCTAAACTAGATATAAAAAAAAAATTTATTCACTCCTAAATTCCAAAAACGATATGCACGATGCATCTAAGAAATTTATTTTCATGAATGATAGCTAACATTAAGTTTCAAAACCTAAAATTTTAAATTTGCGACCATGTGGATTTTGTGTTGGGTATGTGCTATATTCTTTCCACAACTAGTCATGCGCGGACCTTATTTTTTGGTGGGTGGACCCGCCCATGGTTTTGTGCATGAGTTTGCACATGGTTTTGGGGCATGATGGTTTTTGGCCCCTGGTATTTTGTAGATCCGGTAAAGGGAACTACAGTTATGGTCTAATCCAGGGTTAATGGAATGGGGTTTATGTATGCTTCAACATGTATATATATGTTTTGTAACACTAAAAGGAATATAATGAAAAATCAAGATGGTCGTCCCAATTTGGGATCCAGGGGAAAGTCTCTATGTTTATCTATTTTATGTTTTATGCTCTCGCTATTGTTTATTTTCTGTTTTAAAGATTCATTCGTAGATAATTTATTTATAGGGTTAAAACCAACAAGTGGTATCAGAGCGATAGGTCTCGAGTTCGAAACTCACCTGACTCACATTGGGGGGGAGATTGTTGGACATTGGGTTCAACGCTCCCTGTGTGTTTCGCAACATGGACTAACCACCTCTCATGGATCCTAACTCTGGCGATTGTAGCGGAGACTAATACCTATGGGTTTTAGTCTAACGAGAATCGTGATTCCCGCATTTGGTATGAGAGTTGTTTCGGCTTCAAGGGGATGCCTTTGCTGCTGAGGGTTTTTTTCTCGGGCCTATGGTAGACCCTGTTTAGTGGGAGATCTGCAGGATCGATTCTTGTGGTGAAAGAAGATGGCGAGCAGTGGAAAGATAGAGATTGAGAAATTTAATGGTTAGAATTTTGAGTTGTGG
This sequence comes from Pinus albicaulis, assembly GCA_034641835.2. NCBI lineage: Eukaryota > Viridiplantae > Streptophyta > Pinopsida > Pinales > Pinaceae > Pinus > Pinus albicaulis. The sequence continues at coordinate 465,948,196 of CM076579.1, read as the reverse complement.
AAGCTCAAGATGGAGGATCTGCTGGTGGATAAAGACCAGTGGATCACGGTAGATCTAGGTACTAAACCAATGACAATGTCAGATGAAGACTGGAAGAAGTTGGATCAGAAGGTGAAGAGCACAATACGGTTGTGTGTCTCAGATTCGGTATTGTTGAATTTATCTGGGGAAGTTACGGCGAAGAATTTGTGGGACAAACTTGGGACTTTGTACCAATCTAAGTCTCTGGTGAATAAATTGTTCTTGTGGAAAAATATGTATAACCTGAGGATGAAGGATGGAGACTTGGTGACAGAGCATCTTAATGCCTTCAATACTGTGGCAAGTCATCTGTCATCTGTTGATATTAAAATCTCAGATGAAGATAAGTGCATCAGTTTGTTGTGTTCTCTACCAGACTTGTGGGACAATATGGTTATTGCAATAGGTAGCAATACAACTACCTTGAATTTTGATGACATTGTCTCAGCCTTGCTATCAGAGGAAATGAGACAAAGAAATATGGAGGGTCAGAATGGAGATTCCTTATCTATACGAGGAAGGTCCCAGAAAATAAACAAGAATAAGGTTTCGAGTGAGAGATCTAAATCTAGAGGGAGATCTAAATCTCCTAGAAAGTTTGTAAAGGTGTGCTGGAAATGCAGAAAGGAAGGGCACCACAAAAAGGACTGTAGATCTAAAGATCCCAAGAAAGGAAAGGGATCTGATGATGCTCCTTCTATAGAGGCAAAAACCACCTCGAATGAAGGTGGGGATGTGTATTTGGCTTCTTCTTCAAATACACATGTAGATCATGAGTCGTGGTTGATTGAATCTAGTGCATCCTTTCACTTCACTCCCCATAAGGAGTGGTTCTGCAAGTATGAGAAATATGATGGCGGTGATGTCTTCTTAGGTGATGATAGGAAGGCCAGAGTTGTCGGACGTGGAAAATTCAAGATGAAGCTGCAAGGTGGAAGGATTAGAACACTTCCTGGTGTTCTACACATTTGTGCATTGGCCACAAATCTGATTTTTGTAAGCAAGATGGATGATGCAGGTGTAAAAATAGTGTTTGAGAAAGATACCTGTAAGATGGTTCGGTGAGCATTGGTATTAATGTGGGAAGTTTGGATTGGAACTCTGTACAAGCTTCAGGGCAGCACTGTTATTGAAGGGTGCAATAGTTCTATGGTTCCCGAAAGTGGAGCAGGAAACCTATCGGTCTTTGGAGAAAAGACCATGTTATGGCATCAAAGGCTTGGACATATTGGAGAGAAGGGCCTTCGGATATTGTATGGAAATGGTATGGTAGAAGGTATGTCTAATAGCTCTCTGGATTTCGATTTCTATGAACATTGTGTATATGGGAAGCAGAATCGGGTGAGTTTTCCTTCTGGTGCTAAGAGGGTGAACAATATATTAGAGCTTGTGCACAGTGATGTGTTTGGACCTGTGTTGGTTCCATCATTGGGTAAGTATGTGTACTATGTTTCATTCATAGATGACTTCTCAAGGAATACATGGATATATTTATTGAGGAAGAAATCTGAAGTTTTTGACAGATTTAAAGAATTTAAGGCTCTAGTGGAAAACCAAACAGAGAAGAAGATAAAGGTGTTGAGGACAGATAATGGTGGGGAGTTCTACAAGAAGGAATTTGAAGAGTTTTGTAAGAAGTGTGGTATAGCATGGCAGAAGACTACTCCATACACACCTCAGCAAATCGGAGTTGTAGAAAGAATGAACAGAACGCTGATGGAAAAGGCAAGAAGCATGCTCAGTGGTACTGGGTTAGGACAAGAATTCTGGGTAGAGGCAGTGGTGACTGCATGTTACTTGGTTAACAGATCGACTTCATCAGCGTTGGATGATAAGAATCCACATAAGGTATGGATGGGTAAGAAACCCTCTCTTTCACATTTGAGGTTATTTGGATGTAATGCATATGTACATGTTTCAAAGGAGAAAAGGACCAAGTTGGATAATAAATTTGAAAGGTGCATCTTTGTTGGGTATAAGGATGGTTTAAAGGGTTACAAGCTTTGGAACCCGAAAACAAAGAAGGTTGTGTACAATCGAGATGTGGTGTTTAGAGAGGTGAAAGATGTTGTTAAACATGAAGTCCTACCAAAGGAACCTAAGAAGATAGAGTTTGAGCTAAAGGAGGATGAATCGGACTCTACAATAGAATAAGACTCAGAAGAGGAAGAGCCACAAACTCCAGCTATGAGAAGATCAGTTTAGGAAAGAAGAAAACCAGAAAGGTATAGCCCATTTGCTTTTTGTTCAAATTTTTCTTTAACTATAACTGATGATGATCCCATAACTGTCAGGGAGGCAGTAGATTCAAAGGATGGAAAACTTTGGAAGAAGGCCATGGTTGATGAAATGACATCCTTGCATAAAAATGAGGCATGGGATCTGGTGGAGTTGTCGGTTGGAAGAAAGCCCATTGGGAGAAAATGGGTGTTTAAAGAGAAGATGAATGTCGAAGGCAAGGTGGAGAAATACAAAGCTAGTTTGGTAGCAAAAGGTTATTCCCAGGTTCTGGGAATTGATTTTAGTGATATCTTTCTCCTGTTGCCAAAGTTACTTCTATTAGATTACTTTTATCTGTTGCTGTTGCATTTAATTTTGAGGTAGAATAGATGGATGCGAAGACAACAGTTCTTCACAGGGATCTAGAAGAGGAGATCTACATGAAAAAACCTGAAGGCTTTATGGTGAAGGGGAAGAAAGAACTAGTATGCAAGTTAAAGAAGTCTCTATATGGGTTAAAACAGTCACCAAGGATGTGGCATCAGAAATTTGATACCTATATACGGGGACTTGGCTTCACCAGAAGCAAGGAGGATCACCGTGTCTATTTTAAATTAATTGGTGGCTGTGTTATTTATTTGGTCTTGTATGTGGATGATATGTTGTTGATTGGAAATGGCAAAGAAATTATCCAAGATTTGAAGACCCAACTGTTCTCCAAATTCGACATGAAGGATCTTAGTGCTGCAAACTATATTTTGGGCATGGAAATTAAGAGAGATCGAGCAAAGATGAAGCTCTGGTTAAACCAGAGGAAGTATGTCGAGACTATATTACAGAGGTTCAATGATTCCTGTAGGTACAAAGATGTCTACTGAACAGTGTCCCAAGACACAAGAAGAAGAAGAGGATATGTCCCGTGTTCCATATGCAAGTGCAGTGGGTAGCCTAATGTATGCAATGGTCTGTACTAGACCAGACATTGCACATGCAGTGGGAGTATTGAGTAGGTTTATGACAAACCGAGGGAATGATCATTGGACAATAGTGAAGCGGATTTTCAGATATCTGCGTGGCACTAGTGATTATGGCTTATGATACCAGGGAAGACCAGGATTGGAAAGAGTGTTGGACATTCATGGTTTTTTTTATGAAGAATGGGCTGGAGATCTGGACCAAAGAATATCTACAAGTGGGTAAGTGTTTAGCCTATTTGGAGGTGCAGTCAGTTGGATGAGTGAAAGATGGTCTCTAGTGGCTTTTTCAACTATATAGGCAGAATACATAATAGTCACTCATGTAAGCAAAGAAGCAGTTTGGTTACAGAGATTGTGTTCAAGTATGAGGTTGGTACAACAAGATATGAGGATATACTGTGATAGCCAAAGTGAAATTTTCTTGGCTAAGAACCCTGCTTATCATTCAAAGACAAAGCACATTGATGTTCAATATCACTTTGTGAGAGATATGGTTGAGGTTAAAAGGGTGTTTCTGGTAAAGGTGGACAACTTGAAGAATGTTGCATATGTATTGACGAATTTTGTGAGCACTCAGAAGTTATATTGGTGTAGAGAAACAATGGGTGTTGCAGAGCTGGGCCAATGACTCAGCTCTCCTGTGGCCCCTTGCGGAAAGAAAACAATAAGTGGGAGAATGTTGGGTATGTGTTATATTCTTTCCACGAATAGTCACGTGTGGGGGGGTCACAGGGGGGGTGATAGCCTCCCCTATACATTGCGTTGGGTGCAGCAGGGGGGGCGGTAGCCCCCCCTGTTCGGGGTTTGGGGCAGTGGCCCGGGCAAAAAATTTTGGACCTTATTTTTTAGTGGGCGGACCCGCCCATGGTTTTGGGGCATGATGGTTTTTGGCCCCTGGTTTTTTGTATATCCAGTCAAGGGAACTATGGTTATGTTCTAATACAGGGTTAATGGATTTGGGGTTTATGTATGCTTCGACATGTATATATATGTGTTGTAACACTAAAATGAATATAATGAAAAATCAAGCTGTTCGTCCTAATTTGGGATCCAGAAGAAAATCTCTGTGTTTATCTGTTTTATGTTTTATGCTCTCGCTATTTTTTATTTTCTATTTTAAAGATTTGTTTGTAGATAAGTTTTGTACAGGGTTAAAACCAAAAAGTGGTATCAGAGTGACATGTCTCGAGTTCGAAACTCACCCAGTTCACATTGTGGGGGGGGATTGTTGGAAATTGGGTTCAACGCTCCCCGTGTGTTTCGCAACATGGACTAACCACCTCTCATGGATCCTAACTCTGGATATTGTAGTGAAGACTAATACCTGCGGGTTTTGGTCTAACGAAAATTGTGATTCCAACATTTTGGACATTCATGCTTTTGGGAGGGTAAGTCTTCGTTAGTTCATTATCATAAAAGCATGATGTTCTCACTGAGGTACAAAACATTTTTCCTTAAAAATTACTACTATTAAGTATTTTCCACCAGTTCCTGGAACGACCTGCACCTAATTAGTTTTGGACAACTGCTCTTAGAAATTATCTTGGCTTGCTTAATGGTTTCAATGTTTCTTATCCAAGGAGAATAACGAATAAGCCAACATGGGTGTTGGGTTCACTAGATAGATATTGGCATAGTTGATATGTATACTACTGATAGGTATATAGGTATACTACCTATATTTAAATTGGAGTTGAAAATAATTGACAAAAACTAAGACATTTCATGGATGCTGAAAAACTATAGTTACTATCACCAAATTTGCAGAAAGAGAAATTACGATTGATGTTAACGAGTTTTACTGAAAAATTTCTGATCAAAATTTTCATAAATAATTTATAAGGATTCCATCATAGAAACCATATGGGAAATGAAAGTAATTTGTACCAGTAATACCATGGCTCTTATCCATCACAACAAACCAATATCCAACGGTATGAACATAATGATCAATAAGATATTATAAAAACTTAATAAATTAATTTAATTTTATATTATAGAGAAGTCTGGATCAGAGATGGATTTTTGGAAATTTTTCTCTGAACTCGCCATGAAAGGATACAAGATGGAGAATTATTCTATAAAAATTTGTGAGGTCTCTACATCTACACCATTATTTTAAAATTCCTCTAGAATCCTCCACATATTTCTCGACCCTCTTTGGCTAGTTATGTTAATAATTTTTTCCTTGCCATAAAACTACATGGAAACCTTAATATTTGTGTTTTCATTTTCTATTTTTTCATATTGGATTGAAACTAGATGGTCTCTCTTTTTATTTAGTTACATATATTCTCCTCGATTTTTTTAATGTACTTGATGGTTTCCTCAAATAATCAACATCTGTCAAGATGGATGAACATCGAGAAACATAAAATAAATTTAGGAAAATTTAATAAGAAACATTTTTTCACATACAATATAAAACCTTGAAAGACAATACCAGTACTGGTGGTTGTCTAATGGTGTAAATACCTTGGAAGAAGTAGGGAGAAACATAGATTCCATTTGTGTACACAAATATTTCATTTGCGTCCTACGAAATTGTTCTCCAAATATTTGGGTTTCTTTACTAGAAAATTTCATCATACGATCAACATCTTGCCATATGTTTTCTTGAAGATCATTATAGTCCTGCAAGTTGGCTAAATCTATTCTAGACGGACGCTTTCTGGAAGTAGTAACTCTGTAATCTGTTGTATCTAATATTTAACATAAAATTATAATAATGCTCTGCAAATAATACTTTTGTCGAGAGAATGGCCAAAATATAGGTTGGGGTTCATCCAATTTTAACCTATATTGTATTTGATATTTAACATAAAATTATAATAATGCTTCGTAGGTAATAATTTTGTCGAGAGAATGGAGTTTGGTGTTAGTCCAATATATAGATACTAAAAATTTATTACTGCGCATCTATTAATTTAGTTGTAATCAACCCACAATACGGTTATAACTGTTACTTAGCTTCACATCTCAAAAGTAATGGCACAATCAATACTCAGTTCGTTGTGCATATAAGATTTTTTTGATCTCTCCATGTTACTTATCATGATCGTTACATTTATCTGAATATGCACTGGTACATTATATACACAAGGTTATTTTCATCTAAAAAAAGTCCTTCAATTTCATCAAAGTGTATGTGTTATTGCATAGCCAACTTATGGATATAAATATAAATGAAATTTCAAACCCAACTTCGACGATATTTCATCTATGATATATTTATTCTTCTTCAACATTTCCCAAAGATAAAGTCCATCATTTTCTTCTTCACACTTCTAATAACGAATTTTCCTTATTACAATGCAGTGCAACAACAAATGCAAGTTTTACAATTCTAGGTACTTTGTGCTTCAAAGCATAAATTTTTAATACCTTATGTTAATAAAATACGTGTAGCGAGATAAATAAATAATAGGATATTAATTGTTATTGAAGTAAAAATGGGATAAATTTAAGAATTTGATTTTTTTTTCAAAGAAAGTGTTATGAGATTATAAATTTCAGGAGAAATTTAAACACATCACGACTAGAAAGAAAATATGTTGATTGAACAAAAAATATCTTTCCTGTACAAATAGAAAATTCCCTACAATAGTTTTTTTGTACAAATATATAATTCACTACATTATTATATGTTTGTACAATAGATGTTTCTCTACAATTTTGTCTTTTTGTATAAAACAATATGCTATTTCTGTACATGTATATATTCCAATGTTACATTTTTTTGATAATAATTTGTGTTCATTTATGCACTGAATAATTCCCTATTTAGGAAAATAAAGCACACATATACTTAGATTTTAATTGGTCCTTTCATTCATAAAAAAAAATGTGTAGGGAGGAGACAATATAAATACTATCTCCTCTTAGCACAATACACTTTCCATAAAAAATCTAACATAAATTTGAACTTCAATGGAAAATAATTTTTCTTAATTTCCTATGATAATAAATTCGATCGAAATTTGAACTTCAATGGAAAATAAATGTGCTTAATTTCCTATGATAATAAATTCCATTAATTGTTGTTATGACTCCATATTTTACCACCCGTGGATGACTTACAATAATATTAATTTTACAATATCAAAGTCCATGCAATCATTAGGAATGTATTATTATCATTATTAAATAAGAATTTTTGGTGCCTATCACAACGGTGGGTAACATATGAATCTTTCTTAGGGACAAGTGCTCCATGTGGGATTTCTTGAGAATCCTAGAATCTCATCATGAAATGAGGTGATTCCAATTTAAGTTCGTAGTCCAATGTTGCCAACTCAAAATTGTATCTAAATGATGGCCCTTTCCCTTATTCTTCATCATCATGGAGAAAACATAAACATCAAATATTGGATACATGTAGTCTGTGGCCTCTTTCAATGCTAGATCACAATCCAATTCGAGAACCTGCTAGTAAAAAAAATGCTAGCTCAAAACCAAATCCAAGAGACTTCTAGTAAAAAAATCATTCAGTCATTTGATTAGTTGGGCTACCATATAATTTCTTTATCTACTTCTTAACAACATTGTTACAACGAATATATCGATCAACATTTACCCGAACCTCTAGTTACATTTTCATTTTAGGATAATCATATCTGTTAGTATGTAGTGAATTTATGGTCAACAAGTGTTCTATATATTCTCTTGTTAACTCAAACACCTCACCCCTTAAAGACTTTCCATCTCCAAAATCATTAGAATTACCAATCTCTACCTCCAACAACAAAGTCATTACTAGTCTATAATCATCATTGAAGAATTTATTGAAATCCATCAATCTAGTTTCATTTCCATGTGGATCATAACCATCATAGATGTTATAATCCTTAAAATCAACCACCCATGATTTGGGATGACTACTGTCAGCTACCATTCAAAAACTTCAACATTTTTTCTATCTTTACTTCAATATATCCCTCATTTTCTTGGTTTTCATGTCACTATTTTGTTTAGATAGAAAGCATGAGAATATGGTATAAACAAAGACGGGTTTACCAGAGAAGCAATCTACATATTCATTTGAAAGATGTTTATCCTCAATAATATAATACAAAATTACCTTTTTATTAGATTCCTCGGCATTGCAACCACAATATTTAAAAATATTATGGGGTTGTACTTGTTGAAGATATGTGGTAATTCTCTCTTCCACCCTATATTCATGGTAGTCTTAAATTGTGTAATAAATAAAGTTTTCTTCCTTAAGTTCAACAATTTTTTCCTCTCCATTATTATTTCCACACAAGTGTTATTTGGGGCCTATTATTTGGGATGATTACGTGTCGGCTACCATTCAACAACTTCAACATTTTTTCTATCTTTACTTCAATATATCCATCATATTATTGGTGTTCATGTCACTATTTTGTTTGGATAGAAAGAATGAGAATATGGTCTGCAACGAAGACATGTTTACCACACAAGCACTCTACATACAAAGATGGGTTTACCACACAAACACTATACATATTCATTTGAAAGATGTTTAAATCCTCAATAATATAATACAAAATTACTTTTCGATTAGCTTCCTCGGGATTGCAACAATATTATTCAAAAATATTATGGGTTTGCACTTGTTGTAGATCTGTGGTACTAATTATTTACTTCAATATATCCCTCATCTTCTTAATTTTCATGTCACTATTCTTTTTGGGTACAAAGCATGAGAATATGGTCTAAATCGAAGATGGTTTTAAACCGCACAAGAACTTTACATATGAATATGGGTTTACCACACAAGAACTCTACATATTCATTTGAAATATGTTTAAATCCTCAATAATCTAATCCAAATTTTTTTGACTAGCTTCCTTGGAATTGAAATCACAATATTCAAAAATATTATGGGGTTGCACTTGTTGCAGATCTATGGTAATTATTTACTTCAAGATATCCCTCGTCTTCTTGGTTTTCATGTCACTATTTTTTTGGGATAGAAAGTATGAGAATATGGTAATGGGTTTAGCACACAAACACTCTACATATTCATTTTAAATCTATGTTTATCCTCAATAATGTAATCCAAAATTATTTTTTGATTACACCTCATACACCTCCTAGGGGTCCACTATCACCTCACCAACCATAGTAACACATCTCGAACTATGATTCTTACTACCATGAAGGCATAGTCAATACATAAATTGTTTTATGCATGGTATATGCTAGAAGTGGAACGTAGCTCACCATTTAATTAATAAAACACATCCCAAACTACCATGAAAAGATGCCTTGATGTATGCATTAAATATTGATCTAGCTATGATGTAGTTAGGCTAGGATGCATTTTTATTCTCATTTTCATTGGTGGTAAACTATTATAAAACTTTTAGCTAAATGTAGGCACGGTCCTAGTGTTTTTGGAAATCATGTCTGTCATTTCTCCCATAAACTAAGGCATTCTCAATAAATGAATTTAATATTTTATTGAATTTATTTTTTAAGGATCATAAAGGCCACTAATCATGGTTGAAAAATGGACATTATGCATAATTTTTTCTTCTTATCCCAAACTAGGGAAAGAAATGATTACATATGTGCTACGCAATATTTTGACGAACAAAGTCCTCCAAAGGAAAATTAGTATACCTAGAATAAAATAAAATAAAAAATGAAGCATATTATATTGCATTGATAGAAAGCTTAGGAACATCTAGGGAGTATGGATCCAATGGAATAGTAGTTTTCACCAATTCTGAACTTGTGTGCAACCAGATGAAAGGCTTGTACCAAGTTAAGAACGAGAGGCTAAAAAAAACACATGGAAAAGCAAGAAATATTGTTAGACAATTTCAATCATTTATTTTAAAACATTGTGCAAATTTTAATAGGATGTCTAGTGATCTATTGTATGTGGCAATGTCAATTCAAGATTTATGTGTCAAAGATGAATTAGTGTTAAGAAGTTGTTCTCCATCAAAATTTATTGATGGAAATTGTAATATATCTTTGATATGTGTGTGGTTCTTAGTTATAAATGTGTCTTTTTTAATGACCATTTGCTTTTTCAATTATATACCAAGTGTGCCCCCACTATGTAAGAACAACTCGGTGAACATCACGCCTTAGGAAAATTTGTTTTTAATTTTCAAAATGTGCATGGCTTCAAAAAAAATTGTGTTTAAATTGTCAAGTGAGTTTTACACGTCAATTTGTTCTTCAATTTTTGTGTTTTACATTTTTGTTCAAGTTGTGCTTCAACATTTGTGTAAATTACGTCAAATTTTTGAATTCTTTAAAACATTTTTAAATAGTAATTTTAAAAGAATTGTAAATGCATGAGTCAACTTTTTAAACATCATGTATCTATGTATATGTGTGTATCCTTATGTATCATGGATTATAATTTTCCACATGATTCTTTGAGGCGCGCATCAATAGAGTCTCATGCATCTACGGGAGGGGGGGATCATGGATCAGGGGATGTCCATCATGACCATGGTATTTATACGGAATGTCCAAGTTTTTAAATGATATTTGAATATAATCTTATGCATGTACATGTGTATACATATGTAATATATTTTTTTTCAATTTAGCGAGTTAAATTAATTTTTAATAAATTTCAGTTTTTTTTGGAGCTGGGATGAAAAGAGTATATTCTTAGTTAATGGAGGGCCATGGTTCACGCCATCGTGGTATGGTGATATATATATATATATATATATATATATATATATATATATATATATATATATATATGATAAATAGGTATAATCATATATATGTACATGTACATATGTATTTGAATTGATTAAAAATTCTATTTTTTTATGAAGCTTCATGTGAAGGTTGTGGTACACATTCCCCTGGCGAACAAAAATGGGTGGTCATGCCAGTGATCAACCATATTCATTGTGTAAGGGTGGTGGTACACATTCCCTTGGTGGGCAAGCAATGGGTAGTCATGTCGGTTCTCAACCATCTCTGGGTGGGCATGATGGTGCTCAGCCATCTCGAGGTGGCCATCAATCTCAATCTTATTATCATGATCATCATTTTGTTAAATTATATAGATTTTTTTATGTTAAAAAAAATTAGTAATTTTTTTCACTTACTTTTTATTTATACAAAATTTTATATATTGATACAGAGGGTGAAAATGTTGCTCGAAAAAAATGTAGGACAAATCGCACAATTGAAGGAGAAGTTTGTACACCAAATAAAACTTATCATATGAAACTACCGATGAATTACCTTGGGAAAAATAACATCCAACAATGTACATTACAAAGGTGTGAAGATATTTATTCAAAATCTAGGAAAGATCTTGGGAGTCTGATGCTCCCTGCAGAGAATTAGGAGTGCTTAGAAGTAGTTATGCATTCTCTAAGCACACTTGTAGATGTTTACAAGAAGTTTGGGCCAACCATGAATAGATTTGTAGAAATTATGAGGCATAGAAAGGAACCAGTAATGGGTATCGATACATGGGTCGATGTTAAAAATGGAGTTAAAAAATAAATGGAAAAATATATGTTTAAATTCAAAGAAGGGCCGCAAAGAAAGATGTTAAAGGTGAAATATTTCACGCACCTTAATATAGCCAAACATTTGTACGATAGGCACCTTTCAGAATAAGGAAAGCTTCCATGGAATGACGAGGTTCTCATTTATTTTACAAAATTATCTTATGATTTTTTTTTTTTGGGTATGAAACCTAATTATAATGACCTTCCTTATGAATTTCTTGTTTCTAGGAAAGGTCGATTGTGTGACAGTAAGGGTGCTATGCATGATACTGAGTTTCCTTGCCCTGAGCCACATTTTATACCCCGACCTCTTTTTGTGGAAACTTTGCGGTCAGAGATATATGCCACTTATCATATTAGTCGAGAAGCAATCAATGCGATCATAGACAACACTTAGACTAGATTTGGTGGAATTGATCTTGGTCTGAATCAACAAACAACACGAGCTAATGCACATGCTATTTTTATATATATAAAAAAATGAGGAGATAGACAAAATGAATATTTAGGAGCTTAGAAAATATGAAAATGATTGTCGCAATGGTTTTCAAGAATTAATTATTCATGAGGAAGAGGGTGTGGGATCGATATGCTGTAATGGTTAGGGTGGATATTTTAATGTAATTTGAAATTACATATATATGTTTATATATATGTGTTAATCTAACATCAATGTACCATATGTTTGCCATTTGCAGTTTACATGCATGTTGACCGAAAATTTTCATAATATCATGGTCCAATGTATAGGTACTGGCAATCAAGATGATATTTTGGGAAATGTTCATATTTTTTAAGAGTTCATGATGTTGACATACAATTATTATTCTATTATTATATCGGTATCATGAGGAAATATTTTTAAAATAATTAATTATGTGTACACATGTATATAATTAAATGTTAACATCTTTTTCTTTCGTCTGACGTTTTTGAAATGGCACCACCCTCTTATTCCCTGTTTGGAGATGTTACAAATATTCGATTGTCAAAAGTATCCAATTTTGACCTTATGTTTCAAGTTATAAATTGAAGTGAAAGTTTCATTAAAAAACGAGATAGATCTTGAGCCATTTTATAGTTTTAAAATTTTTGAATTTTATGTGTGTGGAGTATTTTTTTATTCTCCAAAGACATTAGCAATGGATTAGACGATGGGGATAGGAACATTCAAATAATTTGAAGAAGTCGTCTAACATTTTTTTAAATAAATTGCATGAGTTTATGCATTTTCATTTTGCAAAATTTTAAAATTTTAATATATATAGTTGTACATGTATATTGTATATTTTATCCAGGAGGGTGCTATGCAGGGAAAACAGTAGGCAAGTACAATAGAGGGGGAAAAACAAGAAGTATTGGATGATTTTTTTATTTTTTCAATTTTTTATTTTTTATTTTTTATGTAGCTACATTCTCGTTTAATTTTAAAACATTAATTTTTAATTTTAATGTACATATAAATTTCTTATATATATATATATATATATATATATATATATATATATATATATATATATATATATATATATATATATATATATATATATATATAGATATAGATATAGATATAGATATAGATATAGATATAGATATAGATATATATGCAATTACACACGGTGTGCAGGTCCCCCATTATTCAGATGAGAGCCCAAGGAAGTTGATGGAATGTATATTTCAACCAAATTCTCTAAATTGATGCAACATTTTATTTGACAGTATTTTTATATAGTACTTGTTATATTTAATTTTATTGAATGCTATAAATTTTGGACATATTTTAAATCTATAACTCTTTAAATTATGATTTAGCACATGCTAATTTTGGATTTTATGTACATTTTGCATGGTACAATTTTCAAGATGCATGGTTTGATGCTTAAAACTTGGTTTTGCATATTTAAGTTAATGAATATGTAGCCATGATTCAAGTAATTTTGTATTTATTCCAGTAAATTTTGCATGATCATGTTGCTATAATGTTAGTAGATGATTCTTATGTTTTGCATAAAGTTTTTTTTGTCACGTGTTATTTAAAATGAACTACTGAAATTTCAAATTATAAAACACATGTGGTACATTATGCATTTGAACATGAATCATATAATTAGGTTTCGATTTCTATTAAAGGTGATATTTAGGTACATTTTTCATGATCATGTCATAAAAAAATCATATATAGTTTTACATATTTAAGTTCATGAATATGTAGCAATGATTCAAGTAAATTTGCATTTAGTTGGTAAATTTTGCATGATCATGTTGTTATAATGTTAGCAGATGATTCTTATGTTTTATTTAAAGCTATTTTGTCACTTAATATTTAAAATGAATATATCTATATTGAAAATTACAGAAAACATGTGGTGTACAGATGTCTATTAAAGGTGATAATTAGGCACATTTTGCATTATCATGTCATAAAACAATCATAGATGGTTTTACATATTTAAGTTCATGAATATGTAGCAATGGTTCAAGTAAATTTTCATTTAGTTGGTAATTTTTGCATGATCATGTTGTTATAATGTTAGTAGATGATTCTTATGTTTTTTCTTACTTGTTGTTTCATCACTTTTTATTTAAAATGAATCTAGATTGAAATTGCAAATTACAAAACACATGTGGTACATTATGCATTTGAATATGAATCTTATAATTAGGTGTATATGTCTATTAAAGTTGATATTTAGGTGCATTTTGCATGATCATGTCATAAAACAATCATAGATGGTTTTACGTATTTAAGTTCATGAAAATGTAGCAATGATTCAAGTAAAATTGCATTTAGTTGGTACATTTTGCATGATCATGCTGTTATAATGTTAGTATATGATTGTTATGTTTTTTTTTTTTTTTAACTTGTCGTTTTGTAAGTTTTTATTCAAAATGAATCTATTGGAATTGAAAATTAAAAAAACACGTGGTACATTATGCATTTGAACATGAATCTTATAATTAGGTGTAGATGTTCGTTAAAGGTGATATTCAGGTACATTTTGCATGATCGTTTCATCAAACAATCATAAATGGTTTTACATATTTAAGTTAATGAATATGTAGCAATAATTCAAGTAAAATTTCATTTAGTTGGTACATTTTGCATGATCATGTTGTTATAATGTTAGTAGATGATTCTTATGTTTCGTTTAACTTGTTGTTTTGTCACTTGTTATTTAAAATGAATATAGATTGAAATTTCAAATTACAAAACACATGTGGTACAAATATGCATTTGAACATAAATATTATAATTATGAGTAGATGTCTATTAAAGGTGATAGTTAAATTTTAATATAAATTTTTAATTGAACATACGTAAACATACTATAAAGTTGAATTATAAAACATGACCATACAAATTGAAAGATGTGAATGTGGTTTGATTCTTTTAAAGGTTAAAAACATATTTAAGTTCATGAATATATAGCAATGAAAGTAAATTTTCATTTAATTCGAGTACATTTTTCATTTTAAATCATTCTTATAAAGTTAATATCCATTACATAAATTTCTAAAAACAATCATAAAATTTTAGGTACATAGATGTCTAAAACAATCATAGAATTTTAAAATTGCATTAAAAATATGGTATACAAAATTTTTCATTAATGTATAGAAAGGCTACTATGGATGTCAATTGATAGTTAAATTTTAATATAAATTTGTTTGAATATACACAAACAAGTACTAGATAAAATTGCATGATAAAACATCGCCCACAATTTTTATTCAATGTATGGTTCGATGCTTTTAAAGGTTTCACATATTTATATTCATGAATATGTAACAATGAAAGTTAATTTTCATTTAGTTGGTACATTTTGTATTTAATCATTCTTATGATTTGTTAGCATATTATTCTTAGTTTTTTTTTTAAAGTTGTGTCAATTTATTTAAAATATGAATCTAGTAAAATTGGAAATTGCAAAACATGGTACACATTTTTCATTTGAATGAATGTTATAATTTTTTGTAGATGTCAAAAGAAATTATAAATTAAAATTGCATTATAAAATATGCTAGATACATACATTTTCAATTCATGACATAGAATTAACTAATGTATTAAAAATTTCATTCATGTAAGAAATCGTTTAAGACCAAAGAATGTATGTACATATAATATCAATAGAATAAAATCCTAAATACACTTGTACATAACAGGAAATATTCATATAAATTTGTAACTCAATACATTATTAATAATGTAAAACTTAAGAGTGCATAAAAAGAAATGCTAACAATGTACTTGAACTCTAAGTTCTCAAAGATGAATCCAAGGAGAAGAAATTGTTGGGCAGTTCAATTAAAATAATTCTAATGGAATTCCATCCTCAGTGCTCCATTCATGGTCATATTTTGACATTATCGATTTCTTAACTTTCATTTTTTTTCTTTTATTGAAATTCTATCAGCTTTATGCATGTTTCACACACCAAGTGACTATATTGACAGCTTATGAAATCAGGTTGATATTCTTGAAAGTAAACAATACTCTCAGTTTGATGAGATTGTTGGAAAAAATAACCTTTTAGTATAATAGGGTCTCTTTCATATATAAACCCGTTATCATCATAGCATTCCAATAATTTCATCTTTCATTCAGTGCACTGCATCAAATAATACTTGAAATTTTCTAGGTTGTTAGAAGGTGTAGCTACAACGAAAACATCTCCTACACAATAAAACAGGTGTAAATTCAAATCACAATTAACATGAAAAATTAAATTTGAGATTATAATAGAATTTATTTTATTATCTATTTCTATATCTCTATCATTTGAAATAAATTTAAATGGTGCCTTGTCTAACAAGATCAGAAACTCGATCACCTTCAGATGGAACTATAGTCTCCTGTGATTCCATCTCTTCAATTTTTTCAACTAACATTTTCACCTTTGTATTTGGTTTTGTATGTTTCGAAGCTTTTACATACATATTGTTTTCACAAACATAAATGGATTGTGTGTCCTCTATGCAAACAGGACAAAAACAAGAATATTTTCTTTTATAAAATGCAAACACATTTCAGTGCCATTTTTTTTAATTGAATGGAATTTTCGAGTCCCTTTTACTGTTTCATCGTCATATGAAATCAATATATCTACATCTTGGACTCTAATATTCCAAAAAAATATATATGGAAAACTCAAACAAGAATATAAGTTGTTATTTAAAATAAAATTTATGTATGATCAAAGATAATCATTGTGATAAATAATGTTTAAAATTAGAAATTTAATTAAAAAACAGACCATATATTAAATTTTTATATATATGCAAGCTAATTTGTATATTTACATGTACCTTTGTACTTCCTTTGATGGGTTAGTCTCATGGATTAGTGTAGTGATGCACCATTGAGCAACTTGTTCAGTTGATACAAGTCGGTGTGTAGAGTTTTCCATTTGATATCTTCGAAGTAGTCATTTTATACATGCCCCTGCATCATCATGTTTTCCTTTTCCATGATCAGTCTCAAAGAAATTCCAAAAATATTTAATGTGGGTTTTTATATGAAGATGACATAACCAAAAGAATGATAGTGAAATTTTGAGTTGACCTGCGCATCCATCTGACCATATCCAATTTTCATTGAAATTTATTGCACAACCTTTCAATGAGTCATAAATATTATCAAAACAATGTTGTAAAAAATGTGTATCATGTGTATGATTATCATTGATATAAAAGTGATATTCTTTAATAACATGTTGCTTTTCACTGGTGCTTTCTATATGATCAACATTTTGTTCAACTTTTCTATATAAAATATGGACAATCATAGAGACTTGGTCAAAATGATAATATTCACTCTGCATTTCATTTTGTGCAACAAATGTGTAATTCTCTACAAAAGCAACTATTGACACAATGGTCCTTGGTGGAAAAATTTCATGGTATTTTTTGAATTGCAAGTCCTTCCATCGAGCTCTATGGGAATGCTTGGTGTGTTTATAAATTTCTGCCTCAAACTTCAAAAACTCTATCACAAAAATTCCTTGTTCTTGTAAATCAATCCTTTTACTACTTGTAGTATTACTTGAACCAATCGATGTATGAATATATTCATAGCTCCCCCATTTCACTTTTATGTTTGAAAATGATTGATAATTTATATCATTAGGATATTTGTTGTGAAATAAAGTCAAATTTCCACAATGATCACATTTTTTACCATAAACACATTTATTTTGGTAAAATAATTCATAACTTTCTCTTGCACACAAAATTTTGGATATGAAATCATGGATAGTGTAAGGAGGACGTGATTCTTTTACCAAAATTCAGGAATGTGTCATAATATAACTAAAATTCTAGATGATAACAACAACAAAAAGTGTCGCGTAGAATGATAGGTTTAACATACCATGGTTTTTGTTACACAAAAGTACTGATTGAGACATTAATTCCATGATTCTCTTCTATGAACTTATTGAAAAACTCTATCTGAATGGTGTCCAAGATATTTTTTTATGTTCTTCATACTTATTTTGTGTTATGCTTCGTCGCATCACATCCCTTGATTTTGGTGAAACACGTGAATTTTCCATCCCATATCATATATTATTTTTTTAACATCTTGTCCAAGTATATATTTGTATGTTTTACTACAAATAACCATCCAACAAGCGATTTCATCATTTACATATATTTGGAGTCAAAATTTTTGATGTTTGTGCAATTTTTTTTCATGAGGTCTCTAATGCTTTTGACATAGATTTTACCAAATGATTTTCTTTAGTACTTGATGAAAATAATTCCATTTGTATTTCTCTACATGCATATAAATCACTTTTCTTTCCACATCTTCTAACTGATTTTAGAGAACTATTTATATTTTCTATCACATTTTCCTTGATTTTTTATCTTTCATTGATTTTCGAACACCCAATAGAGTCATAGCTTGTTTTAATTTCTTTTATGTTAAGATACTTCTCAAAATTTGGGTTTGAACAACCAAATTTTCATCTTTGAAGAACATATCAGTAATGTGCTTAACACGACATCGGATAACATGGTCAACTTTTTTATCTCCATATGTGCTAGTGTCAACATTTTCTAACATCTCATCATCGATATTGATTTCATTTGTACATATGAGAATTAAATGTACATAATGGGTATAAATGTTCAATAAATAATTAAATTAAAAAAATAGTGTTTGAATGAAATTTAAAATTAATAAATATGTATAATTTCAGTAATACAGATGGCATATATATACATACCTGATGATTCAATTTCTTCACTTGAATTTCTTTCAATGTCTTCAACAACATCATTAAGCATTGGTTCATTATCCTTTTCACTTTGTCTTTCAACATTTTCAATCTCATAATCAATGTTATGAGGAATATATCTCTCTATTTACATTGTAAAATTATTTTCAAATTAGTTCATCAAATAAAAATTATGTTTCACGACAGAGTAGTTAAATTTAAAATAACATTTATAAAATTTACATTTACATACCTGCTTCAACTTCTAGTTGATGTTGATTTCCCTTTCAATATTTTAGTTTTCTTCTCTCTTTTTTTCGTAATATTCTTTCTCATATTCTGTACAAGCCTCGAGGCTTCTTGTTCAATCATATTTTCTCTTGAAATTTCTTTGTTTTCCCATGATAATTTAATATGAATCTCAAAAAATTTCTTTCAAAATACTGCAAAAAAAAACTCACTATCAAAATTTAGACAAAAACTCACTTTAAAATTTCACCACAAAATCAATAATTTAAAAACAAAATCACTTTAAAAATTTAGCACAAAAGACTTACTTCAGCCCAAAAAATTTACTTAAAAAAAATTCACCTTAAAAAGTCTTCCAAAAAATGCCTTTAAAAACGAAGCTTAAAAAATTTCCTTCAAAATCCTGCAAAAAAAAACTCAATTTCAAAATTTAGAGAAAAAATCACTTTAAAAATTCATCACAAAATACTTAATTTCAAAAAAACTTATTTTAAAAATTCATCACAAAATACTTTCTTTAGCCCAAAGCACACACTTAAAAAAAAAAAAAAAAACACTTTAAAAATTCCGCCGAAAAAATGTCTTGAAAATGAAGCTCAAAAAATTTCCTTCAAAATCCTTCCAACAAATATCACTTTCAAAATTTACACTAAACTCACTTTTAAAAAAAAAACTCATTTTAAAAATTTAGACAAAAAATCACTTTAAAAATTCATCAAAAAAGACTTAATTTAAACAAATCTCACTTTAAAAATCCAACACAAAAGACTTACTTCAGCCCAAAAGACTTACCTTAAAAAAAAGTCACTTTAAAAGGTGTGCCAAAAAAAACTTCTTTTAAAAATGAAGCTCAAAAAATTTCCTTTAAAAATTCAGCGCAAAAGATTTAGTTTGAAAATTCAGTCCAAATGAAAAATATGTGGGAAAATAATGTTTTAATTTCTTTTATTTATAGAGTTTGATGAAATTTGTTTTTTGGAAGGGACCTCATTGTCTTTACTTTTTTGCAGCCAACAAAATGAGCAACCAAAAGTTCAGCCAAACTTTTTTTTCATTTATATTAACGGGACGCGATGCTGAAAAAAGGTTTGACCAAATTACTAAAAAATTTCGGTTGAATAAAAATATTTGCAACTCCGCAATTGCTCGAATCTTATCACATTTCTCCAAGTTTGAAATTGTTAAACTCCATCAAGTTTGATGAATTAACTTTCAGAACCAATACTAGCATTGCAGAATTGAATCTAATTTCAGCGAATATAATTTTTTTGGAATTTCATAGATATTTACTAATTTTAATTGATTTTCTAATAAAATGTGTGCAAAAAAATTATCAAAGTCATTATGATTCAGTGAAATCAAAATTTTGTATCTTCCAAAATTACAGTGTAAAAAAATTTGAGAAAGTTATGGTGCATTACTTTTGTCTATCATCTGTAATGGGTAGTTTTTATATTTTTAGTTTATAATTAATATGTTGAGAAATTGGACGCTAAACTAAACATATTCAAAATCTGCAGTTTTTTCATATTGGTTCAACTCAAAAAATTCTAGTAATTATGATATGCATCAGTTGGTTTTGTAAATATAATGATATTGAAGTAGAGTCTGTCTCAATTGTTGCAACACATTTTTTTTTCAAAAAAACCAAGTTAACAAAGAATACGCTAGTGCTAAAAAACATGAATTTTTATCAATCCTTGATTGTTAAAGAACACACACTCAAAAAATTTGTAAGTTGACATATCAAATGTGAATACAAAAATTTAAAAAATAGGTAATAGAAATATTATAAATTTCTTACAAGTTTCATTTTATTGTAAAATGAAATTCTAAACATAAAATGTTTTTTGACTTGCCGAAAGTTGAAGACTTCTAAAAATGATTTTTTTTTCTCAAAAAAGAGTAAAAAGTGTAACCCAACTTCACATGTTCACCTAATATATTACCATATGGTTGGATCACATACGAATTCCACTATTATTCTCATTATTTTATTGTTCTTTCCCCTATTAATTACCATATGCTAAAATAAATACCGTAGAGCATATATATTGAGCATTATCAATTTCCAGTGTTGTGGCCATCAACAAGACATCATAAAATTCGTGAAGCTAATTTAGGGTTGTGAAGGGCCCTTTCTCTTCCATGTTTGTAAATGGATTTGTTTAATTAAAAAAATGGAATATATAATCTGCAGAACTACTTATAAGCGAGTCTCTGATAATTTTAGCAATGTGATTTTTAAATTAGAAAATATCTAAGTGGAGTATTTAGCAATATGGAGACAACTGAAATGATCCTGTAGAAAGACACAATAGAATTAAACGCTAGTAGTACATGTTTGTTAAATTAGAAAATATTTGAGTGGAGTATTTAGCAATATGGAGACAACTAAAATGATCCAGTAGAAACAAACAATAGAATTAAACGCTAGTAGTACATTAGCCTCACAAAAATTTTAAGTTCAATAAATGTTTGGCGTGCCAAAAGAATAGTCAAGGAATGAATATATAATATGTTGATAGCAAATTACTCATCATGATAATTTCGGGTTATTTGTGGCCCATTAATGAAAGCTCATGGCTAAAATTTATGCTACCACCAACACCATTTCAATTTATTTTGAAAATTCTTGTTATTTGTTTAAATCACAAATACTTTCAGTGTTTCTATTTATTTTAAGGGAAAATCTATATATATTTTTAGGAGTTGTCTTAAATGTAATTTTTTAGAGTTTTCGGTGCTGGAATCTGGCTAAAACAATTGAGGTAAAATATTGATTTGTGTCATCTAAACTGGTTTTTTGACTATATATATGGATTCAACACCCTAAAAAGACCTTAGGGCACTTCAATTGTGTAGGGGTTACCCATCGAGCTTGTGATTTCAATAAATTCATGTAAGATTTTAGAGATATTAGGCAGGGAAAGTCCACTATAAAAACTTCCAAAAAGTCACATTAAAGACAACTCTATATTTTTATAAAAAATAATAATTCAAAGTTTAAAATTAATATAATATTTTCATATTTAAGAGAATTGGAAGTTTAGTCTTTATGATGGCGCCTAAGCTGCCAAAACCCACATTCTCCATATAAAAATTTCATGGTTCATTCATAACCCAAAACAATCCTCAAATTGGGACTAACTCTAATGCGGAAGCTTCTTATTTAATCTTCAAAACAAGACTTCCTCACTTTTTATATCAAGGTTTTAAAACCCAACAATAATATCTTCATATGCGGAAGCTTTCCCTTTTCATGATATTGTGATTATAAAAAACCCCATTCATTTAACTTCCGAATATACAAAACCAACTTTGGATAAATATATCAAAGTCTCAACATGTACTAACCTTGGCCCACACCTGTCAAATATCACACTTAACATTTCGTTTGATTAAAAGTTTGACTTTGGTTAAAATTACCAAAGAGTAGAATTATGTAATTCGGAATTACATTCCTTGCTCATGCACTATGGTTTAAAAACCCAAAACACCACATAATATCATATCCGCTTATCATTTAGTTCTATGGGTTAAACTTCAAATAAACCACATAAATGTTTACGGGCCCACACTTTCATTTCACCTGCATATCCACAATATCCTTCATAGCTTAACTTTGGTTTAAAAAAATTGAAAGTGTCAATAACTCAAACCTTATGTTATAAAGTTAACATAATACTTACCCTTTCTGCCAGTCAACAAACCCCACACATGTCGATGCTCAAATTTCATAGTAAATCACATATGGCCCACACTTATTTCAACGTGCCTATTCATCGTCCAGCGTTCATCAGATCAGACGGCTGACACTTTATGGCATTCCAACTTAATGATCCGATGGTTATCGCGTAACAAAGTTGCACACCCTTTTGATGTCCAAAAATCATGCGAAATGGATGGTTTTGAATTACTGCCAATGCTACGTGTCGCTGCCTGAACGCTATCGCGTTTGTTTAAGGAAATACCACTTACTACCATTTTTCTACGCGAAAACCATTAGTGGTTTTCAAAACCATCTTCACTGTTTATTTTCCATTGACTCATAGTTCTGCCTTCGTTCTTTGACTTATAATTCTAGATGAAATCCTCAATGTAGCTCCTCCTCACACTTACTCATGGTTCCATACTCCATATTGACTCCAATTCAACTCTGCGAAATGAGAATTGACTCCAATTTAACTCTCAGCAATTTTAATTTGGGCCTTATTCTATATCGATGTGAGTCAGTATATCAATGCAATTTAAACCCTTGTTCCAGTCCTAATCTGCATTACTTGTTCAATCAGATATACTTCTGATACATATAGTCCAACGTATCCGAATACTGAATTGAAAATTCAGTTCCTCTTCTGAGTCATTGATCCTTTCAGTGATCAATGAGTGCAACCTCATCCAGTCTTCTCAAATTGTATATGTAACCCTTATTGTGCTTCAACTCAAATATTTCCATTATGCTTGTCTCGAAATTTACATTAAACTTGTAAATGGTGTGCATAACCACTATTCAAACCCTTATAATAGAGTTTTATTCACACATCTGTTTAGAAACTCTGAGTATTTCTCACACATATTTCAATCAATCAACGCACACATAATTCAGAAACAATCTCTTTATATATAAACAAATATTTACATAGGTTTCTTCTTCTCTCGAGCCTGATTTTATGATAAATGGCCTTTCTGTTAAAATTGCCCGTAGGCTTACAAAAAACCCATGTTTGTCTAAACCTGAATCTCTACCTCTACTGTCTGTCTATTAGTGCCTTGAGGCTTATTATTTTTATCTAGAATTATCTGAACTAATTTAGGTTCACATCCTCCATCATCTCAACAAATTCCTCAAAATCCTCAAAGTCCTAAAAATCTATCCTTTATCCCTAAGGATCCTCTTTAATCCCATAAAAACATGAAACTAATTCTAACTTAAGATTTACAATCAATTCTCAAATCTCTCATTCCCTATGAAATCTAAACTATCCTAATTCTCTCATGTTCTCCAATCATTCAGGAACATTTACAAATTTCTCTCAGTATTTAATTCCTATTCTAAATGTCACTCAAAAACATTAATAATTTCATAAGAAACCAATATTCTTTTGAAAAAACAAGACCCCTATGTATATTAAAATACAAAGGATTTTCTGAACCTAATGCCGCTGCATCAGACTCCCAAGGTTAAAAATAATCATGATCTCCTGATCATGTGCTTTTAATATTTTTCTTCTTGGATCTCATACTTTTTTTTGTAGTTTATCATCTATTTCTGTTGTTGTTTGTTGCTTTTCTCCAGGTCTCCACACTTTATTCTTCTTTGCTCCACTGGATGTACTTTCACAGTCTGTTACTATCTTCCTTTTACTGTTGTTGCTTATTTTCTTTCTGGTTGACGTCTTCCTCTGAGACATTTTCATCATTATCCTTCTTATCAGTTCAATTTCTCTGTCCAATAAATCTTCTGATTGCTGATTTCTTTCATCTCTTGATTGTTGAATTTTCATTTTTTACTGCCACCCTGTCATCCTTAGCCTCTTGTTTTCTGCATTTACTAATTTCTTCCAGATTGTCACTTATGACAATTTCTTTGTCTTCTTCCTTCAGCAATTCATTGGACTGATACATAGTGTGCTCTTTACTGCTATCTTCTTTCCCTTGCATCTTCACATTCTACATTTCCCAATATTGAAATTGAGATTTCTCTTCCTGTATTGAATCCTAATTCTTCAGCATAATTTCCAACAATTTAATTTCTTTATTCCATGGATTAAATATTTCCACAGAATTTTCTTCCTTCTCTTTTATTTGACTGCCCAAATGTGTCAAATTTTCTCCAGAATCTGCAACAAAACTTGCATTCATAGAACAATTATTAAAATAAAAACCATAAGACCTCAGTGCCTTTCTTTCATCTGCAAAAATTTCAGTATGCTGCTCTGAAATTTCCTCCTTTATCAACACATCAGTATGCTGATTCATTCTCCTAAAGAATTCTTTGAATAATTCTCTAGACTATCAACAAGTCTTTCTTCCACATCATCTGCTCTCATGATGTCTCTTTGTTCTTGTCCACTGTAGTGAACTCTGCCTTCTGCAATTTCTCTATCATACTCTAAGTTTTCCAACAAATATTCCAGCAATGCAACTTCTTTTTGGCATTTCTTAAGTATTTCATCTTCACTTACAATTTCTACATTTATGCACAAATTTTCAGTTTGAAAATTACAAGATTCAACAGTCTCAACTGTTGCTTCACATATCAGTGGTTCAGACTAAATCTCTTCTTCTTCTTTCACAAGAAATTTTTCCTGTGTTGTAACAGCTTCAAATATAAATGCATCACTTCTTCCCTCATTCAAGAGACATTCTTCATAATTCTCTAATTTAGAGTAATTATCTCCTGAATGGTATTCTCTCATAATTTTGATAACTTCAAAAGATTTGTCATTCTCCTCTGCAAAACCTGTAATCACATCACAATTATTAGATTAAAAAATACAAGGCTTTACATCCTCCTGTTGATCTGAACTTGCCCAATATTTCAGAAAATTATCAATAATTCCCTCTTCAGCAAGGTAAACTTCTTGCTATCTTAAATATTCACCATAATTCATAAGATCTTTCACAGATCTTGAGTCTTCATCTGTACCCATAACTTCACTTTGTTCTTCTTCACAAATGGAAACTTCCATTGTCAACTCAGCTTCTGTGCGTTCTTCACATCACAATTGCACATTCATTCTCTGTTCAAGCTTTTTTAGCCCTTCTTCTAATTGAATATTCACTTACTGTTCTCTCTTCTGTTGTAGCCTCTGCCACTTTAGTTTCTTCTTCATGAGCCAACCAATTCTCTGGTTTTCTTCTATCATCAATATAAATTTATTAAATTGTTCTCTTATCTCATCTAACTCTTTGTCATATTCTTCATCAGTCAACTGCCTCCATATACCATTTTCCTTGGCATTTTCTTTCTCCTTCCTTCTGTTGTGGTATCTCTCAGAACCTCTGCTATCTCTTTTATGACTATCAGTAGTCATCTTCTTCTTCATCTTTATCTTCATGTGTTCCTCACTCATGTATCATGAGCTGTAATAAAGCCTCTGCAATAACAAGTCCTCCTTGTTAAAACTTACCTCATCAATCCTTTCCTCTGGATTTGGTCTTTTGGCAAGCACTGGTTCTCTATCTTCTGGAGCCTCTTGAGCATTCCTCTTTGCTCCTTCTAGGCTTCAACTCATCTACAACTTTTAAGAACAAAATTTTCCTTTTTATCCAACCTCTATTGGAATTCTTCAAGGTTTTGCCACATTCGTCTTCCACTTAGAGTCCTTTACTGGATTCCTTCATCACTGCTCTTAAAGATATGATCTTCTTTTTCTTGATTTTCTTTAACTGCCTGCAACCTGAATTCTGCAAAAATAATCTTCAAACCAGAGTTAAAATAACACTTATCAACTTACCTTCAAGATCTCTGTGTGATCTTGTTTCACCTCTCATCTGCACTGTATCTCTATGTGCTGCAATCTATCAGTTTCAAAATCTGATCTTTCTCCATCACACATGCATTCATTGTAAATCCAATTTAAAACAACTTGAACCTTCAAAAGAGCTATTTCCTGCTCTGATACCAAAAATGATGGCGCCTAAGCTACCAAAACCCACATTCTCCATATAAAAATTTCATGGTTCATTCATAACACAAAATAATCCTCAAATTGGGACTAAATCTAATGCAGAAGCTTCTTATTTAATATTCAAAAGAAGATTTCCTCACTTTTTATATCAAGGTTTTAAAACCCAATAATAATAGCTTCATATGTAGAAGCTGTCCCTTTTCATGATATTGTGATTATAAAAGAAACCCATTCATTTAACTTCCGACTATACAAAACCAACTTTGGATAAATATATCAAAGTATCAACATGTACTAACCTTGGCCCACATCTGTCAAATATCACACTTAACATTTCATTTGATTCAAAGTTTGACTTTGGTTAAAATTACCAAAGAGTAGAATTATGTAATTCAGAATTACATTCCTTGCTCATGCACTATGGTTTAAAAACCCAAAACACCACATAATATCATATCCGCTTATCATTTAGTTCTATGGGTTAAACTTCAAATAAACCACATAAATGTTTACGGGCCAACACTTTCATTTCACTTGCATATCCACAATATCCTTCATAGCTTAACTTTGGTTTAAAATACTCGAAAGTGTCAATAACTCAAACCTTATGTTATAAAGTTAACATAATACTTACCCTTTCCGCCGATCAACAAACCCCACACATGTTGATGCTCAAATTTCATATTAAATCACATATGGCCCACACTTATTTCAATGCACCTATTCATCGTCCATCGTTCATAAGATCGGACTGTTGAAACTTTATGGCGTTCCAACTCAATGATCCGACGGTTATCGCGTAACAAAGTTGCATACCCTTTTGATGTCCCAAACTCACGCGAAATGGTCGGTTTTGAATTACCGCCAATGCTACATGTCACTGCCTGAACGATATCGCGTTCGTTTAAGGAAATACCACTTACTACCCTTTTGCTACATGAAAACCATCAGTGGTTTTCAAAACCGTCTTCAATGTTCATTTGCCATTGACTCACAGTTCTGCCTTCATTCTTTGACTTATAATTCCACATGAAATCCTCAATGTAGCTCCTTCACACACTTACTCATGGTTCCATACTCCATCTCGACTCCAATTCAACTCTGCGAAATGAGAATTGACTCCAATTCAACTCTCGACAATTTGAATTCTGGCCTTATTCTATATCGATGTGAGTCAGCATATCAATGCATTTTAAACCCTTGTTCCAGTCCTGATCCACATTACTTGTTCGATCAGATATACTTCTGATACATATAGTCCAACGTATCTGAATACTAAATTGAAAATTCAGTTCCTCTTCTGAGTCATCAATCCTTTCAGTGATCAATGACTGCAACCTCATCCAGTCTTCTCAAATTGTATATGTAACCCTTATTGTGCTTCATCTCAAATATTTCGATTATGCCTGTCTCAAAATTTACATTAAACTTGTTAATGGTGTGCATAACCACTATTCAAACCCTTATCATAGAGTTTTATTCACACACCTATTCAAAAACTCTGAGTATTTCTCACACATAGTTCAATCAATCAATGCACACATAATTCAGAAACAATTTATTTATATATAAACAAATATTTAGATAGGTTTCTTCTTCTCTCAGGCCTGATTTTCTGATAAATGGCCTTTCTGTCAAAATTTCTCGTAGGCTTATAGCAAACCCCTGTTTGTCTAAACTTGAATCTCTACCTCTACTGTCTGTCTACTATTGCCTTGAGGCTTATTATTTTTATACAGAATAATCTAAACTAATTTAGGTTTAGATCCTCCATCATCTCAACAAATTCCTCAAAATTCTCAAAGTCCTAAAAACCTATACTTTATGTCTAAGGATCCTCTTTAATCCCATAAAATCATGAAACTAATTCTAACTTAAGATTTACAATAAATTCTCAAATCTCTCATTCCCTATGAAATCTAAACTATCCTAATTCTCTCATGTTCTCCAATCATTCGGGAACATTTACAAATTTCTATCAATATTTAATTCCTATTCTAAATGTCACTCAAAAACATTAATAATTACATAAGAAACCAATATTCTTTTGAAAACACAAGACCCCTATGTCTATTAAAATACAAAGGATTTTCTGAACCTAATGCCCTTGCATCACGTTGTAGTTAATCCAATTTGAGATAAATATTTTATTTTTATTTTATTTTTTATTAATATAGAAAATGAAGAGTTTAATGGTAAATGTTAATCAAATTTGAAACAAGTTTATGAGGGGGGGGGAAGGTGTGGGTTAATTCTCTAGAGGAGAGCTACATTCCTGCATTAATTAATTAATTTATTTCTTTATGATTATTAAAAAATATATTTATTTTCCCGTGAGTTTTGGGTTTTTGTTTCTTTAGTAATTGATAATTATTCCTTGGTAATTAGAATTAACAAGAATATTTTCTTTGAGAGATACATTTTACAACTTAGTATAAGGGTTATAATAAAAAACCATAAATAAATATAGATGTTCCATGAATTTTAATTAGAAATATTGTAAAATATAAATAAAATATATTATAAAATACAAATAATTTCACTTTCACTGAGCTAACTTGTTTGGTTTTTTAATATTACAAGTTAGTAAAAATATTTCACTTTCAAGTTCAATACCATAAATAAAATATTTTGTAACTATAGACAAATAAACTAATTAAAGATAAATAAACAATTATATAATATATTCAAAATATATATGTATGTGTTTATCCTACTAAAATATTTCAATACCCAAAATGAACAAATAATTAAAGTAAATAATTTAATGTTGTCTAATAGAGAGATGTATAATTCATTCAATTCTTAATAAAAAATTTAAATATGGCATTCAAAAATTATTCTTAATAATAAAAATATACATTGTAAGCCATAAATTAAATATTTTAATGTCAACTACGTAAATATTGTATTAAACAATTAAAAAAGATATATGATTATCATCTAATTTAACTTCTTGCCCCTGAATATTTGTGAAGTGTTCACCCGAAACGTTGAGCTCCTCAAGCAAAATACACAGGCTTCTAGAAGTTCTCAACAACAACATGATTAAACCAGTTTAAACCATTTCAAAGAGTTTCAAATTTAAGATTATCTAAGTTGACATGCCATTTAAATTATATAACTACTCTATTTTTTATAAGCATTAAATATATATCATTATATACAATTATAATACTAATTTTTTTTTAATGCATCTCTTTCATAAATATGTGAAAATAGATTTTGGAATATAATAATTAAAAAATAATTTCAATTTTAAAAATACAAAACTATAATATTTATTAAAACTTTGTATATTTCTATATTTGTTTGTGAATTAAAAAATATATTTATTATTTTCATTTCAATTATTTTCATTTAATTTTCAATTTTAAAATTTTATAAATGTAATTTTAGGAAAGCTAAATGAATAAATTAAATTTAGAAAAATACTACTTAAATTATGTTATTTAATGTTATTAAACAAAATATTTTTTTTGGAAAATAACTTATTTCTTTTTTATTGAACTATTTCATTAAATTATTTTAATCTTGATATTAACCATGGTCAACCATGGTCCAACGTTAAAAGGTGACAAAGATTGTCTCAACATGAAAATCAACCATGGTCAAACATGGTAAACCATGATTATTTTAGGGTTTATAACATTTATCTTATGCTACATATACCTTTGGTTTAATATTATTCCCTTTGGGTTTTAGTATTAATCACTTGGGTTTATAATATCAATCGTTTTGGTTTATTGATCTAAGAGATCATCTTCCTAGGCTATAATATTATTCATAGGCTTTATAATATTAATATTAGGGGTTAATATAAATCCCTTAGGTTTATAGTCATGGTTAACCATGGTAAACTATGGTCTAACGTCGCATTGTGACAAATATTGTCTCAATATGAACATTAACCATGATAAATCATTTTCAACCATCGTCAACCATGGTCAATCATGGTCACCCATGGTCCAACGTCACATTGTGACAAACATTGTCTCGATATGAAAATCAATCACGGTCAAGCATGGTCAATCATGGTCAAGCATCACATTATGATAAGGATTGTCTCAATATGGAAATCAACCATGGTAAACCATGTTTATTTTAGGGTTTATAATATTTATCTTAGGTTTAAATACCTTGGGTTTATAATTTTTATCCTTTGGGTTTATTATTCCCTTGGGCTTATTAATTGAGGGGTTCATATTCCTAGGGTTTAATATTATTCCGTTAGGTTTATAATGCCTTGAGTTTTCAGTATTAATCACTAGGGTTTATTTTTCGCTTGGGTTTATAATTTCAATCATGATCAACCATGTTTTATAAATTCAATCATGGGCAACCATGGTCCAACGTCACATTGTGACAAATATTGTCTCAATATGAAAATCAAATTTGGTCAGACATTGTCCAATGTCACATTGTGACAAAAAATCTCTTGATTTTAAAATCAATCATGGTCAAGTATGTTCAACCATGGTTCAATGTCACATTGTGACAAATATTGCCTCAATATGAAAATTAACCATGGTCAAACATGTTTATTTTAGTGTTTATAATATTTATCCTAGGGTTTATATACCTTGGATTTATAATATAGTCCCTTGGGTTTAATATTATAAACCATAGTCAACCATGGTCAACCATTTTTTATAAAATAAATGTTGGTAAAACATGGTTAATCATGGTCAACCATGGTCCAATGTCGCATTGTAACAAAGATTGTCTCAATATGAAAATCAATCATTGTCTCAACCATGGTGTAACATCACATTATGACAAAGATTATCTCAATATGATAATCATAGTCAGCCATGGTCAATCATGGCTAACCTTGGTCAACCTTGGTCAACCATGTTTTATAAAATTAAACATGGCCATCCATGGTCAATCATAGTAAACCATGGTCAAACATCACATTGTCACAAAAATTGTGTTGATATTAAAATCAATCATGGTTAAGCATGCTCAACCATGGTCCAACGTCACATTGTGACAAGGATTGTCTCAATATGAAAATAAACCATAGTCAACCATGTTTATTTTAGTGTTTATAATATTTATCTTAGGGTTATATACCTTGGGTTTATAATACTTCTCCCTTGGATTTAATATTATTCCCTTGGGTTCATAATCCCTTGGTGTTTTAGTATTAATCCCTTGGGTCTATTATTCCCTTGGGTTTATAATATCAATCCCTTGGATTTATTATTCACTTGGGTTTATAATATCAATCATGGTCAACCATGTTCAATCATAGTCAACCATGATGAACCATGGTCCACCATGGTCGAATGTCACATTGTAACAATTGTCAGCTCAATATGAAAATCAATCATGGTAAATCCTGGCCCAACATCCCATTGAGATAAAATTTTCTCGATATGTAAATAAATCATTGTGTCAACCATCATCCAGTGTCGCGTTATGACAAATATTGTCTGAATAATATAATCATGGTAAACCATGGTCAACCATGTCAATCATGGACAACCCTAGTAAACCATTGTCAACCATGTTTTATAAAATCAAACATGGTCATCTATGGTCAATCATGGTCAACCATAGTTGAAATTCACATTTTCACAAAGATTGTGTTGATATAAAAATAAACCATGGTTAAGCATGCTCAACCATGGTCCAATGGTTCATTGTGACAAGGGTCATGTTAATATAAAAATCAACCATGGTCAACCATGCTTATTTTAGTGTTTATAATATTTATCTTAGGGTTTATATACCTTCGGTTTATAATATTAGTGCCTTGGGTTCATAATCCATTCAGATATTAGTATTAATCCCTAGGTTTTATTATTCCCTTGGGCTTATAATATCAATCCTTTTGGTTTATTATTCCCTTGGGTTTATAATATCAATCATGGTCAACCCTGGTCAATCATAGCCAACCGTGGTCAACCAGGTTTGAATTTTGCATTGTGACAATGATTGTCTCAATATGAAAATCAACCATGGTCAACAATGGTTCAATGTCGCATTGTAACAAATATTGTCTCGATATAAAAATCAATAATGGTCAAGAAAGGTCATCCATGGTCCAAACCTCGGATTGTAACAAGGATTGTCTCAATATGGAAATCAAACATGGTCAACCATGGTCAAGCATGTTGTTTTTACGGTTTATATACTTTGGATTTATAATTTTTATCCCTTGGGTTTATAATATCAATCTCTTAGGTTTATATTCCCTTGGGGTTTTAATATTAATCCTTATGGTTTATTATTCCCTTGGGTTTATAATATCAACTATGGTAAACCATGTTTTATAAATTAAATCATGGTAAACCATGGTCCAATGCCATGTTGTGGCAAATATTGTCTCAATATGAGAATCAACCATATTAGTCCCTTAGGCTTAATATTATTCCCTTGGTTTGGTAATCCCTCGGGGATTTAGTATTAATCCCTATGGTTTATGATATCAATTTGTTGGATTTATTATTCGCTTGGGTTTAAAAAATCAATCACGGTTAACCATGGTCAATCATAGCCAACCATGGCCAACCATGGTCGAATGTCTCATTGTGACAATGATTATCTCGATTTGAAAATCAACCATAGTCAACCATGGTCCAACGTCGCCTTGTGACAATGATTGTCTCGATATGCAAATCAATCATTGTCTCAACCATGGTATAATTTCACATTATGACAAACATTGTCTCAATATGATAATCATGGTCAACCATGGTAAACCATGGTCAATCATGGTCAACCTTGGTCAACCACGGTCAACCATGTTTTATAAAATCAAACATGGTCATACATGGTCAATCATGGTCAACCATGGTTGAAATTCGCATTGTCACAAAGGGTATGTTGATATTGAAATAAACCATGGTTAAGCATGCTTAACCATGGTCCAACGTAGCATTGTGACAAGGATTGCCTCAATATAAAAATCAACCATTGTCAACCATATTTATTTTAGTGTTTATACTATTTATCTTGGGTTTATATACCTTGGGTTTAAAATATTTGTCCCTTGGGTTTAATATTATTCCTTTGGGTTTATTATATAAATCATGGTAAATAATATTAAATCATAGCCAACCATGGTCGTCCATCGTCAACTATGTCAAAATATCGCATTATGACAATGATTATCTCAATATGAAAATCAACCATGGTCAATTATGTTCCAATGCCGCATTGTGACAAATATTTTCTCGATATGGAAATCAATCATGGTCAACCATGGTCAACCATGGTCCAATGTCATGTTGTAAAAAGGATTGTCTCAATATGGAAATCAGTGATGGTCAACCATGTTCAATTGTGGTCAACCATGGTTAATCATGGTCAACCATTGTTCAACCTTGCATTGGGATAAATATTTTCTCAATTTGAAAATAATTGTCTCAACCATGGTCCAATGTCGCATTATGAGAAAAATTGTCTCAATATGATAATCATGGTCAACCATGGTCAATTATAGTCAACCTTGGTTAGACATATTTTATAAAATCAAACGTGGTCATCTATGGTCAATCATGGTCAACCATGCTCAAACGTCACGTTGTCACAAAGATTGTGTTGATATGAAATCAAGCATGGTTCAGCATGCTCAACCATAGTCTAACATTGCAATGTGACGAGGATTGTCTTAATATGAAAATAAACCATTATCAACTATGTTTATTTTATTGTTTATAATATTTATCTTAGGGTTTAGATAGCTTCGGTTTATAATATTAGCCCCTTGGGTTTACTATTATTTGAAACCATGGTCAACCATGGTCTACCATGTTTTATAAAATTAGTCATGGTCAACCATGGTTCAATGCTGCATTATGACAAACATTGTCTCAATATGATAATCAATCATTTTCTCAACCATGGTCCAATGTCACATTGTGACAAAGATCGTCTCAAAATAATAATAACGGTCAAACATGGTAAAAAATGGTCAATCATAGAATTTAAAGTGAAGTATTAAATTAATTAATAATATTTAATTTACACTATTTATATTTAATATTTAAAAATATTTAATTTACAATATTTATATTAATAAATATTTATGTTTAATATTTAATAATATTTATTTTACAAAATTTATATTAATATTTATTTACTTAGTCTTAATTAAGTAATTTGTATTAATATTTAATTAACAATATTTATTTTAATAAATATTTATTTAATGATCAATATTTATAGTAATAAAAAAATAAAAATAATAATGATAGTGATGATGATGGTTACAGTCTCCTAAGACCAATGCAGTCTATCGGACCTAAAGAAAGGAGAAATAATCTAAGTTTGATTCTTCAAAATCTTGTTTCTATGGTCAAAGAGAAGGGAAATAAGTTCTCGAAGATCGTTATGGGTGGATTGGCTTAATAGGTCAAGAAGACTAGAAGTGTGGCAGATGGTAGGGAATTGAGAGTGAATGCGAGTAAGAGTAGGGCAGTTTAAAAGGAAGTGATTTTCATCTTCCACCTTCTTAGAATCACAAATCTGACAGATTCTATCATTCTAAGGGGTCTTGGGAATAAACCACTGCCTGGTCTCACTCCAAAGCTCATGGGAACTAGTTCTTATCTTAGCGATGTTCAATTATTTCTTATTTTTGGACAACACAGAGACATAATTTTGATTATCAAGGGTGGGGTTGATCACTTCCTTATAGTATATTAGCTTCCTTTTCCCCTCCATCTCGTGATCCTCCCACAAATTTTCCTTAAACTTGGAGGTAATAGTATTTTTAATATTATCTTTACTTCCCATATCAAGCTCCACCTTAATTCCCCAATGGTTGAGCAAGGATTGGGCATCCTTATTTATTGAATAAATTAATTATTATTAATATTTATAACAATAATTACTATTATTATTTTTTGTATTTGTATAATAATAATAGTAATGTCAATTAATACTAATAATCATAATAATTATATCAACCATATTTACTAATGTAATTGTGTTAGTTTTAACATTATCATTATTAATTTATCTTTAATTTTGACTTTAATATTATTATTATAATAATCTAAAAATATTATAATATTTGGTGGGTGTTAAAAATAATAATTAACCTTGGTTTTAACGTCATTATTATAATAATATAAAAAAGTTTCATCACCATAATAATATAAAAAAATTATAAAATTGTCTTAAAGTTAAGAGAAATTTGAATTTTTTTATATTACTAGATTTTTGGCTTCTGTGATCCATCAATAAATTAAGAATAAATCTTTCGGTAAAAATCACATTATCATGAAAAAAGTCGACACATTTTGAACCAACCAGTGTGGTTCATCATCAGGACTAGGTGAGAGATGAGATCAATCGTTAAGTATAAATAGATGTAGGCGAGGCAAAGAAAACTGTTAAATTCAGCTAATTTGAACCAACCGTTTTGGATTTTATAGTCAAATTAGCTGATTTTAACGGTTTTCTTTGCCTTGCCTACATATATTTATACTTAACGACTGATCTGATCTCTCACCTAGTCTAAGGAACCACACTAGTTGGTTCGAAATGCGTCGACTTTGTTCATGATAATGTGATTTTTACCGAAAGATTTCTTCTTAATTGAATTTTTTTAATTAGACACTCCACCTATAATGCATCATATCACTTGTGTTTGTGATGGCTTAAGTGTTCACTAGAAACCTAGATTTTTTTTTGGTAAACTTAGACACAAGACATCATTTAAGTTCAAAAAAGTTTTACACTACTATATTCAATTGGTAAAATCATCATCAATTTTATGGATTATTTAAAATTTTATTGTAATCAATTTTTTTAATTTCAGAATTACCATCAATCGCTCGAATGTAAACTACTAATAAATTAGTATCTTCAAATTACTAATGACAAAAGTTTGATTTTTTAATTACTATTTAACGAAAATTATGGATATTAATCCACTCAGAATGAATATTTTGGCAATGTCCTCGAATTTTGAAGGAGTGTTGGGTTCATGGATTGGCATGTGCATTTCTACCAACCTAAGCATTGAACTTGGTAATGATAGATTCTGGGGTTCAGTGATGTGGCTTATGGTGTTCACTGGATTATATTGAGAAAAATTATTCAGCCGTAGGCTTATTTCCAGGTCATATTATTTCCAAATTTTATTTTATTTTTCCCTTTTCTCTTTATATAGATTGATGGATGTATTTTTGTGATGTGTATAATAGAGCTCCTGCAAAGTAGACAAAGCAGTGTAATCAAGATGTTGTTAGTTTCTTCTCACAACAAGGTATGCAGCAGAAAGTAGGTATGCAACAGAAAGTCTTGAGAACGTGGTCCAACTTTTAGGTGGGAGGTTTCGTCTTCATTGGTCATGTGGTCTAGTCCGAATGTGGTCTAGTTCGAGATAAAACTATGTACTCCTAAAAATTACTTAATAATAATAATTCTCTTTTTCCTCTTAAATTTATTATTATTAATAATAATTCTTTCTTTCCTTCTTTTAATGTTATCAATAATAATAATGATAAAATTTCTTTTTTTCTTTTTAAAATTTTTATTAATCTATCTACTAATAATTTTGATCCCTTTTTTTTTAGCCTCCTCAATAAAGGGATTAATTTTGTCGTGGCCCCTAAAAATATTCTCATTGATGACATTATTTGTAACATTGAATTTGGTATTAGGGTCTTTTTGATAAGTTTAAAGAGTTCATAAGGTAAGATTGTGTTATTGTTCTTAGGAAGGCTAAGCCTCCCAAAATAAACCTTAGCAGAAAAGAATTTCTTGCCCTTAAATCCCTTAGGGATATCCCTGACATTGTCATTCTTAAAGCTAAAAAATGTGGGGCCGTCGTCATTTTAGATAAATCTAAGTATGTTAACAAAATGATTGGTAATATTTCTAATAACGCTAGTTACATCAAGCTTAATAATAATCCCTTAAGTCAGTTTCTAAGGAAGTAACCACCACCATTAAATCAAATAATTCCCTTAAACCTCTTTTTAAAAAGCATCTCGAAAGCAGACCCCTCATCCACAGAATATATGGCCTTCCAAAAATTCATAAAATTGGGGTCCCCTTGTGACCTATTGTTAACAAAATAGATGGGCCTACTTATCTTCTTGCTAAATTCTTGGCTCAAAATATTAAACCTATTGTTGGTCACATTGATTCCTATGTTAAGGAATCTACGTCCTTTGTTAAATATTGGAGAGATATTAGGTTGGACCCCCATGAATTGTTAGTTAGTTTTGACATTGTTTCCCTTTATACCAAAATCCTTATTCAATAGGCCATCGATGTCATTAATCAGATCACTGACCATAACACGACTAAATTATTTGGTCTCTACCTCACCTTGACTTTCTTCAGTTTCCAAGGTGAGTTCCATGAACAAAATGTGTAGTTGTGATGGGTGCCCCTCTTTCCCCTATAGTTGCTAACTTATTTATGAAGGATTTTGAGACCAAGTCTTTAGCCCCAACTCAGTTTATCACTAAAATATGGAAGAGGTTTGTTGATTGTACTTTCCTCATTTGGCCCCATGGACACGAGAAATTAGATCGGTTTCTTAGCCATCTTAATTCCCAATTATAATCCATCAAGTTCAGGATGGAGGTTGAGGTGAATAGGTGTCTTCCCTTCCTTGACATACTCCTCTCTAGAATAAATGATGGTTCCATTTCTCACCAGTTTTTTCACAAAAAAACTAACACAGAACAATATCTTCATGCAAGTTCTCACAATTTTTCAACGCAAAAAATTGGTGTTCTTAGCACTTTGACAACTCGTACACTGCTAATTTCTGATGAGAACCTCTTGGAGCAAGAGAAATCTCATCTTCTTGAATTTTTTCAAAATAATGGATACAACAGAGCTCAAGTCTTAAAGGAATTTCATAAATCCTGTAAATAATTAAGGGTTAATATTGCTCATGTTGGTCCTATCTCTAAGGTTCATCTCTCTTTTATCGAATGGACCATGGATAGGATTTCCAATATCCTTAAAAAGAATAAATTTTCTTATTCATTCAAACCTCTTAACACCATTAAAATTTTTCTAGGCTATGTTAAGGACCTGATAGTCCCTAGAGACATGAAAGGTGTCTACTTGATCCCTTTCCCATGTGGGATTCCCTACACTGGAGAAATCAGTCGCACCATTAACCAGAGAATCCAATAGCATGCAATAGACATTAGTCACAATTGCTCCCGCTCATAAGCTCTAGCTCACCATACGGAGAAATCCAAGCACCATGTATGCATTTAGGATTCCATAGTCATTGCTACGGTTGATCACTTCCACCACAGGAAGCTTAGAGAGGCTATCGAGAATGAAAAGCATGGAATCAATCTCAAGAGGGATAATGGTTGGAAATTAAGTAAGAGTTACATTCTATCCCTCTCTTCCTGATTCCACCCATGTCTTCTCTTTTATTTTATTTCATTTCATTTATTTATTTTTAATTTCATTAATATTTTTATTGCTTTCAATATTAATGGCTTAATTCTATTGTTTTTCTTTTTTTTTAGATTTTCATTATAATTAAAAAAAAGAAAAGAAATTATATTAATAAAATTATTAAAATTATTCTAGTAAGTATTCTAATTATTTCTATTCTTTGTTAAACCTGGTAATATTATTAATTTTATTTAATTATTATCATTTGATCTAATGCATGAGATTTATATAATTAAAATAATTAAAATAAAACAAGGACTAGGTTTATAATTAAATAAAAACTTATTATTTATTAAATTAGTTACTAAAGGCTAATTCCTAATTCGGATTCCTTGACATTTTATAATTATTTAATTTAATTATTCCTAACAACTTCTTTATAGCTAAATAATATTTTCATAACAAATTCCTAACAACTAATTTATAATATTATTTTAATTTATTTAATAACTAATTTACTAATGGCTAATTCCCAATGACTAGTTCTGGACCCTAATGCATCCTCACTATTTATTATTCAGGTTTGATTGATTTATTCACCTTTTTCCTAAAGATTAATAGCATTAGTTGGTTTGAAATGTCGACCAAATCCTAATAATGTGATTAATCCAAAAAAAAAATTATTATTTACAATATGGATCACAAAAGACTCAGATCTTACACAATTTCTAATTGAAAAAAAAAAAATACGAAATGAGTTTAATTTTCTTTGTTGTATTCTTAAAAAAAGGCATGCATAAAGATGAAATTTGTATGTGTTATGTAAACGATTATGATCCCATAAAAGTGTTTTTCTATGTAAACATTAACTTGATTATAGAGGTAAATCTAAATGAATGTAAAAATGCAAATGGTATTTTGAAAAAAAAAGGTCCATTGTTTATTAGTTTCTTATCTTCATTCCATCATAATATAATATTTTAAATTTATCATATATGAACTGGTCAACATATTAAACTATGTTTCTTCACATCCAAGGCTATCTTCAGTGGCTTTTTTTTTTTTTTAATTGATTCCACCTACTTGCTTAGAAATGAAGAAATTAATTGAATATGGTAGAAAAATCTCAAATAAATAGAATACTAAAATTAATTGAATATGGTAGAAAAATCTCAAATAAATAGAATACTTCAAAATACTAAAAGTTGGCATATGAACTCATATGGTTTTGTCTATTGGTTTTGCTCCATCAAACTAGTTTTCTCATGAATACAAATCCTACACTAATTATATTCACAACTACTAGAATCATAGTGGAAACAAGAGTGGTTGTTACCCATCATAGTGGAAACAAGAGTGGTTGCGGGGTAACAAGTCCCTGCCGCCAGCCAGATCATGTGCGGTATACATTATATACAAAGATTCATTGACCAGAGCTAGTAAGTTGGACATGGGGTGTCAGTATTCTAAATGTGGCAAACACGTTGATTATTTTAACCCCTTGGTCATCCCAGAGTATCTTTATCTCTCCAACTAGTAACTACAATCTATCAACGGTTCGTTGAGATGATTCAAAAGGGAAAGAATGTTTTTAGTTTTTTAAATCCATCATTGAATGAACAATAAAATTTAATAATTTTGGTTTAACATTAAAAAGATAAACACTACTCTAATCACAATTTTTGATAGGTAATGAATTCAACATTAAAGTGATTCATAGGTAATTCTAATTTCAATGTTTTAAAAGCTCAACCTTAAAGAATACAGTGAAAGACAGACGATGGATAATCACGTCACGTGACGGAGAAACACACAATGTTTATTGGAAATAGTAGACAAGCCAACACATTGAACGGAAAGAGACGATGCCGATGAAGAGAATAATGATGTTAGAAGGGTTTCTCGCAGTAACATTTCTTATTCTCGAACAGATGGGCGCAGTGGTAGCTGCCATGCTGAAATCCTTCATATTTTCAAATCGTCTCCATATCTAGTACCAAACATGAGCTGAAACTTGGTTGTAAAAATTGCCACGAAACGATAAAATTTGATAATTTTGGTTTAACATTAAAAAGATAAACACTACTCTAATCACAATGTTTGATAGGTAATGAATTCAACGTTATTCTAATTCCAATGTTTTAAAAGATCAACCATAAAGCATACAATTAAAGACAGACGGTGGATAATCACGTCACGTGACGGAGAAACACACGATGTTTATTGCAAATAAAGGACAAGCCAACACATTGAATGGAAAGAGACAGTGTCGATGAAGAGAATAATGATGTTAGCAGGGTTTCTCACAATAACATTTCTTCTTCCTGAACAGATGGGCGCGGTGGTAGCTACCATACTCAAATCCTCATATTTGCAAATCGTCTCCATACCTAGTACCAAACATGAGCTGAAACTTGGCTGTAAAAATTGCCACGATAGATAAATGTGTGGGACAAGTGGTGAAAAACAAATCACTACATGGGCCCATCTATGGACCACTTGTCTCATTAGTGATAGAACTCTTTTCACTGCATGAATGATCTCTACTCATCGAAGCTCTAGTCGGTGCATGAAGCAAGGGTCTGTTGATGCATGAATGATGCTCCTGTCAGTGCAGATAGAAACTCTGGTTGGTGCAGCAGTGCCAGTTGTAAGTGCAGCTTGCTCCAGTCTCATTGCCTAAAGGTCATTGCTTATAGCAACGAATGTCTATGATCCTATGGTTATGATTTATGACCTTATGACTATGATCA
This sequence comes from Pinus albicaulis, assembly GCA_034641835.2. Lineage (NCBI taxonomy): Eukaryota > Viridiplantae > Streptophyta > Pinopsida > Pinales > Pinaceae > Pinus > Pinus albicaulis. The sequence continues at coordinate 465,906,273 of CM076579.1, read as the reverse complement.
ATTGGCTATGACTAGCACTTACTAGCTGCACTTACTGAGAAGATAATATAAAAGAGACTTCTTTGAGGGGAAAGATCTATTCTTCTGGAAATAAAGAAGGGGGCTTAATTTCATTTTTCGGGAAGGGGCTAGAGGCATACATGTAGTGAAACCACTTCTATGCGCAGCGGGTTAACAGCTTTAGTAAATGGTTTACAGACACAGTGTTATATTATGAAAGTTTGTTTTTTAAGTAGGGGGTGTGTGTCTGAAGTCCTTCTCACTGGAAGGCAAACATGCCAAGCTTGATGGGTGTCTGTTCTGCCAAAGTTTCCCTAGAGAAGCAGGTTTTATTTTGTAATTTTTCTTTATTTTTTTTGGAATACAGGGGTATCTCTGAAATATGGGATTTTTTTCAACCTGTAACAACCCCAATTCTTCAACATTTCCCTGGTAGTAGTAGGCTTTCCAGTCTAGCAGTTGGGTATTATGCACTGGGTTTGGCTGTACTGGGTATATAAAGCGCATCATATGTATTCCTATATGAAATATTATTCATGGTGTTATTATTTTCAACATGTAAAAGGATTATCAGAATGTTTTTAAGTTTTAATTGAATTTACAGTCATTTTCTCTCTTTTGGTTTGAGCCCAAGCGACACCTGACTGTGAGATGTAGGTTAAAGCCCAGAAAATGAATTCCTATATGAAATATTATTCATAGTGTTATTATTTTCAACATTGAAAAGAATTATCTGAATGTTTGTGTTTTAATTGAATTTACAATCATTTTCTCTCTTTTGGTTTGAGCCCAAGCAGCACCTGAGTGTGAGATGTAGGTTAAAAAAAGGTGCAGTGTCATTCAATCGGACAGCTAAATGGAAATTGTGTCTATTCGTGCACAGATGATTGATCCCACCTCCGCATATTTCAGATTGGGGGGAGTTGCAGTCTGGGGAGTACTTATTTTTTCCAATTATTTTTTGTTTTCCTACTGTTACATACGTTGGATTGTCAAATGTTTATTTTTTTTAGACGTTTCTACACTTTCATTTTCCTACTGTATGGTTCTTCTTTATACTCTCAATATTGCACTCATGGGCTTACGTAATGCTGGGAGAAGTACAGAGCTTAGTGTATCGAAATGGTATTTTGTCAATTCTATCGTATTAGCAGCAGCCCATCATTTCAAGCGGCACACCACTGAAACCCATGCCGGAAGGGAAGGAAGTGACAGAAAGATGGAAGGATTGAGTTTCTACTTCACTTTCTGTGGCCATATTTGGTACTACAGTTTGGTATTAGAAAATTCAAACAAATTCCCTGAGAATGGTATTGTTATTGTTTCCTATCGCATTTGCATACATAAATGTTTCTTTTTTTTACTTGATCTTTCCTATATGGTGATGCATTAAAAAAGTAATAGTAAGTTTAAAGATAAAGCTAGGATGTAGATGAGGCAGCTTAAGTTGAACAACCAGGAGGCTCTATAATAACTAAAAAAATAAAATTTTTCTCCTTTACCTATTGTTTGTTGCGTTGTTTGCTCCTCCAGAATGATATGAGAAAGGATCCTGAGAGAGCAGATAACAAGGAAAAGAAAATATTATTACAGACAACAAACTAAGACAGGTATGTTTGTTTTAATTTTTTTAATACAAATTATAATGTGATTTTTTTAATATTTCGAATAATGAAGTTAAAGATATGTTAAATTTCACAAAAAACTAGTGGGATCTTTCAGTTGATGAAAATTAGTACCTGTGTATCTGTGTATATCACATCCAAAATCGTTTCTTCTAATGGTGTCGTTTCTTCTAATGACGGTAATGGTAGTTAATCTTCTTCTTTCTCTAACTCTGTCCCTTTTGCTGTCCCTTTTGCCCAAAGTTGTTATGAAAAGTGCAATGCCTAAGGAGATGTGTTAAAGTGGCTGCGGTGGCTAAGGAGATGGGTTAAAGAGGTGGAATGTTGTTAGAAAAGTGGAATACTTTGCAACTGCACACGTTTTCAAACACATATCACTTATTTTTCAAACCCTCACCAACAAAAAAAATGTTTTTAGAACGTAAAAATTTTATGTTTATGAATTAATGCCAGCATTACATTCACGGATCTTAAAATCGGGATATCATTTGGAGTTTAACATGTGTTCGAAAACACTTTGTTCAATATGAGGCCAAATAAGACCTCAAAATTTCTTATTGGCTGAAATAACACCAGGATGAGGCCCATATATTAAGCAAAAGGTGCTCTGAGATATAAAATTAAAAAAATTGATTTAAATCGACTTATAAATTTTGATTACTGTGCAGCGACTAATCAAAATCTGGCTACCATATACAATAGTCCCTACAGCCCTGAAGGGCGCAGGGACTAATAAGAAACCATGGAATTATATCAGAATTGGGAAATTTGAATATGTTTCCCTTCAAGGTATTTGTATCTGAAATATGTGAAATGAGTCGAGATGAACGATACAATTTATTGAAATGAAGAAACGTTTCTATCTACAAAATTATTCTCGTTAAACTAAATTTATTTTCTATTCTTTATTCCTTGTGTTCGTTAATTTGAGATTGAATTTCTGAAGATGAAGCATGAAATATTAGAATAGATGAAATATCACTTGAGAATGAATTTCTAAAGATGAAGGGTACACCATTAGAATAAGATGAAATATCATAATTTTTTTTGGTTTCAAGAGATTCATAATCTCTTCTTATGGCTTCGCAGGTGCACATGGTGCAAATTGTGGATTCATGTTTTAATTGGAACATTGAGTTGCATGTACATATTGATACCTCTAACAATCCAGATGGGAAAATTTCCTAAATTGTATTGCACATTTCCTCGACCCAAATGGAAAAAAGGCTCTTGCATTACAGTCCACATTTACTTCTTAAAATTTCATGTTTACCACAAACCAAATACCAAATAGAGCATTATGTCATTTTTATTCATAAACATGAAATTTCTTGAACACATGACATCATACCATAGATATTTCAGTAATAAAGAAAGGATAATAATCATAAATAATTTGTTAAAATATGAAGTTTTAAATAAATAAATATAAAAATATTATGAATAAATAAAGTTAAAAAAAAAATATTAAGGAATACAATAAAAAAGAGTTAAATTACGAAAAATATTGAACTAAGAATAACTTAAAACAAATAAATAAAAGTTGCCATGATGACGATTGCGTGTATGCGGATCACTTTAAAATTATTTTCTATTTTGTGAATGATTTTTTCTATTGTTTTTTTCTATTTAATTGGCGAAGAGGAGCATTATATTATTCATTATTTTGGAAGAATAGTGTGGTGAGACAAAGGATTCCTTGGCAGTAGTAGTTGATTGAAAACTCAGGGTGGCCATCTATAGAAAGACTATGTGCAGTTGAGCCTATGGTTGAGTAGAGAGTCATAGCCAAAAAATTTGACGTGGTTAGCGGGATTCAAATAGTTTTTAACTCCAAAATCACAAGTAGATAATATTATTGCTACAAATAAGTCGTATTTTCTCGTGTTTTTTGAAAATTCTATGTAATTAGTATAATAGTTTGTGTTTTGATTATTAATCGTATGATTGATATAATTAGTTGTACATTTTAGTTTTTGGGTTGTTACATATAGTATCAGAGAAAGTTTCAACTCTATATGACATGTAGGTATATTATGTTTGAGAAAAATACTTAATTAAGGTTAACATATATACTCTAAATATATTATCATAATTCTTTTTATTTTTTAAAATAAAGGATTCTAATTCAATCTCCTCCTCGCTATGATCTTGTCTCATAATTAAAATTTTATGGACGTGTGTAGTATTCCCAAACGTGTTTGGCTTGAGAAAAAGTGAGTTGAACCCTTGGCTTTTGGTGTGAAAATAAACAATTATTCACATGTGAACATAAATCCCTTAAAACAGTCATGGTTATTTATTTGGAATAGAATGATAGATTTAACCATATTTCATTGGGGTGTAGGTTTTATTTAACAATACATTATGTTTAACCATATTTCATTGTGGTTTAGTGTTTATTGGGTTTCCATGTTTTTTTTATATATTTTCAATATATTGTGCAATGGACAATGAAAAAAATTATTTCTTAACAAAACCCCAAAGAGGGCACGACAATTCTAGAAATAAATAAATAAAAACTATGCTTGCATGTTATGTTTTACCATGTGATATATAGGAGGTAAAATGATCTTTGTATACTTTTAAGGTTTAACCAAGTTATTTTTGAGAACTTTTACCCATTATCGCACCAAAAATCCTAGTTAAATAGAAATTATTACATATTCCTTTAAATTGATATTTTCTTTATTTAGTATAAAAAAAATGGGTACTGCAGGGTAGCAAGTCCCTGCCTTGAGTGGCGCTTCATTAAGTAGTGCTAAAACAAAGGGACACAAAAAATATGTTTTAATATGATAAATATCTTTGAAATTGTAAGACAGAAGAGATGACATTAGCGTTTGATTGAAGAAAATAAAGAAAGTGATATGGGCATGACATGAGCACCATAAACATTATAGGGGGCTCCTATGGGGATAGGAGATAGGTAACCAAAAGTGACCACTGGAGACTTCGAATGTTTATATCATTCCATGGGAAGAGGATGGTGTTAAAGCCCAAGGAGAAATTGTGGAAGTTAAATGGGTTGTAAGAGACATAGGAACTTGACTTGGACTAAATAATGACTTAGGTAAGGTTAGGAGTCAATATTAACTTAAGACTCAAAAAAATCGATCTAAATTTTGACAATAGTGTGAAAAAAGAGAAATTTGTGCTAAATTCAAGTTTTGGTAAAAATTCCAGATACTAATTCATATATAAAAAATCCATCTTTTAGGATTAAAAAATTGAAGGTGAAGATAGGATCGGTGAAAACATACCTCTCATAATGTAGTTAAGTAAGAGGTCTCGTAGTTTTGAATATGTCTTGTTGAAATTAGGTGGTTATGGAGGACAAGTTGGAGACTTGAAGGAGGGGATGATTTGTAATATTGTTGTCCGTGGAGGAACTATTGGTCACTTTCCAAATCATTTACATTAGATAGATCTACAAGGTGCATAATAGAAATATGAACAATATTTTTCAAGTTTGTGGCACATAATTGTGTACTTTCATTGGCTTTGGATTTCGAGTTTTATTATCCACCCAATTTTTTTGAAGCATGATGTAGAGTGTATCGAGGCATGGGCTAGATTAATAGAAGGTGGATGCAGATGGATCTGACAATGCCAAGTAGTTGAAAGAAGTTCAAGTTGTCAAAGGATTGTAAGTCTGAGAAGCAGACTAATCGACATGGATAGGAAATTCATGGAGATCTTGCCAAAGTGGAAACAAGCTTGAGTGGAGGACAATGTAATTCTTGTTCCCTTTTGGGAATACTTATGAACTTTACCCCTTGATTGCTTAATAAAACAATGAAAAACATGGCATGTTTTGAACTTAAAAGGGAAGATAAAAAAACCTAGATTTTATTTCATCGAAAACTCAAAAACTTAGAAATATTTGTGTAGGATCAAGGATCAGCTAAGGTTATTTTCATCCAACTTATATTATTCCTATCAAATATTTAGGTTTACATCTACTCGAATACTGGATTTTCTGTAAAAAATGAATAAATTTCATTCTACAAGCAGAACAACACAACATAATGTATTTACTTAAACTACATAAAACAGAGTTATGGAATTTATGGCAGCATGAGAATTGCAAATATAGATATTTTTTTCCAGAAATTCAATTGGAAATAGAAAAAACATGGCCCATGATACCTACTGCAGTGGCACATATGTGATTGGTGTTGATACCAATTCCAACCCCAATTCTTCTAGAGGGTCGGCCTGATTTGGAGGAATTGAAGGAAGACCTCAACATAACAATTCCTTACATGATAAGAAGGGCACAATAATACAATTTTGGTTCTCTGTAAAAAGAAGAACATACAAAAAGTAGAGTCAATGATTCTCTCTTTCTCCAATTTGTACAAATATTCTCTCGATTTGGACATGTTACTGGTTCTGGATCACGAAATGGCTATGGGACTATCTAAGCACCTGTCGTTACACCTAGATCTATTAATATTGATTCATTAGAAGAAGAAATTGTTGGATTAACTAGATAGATATCTACATAGATACATAATCAACTACTGGATCAACATAATCCACTAAACTGACTAAATAAAAACACAAATAGCTAACAAGAATTTCAATATTAAATTAAGTTCACTATTGTTTGATTCATTATATATCAGTAGGAATATGTAAAAATCATAATAATTAGAAGTTTTTTACCACATTTATGGATGTAAGCTTAAAACATGTAAATGTGCTACAAAATGTAGAAGAGAAGCAAAAAAATGTTAGTGATTTATTATCAATGTTTGTTAGTGATCAATTGACTAGAACATATGGAGGTTTATTTTGATTTGTTAAGACATACTTTATTTCAATAAAGGTACTAATTTTTTTTCAATGCAAACAATTGGATTACATATATAATTTTCATCAAGATCTTTTCAAGATTGCATGAAGAATGCCTCATGTTGTCATTTGTGAATGTATTAGTTTAAGAAGAACATTGAAATTATGGGAAACTTGTATCATGATTTGTGAAGGCAATAGTTTAAGAATAATATCATAATAAAATCAAATAAATGTGCTATAGATATATGGTTGGTTAATAAATATGTAGTGTATTTAAAAATTTGGATTCGAATTTTTAAGGTATGGTGGGCTACTCATGTCATGACGTACTCGAAGGTATTTTGATTCATGGAAAATGGCTATGCATAGACTCTCTAAATTTATTTTTTTCCCATAGTGTCTTTCAAGGCCCTTGTTTCGTAAATGCATTTTCTTTCTAGACTGCAATTTTGTGCTATCAATCTGTGCAAAATATACCATGGGGGTGTATGTGATTGAAAGATTCAAGAAAATAAAATCATATTTATAACTCAAATAGATAACTCATTGATCATATAGATCCTAGTTTTATTCCCTAATTCTTTCTTTTGGTATTTTTTTTGCAGGTTGGTGAAGTACGTGAGCTTTCAGAAATATTCCACTAGAAAGGAGAAGTTGAGAGAGGACTACCCAATTGGAAAAATTATGAAAAGGATCACTTGGTTGAAGAGATCTCTAGTGTTTTACTTTATTTAGTGAGGTTAGAAGAAATATGTTGGGTGGATCTCGGCCAAGTATCCATGAAAAAAATCATAAAAAATGGTGTCAACTACCCTGTTGAAACATGTAAAATATCATCATACTTATATGCAGAAGCTCAAAACCTTCCCTTGTGATTTTTTTCTGAATGAAGGGCTACCCAAATTCAAATGATGCCTATATATTTCAGTTAGTAATGCAATTGATAAATATCTTTGAAGCATGTATTTGATCACGTGAACTTTGCAGTTCTCTCAACTCCACATTTCTATATATATATATATCCTTCAAAGTGTTCACCTAATTAAAAAATTATTATTATTGACATTATTAGAGATGCAATTGCGAGCAGTTGAAATTAGGAATTGTTAAGAAGAATTTTGGCATTACCCATGAATTCACAAATGTAAATTGTCGTATTTGAGATAGTTAAGACAAAGGAATACATTAGATTCACTTACATTAGATATTCTAAAGGAAAATGTAGAACTTCCAGAATCCAAGGTATTCATATATTTGAAATCATAATTATGAGTGTTTATTTAAACATTGGTTAATGTTAAGGTTAGTACCTTTTAGAATTGATAGTAATTCTATGACCATCAATTTCAAGAGTAGAATAATCAACAATCTTCGAGCTCCCTTTGTATACCCCATTAGTTGCATCATACTTAAACATGTAAGTCTACCAGCGACAACCACAAAATAGAATTTTTCGTCAAATTTTTCTCAATGGGAATGCAACAATATGCTTTAAAAAAATTCCCTCAAGATAAAGTTGCAAGTATGCACTGAAATTAACCCGGGAAACTTGCTCAAAATAAAGGAATGATCCTAAATCACGTGCATCTTTCTAGGGCTTCTTCTGTTCACTTGGAAAATAAAGTGAGACTTAACATTTTTTTCCCTAAATAAAAAAAAATGGAGAAGTTTGAGGCATCATCAAAGAGGTCCTGGGATTATAAACCTAGTAGAATCACAGGCGCATGAAATTTACCTAGGTTATCAGTTGATGATAAAACCTATAAAAACTACATGAGAAGAAATAGTTAGCCTGAGATGCATGTCCAAAAACTTGTGAGAATACCTGACAAATAATATTTAGCTCGAGATGCACATCAAGGTGGAATATGATTCCTAGATGCAGATACCAGCTACCATGAGAATACCGATCACTTCAGCCTCCAAATGCAATAATCCTATGGTATAGGGGTAGAATCACATGTGCATTAGCCTGGTGGTTAATTGATAATGTATTATTTCCAAAGAAAATTATAATAAAAACTATGAAGTTGCATGCAAACCATGCGTAAGATTTGTATATTATATAACTAAAAATTATATAAATTAATTATAGAAAAACAAAATTGTTGGTACCAACGCCATGCTTGCATGCAACCCATGTTGTAGTACAAGTATTAAATTGAGACATGTAAATGCCACTGTCCTATTAAATAAAAAGGTTTGGTTATCTGTCTGTGCAGTTTTCAATTTGATATGTGACACTAGAAAAAGGTTTGGTTATCTTTCTGTGTAATTTGCAGTTTGATATGTGACACTATATTTCAAAAGAGGAAGGCTCATATTAATCTTCATTATCCATGGATTTCCAATTCTATATGATTCCTCCATGGATTTATAGTGTTGTATTCACAACAATTGTTTCTCCTTTAAGGGCTCACCATGAAATACATGATATTACCATGGTTTTCTATGATAGTTTTCTCACTGGCAGAGCAATATCCTCATCACCACAAGATATTCTAATGAAAACCACTGAATATTCTAATGCATCCCTAAAAGTATATACAACAAGACAATGGGCACCCAATGGGTAGCAATATCTACAAAAAGTGAGGAGACCTTTCGGCCTTGTAGTTTTCCATCACACAATTCTTACCCATTTCCTTTGAGGTATGCCTGTGAATTTCTGCAAGTTTTTGGAACTCAGCTACACAGGGAGGTTAAATTAGCCCCTGATTTGAGGGAGAAACATATATACAAGTGAAAAATGTTCTCTAAGATATGTTTCTATGTGATGCATCTATTACAATTGTGTCTCAGACTTCCAATACTATGGAAAAATGTGATGGGGCTTCCTCTACAATAAAGAATCATTCTAATTTTTTTTTGTTGTACTTCTCTTTGTTCCCATAAATGAGCGTAGCTTAGGTAACGGTCCTTCAAGGCTATTTTTTCCCTCCAGGAAATAAGTTAATCATAAACAATACACATAAATATGGTGACTCATGCACAATATTAATGGATTGTTTTTTCATTTTTTTTTTTCAGTAAGATAATTGAAATTTATAAAATATCTAGATTTATGATTCCATAAAGAGTTTTGCAAGAAAGAAGGCGGCAAGTGGATTACCTATGTAGGCATTGATAGAATTAGGCACAGTTCAAGATTATTGTTGAATTTTATTGTAGCAGTGGGCCACAACCTATTCTCATAGGGTTGTGGAGACAATGTGTGTTATCGTTGTTGTTGCATTAGGCATAGTGAAATATTACTTTCATAGGGTCGTGGAGACAGTGTGTGTTGTCATTTTCATTGTTGTTGCAATGGGATATATAGGAGGTGGATGGAAAGATGATGAAATTTTCATGGTTGTGTATAAGTGGGAGTTATGGCTAGGAGGCCCCTATATATATTCCTCCAAAGGAAATAGCGAAAGTAAAGTCACTCTCTTTAGCTCTATATAATATCCCGCCCTCCAGGTGATGGATTTATTTCTCTAACAAAGTAAGTATGAGAATTCATAAGATACTAAAATTGGGGGGTTTCCTAGCACCTAGGTTAGGTTGTTTTGGTCGATGCATTTCTCCTCAAATTTATTACCAATAGTCATCAAAATGACCAGAAAATACCATAGTTAGTCAAAAGGTAAGGTAGCGAGTGACTTACCATATCTAATCAGAGATCGAGTCTAAACTTGAATAGCATCAAAAGAAAATCCTATATTCAAACCATTTCTAGCCCTTGTCAATATTGACGCAATGCAAAGTTTCATTTTCTCATGATTTTTTTTTAAAGAAGACTAGTTACTTTGTTATCGTGAAGTTGGTTTCAGGTAGGAAATCCAACCCTACCTTCCTTTCTAAATTTTGTTTTCCAAACCTATATTTCTTTTTTGTATAGTGTACTAAACCCAAAAGTATTCATGAGGAGCCTTTCCTAAACGAAGTACTTTTACTGGTTATGTTCTTCAATTATACATGGAATTGGAATTGCATATCCTGCAACAAAGTGAAGGTACTTTTACTGGTTATTTTCTTGTTTTTACTAGTTATTGTTTTGTTGTATTTTCAATTGTCAGTGTACCTACAATTGAAACTGCATATCCTGCAACAAAATATATAGGATTCCAAGGAATGCATATCCTACAACTGAGTTTGTAGGATCGTCTCCTGGATCAAGGAGTAGGGTCCCTATTGTTGGAAATATTGACATTGATTACAAAGGATTAGAAATGAGTTACACCGGAATTATCATTGATGGAAAAGAAGCAAAAATAGCAGAGATGCAATGATTACCAAAGGCAGCAGAGATACAACAAATATAGAGAAGCAGCAAAAGCAGAGAGGTAGCGAATGTATAGAGGCATCGAATGCGACAGAGATACAATAAAGACATAGAAGCAACAAAAGAATAGAGACAATAAATGTAGAGAGGTAGCGAATGTAGCAGAGGCAGAAAATGCAGCTAAGAAGGTACGAAATGCAGTAAGGCAACAAAGACAACAAAGTAGCAGAAATAGCAGAGATGCAGCGATTAGTGTAGAGCCAACAAACAAAACAAAGAAGCATCTGACACAATGGAGGCAAAGAATGGAGCATATACAACAAAGATGTAGAGACAGATGAAGGCATTCAGATTTAACAGACACACCGAGGACCAAAGATCTTACACAAAGATGATTAAGCCAAGAGAGAGAGGCGAGAGATGAGAGAAAGAGAGGGCTTTAATCAATAGATGTCAAGTGTGATAACTCGAGAAGACATTAATTAACGAAGAAAAGCACAGGAGGAACAACGTGCAAAAGCCAAAGTTATAGAGTGGGACAATGTAAACAAATGAAAAATCGACTGAGGAAAAGAATTCTCTGAAGAATTCCAAGGGAGGTGAATGGACGTTCAGGATTAGATCGTAAAAGTGAACGAGAGATATGGACAATGGAGATTGAATCACATCAGGAGTGATTTCACAAATCCTAAAATTCAGGAGTTTAGCATTAAGGCGTCACATGGTAAGTTAAAGTATTTGCGATGCGAAATCGAGAAGACATGTGTTGGCACGACGCAACATCGCAGATCAAAAGAAATAGGTATAACCACAAAGTAAACCCTATAAAGTGCGAAGTACGATCAGATGAGGATCGTTAGATCTAGGGTTAGATCAACGACAGACAACGAATTGTTTGACCACACATCGCAACACTTAAGGGATAGTAGGAAGGCGACTGCAAGTTAAGTTAAAGTTTTTGCGATGTCAAATGGAGGGACACATGTCGACCTTGCGCAAGATCACATCCTGCAAGAAATAGGGTTTAAATTTTAATACCTCGAAAGGTATATTGTTTTGGTTGCGATGTGGTAAGGATCAAGCAACATGATGTGATGAAGGGAGTCCACATGGTAGCACCGCACTCAAGCGTAGATCACAGATTGCATGGTTTAAGGTTTATCGCTAATGGTAGAGTGGGAAACCTGCGAGAAATCATTTGGGATGAGATATGATTGGTCAAGCATTGTGGGACCCAATAGCCCTTGTTCCATGTATGTTATATGCTCCATATTATAAAGTTTACGTTTTTGATTCCGAATTATATATATATATATATATATATATATATATATATATATATATATATATATATATATATAAATGCGTTGTTGATCGATAAATGTATGTATGTTTATTAAAGCTCGGATTTTTAATTTGCCGCATATATAATGGGAGTTGTATGTGGGCCATACCCCATAGATCACAAAGAAATGATCTGAATGAAAATCAAAGGACCAGGAGCTTGGGCAGAACAATGTTATGGAAATAAAGCTAACGAAGGGGTTGAATGCGGAAGAAGAGTTGGGCTAAAAGGGGCAGTTATGCAAAAAAGGTGGAATATAATGGCAGAAGCAGAAAAGACACAAAGACAGCAAGAAAAAGAGGAAAAACACACAACAAAGTGAAGAAACTGATGGAATGAATAAATAATTGATTGTAACTGAAAATATATTATTTATTTTTATATTGTTTGTGATGCAAAGGCAACTCTTCGTAGGAATTGAAAAAGTCCAATTTGATACTGTAATGATTTTATATATTGTTGTAACATTCAGAATATGCTGAGTGAGGAAATGAGTGGGTGAAAGGCAAGAGTCGTGCCTGTTCACTTCATATTCCCTATAGAATGCAAACAACCATGAAGTTATCTGTATAAAACAGGTAATATCCATGTGCATAACGTTATGAAAATAGAGAGAGAGAGAGAGAGAGAGAGAGAGAGAGAGAGAGTGTGTAGCAGAATTGAAGAGAGTTGAGGATTGTTATAAAGCTACAAAATGAAAGAGAGTAGAATAATATAAGAAAGTTGTAGACGGTTGGAGAGTGAAAGAATAAGACAGGACTGATAGAGATCTTGTGCATATTAGGAGCTAATATGAAGAAGATATGAAGGCTGAAAAGGTAGCAGCAAAGAAGGATTAAAACAAAGCTAATATCCAGGTAAACCAGTATATGATTTTATTGTAGTGTGAGGGAGTTGGTGCTTCCATATCAAGTTGTATCTTGATAGATGTCCAGTTGTAGCTGGTTGAGGTAGGAGCCTCTTATGGGTTGTAGCCCGCAGAAAAATACATGGGAGTTTGTGCTTCTGTTTGAAGTTGTATCTTGATAGATGTACAGTTAGAGCTGGTTAAGGTAGGAGCCTCCTATGGGTTGTAGCCTCCTATGGGTTGTAGCCTGCATAAAAATACATGGGAGTTGGTTCTTACATTTGAATTTGTACCTTGATAGATGTCCAGTTGGAGCTCGTTGAGGTAGGAGCCTCCTGTGGGTTGTATCCTGTAGAAAATAGATGGGAGTTAGAGCTTCCTTGCAAGTTGTACCTTGCATAATTTGAGGTAGTAGCCTCTTTTAGGTTGGAGCCTACATAAAATCAGTGGTGAGAGGGAGTTGGAGCTTGCATTTGCATCACAAAAATAATGAGATGTGGTTTTCTCCCTTATGGGTTTCCAATTATATATTTTGTCTATGTGCTTGATGATTACATGTTAATGTGATGTTTTAATCTGTTTAATTACTTTCTCTACACACATTAAGTTTGTTGATTCATTATGTATTAGGGTACTTATGAAATTAAGGTGTAATTGAGTTGAATGAAAAGAGTTTTAAATGTCCATGAATGTACTAAACTGATTCACCCCCACCCCCTTCTCATTTTAGCTAATATTTCATCAATTGGTGTGAGAGACAATTCCTTCTGTATCATTTTAACAACTGGAAGGAGATCCTAGGTCCCCAAGATGGCTAGCCTAGAAGGATGCTCAACAAATCAAGCCCCATTTTTTACTGGCACAAACTATTCTTTCTGGAAAATAAGAATGGGGACATACATAACGTTTTTAGGAACAAAATTTTGGGCTGTTGTGGAAGAAGGATATGCTCCAAAGGATACTGACACATAAAAATATGCTAAACAAAATTTCATAGCCAATGAAAAAGCCATGAATGCAATTTTGATCGGTTTGTGTGAGTCTGAATTTATCAAGGTAATGCACAGTGTGACTGCCAAAGAAATCTGGGATACATTAGAAAGTATCCATGAGGGAGATAAAAAGGTGAAGATGGCTAAGCTGCAAACCTATAGAGCTCAGTTTGAAAATGTCAAAATGAATGAGGACGAAGATATAGCCAGTGTCTTCTTAAAGGTTGCGGAAATTGTGAATAACATGAAAGCTCTAGGAGAACCCATTAAGAAATGTGTAATTGTGAAAAATATATTGAGATCTTTACCATCCAGGTTTAACCCTAAGGTTTCATCCATAGAAGAAACAACAAATTTGGAAACCTTGACCATGAACCAATTGCATGGAAACTTAACAACTTATGAGATGAGACTTCCATAAGGGAAGTCAAATGTGAGGGAGGGAACCTTTAAGGTAGACAAGTGCATGAAAGAGAAGGAATATATGTGTTCATGCTCAGATGAAGAAGAGGCCAAATTTGTCAAAAGATTGGATAAAGGCACGGGTAAATACAAAGGTAAAATTCCATTTAAGTGCTTTAATTGTGGAAGAGTGCGGCACTATGCATCTAAATTTCCTCATAAGAAAAAAGAGAACCAGCCATAAGAGACAGAGAAAAATAAATAAATAAATGACAGAAAGGGAAGAGAGTCAATAGAAAATCATTTTATGCTCGGCAAGATAGCAGTGCATTTGAAAGCTGATATGAATCCTCAAATGAAGAAGGAACCTCTGAATTTGTGTTGATGGCAAAGGAAGAGCCTGAAGGATTCCTTCTGGAAGATGAGGAAGAAGGTGAGGTAGATCTTGAGGTGCAGCTAAGGAGTGCCCTGGAGGAAATATATAGACTTAGACTGAAGTGAAAAAAACAAAAATGTATTATCCTAAAATATGTAAAGGAATAAACTGAATCGGAAAACCTCATTAAGTTGAAATTAGAACTTGTAGAAGCTAAGAAGGTGGAAGACATTCTTCTGAAGAAGATTAAAGATAAAATCAGGAGCAAGAAAAATTGGAAGAAGAAGTAGTAGGCCTGAGAAAGAAACTAGAAAATTCCCAAAGGGAGTTATCTATGAACACTCCACGAATGAAAAGCTCTAAACAGTTGGAAAAAATACTAAATGCTCAAAGATATCCTCTCATAAAGACTAGGATAGGCTATGAAGGAGAAACCAATAAGTCCAAGGTAGAAGATAACATGAATATCATTTTTGTAGAAGCTGTAATGGAAGCATCTCAAAAGATTCCTACAAAAATAGAAGCCATTAATAACATGATTTTTGAAGAGACAAACAGAAACAAGCAACAACATGAAAGGATAGAGAATGAGAGGAAGAAACAATCAATTTCTAAAGGCTCATACGCTCCTAAGGATGAATTGAACACATTCGGAAGATGTCAAAGGAGGTTACTTCCTCTTGTGAGAAGTATCACTTGTTTTGATTGCAAAAAACCTGAACATACTACGACATACTGTAAGAAAAAGAAAATCCATTCCAACCAGCTAAAGATGTAACCAATGAAAAGACTACCTCAAGCAAACAAATGGAGAAGACAATCGATCACTAGGCTACTGTTATGCATGCAATGATTTTGGACATAAAATTTTTGAATGTAAATTATGTTAAAAAGGGAGCACAAAGTATTACACATCAGCTCAAACACACCTTGGTAAAATAAGATGTTATGTATGCCACAATATTGGTCACAAAGAAAAATATTGTAAACTTCCATATACATTAAAGAACTCTAGATAGATGATGGAATCCAATCAAATCAGAAAACACAGTGAATATAAAAGAAGTGTAGACATTATGAATAACCCCAATAAAGTATGGAAGGAAAATAGAAAGGGGGAGCCTATTACTTCAATAAGATAATGAATCCACCATAGTCTCAAGGGGAGCTGCTCTAGGAAGAAACACGGATATCTAGCCAACAATAAATAATAAGCAACATCCCAGGGGGAGTGAAGTTCATAATTAGTCCCCATAAAATTAGTCTAACAAGAGCTCCATGGAATAAGAACAACTAAAAGTTCATAAAGGGAAAGGACAATTCCTCTAACAGAGAACTATAGAGGAAGAAGAATACTTGAAGCATTCAATAGCCAACAAGTTGATGGAAGGAGAGAAGGCAGCAAGCAACCATGGTGGTAGAGGGAACATCAACCATGGAAATTTAAGCTAAGAAGACAACAACACACTAAGTGATGAATGATTAAAATAAAAAAAATTATGCTTTGAGCTATAGAATTGGAAATATCCATAGAGGATGATCACAGTATGCATCACACTACAAGAGTTAGCAATGAAAAAAATTTAAGAAGGATGAGTAAGTGAAATTTTTATCATCATTATATCATTCCATATTTCATCTATAGAAGGTCTCGTTGGAGGAACATTGTTAAATGAGTGATAAAACTATGAGTGGCATGCCTTTGTAGATTCCAAGTAAAGAAATTGAAGATGCCTTCCTAAAGATCATTATGTTAGAATAGTTGAATTGTATATAGAGAAGAAATGATTTTAAAGCACTCTTAGAAAGGAATATGCAGTGACATTCTTTTAAACTAGAATGAAAAAATAAGAAAAAGGTTAATGATGCCAAGATCAGATTTAGTATATTGATGATTTCTGTTAAGAACATTGGAGAGCTCAATAGTAGAAACTATGAAGGTTGTCTTAACTATGGGTGCATGTGCAAGCTAAAGTGAAATTACTGCATAGTTTATCAAATTAGTATCAATTGGTATTTGGATCAGGTAGTCTGCCTATCAGTAGAAAACCAAGTGTTATCAATGAAGCAGTGGTATGGGATAGGTGCTGAGGATCAGAGTATTATGGAAGAAGTACATCAAGTTAGTATGCCCAACGTTATCTGCATTATTAAAGCATACAACGGTCAATGAAAGCGAAAATGGATCATTATCTTGTTTACACTTGAAGTAGTATATTAAACATTGAAGGAGTATCTATTTCTAGATATAACTGCATGCCTTCCTCAAGTCCGTACAGATATATATTCAAGGCCTATTTCTTAAGATTATTCATAAAAATGTGTGAAGTCTATTTTTTGGGATTTCAATTAAACAACTTGAAGATGTTTTTCCAAAGATCATCATGATAGAACAGTTAAAGTATCTAAAGTACGAAGGACTAGTTGTGTTAATCTTACATTTGAAGCTCAAGAGTCTGTTATTGATTCATCTAAAGCACACTTCAGAAGAAAGTATTTGCTGGTATTTCACCATTAAAGAGTGGTTGATCATTGACATACATAACCCCTTATGTCATAAATAAAATTTCATAGCTGATAAGTGATACTGACCAATACATTGAATTTATCTAGCCTCAAGGGTTTGTTTTGAAAGTACACTGTACAAGTAGTAAAGTCATTTGGTCTCTTACATTGAAATATATTGTCTAATCTCACAACAAGTTGTAATCTCTGGTTTGATTCATTGTTCACTTCAGTAACAAGGACCTTTCAGCTGCTAAGTGTAATATCCCTATCAGCAGCCTAGCTCATATAACCACCAACATGCAGTAAAGGTGAACCATAGCTATAAAAGATATATTGGCATCGTCGTATTTGAATAGATGTGTACTACAGATTTGTATCTCAGATGAAAATCATAATATGGAATGAAGTATATTTGGAGCAGACTTTATATGTCGTATGGAGAATTCTCACTATTTTAGTATTGTTCCAATGATGCATCTCTAATCATATAAGTCTGATTGTATATTTTTTTTCTATGAAGTGTCCTTATCATCATTTTCAGATGTAAAAAAGTGCAAGGAGTCTGTGCTTTGGGATGGTATCAACTTACTGTGTATATACAAGTCCAGTTATTCTCAAAAGAGTTCTCCCAATAACTTTTGTACACCAATCTGGAGCAGCAAGGTATAAATTCAAAAGAGAAGGCATAAGCACAATTGACAGAGAGGAAATTAAAAGATAGAATCTACACGAGGAGATGTGCAACCCTTTTCCATTGATGTTGGGGGGGCAGGGGGTGGGAAGTAAGCAGAAGAAGAAAGCCTCTTCTAAAAAACAAGTAGAGGAAGAAACACACTTCTCAGAATGAAAGGGGGAGGAATTGCTGGAGGAAGTATTGGAGTATTGTTGGATGTGTTTCCATCAATTCCAAAGGGGGAGATTGTTGGAAATATTGTCAATGATGGAAAAGGACCAAAAAGGAGGTACAACCGAATTATCCTTGATGGAAAAGAAGCATAAATAACAGAGATGTAGCAATTACCAAAGGAAACAGAGATACAACAAAGACAAAGAAGTAGCAAAATTAGAGAGGCAGCGAATGCAACAGAGAAACAACAAGGATAGAGAAGCATTAAAAGCAGAGAGGAAATGAATGTAGAGAGGTAGCAAATGCAACAGAGCATTAGGGAAATTTTGAGGTCTAAAATGGGCCTCCTAAGTAAATTATAAAATAATAGTGGAAATAATAAAATAATATTTGATTGCATCATCAAATTTTAGAGGGAAAAAAAGAAAAACTATTTTTTCAACTCTTATTTTCAACTTATTTCCTATGGGTTTACTCAAATTTCGACCAGAAAGAATCATTGGATGCATAATTTGATTTACCATCCAAAGAGTACCCATGTTGCATACTTTTTATGGACACTTCTACATGAAAAATGAGAAATACATGAAAAACATGATTGAAAACACGTTTTTTCATATATTTTTCATTTTTCGTGTAGCATGGTCCGTCAAAAGTATGCAACATGGGTACTCCTTGGATGAGGAATTAAATTTTGCATCCAACGAGTACTCTCTCTTAAAATTTGAGTAATAATTAGAGAGATAAGTTGAAAATACGAGTTGAAAAAGTTGTTTTATTATTTTATTATTTTTTAATATTTTTACTTTTTTACTCCAAATTTGGTGAATCATCCCCCATGGTTGATATCATCATCTTGAATCATATTGGTTCTTATAAAGTTTACTTTTTTGTACATTTTTCTTAGGAGGCCCATTTTAGACCTCAAAATTCCCCTAATGGCAGCGGATGCAGATAAGAAAGCGCCAAAGGCAGCAATGAAAAAAAGGTAATAAAGAAGTAGAAATAGCAGAGATGCAACGATTACCATAGAGGGAACAAACACAACAGAGAAGCAACCGAGATAGTGAAGGCAACGAATGGAGCAGAGACAACAAAGAGGTAGAGAAAAATGAAGGCATTCAGATTTTTCCAAACACATCGAGGACCAGAGATATTACACAAAGATGATTAAGCCAAGAGAGAGAGGCGAGAGTCGAGAGAAAGAGAGGGATTTAATTAGTAGATGTCGAGTGTGATAACTTGGGATGAAATTCATTAACAAAGACAAGCATAGGAGGAACAACGTGCAGAAACCAGAGTTACAAAGCGGGACAGTGTAAAAAAATGAAAAATAAACTAAGGCAGAGAATTCTTTGAAGAATTCCAAGGGAGGTGAACATATTGTTAGGATTAGATTTCAAAAGTGAAGGCGAGAGATGGATTACAGAGATCGAATCGCATCAAGAGTGATTTCACAAATCACAACATTTAAGAATTTAGCATTAAGGCGTTGCATGGTAAGTTAAAGTATTTGCGATGCGAAATGGAGAATACACGTGTTGGAACGATGCAACATCACAAATATCAAGAAATAGAGTATAACAATTAAATCTTATAAAGTGCGAAGTTCGATCAGATTAGGACCGTTAGATCTAGGGGCACATCAATGGTGAATGGCGAATCGTGAGACTGCACATCATAATGCTTAAGGGATATCTGGAAGGCAACTGCAAGTTATGTTAAAGTTTTTGCAATGCCAAATGGAGGGACATGTGTTGACCTTGCGCAACATCACATCCCGCAAGAAATAGGGTTTAACTTCAAAGACTTCGCAAGGTATGTTGTTTTGGTTGTGATGCGGTAAGGATAAAGCGACCTGATGCAATGGAGGGAGGCCACGTGGTAGCACCGTGCTCAAGCGCAGATCACAAATCACATGGTTTAAGGTTTATCGCTAATGGTATAGTGGGAAACCTACAGGCAAGCATTTGTGATGAGATATGATTGGTAAAGCACTGTGGGACCCAATAACCCTTTTTCTGTGTATGTAACATGCGCCATATTATAAAGTTTACGCTGCTGATTATTGATTATATATATGTGTGTGTGTGTGTGTGTGTGTGTGTGTGTGTGTGTGTGTGTGTGTGTGTGTGTGTGTTGTTGATCGATAAACATATGTATGCTGATTAAAGCTTGGATTTGTAATCCGCCGTATGTATAAAGGGACTTGTATGTGGGCCATATCCCACATGTCACAAAGAAATGATCTGAACACAAATCAAAGGACGAGGAGCTCGGGCAGAACAATGTTACGATAGTAAAGCTAACGAAGGGGCTAAACGTGGAAGAAGAGTCAGGCTAAAAGGGGCAGTTATGCAGTAACGGTGGAATATAATGGCAGAAGAAAAAATGACACAAAGACATCAAGCAAAAGAGGAAAAATTCACAACAAAGGGAAGAAACTGATGGGCTGAGTAAATAATTGATTGTAACTGAAAATGTATTATTTACTTTTATATTGTTCGTGATGTAAAGGCAAGTCTTCGTAGGCAAATAAAAACTGCAATTTGATATTGTAATGATTGTATATATTTTTGTAACATTCAGAATATGCTGAGTGAGGAAATGAGTGGGTGAAATTCAAGAGTCGTGCTTGCTCACTTAATATTCCCTGTAGAATGCAAACAACCATGAAATTATCTGTATTTATCCATGTGCAGAATGTTACGAAAATAGAGAGAGAGAGAGAGAGTGTGTGTGTGCAGCAGAATTGAAGAGAGTTGAAGATTGTTAGAAAGCTACAGAATGGAAGAGAGAAGAAGAATATATGAAATCTGCATATGGATGGAGAGTGAAAGAATAAGAGAGGACCCATAGAGATGATGTGAATATCAGGAGTTGATATGAAGCAGATATGAAGTCTGAAAAGGCAACAGTGAAGGACTAAAACATAGTTGATATCCAGGTAAATCAGCATATGATTTTATTGGAGTGCGAGGGAGTTGGTGCTTCCATATGAAGTTGTAGCTTGATAGATTTCCAGTTGTAGTTGGTTGAGGTAGGAGCCTCCTGTGGGTTGTAGCCTGTAGAACAATACATGGGAATTGGTGCTTCCATTTCAATTTGTAGCTTGATAGATGTCCAGTTGGAGCTGGTTGATGTAGGAGCCTCCTATGGGTTGTAGCCTGCACAAAAGTACATGGGAGTTGGTGCTTCCATTTCAAGTTGTAGCTTGATAGATTTCCATTTGGAGCTGGTTGAGGTAGGATCCTCCTATGGGTTGTAGCATGTAGAAAATAGATGGGAGTTGGAGCTTCCTTGCAAGTTGTAGCTTGCAGAATTTGAGGTCGTAGCCTCCTGTAAGTTGGAGCCTACAGAAAATTAGTGGTGAGAGGGAGTTGGAGCTTTCCTTTGCATCAAAACAATAATAATATGTGGTTTTCTCCCTTATGGTTTTCCACTTATATCTGTTGTATATGTGATTGATGATTACGTGTTGATGTGATGTTTTAATCTGCTTAATTACTTTCTCTACACACATTAAGTTTGTTGATTCATTATGTATTAAGTTTCTTATGAACTGAAGGTGTAATTGAGTTGAATGAAAAGAGTTTTAAATGTCCATGAATGTACTAAACTGATTCACCCCACACCCTCTCAGTTTAGCTAAGAGTTCATCACCTATGTGAATCATGTGGAGCAGGAGTAACATCCTTATGTGAATCAATGACTAGAGTAAGGTATATGTACTCACTAGTTATTTCTAGATGTTTTTGTACTTTTCATGGATTTCCATATGTTTCATCAATAGGCCTGGAATGGAAGGTAATTTGTGCCCAAAGTGGTAAAGAAAGGAAAATGATGAAGAATCAAGTTGCTACTCCATGCATCTTATCGGTGGTCATCCATCCATTCCTAAATCCCCACATGTTTTCTAACTTGGTAGAGAATAGAAAAAAACATTATTTTTCTTGGTGATTATACCTTCTAAATATAAAATATATGCCCTTAATTTGTAAACATAACATAAAATGTCTCGAAATAATTTTAGCTCTAGTTAATTGACACTAAAACTCTCTGTATCAATTCACATTCATCCTAAGTATAATTGCATCTTTCCTTGATATAACGCCAAATAAGACCTCTAAACTACTAATTGGTTGAAACAACAGTTAGACAAAGCTTATAAGATGACGAAAAGGTACTTTATAAAATATAAATTGAAAACATAGAGTTAAAATGAGTTGATTAACTTTGATTTGTATACAAGTAGTAATAAAAAGTAGAGAAACCATTACAATAGTCACTACAGCCCCGAAAAGTAAAAAACTAATAAGGTTTCTTATAGGATAACAAAAATATACTTTATAAAATATAAATTGAAAACATAGAATTAAAATGAGTTGATTAACTTTGGTTTGTATGCAAGTAGTAATGAAAAGCAGAGAAACCATTACAATAGTCACTACAGCCCTGAAACTACAGCCCCGAAGAGTCAAGGACTAATAAGGTTCTCCTCAGCTGATATAAAACTTTGTTTAACGCTTTCTTTATTTGGTATAAAAATTATGTGAGGTTTAAATTATTAATAAAAAACATTTTTTTCAATTAATTTGATTTAACACATCAAGTGACTTTTAATGTTTATATAAATATATATTACGATACGTGTTGTACTATTACTCCTTGTGAGAAAATAAATGATTAACATCTAGAAAAACGTCATGGAAACATTTAAATTTTGGCATTTTTGATAGCCATGGTAAAGAACCTTTGTTTGTAGTGTTTCTTATATTTTTTTTCCTATGCATCATAGTGCACAAAAATATGTCAAATTTACTTATTTTCCCTATTCAGCTATAATCTCATTTATTTTTGCTAGATATTATAGTGATAATAATTGTGGTATGATTGATTTATGAAATTTATATACGTGATATTATTGGCTTTTGAGGATGATGTATGTACTAGCCATATTTTACCTTTAATGAAATTTTGTGGCACCTTTAAATGGAAAAAAAAATCATTGTAATGATGCTTCTTAAATATTCCTAGTAACAAATCATCACATAATGACCTAATGTGCTTAAGCGTCAATGATTTGGTAACATGAGGGAAACTTCCCAAATTCCTCTCACTACATTCTCTTTAGATATATTATTTATGTTTGAGGTATACCATCAGTATATAAAATAATGGAGTAAATGTCATTGTGCTGATGAAATAAAACAAAACGTAGCATATAATTTGGGATCAAACATGATAGAGTATATGAAAATGTTTGCAACTTTGCTCATTTATCTATCTTAGGGATAAAATTGATTGAATACATGGATACTAATGGGAACATTATCTTTAATTTATTATTATCTATTTGTTACATATTTAAGGAGCCATGATTCCAATTATGTTCATTATTGATAATTAATAATTCACTTTTGATGGATATATGGTATCATCAGAACAATTTCATCTTTTTTGATGCACGGTATTACAATTTGTTTGAAAATTTGTTTTAAAATTAAAGGGTACGCTTGACTTACAGAAATCATGTTCGCTTATGGTTATTAAGTAAAATTTTAAATAAAAGTAAACTTAAACTTTACTCATATAATTGTATTTTCATATAACTTATCGATGTTTTAGTGTACAAATTTAAATTATTTGTGGTGTGTATATACTCATATATAAATGTGTGTAAATAACAGTGTAAGGGTGTACGATATAAACTTATTGATGTTTAATAAATCTAAGTATAAAGTACATTTGAGTGTTGATTTAGTAATATACATTTTTTAACTAACTAGGTAGTATACTAATTTTTTTTAGGGATTAACTCTATAAATTTTAAATTTGAGTTTTTATGAATCAAATTATAATGGGACGAGGGTAGTTGATACGAAATATTGTGTAAGTATTATATTTTATTAAATATTCAAGAGATTTTTTAAAATATGTAGTACAGGTAATAAATTAATTTAATATATTTATATAAATCATTCTTAAGTATAATAATCAGATGGTAAAATAAATGAAAAAAATGTATATAATTTTATATAATTTGAAATTAAATGTTATTTTCCATTTAATTGTATATACACGTGGTTTTACAATATTATATTATTATTAATATATATAGATTAGATTAGTTGAAGATAGATTAAAAGACTTAATTTTATATTTGACTTGTTAATTTAATTTTCTTAGCAATATATATACTGTATAGTAACCTTAATTTTTCCAAAGTATAGCTAGGTTGATATCATATTGATGTGATATATATATATATATATATATATATATATATATATATATATATATATATAATAATGGTGATTATTGAAAATGTGAATATCTAATTGAGTCAACTTCAATTGAGGACATCACCAAAAATTCAAAACTTTATATATGATATGAAGTGAGGGACTGAAGAAAAGGAACTTAAAATCAAATTGAGGAGTTAAACCAATTGTGTTAAGAAGCATTGATGAGTACATTATAAACATCAAAATGGGTCATATTTGTTATATAGTATAGAGTTAGGGGCTTGACCAGGTATCTGAGGAAGAGGCTATTGGATATGAAGTAGTGTAAAATCATGTATTATTCAAAACAAGTTGAGATAACCCGAAGAAGAAATGCAGACACTGATGATTCATGCAAGATATCGGGAAACTATTGTTTATAAATTTGAGATAATATTAATATAGTTATTTTAAGGTACATGCAAAAGGAATTCAAAATTGGAAGCAATATACATTAAGAGAGTATGCAACTAACCTGGAAGGATCTCCTAAAAAAAAAAAAAACTAACATGGAAGGAAAATAAACCTATTGTTAGAATGAGATGAAAGAAAAAAATGTAAGCATAAAGAGACAACAATTTTAAGAAAGAAAGGACAATTTTCAAGGTTTTCTTCCTAATGTTAGTAGTGATATTTGGATAAAGTTATATGTTAGGTTCCTATAATACTAGTGTATCCCCTTATTTTTATTGTTAGTGTAACACCTTAGTGATATTTTTGTGCCTATGTAGTCCCCATATTCTTATTATTGTGCCCCGCATAAGCCCACTATCATATTTGTTGTACCCTTACATTAATATTGATATGTAGGCTCTCACTATATTGTGACTCCTTAGACTGTTATATATAGAAAGAAGGTTTTCTCATTTGAATCATCTAAGAATTGTTCATGTATGTAATGTAAAGGAGGTTTCCCCCTCAAAGAGGATATTTTTTAAGTCGTTGATCTATATTGTCTTCTATTTTGTGACTTGGTTGCTTAACATTTGGTATTAGAGCTTTGGATTCTAGGGTTTCGCTTCTTCAAATAGGTCATCTTGGAATTTTTCACTATAAGTTTTTTTCTACGAGGCTTTAGAAGCTAAAATTTTGATCACGTGGAGACGAAATATTAGTGAACTTCATGTAAAAAATCAGATCTTGGTTCGCTATATTTTCAGAGATATGATTGAAGGAATTTAAGATTTTTACAGGCTTCAAAATTCTGTCTCAAATAGGTGACCTAGGGAATATCATCAGAACTTATGTTTCATGCATCAGATTTGAATTCTATAAAAAATAGCTGAAATTGCACGAACTGTAGTTTTACTTGTAGAAATTTCAGGGTCGAAGGTAAAAATATTGACATGTGGCACTCTATACAAGTTCATTCTATCGAAACAGTCTATAATCATGTCATCGTGGGAGATAAATCATAACTCTTTGTTGAAGTATCAAATCTTGGTCTAACTTATGGGGTTGGAAATTAGATTCATAGGGCTAGAACATGTTAGAGAAATGGAAGTTAATGAATTTGTATTATCACGATCTAATCTTGTGTTTCTTGTGTTTTATATTTTATCATAAAGACAAATTCCAAAAAAATAGAAAAGGACACAATATGTAGGCACACTACCTGGGAAAACCCCCACTCTTTGGGGAAAACCCTATCAAAATGATATCTTCAATAGGTTCAAGATAAGATGACCAAGACCTTTAGAATATAGGCTTTCTCAATCAAGTTATCCCTTCACTGTGTAAGCATCAAGATCTATACGGCACTGAGATCTCCCTTGCTTGCACCCAAAATTCATCGTCATTATATTAACTGACGTTGAGATAGAAACATAACACTGACACGTCACTTGAGCATCATCATAGTATATGATGCATCACTGAACATAAGAAATATCATCATGCAACATCATTTGTAGCATCATAAATATTTTCACCGAACAACTTTACTAATTTTCATAAGGAATGTCACCAAGCATCACTAATAAGCATAAGAAATGCCACGAAGAAACATCACCAATTCTCATAAGGAATGTCACTGAGCAGCATTACTAATAACCATAATAAATTTCACTGAGTTGCATCACCAATTTTCATAATGCATTTCACTAAGCAACAATACTAATCACCATAATAAATGTCACCAAGCATCATCACCAAGACATTGCAGTATCATAATGAACATAGAGGCATTACCAAGACTTTACAACTTTTCTGAAATAGATAAAACATAGGGACAAACCAATCCTGAAGTGTTTTCAAACTTTCATTCTTCTGTGATTGTGATCCGAACAATACCTTACATATGGTTTGAATACTTCAGAGAGATATGAAGTTCTGAGTATAAAATGCGAAACTATACCCCTATATATATAGTTTTTTCCATAGTTATTAAGCTAACTTGAAAGTGTGATGAGTTTTGTCTTGTTTTGAGCCGACATGAATACCGATTGAGGTTGAGTTAAGGAGGTTGATTTGATGACTTGTATCACTTGACTTGAGGGTTTCCTTTTAGGTAGATATTTTTTGAAGACTGAGGGTGATAACCTTTGAAGGGAATGACTTAAAGGAGGATCCTTTAGACCAACCTAATATTACATGATTTAAAGGCCCATAATTGGATCAATTTAAATTTGTGACAACTAACCTAGAAGTCCATAATTGGGACCTTAAACTAAATATGACTCAAGCATGAAACCCATGCTTCAATAAGTCATTTAATGATAATAATAAATTATTTTCACAAATACAATAATAATGAAGACAGAACCTAGTTATATTCTTCAACACTCCTAACTAGGGAGGTATTCATATATAAAATAAGTACATGGAAGATCTCAATTGATCTATGAATAAGTTTAGGCACTGAAATTCATTGGACTAGATTCCTTAAAGAGAAATCTATCCATTTGGTCACTCTATAATTTAGGCACCATAATGCCATGGACTAAATTCTTGGCCAAAAAAATCTATTTGAGTGGGACTAAGATGGACTAAATATTTGAGCCTCTATATGTACCATCAGACTTACTTACTAACCATCAACCCAGGGAACTAACTACACATCCACCTGATGCCACCCTCCCTACTAGACATCAACACAAAGTGTTGGCCTGATGTATTTCCAGGCAATGATTCACTCACAAAACCTCAACACACCTTGATCCATTAGATCAAGGACAACCAATATCTCCCAATCAAATTGATTGGTAATTAGCATGCTATCAAGTCCTTCGATATATTCACCTATGTAAACAAAAACCCCAATCATCAATAATTTCAAATGCATAAACAAAACAAATATTCAGGGTTTAGATGTTTCCCTTCAACTAATTTCATTAGGAAAATCAATATAATATTTCAAGAGAAGATCCCCCTTCCTACTTCACATGTGACAATATATCTTTCCATGAGATATCCTCCAACCAGAAACTTTGTTATGTCCTGCCTCTTAACTAGGGAGAGTTCGATTAGCCAAGCTCCTTGTTAATGTAGGGAGATTAACTTCTTCTTTTGGTGTTGGTGAATCTTTCATCTCTTCCATCCTTATCATCATACTTGTCATATTCTAATCTTTATGATGTACCCGTACATCTTTAGAAAATAAGTACAACCAATATTATATAAGCATAAAGTTAGCCATATCAGAATTACAAAAGAATTTTCAAGATTATACATATCAAATATTCAGAAAAAGATATATACTCTTCAACATTTTTCTAGGGAATTTGATCACAAACCCTAGACTACTTCATAATTTATTTCATTTTATATAGGTTTTCAATTTTTCTCTCAAAGGTATAATATACCTTGCTACAACATTTAGTAAACCCTAGAATCAATATAGTTCTACAATATATCTAACAACATTTATAATTCACATGTTATAATTTTCACTCGGGATACATTCAAATCCTATTTCATACAAGAGAGTCAATTAAGACTAATGACAACTCAGAAATTATCATGATAATTTTTCTCTAGAGTTAGTTGCAGACCCTAGATTTAAAATCAATTATGGAAACATATCATGAAGAGCTTCTATTTGGGTTTGATGTAAACCCTATATTTTCCATCTATAAATTATCAACACACAATATATAGATACATACTAGAGAATTTAATCATTACTAGGAATTAGTTATAAACCCTAGACTTTTCAATCATCATCCTAGATCTTTCAAACTTTGACTAAGGTTTGTTTCCAAATTCTAGATTCTTAGGGCCAATAGAAAATAAGTCAATACAAATATCTAGGAGATCACCATTATAAGTACATCATATGTTATTAAACATTAACATATTAGACATATATGTTGACCTATACTAGGCTAGGGATTCAATCAAAAGAACGTATACCTAGGGTTTCACTCCTAGGACCTTCTATAAAAGGATTTCATGTAGACCTAACCAAAACCTAGGGTTTTGGTTCATTGTCAAATCAAACCTTTATTATATCAAACTTAAAAGGTTTGATATTTTTAACAACATCATTTCAACTCAAGTTAGTTTAGATCTTCCATGATCATATCAAAATTCGAAACATAACATTATCAATATATTAATCATAATAGAAATTTCTTCATAAATAGCCCTAAATAGGTTTAGGGTTTTGCACATCATCAACATACACTTAGGTTATGGTTTTTGAGAGAATATTTTAGGGTTATTTTCATGAAAATAATTATATATATGTAAGGTGAGTATATTCATTAGATGATAAATAACCCCAAATGAGAATCTTTTAATATTCAAAAGAGTTAAGCAGAAAAAATGTTAGTAGAGTAGATTGAATTTACCAAAGAGAAGACTTCATAACTTAAGACATACCTTTGTTTCTTTGGCAAACATTATTGTAATGCCTTCCTCCATACTCCTTAATCATTAGAAGTGTAATTCATGGTTTTATATACCTGCAATACATACTTTTAAGCAAATTTTTATATGAAGAGCATATTTTGATCTTTCAAGTTAGATCCTTTATACAACCATGAGGGATGAGTTTCTAAAATATCTAAGATTAATTTAACAAGAAATTTATTTTATATCTAGACTACTTTGTAAAACCTAAGAATCATGTGTGTTATCTAAGGGTCATAATTTAAACTAGATACATGCCAATCTATAATTATACATACCTTTTATCTACATACCTTTGATTTGATTACTTGTTGCATATTAATTTTATTAGGGAGTACTTATTTGGTTTCCTGAATTCTTATACTTGAACTCTCATTTTAAATTCTTGATAAATAGACGTAATATTCTTCGATTCTTCATCAAGTGAATACAAGATATACTTATTTTTTGTTTTAACCTTATACTTGACCATATCAATGAGTGATAGGTATACTGTGATTTTATTTATGCATTGCAATGATACCTGAAATGTATCGAGACTTATATCACTATGGAATCACCTAAGTACCATTTAGATGAGGGTGAGAGGACATCGAGTCCTTTCCTTATGAGATTGAGATACTTCTGAGACCTTTTCTCTAAAAATGTAATCACCTATGTGAACCAAACGAATACTTGTTCCTATGAGCATCTATGAAATCTTTTTGAACTTTTTCATTCTAATCACCCTTGTGATGTATCCAAATTTTTGTGACTGCAATATATGAAATTATCAAGCTATATCGAAATTTTGGGATTGTAATTACTTCATGACATGTCATCGATATCTTTCTTGAGATTGATATATGAATGGTGATATCATCTGAACTTCTATTTCTCAGTTTATCCCGAACTTTTGAAATGTATGATATAATTTTTATACTTTGATAGGAACTTCTCATGAACCAATATGATCTGGTCTTCTACAGTGACTCGGTGAATTAGCACCAAGCTTGAGGACTGACTTTTTATCTTACTGAATTGATAAAGCTTAATGATTTGAACCTTTTGAAACATTAGAGGAAATTTTAGCCTAAAAGTTCCCATGAAATTTTCAGGTAATCTCCATGTCATAATATGTAAACCAATCAAAATCCTTTAAATTTAAAATGAGGTACATGTAAATATTTTGGATGGAAAATAAGAAAAACTACTTTTTAAAGTGTATTTTTGGCTTATATCCTTATAGGTTTACTCAAATTTCATGTGTAGACACTCGTTGGATGCAGAATTAAATTTTGCATCAAGAGAGTACCAATTATGTGTACTTTTGAGAAGACCCACAATGATAAAAAAATACAAATATACTAAAAAATCGTGTTAAACACTCTTTTTTAACGTATCTGCAATTTTTTTATCAATGTGGGTATTCTAAAAAATATGCATAATAAGTACTCGTTAGATGCAAAATTTAATTCTACATGCAACGAGTGTCTACACTTGAAATTTGAGTAATCCTATAAGGAGATAAGCCAAAAATACAATTAAAAATGTAGTTTTATTATTTTCCCTCCAAAATTCATAACTCTTATTTTATTATTTTAAGTATTATTTTATTATTTTTCTTTTGGAGGCCACTTTTAGGCTGGAATTTCCTCTATTGTAGGTCCTTCAAAATTCTCTTGAATCCATCTTACTTGATCTCTAACTCAAATGTACCCAAGTGATTTTTCAAACTACTATAGATCATGACCATAGCTCTGATACCATGTTAGAGAAATGGAAGTTAATTAATTTCTCTTATTGTTACATTATCTTTTCATTATTATCATGTTTTCTTGTGTTTTATCTTTCATCATCAAGACTACTTCCAAAAAAATATAAAATGAAACAAGATGTAGGCATGTTACCAGGGAAAAATCCCACTCTTTGGGGAAAACCCAGTCAAAATTCTTTCTTCAATACATGCAAGATAACATGACCAAGATATTTATACTATAGGTTTCCTCTATCAAATCATCCCTTCACTGTGTAAGCATCGAGATCTCTACGATACTGATATCATCCTTGCTTTCACCCAAACTTCATCCTCATTTTCTTGACTAAGGTTGAGATAGCAACATAAAACTGACACATCACTTCAACATCATCATAGTATGAGCAGAATCACTGGACATAATAAATATTATCGTGCAACAACATTTGTGGCATTATAAAGAGTGCCACTGAGAAAATTCACTAATTTTCATAAGGAATGTCACCAATCATCACTAATCACCTTAAGGATTGTCACCGAGCAACATCACCAATTGTCATAAGGAATGTCACTAAGTAGCATTACTAGTCACCATAATAAATGTCATTGAGGAACATCACCAATTTTCATAAGGAATTTCACTGAGAAGCATTACTAATCACCATAATAAATGTCATCAAGGAGCATCGCCAAGACCTTGTAGTATCATATTGGACACAGAGACAAATTACTGATACTTTAGAGTTTTTTTGAAATAGATAAAACATACGGACAACCCAATCCTGAAATCTATCCAAAATTTCATGATTCTGTGATTATGATCTGAACTATACCTTACATATCGTCCAAAGACTCTAGAGCGATCCAAAGTTATGAGTATAAAATGCAAAATTATACCCCTTTATATATAGTTTTTTCCATAGATATTAAGTTGAATTGACAGTGTGATTATTTGTGTCTTGTTTTGAGCCAACATGAAGATAGATTGAAGGCGACTTAAGGAGGTTGATTTGACGACTTATATCAATTAACTTGAGGGTTTCCTTTGAAGTATATTTGTACTAAAGACAGATGATGATAACTTTTTAAGGAGATGACTTAATGGAGGAACCTTTTGACCAACCTAATATTACATGATTTAAACACCCAAAATTGGATCAATTTAAATCTATAACAACTAACCTAGAATTCTGCAATTGGGACCTTAAACTAAGTATGACCCAAGCATGAACCCATGCTTTAATAAGTCATTTAATGATAATAATAAATTATTTTGACAAATACAATAATAATGAAGATTGAACCTAGTTACATTATTCAACAAAAAAAGACCGATTTGAATACCTTGGAGACATGAAATTACAAAGTTACAACTATTTCAAGATCGAGCTCCTAAAATCAAGAAAAAGGTGTGTATTTGTTTTTTAAATTTCATATCTTTTGTTCGAAAATTCAGTTTGAAGTTATTCCAAATGTATATTGAAGAATATATATCAATGTGGGGTTATAAAATTCCTCCCAAACTGAGGAATTACATACCTATTAAGCCCTCAAAAATCTCTACTATGATGCATTAAGAGGAATAATTGCAGCATGATATCTCAAAATTACGGGACCAAATGCAACAAATTTCTCTCTCACAAATAACAACCAAAGATGAACTAAAAAGGGACATGGATGGTTTAAAAGGAAACATGAATATTTTAAATTCAGACATCGAAGGTTTGAAGGATGACATGAAAACCATTATGGATGGTATAGAAGAAAAAAATAAAAGGAAACATGGAAGATTTGAACAATGGTTTAAAAGCAGATTTGACAAACTTGCTACAAGAAATGCTTCCTAATGGAGAAAAGTTATTAGATGAAAATCATATTGAGAAAAAAATAAATTTTAATCATGATTTCATAGATATTGAAGAGCCACCATATTCCAAAGATAGATATGAGGAAGTTTTATGGCAAGGATATGGTAACATGGATACTACAAATGGAGCAATATTTTGATCTCCATAATGTGCAACACACATAAAAGGTATGCATTGCAAATTCATATCTAGAACCCAACAATTTGTATGGTATCGATGGCTTTTTTCTCATAAATCACTTATCACTTGGTCAATTTTTATGAAGGAAATGATAGCACATTATGAGGATACAAAGAGAAAAACCTTCTTTAGCCAATTGATAAATCCAAAAAAAAAAGGATCAATGGCATAACACATTGAGAACTTCCAAAAATTGAATAGAAAGGTAAATGATATTCCAGAAGAGCATAGGATTGATGTCTTCATAGGGAATTTAAAGAGTAACATCCAATGTGAGGTTCACCTTTGGGAACTTGATTCATTGGAGAAGGAATTCAGGTTAGCCAAAAAAATTGGAATAAAAATTATGGCAACAAAGAAGCCTGCCACTCACAAATATAAATATTGAAGTGTTGTCTCTCCTAGAATTCCACAACCTTGAAGGTTGTGACCACAAAAATTGGAATATAAAGGATGAAAAGGGCTTTTCTATAGTTGTGATAGAAAATACACTAAAGGTTAATAAATTATTTTACATGGATTGTGAAGAGGAAGAAGAAGAGGAACAAGAAACTTCAAAAGAAGAGGATATACATTGGGAGCCAACTGTGGAGAAAGAATAAAAGAATCATATCGTATCTTGTAATTCATTCGCAGGAATTACCACTCCTCAAACTCTCAAGATATAATTACATATTAAGAGGAATAAAAAGTTAATAGTACTGACTGATTCAGGTAGTACCCATAATTTATTCATTGTAAGGTAGCCAAGCAATTGAATTGCGTCCTATACCTAGCACCACAATGTCAACTGATGGTTGCAAATGGATGAACTATAATTTGCTTTGGAAAGTGAAAAAATATCAAGCTATTCATAGGGGAATATGTATTTAGTAGTCCAATTATATCCATTCAAATGGGTGGTTTTGATATTGTATTAGGAGTCCAATGGTTACAATATTTGGGCATGATAGCTTTTAATTTTCAAGAACTTTTCTTGAATTTTTTTTAGAAATGAAATGAATTTGAATTAAGGTGTATTGTAGGGAAAATTGGAAAGAGAATTAGCTCTAATTGCATGAAAAAAGTTCTAAATAAATAACAACATGGCATATGTGCACAATTATGCTCACTATAGGTTCAAACATTGAAACCCTCTATTTCTCCATATCTCCAAAAAGTCTTGGAAAATAATTCCAAGGTATTTGAGGGTCCCAAAGTTCTCTCACATATTCATGATCATGATCATGCTATTCATTATTCAAGGAAGTGATCCTACAAACATCAGACCTTATAGATATCCTTATGCCCGAAAGAGTGAAATTGAACGTATGGTTGCAGAAATAGTAGAGTTTGGTATTATTCAACCTATTCAAAGTTATTTTTCGACTTCAGTATTATTGGTGCACAAGAAGGATGGACCATGGGGCATGTGTCTGGATTATAGGGAGCTCAACAAGCTCACTATTAAAGATAAATTTCCCATTACCATCATTGATCAATTATTGGATGAATTACATGGATCAATTTAATTCACCAAGTTTGATCTTCATTTAGGATATCATCAAATGAGAATGAAGACTAAATAAATTATGAAAACAACATTTAGAAAGCATGAGAGCCATTATAAATTTTTGGGCATGCCTTTTGGCATTACCAATGCACCTTCTACATTTCAAGGTTTTATGAACTCCATTTTCAAACCCTTCCTTACAAAATTTGTGTTAGTATTTTTTGATGATATATTAATCTATGGAAATTCTTGGAATGATCATGTTCAACATGTTGACAGGGTACTCAAATTGTTGGAGGAGAAACAAATATATGCAAAAACCTCCAAATTTTTTTTTGGGGTACAGGAGTTGGAATGAATAGGTCATATTGTATCTCATGAGGGTGTCAAGGTATACTATGAAAAAATTAAAGCCATTAAGGAATGGAAAATACCCACAAACATAAAGCATTTGTACTGATTTCTTGGGTTGAAAGGGTATTATCGCAAGTTTGTTAAGAATTATTGGAGAATAGTAGAACCTATAAAAAATTACTTAATAAATATGCATTTTCATGGTCTCCATAAACAATTAAGGCCTTTGAACATATTAAAGAGGCAATGTGTCAAGCACCGGTATTAGCTATGCTAGACTTCATAAAAAAAATTATTGCAGAATGTGATGCCTCCGGAAATGGAATTGGTGTTATTTTAATGTAAGAAGGAAGACACGTTTTTTTTTAAAGTCGTCAAATCAAAGGAAAGTACTTACACAAACCTATTTATGATCATGAAATGTTGGTAATACTACATGCACTAAATAAATTGCGACCTTACCTAATGGGAAGAAACTTCAAGGTAAAAAAATATCATAATAGTCTTAAATAATTTTTGGAACAAATATTATCTTTAGAAGAGCAACAAAAATGGGTCACAAAAATGTTGGGTTATGAACTAAAAGGGAAGAAAAATGTTGTTGTAGATGCACTTTCAAGAAAGGATGAGGATGTGGAAGGATTACTTTGTTCGATTTCTATTTTCCAACCAGATTGGATAACTGAAGCAGGGGTTGAATGGAATAATGATGAAGAAGTGTGGAAACTCATTCAAAAGTTGCAGCAAGATCCTAGTACATCAGATACATTTAGATGGAAAATTGATTCATTATGGTATAAAGATCATGTATATATTAGTAATAATTCCCAACTCAAACAAAATATTCTTTTGTAATTGCAGACATCTCCCTTAGGAGGTAACTCATTATTTTTAAAAACTTACCAGAGGGTCAAGAGGGATTTTTTCTCAGATGGCCTTAAATCTGATATTCAAAAGTTTGTGGTGGAATTTTTGGTTTGCCAACAAAATAAAGTTGAGAGAATTAATCATCATAGGTCTGTTACAACCTTTATCCATTCCAAGTCAACGTTGGGAGGAGGTTTCAATGGATTTTATAATAGGTTTACCCAATTCTGAAGGAAATAGCTTGATCATGGTGGAAGTTGATAGAATTACCAAGTATGCACATGTTTGTGCATTATCTCATTCATTTAAAGCTAATACAATTGTTAGTACATTTATGGAAACAATTAAAAAGATACATGGAAACCCAAATATTATTGTAAGTGACAAAAATCCCATTTCCACTAGAAATTTTTGGACGAAATTCATTTTTTGTCTGAGTGCAAAGTTAGCTCATAGCTCATCTCATCATCCTCAATCTAATGGGAAAACTGAGATAGTGAAATTTTTTTTGGAAGGGAATCTTTGTTTCTTTGCATCTGATAAGAAAACATAATGGATCAAGTGGTTAAATCTGGTTGAATGGTGGTATAACACTTCCTTCCATAGTGCAGCAAAAATGACCCCATTTATGGAACTTTATAGATTTCATCCACCATCCATCACATCATATTTAAGATAAAATTCTAAAGTTTAAGTAGTGGAATATCACATCAAGCATAAAAAACAAGTTCTCCAACTCTTAAAGTATAACCTCACTTTGGCGCAGAATTGAATGAAACAACAAGTATATGAGAATCACAATGAAATAAGTTTTGATATAGGTGACGGGGTATTTTTACGGATACAACCATACAAACAAATGTCCCTCAAGCAAGATAAGAAGTATAATAAATTATCACCACAGTACTATGGTCATTACAATATGTTACAAAAGATTGGTATTATGGCATACAAATTTGAGCTTCCTTCATCTTCTCGAGTGTACCCAATTTTCCATGTTTCATGTTTAAAGAAGGCTATTCGTGACAAGATCCCAGTTCAAAAAATATTTCTATAACTTGAGGAGGAAAGAAAAATAATATGGGAACCTAAAGTAGTCATGGAAACAAGAACTTGATAGCTACGAAATCGATCAATTTCATAGTATCTCATCAAGTGGAATAACTTTCCCACTGAAGATTCCACATGGGAGGATGAGAATTTTATACAGAAGCATATAGAGCTATTTAAGCATCGAGGACAACTTGTTTTTTGAAGGATAGGGGTATTTTAGGTCCCTATAATACTATTTTATCCCCTTATTTGTATTGTTGTGCCCATGTAATCCCCATATTGTTATTATTGTGCCCCTACATTATTATTGTTATGTAGGCTCTGATTATATTGTGACCCCTTAACCTCATATATATATATATATATATATATATATATATAAAGGAGGTAATTTCATTTTAATCATCCAAGAATTGTTCATTTATGTAATGTAAATGAATTTTCCCCTTGAAGAGTATAATTTTTAAGTCGTTGCTCTATATTTTCATCTATTTTGTGAGTTCGTTGCATAACATTATATAGGAGGAAGGACAAAAGAGAAATTGACAAATTTTCTAATGACGATAACCGATAGTATCTCTTGTAACCATGGCAAACCTAAAATGGTAGGATGAATGGAAAACAAGACTACATATATACTTAAAGTAGGGTTTGTGGAGTTTCACAAACAAATATAAGATGTTGATAGTTAGTAAAATATATTTTAAAATGATAAAATATTTTTTATTGACACAAGGAAGTAAGTTAACGCTATTGAGGGCACACATGAATAAGTAACCATTTGAAATTTTTTTTTTAAATAAAGGTTTATTTCTGCCATGAAACATGAAGATAATCGGTATATGGTCTAATGGAACATGACACATATCAAGAAGAAAATATTTTCAATCAACCCATGAAGTTAAAGGATCAGATGATGATGGAGATAATAGTTAAGGAAGTTGTAGGAATTATGGTAAGATTAGGTTATCATGGAAAATAAAACCATGGATATCTATATGATTGAATAAAGAAGGTAAATATATAATTGGGAAAGGAAGAATATGTGACTAGAGATTACGTTTGAAGGTGACGAGGCACATTTGAAGTTTAAAAATGTTAAATTATTAACTCCTTAGTTGAAAGAACATGAAATGATTATTGAAAAGTAATCAACATCTTAATGAAAACACGCCACTAATAGTATTTATGAGATAGCCTAGATCCTAGTTGGATGTTGAATAATCTAATTTCATAGTTCATATTCATTGTTTATACAAGAAAATGAAATTTCATTTTGTTGATGATTTGTGATAAAAATTCTTATGGTGTATTATTTCTCTATATTTTATATGTATTGATCTATATGTGAAATTCCTGAGGTTTATGTTAAATTTTGCAAGTGATTAATTAGGGGTTTTAAGCCTCTTATGAAAAGTTCTTAAACAGATAAACATGAATAAAAAGTACATTTTTTGCATAAAGCAAGATAATAAATCACCATAATAGTAAACACAACACAAAAAATGGTGGAGTTCACCCCTCTTGGGATACATCTCTTGGTCCAGCTTCCAATGGTTGGGGCTCTTTCATTATGCTTAAAAAATGGTATTTACATCAGATTACAGTGCTCAAATGGGTTCACGGATAGGCCCAATGGCTCAAGAACTATTAAAAACCATTTTCTAGCCTCTTTTTCTCCCAAAAGGGCCAAAAACTAAAAAAATTATGATCTCCACAATTTTTTCTGCAAACCTCTCTACAAATTTGACAATTCTGTAAACTGTCCCACAAATCTGCCCCAAAAACCGCTAATGGGGTGACATTCTAGCTAACAATCGGTGCAATTTGTGGGATATTTGACTTGCCCAATAACACTTATAGACCAAATATTCGAAAAAATATGGGGGGGACAGATTAATACCTAGCCCCTAGTCCCACCCCTTATTTCTCATGGGTGTGGTGACGAGGGTTGATGCTAGCCCCAACCCACCCCCCAAATGTGCTTTACATTAAACTTAAATATATGTTTAAACATATACAAATTAAGAATCATGTGATGGTGTAACGATAAGGTTTGTGGTTAGTGGTTGACTATTCCCGTGTTCGATTCCTATGTGGTGCACTTGACGTCCAATTTAAATTTTAGACCAATGTGGGGAGGCCACATGGCTGTCTCCTATCACCCCATGTGTCTCCATGCTATTGGTTGACCTTTGGTCAATAAAAATCAACCAATTCACACCCTATAAATTTCTGAAAAGTGGAAAACAGAGATAGCCTGACCAAACACAGTCAACTAGTATTTTCAGGGTCCAGTTAGCAGTACAGACTGCTGACTATGCAACCGTGCACCCAAAAAACCAAAATGTTTCATTGTTCCCAAAAATGAACATAAATCAATTCTAGGAACATACAGTGTTTTCTTTGGGCGAAAAGAGTTGTGTTGGATTCATAACTACAATATCTACGCAGTCATTCAAGTTTTGATCCATTCCAACAACTTTCAATTTTGAGCATAAATTTGATCCACCAGATCATTCCTCCCCAATGGAAGATTTTGGACCTCCAAAATGTCTTTATCCACCAAAAAATAGATGAGGGTTCAACTCCCTCATCCTTCTAGCCTCTTGCTACTGAATTTTTCTTGAATGCGATAATTTGAGCTTTTCATAAAAATTGACCATTTTCCGTGACTTTGGAGACCTTTATTTGTTGTTATAGATACCATCTTGTTGCAATTTCCCATAATTTGCAGAAAAAAAACCTATCCTTGAAAAAGAAACTACATTCCTTCCTTGATCGTAAATCAAATGTAACTTAAAAAACTTCAAATTCCTATCACCTTGAACATTCTCGACACGACGATGCTTGACATGTCTCGCCTTGTGCTTGGCTCAACTCTTGACCAAATGTGATTTCAATTTCTATGCAACATCCCATTTCAATGAAAAAACTTTTTGAAACCCACAAGAAGAACTTTTGAACCCAATGCCTTCTTTTAAAAATTTCTTTGGCACCTTCTCTTTGACCTTTGCACTCTCTTGCACTCACATCTTGTTCACATCATTGTCCAATAATGATGTATGGTGTTGCAATTTAACTGCATCTTGTTTAATTCTTTTAGGAGGAAACATGTTAGACTCTTGAAACATCTTATCACAACTATTAGCAACCTCAATGAAATCATATTTTTCATTTGATGCATCTCCTTGAAAGGTATCATTCCCAACATCTTCATTCTTGAACATTAACAAAGCATAATTTTGACTAGCATTCATAATTCTCTTCATTTGTCCAACATTCATAAGTGGAAAATTCATCTTCTTACTATGTACTCTAAGAATGTACTCAATACCATTCTTGAAAAAGTGATAATTATTCTCATGGAAATGAAATATTTCTTTCCTATCATAAAGACATGGGCTTCTCAAAACTATACCACAAATATCAAGCATAATTACATCAAGTTCAACTTCATCAATAAAGTTTTTAGTGATTTCCAATATAAGGATGTACCTCCTTGTAAACTGAAAATTTGCATTCTTGTATACCCATCCTAAAGGAAAGGGTCTAGGATGTGGAATGGTCTCTAAATTTAACTTCTTGACAATGTCTTCTAAAATAAGGTTTGATTTTGAACCACTATCAAATAGTGTGTCAATCTTGGTATGTTTTGAAACAAATATAATATGGAAAATCTCAATTCTTGTTTCTTCATCTAAATAATGATTTATACAACTTGAAGAACTAGTACTTTAAATGTCCATACCTTTCCAACCCATTGTTGTGATTTCATCTCCAAAATCAGAACCTAAATCATGTTGTATTGTTGCAGTTGTCTTCTCCTTCTCCTTATTTTTAAACTTCTTGGGTCTCATTTCTGGATGAAGTTTCCAGCAATGATCTTCATCATGTCCATCTTTGGAAGAATGTTTGTATGTGATTTTATCTTTCTCCAACTTTATATATGCATTCTTCTTACCTTTTCCCTTGAAATTACCCTTTCCTTTCTCCCCAAACTCAAAGATATTCTCAATTGTCTCATCTGAAACATGTTTCTCTCTTGCCTCTAGAGGTGTGAACTGAACACAAACTTCATATAAAATTTAACGATTAAACATTAGAACAATATGATTTAGGTAACTATGCAAACCTCTAATGTATTTTAAAAACGTTTCTTGAGATTTTAAATTCACACCTAATATTAGTGCTCTTCTCCTAAACTCTTGAGTATAGATTTGTACACTTTGTCATTTTCCTTGCCTAAAGTTTCTCCAATTGATTATAGCCTTTTTCATATATGCTAATGGATAAATTTGTCTTCAAGACATAGTACTCATGTATTTCAAGATGTGAAGCATGTACTTATTGTATGCATATTTTATGACACACATGAGAATGTGTTATTTACTATTTAGAATATGGTGATAACAATGATGTTATGTTCTCATGATGAAACGTGAGAGTTAGTATGTGGATTATTCTCTATGATATTATGATGATATTACTATGACTAATGAATTTGTTGCATGTTGAGATTTGGTGATTGACTGTAAATCCACAAATGGGCCAAGAGTGATGGTTTATTTGATGATATCATGGGAGGCCATACTTGTGAGGGAGAATATCTAACACCATATGGGTTGGGGAAAAACTCAATCAACATTGCATATGCTAGTGGTTCCTTTGTCTGGTATAGCTCTTGAGGGGCTATGGTACCATCTTGAGGAGGTCAATTGTTTGATATTGGATTGGGATGCCAAAGTCCCGAGGGAGAATGCGGACTTTGATGCATGGGGTTTTGCACCTTATTGAGTGTGGAGGGAGTGAGGTGGCCTTTAGATATGCTCGGAGTCATCGAGTATTGAGTTCATATGCCTTCCTTATGGAAGATGAGGTCTAAGCCTTGGCTCGAGCGTCGGGTCCAACCATGGGCTATGGTATAAACCAATGAGGCTTATGCCTAGTTTTGAAAGTTGAGAAAATGATAGAGGTTCCTTGCCTTTTTCTTGGTGATTTGTAAAATTTCAATGCCTACTAGTATACTAGTTCAGAAGAGGGCATAAGGCAAACATGAAGTAATAAATAACTAAATAGAAATAAAATAAAAGTTAAATTATTCAACTTAACTTCTAGACAAAATTCCTTAAAGTAGGGGAGTATATAATGCCCCATAGTAGTAGTAATAATAATAATAATAACAATGATAATAATAAATAAATAAAATAATGTTGATATATAAGGAAATAAAACGATAAATAAAAAATAATAGTAGTAAATAAATTGTAAATAATAAATAAGAGATAATAATAGTAAATAAATAATAAATAATGAAGAAAATATAATAACAATAAATAATAAATTTAAGTTCTAAATAAATATACATATAAATAAACTCTAAAAATAGTAAGAATAAACAAATTTTTTTTGGTAAGTTAGGCTATCTATATTAGTTTGACAAAAGAAACATTACATATGCTATAAGAGGGGTTGGCAAGCTGCACTTAATTAATCCCAGCCTTAGTTTCTAGGTTTCAGGGTTGTCTCCATGGAGGAAACCATCCCAGAAAGTCCTTGAGATAGAAAAATAAAAAATGCATAGCAGTACTGATGTATCTAGATATTACAAAATATGCAGAAACAAGGGTGTAGCTTGAGATGCCCTGGTGGTATCATGCTTGAAAAAAACCATTGAGGAGATGAGCAGCTACGTAGTCCTCAATATTCATCTTCATCATCATATTCATCGTCATCTTCATCTTCATCTTCATTGTTGTCAGGGACTTCCTCCTCTATAGGGAAAGTGTACGCCTACACAGACGCCTCCTCAGAGTCTACCACTGGACACCTAGGTTTTGGGACAAGCGCGCAGAGTATGGGGGACTCTGGATCCTCAGTGTCAGGGATGCGTATCTAATTTCCCTTAGAGTCCATAACCCAAACGTCAAATTCTTCGTCATCCTCAACCTGAGCCGATAGCGGATCAGTATTTCGAGGTAAGGGATACGCTTGGTGTGCAATGGTAGACTTCCGGGGGCCGCACCTACCTCTCTGAGCATCTTGCACTGGAAATTCTTCCTCCTCCTTAGGATCGAGGCTTTGTCTCACAAAATTGTTGGAGGAGGAGCCTTCAACATAATCCAAACGGTTGTCTTCTCCACGGTGGTAATGGCCTGGGAGAGCACCTCTCTGTCCACCTCAGATGGATCTCTACTGCAATCTAGGAGAAATTACACGATGAGGCAAGGGAGAGGCTTCAAGGGAAGGTTGAGCAACATGGGGACAAAAAATTTCGAAGACAAGGGGAGTGGAAGGGAAAGAG
Organism: Pinus albicaulis; assembly: GCA_034641835.2. Lineage (NCBI taxonomy): Eukaryota > Viridiplantae > Streptophyta > Pinopsida > Pinales > Pinaceae > Pinus > Pinus albicaulis. The sequence continues at coordinate 465,863,264 of CM076579.1, read as the reverse complement.
AAGAGGTGTGAAAACAAGGAAGACGCAGCCCCTGGTTTCCATTTTGTCCATCAAGGCTCGCCAGGAGGAATGATTGATGCCGAAGTCATTAAGAGGGGCTCCTAGGTATTTGGAGGGCAAAGAAGAGATAGAGAAGCCTAGGATATGGGAAATGTTGCACTAAGAGAGGGGAAGGGTATGAAATAAAAATATCTACAATTTATTAGGGTTAACCTCTATGCCTAACGCTTCATAGAAGGAATCAAGTGGAGATTTGAGGGTGCAAGCTTCCTGGACCGAGGGGTAACCCATAATCATATTGTCATCCACAATTTTTTGATGGGAGGAGGGGGCCAGGTTGTGGAGGGGTAAACCATGCAGGGCATCTCACTGGACGGAGCTTTTGAGAAGGCGACCCATTCCTTCAGCCACAATGATGAATATGAATGGTGAAAGAGGGTCTCCTTGTCTGATTCCTCTTGAGGGGTTGAAGGTTACATAGGGAATACCATTGACTAATATGGAAAGAAAAGGGGAGGCAATGAGACTCATGATCCAACGTACCCAGGTATGGTTGAAGTCGAAGGCAATGAGTACATTTTTGATATAGGCCCAGTTGAGTTTTTCAAATGCCTTGGACAGATCAATTTTAAGAAGCATACTAGGATTTTTGGAGGTTTCGAAAGATTGAATGACCTCATGGGTTAAGATAATGCCTTCAAGAATTTGCCTGCCTTCAACATAACCTATTCGCTCTGGGGAGATGATTATGGGAAGGAGTTGCTTCAACCTATTAGCGATAACTTTGGAGATTATTTTGTAAATGGAATTGCAGATATCTATGGGCCTATACTTACTTAGCGAGGTTTCATTGTATTCTTTTGGAACAAGAGTGATGAAGGTGGAATTAAGCACTGGAAGAAGCCAATGAGTGGTGACATGCGTTTCCTCCACTATGTCCCAGACTTCGTCTCGGATGGTATGCCAGAAGAAGTAGAAGAATTTGGTGGTAAATCCATCAAGACCTGGAGATTTCCCTGTTTTTAGCTAGAATATTGTTTGTTCCACCTCATCCAGGGTGATGGCTATGAGCATCAACCTGTTGTGTTTGTTCTTTATTAGCTTGGGAATGTGTTGTGTGATTTTCCCGATGGTATCATGCCCTTGATGATTGGCTTCTTGTAAAATGTTACTAAAGTGGTTGGGAAACTCCTTAGTAATGTACTCTTGCATTTTTAGTTACTTTCCAGTTTCTTTTTTGAGGACAATGATTTTTCTATGCATCCTGTGTTGAATGGTGGATCCGTGAAAGAATTTAGTGTTTCGTTCTCCCTCTTTAAGCCAAAAGATTCTTGATTTTTTGTATCCATAGGATTTCTTCCTGGCTCCTCCTTTCTTCCATCTGAGTATTTAAGGTCTTCTCCCAAGTTTCAGGCTCACCTCAGTGTCCTTCCTGGATAATAGTTTTTTGTAACTTCTTCATTTTTTCCTCCAACTCTTTTTGGTCTGTGAAGATATTGCCAAAGGTTGATTTGTTCCAGACCTTCAATTTTCCTTTGAGAATTTTCATTTTTGTCTGGAACTGGAGCATCTTAGTTCCTTGTAGGGTTACTAGGGAGGTCCAACATTTGGAAACCATCTCCTTGAACCTTGGGTGTCGGAGCTAGTAGTGTTTGAAGCGAAAAGGTTTGGGAGAATGCTTGCCTAGTCGTAACCATTGAAGTTGTATTGGCTAGTGGTCAGAGCTTGTAACGGGGATGATGGTAGCAACTATATCACCCCCTATATGAATGAAGTCTTCTATGATGAGGAATCTATCTAGTCTTAAGGATATCTAGTGGGTGCCTCCTGTTTTATTATTCCAGGTGAAGATTCCATTGGAGGTTTGAAGATCAATGAGGTCGTTTCCTTGAATGAAATTATTGAGTCCATTACTGTCCAAGTCCAAATTCATCCTCCCTCCTTTCTTTTCCTGTAGATTTTTTATCATATTGAATTCCCCTGCCATGAGCAAAATAGGGAAGGCTCTTTGTTTATTGAGTTCCACTAAGTTATCCAGAAGCTCTGTTTTCTTATGGATGTTCTGGGGAATGTAGAAATTTATGAGTAGGCCACGGATATCAGTGCCAATCAGGTGAAATTTGGCCTGGATAAAGTGTTTGTTGGCATGAAAGTTCTCTACGGAGATGATTTGGGGGTTCCAGATGATTTCTAGGCCTCTAGACGCACCATTGGCATAAAATGTTATTGTGTTTCTACCTTTCCATATTTTTTTGAAGATTGTATCCATATTAGAGATGGAACATTTAGTTTCTTTCATGTAGAATATTGCATGGTGTTCCTCAGCAATTATTTTCTTTATTATTCTATGCATAGTGGGGCTATTGAGCCCTCTTATATTCCAGGAGATGATCTTCATTGGATGGGATTTGTGGTGTAGGTGAAGAATATTATCAACTTAGGGAATCACCCTAAATCCACCATTTATTTTCCTATTTTTATTGTTCTTTGTAGAGTTTTTTTCCTGCCCCTTTTGCGGGACTCTCTCGTGAAGTATTTTGTGTTTATGAGCGTGCCCCAGAATACCCAGAGAGGGGAGTTGCTACGCTCGGGCTAGGATTTCTTCCATAATTTGGACCTATTGCTCTGGTATTGATTTGAAATACTTCTTATTGTAATCATCCTCTAACCCTATGAGATCTAGGTCATCAAGGTAAATTCTTTCTAGTTCTTCCTCCATGGTTTCTGGGATCGTCTTCATGATCTGTTCTTTACCTTTTGGCGCAGGGTTTTCCCTTGTGTAGCTAGTGATTTGAGGTTTCACGAAGCTATCAAGAAGGAAATTTGTCTGTTGAACTTTTAAGGATTGGGCCTGCTCCGTGGAGGTGTGCTCGGCTTCATTGAATAGTTCATTTTCGTTCTCATTCAGCCGATTTAAAGCTATGAAACTATTGCTGGTCGTAGGTCCTTTTTTATTCTGATGAGGGGTGGTTCTCTTATTGTGAATTTCATTACTTGAAACCTTTGGGAATACTTATAATTCCTGATCGTCGGATTCCTTTTCAGCCACAACTTTTTTGTTTAGGGAAAGTCTCTGAAGAGATGCCCATGTTGGTGACACTTCCAGCATCTGAAAGGAATATGCTCATAATCTACAGTTTGTGTCCATTCAAAATATTCATGCAATAGCCTTACCTCACCTGGTAGTGGTTCTACCAAGTTCATGTAGACGCATATGTGGGAATATGTTGCGTATCAGTTGATCTTTGTCTCCTCTGCGAATACGAATTCCCTTAGGGCATTACATATGTCTCTGAGGGTTAGCTCATCCCAATAATCATGGGGGAGGGAGTAGAGCCGAATCAAGACTAGGGTCCATGTACGATCCTGTTTTTCAGGGTTGAATCACTCCGTTCAGGGTTAGAGGTATAGGCCTGCAGTGTTGAATAAATAAGGGCTTCTTCCATGATTCTATCTTTATCTTCAATGCATGTAAAGAGCACATTGAAAAATCCCTTAGCACACAAATCTAGTTCAATGTGATCTTTCGGTTTCCACTTCGAAGGTATCCATCTTCGCAATGCTTTTTCAGTGGGGAAGAAGCCCATGACATTTCCTATTAGGGCGTGATCCTTCATAAACTGGAATCTACCATTGATGCGATGCGCTAGGAGTTCGATCACTATTTTTTTGGGGTTCTTCAGAATGCATGTATCAGACTTAGTATTCGCTTCTTTTGCTTCTAGTCTATTTGTCTTCTACACTGTGGGAGTCACCCCTATAGTTTCATGAGATGGGCCAGAGTTTTTTTTATTAACGGTATCAACCCCTGTCACCACCCATGTGGGAGGCTGGCCTGTAATGGGGGGAGCAACAGTCCCCCCACTAGAGTCGGTCATCGATGAGCCTCAAGCTATCTAGGATAGGGATCACAACCTAACAGTATGGGGATGGAGATATTCATGGGGTAGCCAATGTAGAATTATTCAAACCATAGGTCATGGCAGTCGACCTGGTGCAGATCTCTGCTAGGGTTTCTATTTTTAATCATAGGAATAAACAAGTTAACAATAAAGTAAAAAATAATAAAATAAGAAAGAGTTAAATTAAGAAAAATATTTTATTAAGTAAAAATTAAAACAAAGAAATAAAATTTGGCATGCTGACGCATGGATTGTGTGCATGCAAGTCTCTTTCCAATCTCTTTCCATTTTTGGGATTTTTTGTTCTATTTAATGCATGAATAGCGGGATAAGATTATTCATTCTTTTGGAAGAAGAGTGTGGCGAGACAAAGGATTATTTAGCAATATTACTTGATTGAGGGCTCATGGGTGGCCAGTTGTAAAAATGCTATTTGCAGATGAGCCTATGATTGGGTCGATATTCATCCCCAAAACCTTTGTTGTGATTATCATGATTAAAATAGCGTTCAACTCTGAAATCACAACTAAGGAATATCGTCACTACAAATAATTCATATATGCTCGTGTTCATTAGGGGAATTTTGAGGTCTAAAATGGGCCTCCTAAGGAAATAATAAAATAATAGCTAAATCAATAAAATAATATTTATGAATTTTCAATTCACTTTTTGCACCACAATCCATGTAACTGTAGTTAAATTCAATTCAAAAGTTGTACCAAAATAAAATTAATAAAAAAATTGTATTGATGTGACAATAAATAAGAATGATTTTTTCAAGAAAAACTCATTATCATTGAACAACTAATGCATTTGTCCTTTGTACTTAAATAACTTAAAATAAGATATAAATATAAATTAATAAAATCCTAATTATATTATATGCTATTAATTAAAATTTATATTATTTAAATTGTATAATAATATGTAATTAATATACTATATAAAAATAATATAATATAATATAATAAATGTATAGGGATATGCATTGTTTCTTTCAAGAAATATGAAATGACAATAATATATTTTTATTCAAAAAATGTGAAATGACATTTATTATGAGTATTTTACTTTGACTTTAAAAGTACTTAGAGCACTACCATGGTTAACCATGAGTTTTTATCCACCATTGAGAATGTGACAAGTAAGTACCTTTAACTCAAGCAATGCCACCTCAACCATTAGGGATGATGTCATCCCCTAAAATGTGATTGGTTCTCATAAAGTGAAGTTTGATTGTACATTTTCCTTAGGAGGCCCATTTTAGACCTCAAAATTCCCCTAATGTTTCAAAAATTCTATGCTAATTAGTTGAATAGTTTTTGTGTTGATTATTAATGGCATGATTGATATAATTAGTTGTATATTTTAATTTTGGGGTTGTTATGATTATCATATGGTAGATTCATTCACCTAGTGGGAAGGGCAGACTAGTTTGCATGACTCAATTTGTGACCATTTTCCTCTACGCACTCCACAACTTATGCTCTACCTAGATTATATAGTTCCACATACAACTAGTCTAAATCTAGTCACTTTGACATTAGGAAATGTTGAATGTAAAAATCAAGAAATGATTAAAGTCTATATATTGACAAGGAACGCAAAGGTGGAAAACGTAAACAAGACTAAACTTCAAAATAGAAATGGAGCGAACTACTCTTCTCATTATTGAGTAATAGATAAATAGATTGCATAAGAGACAAGGGAACATCAACAATAAATAACTCAATTAGAACTCAAATAAACTAAAACTAGCTAAAATAAACTAAAATAACTATTACAACTAGTAGACATGGTTGTAATAGTGATATTAATGCTCTAAACACCCCCTCTAACCTTTTATTGTTAAAAATATTGGCACTTACAATTCCCAAGTTCTCTCTCTGAAATTCAAATATAGTTTTTCCAAATTGTTCTATAAAAATTTATACAATCTCATCACGTGATCCACATAAATCAAAATATATATATCAATTATTGACAATATCTCGAATGAAATGAAAGGGTGTCTCAATATGTTTTGTGTTTTTGTGGAAGACATGATTTTTAGATAATGAAATGGCGGATTTAATATCATGGAAAACATGAGTTGGCTCCTTTTGTACATGTCAAATATCATTCGATAGTTTTCTCAACCATATTTATTGACAAGCTATAGAAGTTGCAGCTACATACTCTACATCTGCAGAGGATATTGAATCAATGGGTTATTTATTTGATGCCCATGAAATTATATTTATTCTCAAGTTAAAAGTGTATCTTGATGTGCTTTTCCGATCATCTAATATTCTTGCATAGTCTCTATTTATGTAGCCTAAGAGTGAGAATTATTCATAATTCTGGTACAATAAGCCATAGTTTAGTTTCCCTCCAAGATATATTTAAATTGTTTTTGCAACTTTCAAGTGAGAATCCTTGGGTGATTCAATAAATCTAGAAACGAAACTAGTTGCGAATAATTTGTCGAGTCTAGTTCTAGTGAGATGAAAGAGACTAAAAAATAGACTTTTATACAGAGTAGAATCAATTAATGTTCCTTCATCTTGTTTTCTTAGCTTGGTGCCTAGATAAATTGGGGTTTCAGTTGGTTTGCAGCTGATTATTTGAAACTTGTGCAAGATGTAAGTGGAATATTTTTGTTGAAAAACAAAAATACCATTTGTAGATTCTTGAAGTTTAATTCCCAAGAAATAATTCATGAGGCCAAGGTCAGTCATGTCCAATTTTGTTTGCATGGAAGCTTTAAATTATTCTATCATCATATTAGATGTATATAGAAAGTCACAACATTGAGACAAACAATGAGAATTTTACCTTCATTATATGTTTTATGTAAAGTGTTGGCTCATGGATACTTCTATGGAATCCATTATTAATGAGGCAAGATTCAATTTGACTACACCAAGCTCGAGGATATTGTTTCAAGCCATATAAGTATTTTTTCAATTTATAAACTTTATGTTGCCCTCAAACATCAAAACCAAGTTTTTTGACCCACATAAACTTCTTCTTCCAATATGCCATTTAAAAAATTAGAGTTGACATCCATTTGAAAAAATTGTCATTTATTGTTAAGTACAATGGCTAGAATAGTTCTGACTATATTTGAGCTTGCTATTGGAGCAAAGGTTTTATCGCAGTCTATGCCAAGCTATCAAGATAATCCTTTGGAAACTAGCCTTGCCTTATGTTTCTCGATTTTTCCTTTTTCATTCAATTTGGTCTTGTAGATCAACTTGACAACAATTCTGGTTTTGTTTTTCACGATATCAGCCAGTTCTAAAGTTTCATCCTTATCTATTGTTCTAATTTCATAATTTATTGCATCAACCCAATGTTTCTCTTTTTATTCCTCTTCAAATGGGTTGGTTGAAAGGAAATAACTTCGGAAAAAATATTTCGTTACTCACTCTAATTTTATTTCTCATATATATACATGATGCTTCTGGTTTTGTGATTAAATTCTAAATATGATAATTCATTGCTATAATAAGTACCATTTTCAGAGCCATGTGATTCTTCTTGTACTTTCAATCTTGGCAACCTTAGTGGATGAACATGTCGATATGAAGGTTAATGAATTTTCTCACGCAAATATTTATTTCAAATAATAAAATATCTCTACTTAAAAAAATATCTTAGTGGTAATATTGTATATTTTATAGGATTTTGATTTTTTATTTTAGTATACAAAGATGCATTTTTCACTTATGTCGTCGAATTGCTTTCATAGATTTTTTTGGAACATGTGCAATTTCTACACAACCAAATATTCAAAAGTGAGAAGCATTCACCTTCTTACCATTCCAAACCTCTCTAGGTATTGTATCATTGAAACAGGTTGTTGGAGATCTATTGAGAATATATATTTCAGTAGCAACAACTTCAACCCAATACTCATTGGACAACTCCTTTACATGAAGCATGCATATTACCATATTCATGATTAACTGATATTTACTTTTTCCTACTCCATTTTGTTTTATATTGAATTTAGTTTTTTTATACATAATGATGTATTGTTGTTGACAAAATTTTGTGAAATTGTTGGAACTGTATTATCCTTTGTCTTACTTGTGTACTTTCAAAAACTTGTCACTTTTCTTTTCTGCTTCTACTTTCAACTCTTTGAAATTTGTGAAAGTATCAAACTTATTTTTAAGAAAATAAATCCATATTTTCCTGTTATAGTCATCAATAAAGCTAAGAAAATAAATACTTAAATCAATTGATTGTGTCTGCATTGGTCAACAGATATCTGTGTCGACTAGTTCTAAGGGTTCTTTTTCTTTAAGGGAATATGTGGGAAAATTGTCTCTTTTACATTTTCCAAGAATAAAAAATTCACATTGAAAATATATTTCATTCATAATAGGGAAAATAGTGACCATAGAATGATTTTGAAGAATACCAAGACTCTTGAAGGTAATACGACCATACCTAGAGTGCCATAATTGTGACTTATCTATATTTGAAACATTATGCGCAAATGAATATGACAGATTTCTACTTCTGAGAGTAAATGGAAAAAATTTGGTCTTGGTTTTTTCTACCTTAGCTATAAATATTATATTGGGAGGTTTGTCATAAATATAATAAGTTGTACCTTGGAATATTACATCCTAGCCATGTTCCATCAATTGACCTACACTAATGAGATTATGCTTCAAGTGTGGGACAAAATAAACATTATGTATATTATTCTACTAATTTTGTTTCGTAATAATAGGCACAATACCTTTCCATTTAGATTTTATATAAGAATGTTCACCAAGGGTAATTCCATATTCGATATGAGAAACAATACAAGAGCTCATGTTTTTTCTACCTATCATATGGTTGTTGCAGACATTGTCCAGCAACAAAAATTCCCCACAGTAATTGTCTTTAGAAATATGGCAATAAATAAACATAGCTTCATAGGATTCTCCTTCATGGTTATAGATATGGATAATACTTATTTATTGATCTGACTATGTATTTCATCATTCATGTATATAGTGTCCAAATTTCTTTTATTAATAACACTGGACATTATATTTGTTGCTCCATTTTCTTCGTCTCAGTGTTTGGTTTTCTGAGGGTATCGATTGCCCTGGTTGTTCTGATGTGAAACACTATATTGCATGATGATGCTCTGTATATTTTCCTATACCTTTCCTTTTCCTACTTCTCCCTCTATGTCCTTTTCCTCTGCCTATGCTAAGAGAGAATTTTTTCTTGAAAGCTTGTTCGATGAAATTTTATCCTAGGTTAAGTCATGTTTTTTGTGACAAAATTGATCTAGTCAATTGATTTATTAAGGATGTTGCAATATCTTTCGACTCTATAACCGTTGTTAAAACCATTTCAAATTTATTCAACATACTTTAGAAAACATTTTTAATGATATCTTGATCTGTAATTGTTTCACTAATAAGCCTGATTTGATTGATGATGCCCTTGACTCTAGTCATGAATTGATCAACATTTTTTGTGTAAAAGATCTTCAAAGTTTTGAATAGAGTCCACAATGCATGAAATTTAATATTCTTAACTGTATCATTACCCTAATATCCAGCTTTAATAATATCCCAACCCTCTTTTTTTTTTTTTGAACTAGTTATTTTCTCAAAGATTGAGTCATGAACCAAATTCTAGATCCAACATTTCGCTTGGTGTTCTTTCTTTCTCAATTAAACAACTGATTTTTTCTTATTCTTTTTAATGGATTCTAATGCTTCTAGGATTAGCTCTACATAGTCGTTTTGTAGTGTATCCTAGTGCCAATATTGGGCTAATAAAAAAAAATTCGTTTATAAAGACAAAAATTTATATTTTTTTCTAAACAAAATCGGTGTGTATAAAAGCACTTGAGGAATCCATCATTTAAAGTTTGGTCATGCCCTTTTGTTTTTTTCAGACAGAAAAAAATGCTGATATATTATATTAATCAGTGCATTAACCCAATACATTATATTCTCGACTTATGCAGTGATAATGTCTATCAATTACAACCATTGGTAATATGTACCTATCTAACAATGAGAGGCAAAAAATACAGTGGTCAACAAAATTTCGGGGGGGGGAAATCCGCACCCCTTCCAAATTTTAGAGCATTAAATCCCTGCATAATTATCATAGCAAAGAGATATAGAGAAATAATCTAAAACATCTGGAAAATATATGGAAAACAACCTATCTAATAATCTGAAAGATATCTGAGAAAACTAAGTTTGTAGGACATATCAGGGCATTATCATTTGTTAACTAGAAATTCCAATGCCCTTATACCAGGCTCGCTTGATAGATAAAAAAGAGCGCCTCGCAGAGAATCCTTGTAAGAGTAAAACTGTCACCTACAACATCCTGGCCATCGTAATTATGGAATAGGAATGGAAGATTCCTAGATCTGGATGCCATCTCTAAAGTGTATCACCTGCAAAAAATAAAAATCAACATTGATGCATTTTTTAGAGAGCCATTCAGCCCCCGTGTTGTTCTCACTGTAAATGTGGCTGATAGGTGGGAAATTTAACCTCAATCACAATCTTCGAGTCCTTTGGATCCATCCTTGTAAAGATGAGCACATCATAGCAATGCTGTTTGTCACCCAACCAATAACAACCTTGGAGTCTCTGAACACATGAATATCCTGCAACTGAAGATTGGAAGCCACCAGAAGACCCCCCATAGGGCCATGATCTTAGCTTTTTTGTTTGACCCCAGCCCCCCATTCCAAAATATATGGATCTTTTCCTGCTGAGACAACTTAATCCATGCCCCTCATCCCATGTTTCCCCCCACACATTCACCATCAAAATATATGGTAGGAATGGCCATCTCATGTGGCTTGATGTGTATGGATCCATCCCAAATGGAATCAAGTGGAGTGGATCTATCATCGATCCACCTCATGACCACTAAGAATATAGGGGAGATCTCGAATGGCCTTACGTAAAAAATCAATCTGTTTCTCGCCAACCAGACCTCCTAGATGAGGAAAAAGGGAAGCGACCTAACTTTTCCCTTCAACCTATCCCATTCCAGAGCAGAAGAAATAAAATCCATAGGAGACCAGGAAGGATCCAAGACATGAGTACTAAATAATATCCACAATCTCACAACAGATAAGCATCTAAAACAGAGATGTGATATGGTTTCCATTTCACTGCAGCACACCGCGCATATAAAAGGCCCATAATGCCCATGCTTAATAATATTATCCCCTATGAGGACCTTACCTCTCCAAATCAGCCATCCAAACATAGTAATCTTGGTGGGAATATTTCTACACCAGAAAGGGTAGAAGATCTTAGAAATTTGTCCCTCATATAAAGAGACATTAATGTTGTGATATATATCCTTCACAATCAACACACCATCTTTCATAGGACCATCCCACACAATCAGATCACCCTCATGATCCCAAAAAATCCCAGCACCTCTAAAATAGTCCCTTAAATGTTCCCATTCGATAGCATCTGCCCCCTCAAGTCCCATTTGCAGTGCAGATTTGAAAAATGGAGCACCAAAAGACCAACATAGAATTTTTTGTGAAACAAAGAACATACCCCTGTGTGCCAGTCGGAACTGTAGTCATGGAAAGGGACCCGTATGTGGAGGTGAAGCTATAATATTCCTGAAACCCATCGGAATACGACCACCATCCCAAAATAGCCAAGATAAACGGTCAGCCACATGACCTAATATCTTTTTGAAACTCCACCAAATGGTCAATATGGACCGAGGGAAAGAAAACTAGAGACATAAGAGCTGATGGAGAACATCACCCTCAATATATTTGCATTTAATTATCGAATTCTAGATGTTATTCCCCTTAATAGCCCTCCAAAAAAGATTTGATGAGTAAAGCCTTGTTAAATATCCGTGTGTTGATAATACCCCATCCATCATGTTCTTTTGGCCTGCATAGGATCTCAAGTCTGCAAAGATGATATTTTTGTACCAAATGAGAGCCTCCCCATAGAAAATGGGCGATTATACTATTGATCAAGTGAACAATCCGATCATGGAGGTAATAAAAGTGTCCCCAGTAAACCATCAACTAAGAGATAACCGCCTGTATCATGATGAGCCTCCCCTGTGTGGACAACCATCTATGCGTCCATTTGCAGATCCTCCGTCTGAACTTATTGATAAACCACATCCAATCCTGTATCTTGTATCCACATGGCTTAATTTTGAATCCTAGGTAGCAGAAACTCTTCGCTCCCAATCTATAACCAACCCCTAAGAATTCCGCAATGAAAGCAACCTCCTGAGGATCCCCATATTCATAAATAAGAAAGGACTTATTCTTATTAATACCTAATCTAGTAGCAGTTTTGAACCTTAATAACATGTAGTGAATATGAAACCAGTGATTCCTTTTAAGATAGCCAAATAAAAGTAGATCATCCACAAACAGGGTGTGTGAAGAAGACACAGAGTTCGAAAAGGATAACCCCTTCATAAAACCATTATGCTCAGCTTTATGCATAATTTTACTAAATAATCCATGATAAGGATGAATATCAGAGGAGAAAGTGCACATCCTTGTCGCAGACCATGACCAACAGTAGAAAATTGTGTGGGATTACCATTTATAATAACTGCAAATCTAACCGTGGTAATGCATGTCATTATCCATCTTATGATCCTTAATGGAAGACCAATTTTGAGTAGAACAAGCCTAATAGAAGACCAGTCCAGGGAGTCGTAAGCTTTATGGAGGTCCACCTTCAACACAATTTCCTCCCTTTTCTCCAAATGCATAGAGTGTAGCACCTCCTATGCTATTGCTATGGCATCATGAATGGATATCCCTTGTAAAAAACCATATTGTTCATTGGAGATATTGGCAGATAAGGTACCTTTAATTTGATTTTCTATAATCTTTGAAGTGATATTATATAACACATTACAAAGTGCAATCGGCTTGTAATCAACAAAGGATTGTGGATCAACAGCTTTAGGGATAAGAGAAATCAACATTGAGTTGAGGTTGGCAGGCATGATACCTCAAATCCAGATCATTTCAACAATATGAGTTAATTCATCTCCCAACAGATCATGAAAGAAAATAAAGAACTCTGCAGGCCAACCATCAAGCCCTGGACACTTATCATTAGAAAATGATTTCAAGACAGAAAGGACTTCATTCCCAGTAATGCTTTTATCCAAAGATGTAATGGCATCTGCATCAAAAAAATCGCTAGCATGGTCCAGTAGCCATACCTAGTTTTCCCCACTGATCCCATCCTCTTTCTGGTAAAACGAGGAAAAATATATGTGGGCTTCTCTTTGAATCTCAGGGGTGGGTAATGCAAAACTATCATCGGACTTCTTTATGCACTAGATTGCATTCCTATTCTTCCTTTCATTTTCACATTTATGAAAGAACTTTGTATTTAGATCCCCCTCTCTTAGCCAATTAATTCTACTTTTAAGCCGTCATGTGACTTCCTCTATTCTCAAAATATCCCTCTTCTTGTTCCCCAGATGTTTGAGAGAAACAAGAGTAGATTCATCTGGAATGCGATCCAGGAAGGTAGCGAAAATAACCTCCATCTGCTTCAAAATGTCATGATACTCAGCCTTGAGCTCCTTCTTCTTTTTGTACTCCCACTTTTTGGATGCCATATTAATCTTCTGTAATTTGTAATGAAAGAGCTCCCAGCCCGAGAGCCCTATAACATCCCCGAAATATTTCCACATCCCCGATATGAGCTTCACATAATCAACATCTTCCAACCATATTCGGTTGAATTTGAAAGGCCGCCCTTTGATCTCCCCACATGAGTTCCATGTAAAAAATATCGGCATATGATTCCAAATGTCCGATGCCAAGACAGAGGACCTGGGAGCCCCCAAAATCTCCATCAATGTATCCTTGACCATCACTTTGTCCATCCTTTTACCTATAAAATTTACCCCCGCCCACTTGTTGGTCCATGTGGGCATCAAAGGGCTCAGCCTGATATCCAACAACCTTTGAGAGCTGAACATATCATTCAAAAAGTTTGATAGTGGGTCCAGGTGAGCATTAGTGCCCCATATTTCATCCCCCTGGAGTGAGGAATTAAAATCACCCATCAATATCAAGTTTGGTAGTGAGAGCATACCCGCAGCCAACATTCTATTCTAGAAGGCAATCCTATTTGAATATGGTGGATATATGTTTATCAAGTTTAAAGTGCCTTCCAAACCCCTTAGATGACCCGATAATAAAATACCACCAAAGAAACTGTATTCCTTAAAAGCAACCCTGTTCGGATTCCACATAGCGATCGTCCCCCTAGAAAGTCCATTTGAACCCACAGCCACCGCACACCACCCTGTTTTGATCTTTAGAAATAGTTTAATAGCTTTCAACCTATCAGAAATAGTCTCTTATCCTAGAAAAATAATCAGATCCTTAGAAGTGATGAGATCCTTCAGGCAATGAAACTTGGAGGCATCACCCAACCCCTGAAAATTCAAGGATATGATATGGGTCATGGGGAAAACAGCTCAGGGTGACTTGCTCTAAGAACCCTAGAAGAATTGTCCGAGCCATCACATGTAGCAATGGGAATATTAGTGAGACCTGCATCATCATCCGAGAACAGGGAGATGGATTTAAATTTACCCCAATCTTGTCGACTTGCAGCTTTAGTTTTTTTCCTAATGGTTATGTTTGATGTCATTGTAGGATTGGAAGGACAGCCAGGGAATGATGGCGATTTGTCAAACATAGTGAGAGCTTCTAGGTCCAAGTTTGGGTTGCCCATGAGTGATTCAATTTCACTCCTAATAGAGTTCCTAGGAGAATCCGAAAGGGGAATAGGGTCAGCCGATTCGGGTGTGTATCTAGGGGACAATGGGGGCTCTCCTGACACCACCCCAATTCTCGCCTCCTATGATTCCCAAAATGAGAAGCATGATGATTTATAAAGAGGTGGGTCATCCATACGGTTAGTATGAACATCAATAGGGAATGCGCCCTCAGTAGAGCTATCAGTCGGCATAGTCTTGGACAAAAAAGGGATAGGAGCAATAGTAGTATTATTCTTATGAACCGAAGGACAAGTGCCAGAAATTGGAGCTGAGTCAGGGTAATTGGCTGCAATAGAGATATGTTTAGGAATCGGGACAGGGACATCAGGATTAGACAATAAATGACCATGTTCATTAGAAGGATATGAGGAAATGGTAGTAGGTTCAATATTATCCTCAGGATCCAGTACCCTATACATATTATGAATAGATGAAAAGAGACCAGCTTTTCTAACATGTATATCATCTGCAGGAACAGAGATATCATTTTTTCCATCAGCAGTTACATAAGCTTCATCTTTAGACGATGAGGATTTAGAATTACCTGAAACAAAACCTCCCGAAGTATTGGAGACAACATTATTTTGTCGACCCACACCCACAACTGCCATAGCAGCACCAACATGATCAAGATGAAGAAGATAGGGACAATTTTCTCTTAAATGTCCGGTCTTGTGACAAATGAGACACCTAAAAGGGATCCCCCAGAAATCAATACGTTGTCGATGGCATCTATTACGCCATAACAAATCGACATCACCTGGTAATCCCCCCGCGAAATCTACCTCGACCAGGATCCATGTTATTCTTCTGTCACTCGCCCCCATGATGCTTGGGTCAATATATTTTGGTACACCCGATTGAGTTACAAATCACCCTCAACACCTTAAGGGTCCAGAGCTTGAGCAGAAGCCCCGACAGCTTCACCCACACAACCCGACTATGTGGAGCCTCCATGACCAGGTTGAATCCCAGGTACCATGGGACGATTTGCATGAAACTCCGTCCCCTATCACTTGTCCTTCAGATAATATTATAAACATCCTTCTCATCGATTAAATGGATGCTGAACCACCCATTTAGAAGAGTGCTGATCTTTGGCGAGTAGCATATGATAGGTTTCCATTTCTGTTTTATCCAGGCCACCGTATCAAAATCATTATCATCAGGAAACATCCATCTACCTATCACCGCCTGCTTCTACAAACTTGCCACCCTCACAGAGAGATCTTCATAATCTAAGGAGACTTCCCTGATATCCATGTTGTGCTTGTATGTATTTCTCTTGTACCGACCCCGCCCACGTTGCCTATTTATTTTAATTCGACCCTGTGCATGCACGACCTCCACGGAGCAATCCTCCAAAGCCTGCCTGATTATGAAATCATCCACTTCAAAATCATTTGTGAGTCTATGTTTAGTAGGGGAAGATGCAGTTATGAATTTTTCATGAGGCAAAGTATTTGTCGTAAGCCCAACAACCCTATCCTCCATTTCATAGATTCTGGCAAGAGGACTATATTCAATTACATCTCAGAGTGTCATCACTGCGAGTCTGACAAAGCAAATGGCACTAAGAAGTACCAGCCAAGATGACACCTCACACACACCAAAAGATGGGTACCTTCCCAGAAACATTCATCCATCCACCACCTCAAAATGAGAACCAGACTAATTAAAGCATCCATCATAATTTACTACATCCCCATCCCCAAATATAGAGATATCCTTAAAAAGGAGGAAAAACCAACACTAACAATAGACCATATCCATTTATAGTGACATTACAAATTGACAAGAGTCAAGATTGTCACCTGACAAAAGGTAGAAAAGGGATAATGTAGAATGACCGTGCCTCACGCCGTCACATGGAGATCCCCGATCCCAAAGAAATCCACTCACCTGGATAAACTGATACACTGCATAAATGATTACACCTCAGAGAAGGAGGACTTCCATCGAAATAAATGGAAACCAAATCCCATTGATATGTACCATACGCTGAAAACGTCAGCATACATAAAAATATTCTACCGACCTACTCATCCCATAAATGGAAGTCGCCAAAATATCCAAGGCGTGAAGAAAGCCCCATATAACATAAGCCTAGAGAAGTCCACTCATATGAAGTGGAGGTCCCAAGAGTAAAAACATGCCTTAATCTGACAAAGTCACCAACTTACTAAACAAACCTACATCTTCTAAGACACCCAAGACATACAGCTGCCACTGTCCACCCTAAGCCAGATACACAGAGTAAGAAAGAGCCTCAAGAGATGCCAGAAATGATATCAACAAAGTCCGTATACCTACCCCCATAGAGAAAATTCAAACCCAGGTCCGCAATTCAGAAGAAAGTCAGAAAGTCAGCCGGAAAATAGAAAAACGAGATATTCACTGGAATAACCAGTCCGGTGTCACCCCCCCTATACATGGAAGCAACAACAACAGATGCAGCCAGGAAGAGACCACCATCTTTTGCAAATTTGAAAACCAAAACTCTTACAAGGTTGAGATATGATTATTGAATCCACCCATTTATGCCACAAAAGATACCACCTACTATATTGGCTTGAGTTTACTACATATGTGTCCGATGACAAATCCTGGGAAGAAGACGATTGATGTAGTCTACTATCCTCGTGGACTAGCATCAGTCTTGTGGGTAAGATAAATGGCTTTGAGGATAAATAATGCGATAATAAGCAATAGAGAGGTCATGAAAATCTCCACCTCCTCTGATAAACTCATGGAGAAACAAATTTTTGAACATAAAACCTTCACCTCGTTCAGGATCATGAATCCATTCTTATCTTCCAAACCTGGCAATGCTCCTACAATAAAAGGATACAAGGAAAAAAAAAATCCTACAAATTTCTTCGTGGTAGTCTACTCAACATACACAATGATCGAGAATCCAGTAGAGATTTTGAAAAAATCCAATGAAGATGATTCCATTAAAGAGGATATGATAAGCTTCAACAATTGTATAATACTTGTAACCTTTGTAAGTGGTATATTGCTGGGATAGCACCACTGGCTCATCTGTAGCATCCTAATAATCTGAGTAATAAAGAGGAGGGTGAATTCTAAATAGACTTGAAGGTATGATGACTCTTAATAATTTTCGTGTTTTTCTTGTAGCATAGCTGAAATAGTAGGTATTTGCAAAAGTCTAGAGTTTGGTATTAAGTTCAACTGAGACCTGTAAACTTAAATCTAGAAGAATCCAATCTTCTGAAGAAAAAGGTCCAACCTCTCCTAGAAGGACTCTGTATAAGCCCGGAAATCCCAACCTTTTTCCAAGTCACATTAAGGTAATTTTTATATATGTCACAATGGAAGAAAGCTTACTGTAAGTTCTACAATGTCTCAAGAATAAAGGCAAGCAGATATGTGCAGGGTCCGAGTGCAACCTGTAAACCATTTTTAATTTTTTAATAAAGAAAGGTTTCTTTTATATAAGGGCCTTTTATACCAATGTAAAAATGTCCCCCTTTATAATGTACTTTTAAAAAGAAATAACTTTGAATTTCCACCATTATTTTTAAATTCACGGCCTTTAATATTTATTGAATAAAAAAAATCTCTCAAACCAAAATTTATTCGTGCTTTTCTTTTGGAAAAAAAATGTTGACTTTTATTTGTTCCTTTTTTAATAGGAGGTTGACACACCTTTGAATGTAGAAACGATTCGATGATTCAGAAAGTTCTTGTGCACATAAGTTTAGAGCTAAATCAACGAAATTTTTCTTACTTCCATAGTGTGATGTTGACGAACTATGTTTATCTTCTATGATGTAATGAAAACACATTGTTCTTGGCTTATGCGATGCGTCGGTTAAACATCATGGTTTTTTTTAAATAAGTTCATAGTTGGCTTCTTTTTGTGACTTCTATTTCTCCTAGACTTCCACTTTTCAATCATTCTCAAGATTTCATCCTTTGTGCTTTCTCTATGAATACACAAATTTCAAATTCTACTCTTGAGTCTCATGCAACATCGTGCTTTGATACCATGATAGGAAAGTAGAGGAGGATAACATAAACATGAATAAATTTGAAAAAACAATGGAGTGAACTACTCTTTTCATCATTTAGTAACAACTAAAAATATTACATGGGAGACAACTAAACATCAACAATAAATAACTAAGGTAAAACTGAACTAGAACTCGAATAAACTAAAACTAACTCAACTAAACTAAAATAACTATGTAAACTAACAAATAAGGTTGAGAGAGTGAGATTAATTCTCTCAACATAAATGATAGAGTATTATTTCCCAATCTCAAAGGCTAAACATAAAGCCCTAGGCACTCTATAGGATCAATTGTGAGTCAGTTTGTGATCTAATACTAAAGAGCATACATATATTTTCTCAGTTGGATGTTGAAGCTATAAGAATGCCCCAGTGGGACCTCACCTCATTGATCAATTTTATTTTAAATATGTTTTTCACCTTTGAATCTACATTATGGAGTAAGAAACACATTGGTGGAAATTGATATAAAGCTTACATATTTCCCTCTTTTAATATTCCAAGAATATATGAAGATAGATGAAGATTCATTACCTTAGTCATTTTTTGAGGTCCCTATCTCAAATCATGGAAGACCACCACACATGAAAAAAGGATCCTTAAAGAAGAAAATTATTTTCCTCAGCACAATACCATGGTGGGGCCAAAGAAACCCACACACATTGCAGGTTTTTTAGGAAAACTTCCCATTATCTTGAGCACTCCTACTCATCAATATCTTCTTCCTTCATCAAATGTCATGAATAATCCAATGTAGAGATCATGTTAGGGCCATCAAAAATTGAACTAACCTATTAGTACAGAAAGAAATCGTGAAGAATTATAATCTAACAATTAGTGAGTTAATTAATTTTCTAACACTTTTCTGTAAATTGTGCAAGGTAATTTTCATTTATTTGCACACATAATCTATAAATTATGTGACATGATTTGTTAGATTATATGTCGCTACAGGGCCTTCAAGTGTATGCTAATATAGAATAAACTAATAATATTTGTACAATAAAAAAATTAGGAAAAAGGATCATAAACAGAACCTGTCCTAGATTGGATTTCATGACCAAAAGTGATATCAATAATATGGAAGATGATTATCATTGGCACAAATTTGGGAAAACATTAGTTAAGAGTAGCCTCTTTCCTAACTTAATTATTCTTATCAACTTTCTACAATATATTTTTAAAATTATTAAGTTAGTGTTAATAAATATGTAAGTTCAAATATTTAAAATTGTAACAATTATCTCTCCTAAATGAAACTAGTCCATGCTCTTCAACTCCATACAATCACTTTCTCACAATCCCTCCAAATATACAATAATCCCATACTTGGAAACTCTTCTAACTCAAATAACCCATATAGTTTTACTTCCAACCATGGTATGATTTTTTGCTTCACACAATTCTCTACCCACAACAACTCCAAGTATACCAATGTTTCTATGCTTGGTCGCTCTTCTAAACAACTCCAAAGATAGTAAATTTTCTATGCTTAGTCATTCTTATGACTCATAAAAACCACTAATACTTAGGATATTTTATCTACACGCAATTCATATTCACATATTTTAGTTACTTGTAATTCATTTTCACACATACACATTGCATAGGACATTTTAGCTACATGCAATTCATCTCCACAAATTGCACAAGTGAGGACTAAACCATACACCCCACAAGACGAATTTTTTTTGGCGGTGGGTAATCGATCTACTTAGATGTTAATCCTCACTTTCCCATATAACACTTTACTTCAGCACTAGGTAAGTCATATGCTTGAATGTGAGTTCACTTATCTTGAATGAAAAGACTAGAGCAAGCGAGTAAGTTCACTTATCCTAAATAAAATGAATAGAACAAGAGAGTAAGAGAAGTAAGTTATGTTAAATTTGTATGTAGATGTTGCCGTGGGGAGGTGGTGAGTGAGATATTTCTAGTGGGAAGAAGTTGTGGATAACCAGTTGAAGGAGGTGGTGGCAAAAGGTGACAGAGTACACAACTAACACCTTCACACCTTGAAAGAGTACATGTTCGTCAATAATATATTATGACTTATGTTTACCTTGAAAAGGCAAAAGGCATATGAAAATGTTGTAGAAAATACTTCATGACCTATCACTTGGCGTAATCTCAAAAATATGTGCTTTATTAAATTATGGAAAAAGGCATATGAATTGTTATTTCATTCCTAGAACTTAGGTTATTTCTCTTACATTAGAAAAACTTAGGTTACTTCAATGTTTATAATTCAAAAATTACATTGCAAAACATGAAGCTTACAGTAAGACCTCAAATATTATTTCTAATCACAATTTTGTTAAAATAATTTTTTTTAATTATTAATATAGTGAAAAATATTAGCATTAGATAAAATAAAATGTATATAATCAAACTACCAAATAGTATGTAGCCAATGATCCATCAATCACCATAATACATGCAAAGCCTATGGTGGGGACTAATAATAATGATGGAATTGAATTAGAAGTATACATGAGTTTCATTTCAGAATTTTTTCTTGTAATTATACTAGCATAGTTTTAAAATAATAGAGAAAATTTTCTTCTAAAATAATTATACTTGCACATTTTTAAGCAATAAACAATACTAACACAATTTTAAGCATTAGCATATTTTTATTATTGCATTGTTTTAAAATATTTTAGATATTGTAGTATTATAGTTGTTGGATTATAGAATTTAAAAGTACAAAGGATGATATTATTATATTTCAGTGAATGAAAGTGGGTCCACAAGATGGTTAGTTACTTAGTTTTCATGATCAAATTGATGTTAGGTCCTGTAGTAGAAAATTTTCCAAATGGATATAAGGTATTAGTGGAACAATTTATTTCAAACTAGTACATGATGATTGTTCTTCATATGAAGGGAGGAGCATGGAAATGTTTTATGGTGTAAGAGAGATGCATTTTTCTCACTTGAGAAACCAAGTGTTGGTTGTAGACACAGAAGAAACAGTTCTTGTTGAAGCACTATGACAATAGTGGATATTGATTGTAGTAGCAGTATGAGAAATTGAGTGATGGACAACAAAGATAAAATTGTATGAGTGTGTAGAATAGTAACATAAACTCATGACCATATTGGAGTGTCATTCACTCATTATAATTGCAACAATCCTATGATGTTATGCTTGATTTAATGTATTAGTCCTTAAATAGTTGTATTCTTTCATATCTCCATCAGTTGGAGTGTGTTCTATGTACTCATATCTATACAACATGATGATGGTATATTTTTGTAATACTTACAGAAGCTTGTGTATCCCTTTTTCATTTGTCCCTGATGACTTGGTATTTCTTATCTAGTTTATTTTAGTAGCCTATATTAAGGAGTTATTTAACACTGTGAAGATTATAACATATGTTAGCTATATACACTTGTGTAGACCATATTCTTGGTTTTATACTATTGACTGTGAATTTTTACATTAAGAGGAATTTCATCAAGAATTTGAATGAACAATGTAGATAGAGGACATGCCATAAAACTTGTAGATACAATGATTATGTACCCACACATTCTGGTGGGTTATCGTTCCTTTATATGGATTTCAATAGTTTGGTGATGTGTGCATGATCAACGTACGAAGAGAAAGTGCTAGGTTGGACCAGAGGTATATTTTGGTGATCATGATGTTCTTCATTTAGTTTGTAGTGGAGCATATGCTACAAAGAATATGTCAATGAATACCTAAAAGGATTAATATTTACACAAGTAGTCATGGTTAAAGGGTTGTAATGAGTATATAATTCCTACGTATCTTATCTTTGTGTTCTCATATTTCATTATTAACTTTATTGGTAAGTATTGATAGAGTTATATTCTATATTAGAAGGAGTCTCTTGTTATTTTTTAAGAGGTTTATGAGTCCTAGTTGTTTTGAGATATCCATTCCAACTAGATGCTTCCTAGATTGGTGTGGTAGAGATATTTTATGAACTAAAGGATATTGTGTCCAAGATATTTTCCTATATTGAAATAAATATCATTGTTTTCATATGTGTAACATTATTTTATTAATGTATAAATTTAAACACAATTTTAATGTGAAATAAAAATCTACTCTCTCCCATCTTAACAATAGACTAGCAATGTCGAGTTTCATGAGATTTATTTATTTATTTATTTTAGGATCCATTAGTTCATGACTATCAACTTCAAGGCTAACATGTAAATGGATTACGACAAGTACCATATACATCTTTCTCAGTCCTGTTATTTACATTTTTCTTCCATTGTGGACCCAGTGAATCCTTTCCTAGACTTACATTGAAATTGCATAGTCCCCATTGTATTAGGTGTAGTTTCAGAAATAATACCTAATTCCTCACATTTAAAAATGCAACCACAGGAGACCGTGAAAATAAAAAATACATGAAAATGTGCATGTTGATTTCCCTTGTTTCCAACATATATTCCATAACATCAAAGTATTTTGTTTTAATATTATTAAATGTATTAAATGTATTTTGTTTATATATATATATATATATATAATATAATCACTTTGTATTTTTTGCATTAATTATTCCTATAGGCATATATATTTCAGAATATGGCTTGAAGAGGATCCTTGATGTCACCACATATAATCCAATTCTAGCCATTATAACTAACCAAATGGTTTATTTCACTGTTGCAACACTTTATGCCAAGTTGATAAGTTCCCTTAACATAACAAATGATTCTCTTTGT
Organism: Pinus albicaulis; assembly: GCA_034641835.2. Classification (NCBI taxonomy): domain Eukaryota; kingdom Viridiplantae; phylum Streptophyta; class Pinopsida; order Pinales; family Pinaceae; genus Pinus; species Pinus albicaulis. The sequence continues at coordinate 465,839,798 of CM076579.1, read as the reverse complement.
AGCCATACGGTGAACTTCTAGTGAATCCTACACATACTAAGAAACCAAACTAACAAAAGGAAAATATTAGGTCATTAATGAGCTAAATATATAATCATATTAAAAACTTGTTAATAAAGTGTAGCAACAACTTTATAAAATCACAATCCTTGAATAGCTTCACCCATATTGATAAGTAGTGGCGCATGGTCTACAATCATCAACTCTAATTCTTTATAAACAAATTAGCACATATTTAGGTTTAGAAATAAGGATATAATCATGCATTGTTAAGACTCAGCTAACCAAAAGGAAATGAAAATGATGATGGTCAATGATCTCAATTGTATCTATTATTTTTTCTATAGCCAAAAGTTAAATTACTATTGCTTTTAGTCATGCCCAAGTCATTAACATATAATGAAACAATTAATGTTTCACAATATACATATAATTCATAGATACCTTTATAAGTGATTCACAACAATTGAAACCAATGTCATAAAGAAAAAAATGAGAAAATATTTTCATATCATGCCCTTGGCCCAATTTCAAACCATACAAGGATCTCTTAAATGAACACAAGATTTTTGTCCTTTAAAAAATTAGGAGATTACTCCATATAAATATATTTAGTGAGATGACCCTGCATAAAATAAAATTGTATATCTATATAATGTAACTCCAATCCACAATGTGTATATCTATATAATGTAACTCCAATCCATAATTAATAATGCATGAAATAATTAGTTGAACAAATTCCATATTTATAACAAGGGGGAAAAAACAATGTATGCCTTCTTTCCTAGTGAATATTTTTTCTAAAAAATAAGCCTTATGTCTTTCAAGTATACCTTCAAATGTAAATTGGTTCTGGTATACCTATCAATACTTAACTGCATTCTTTTCTTACAATTGAGAAACTAAATCTAATGTGTCACTCTTTATCAATCAATTATACTCATTGGACATAGCTTTCTCTAATTCAAATCTACCATGTTCATTTGCATATGTATCTGGATTACATCTTGTTAATACAGAATTCATTAACATAACACTAGCTAACTATATATAATGTCTATTTTTTCTTGACTTATTGGTTTCTTCTACATAAATTCCAAATTCTTCACTTATATTAGTAACACATATAGGAATAAAAAAACCCCTTTGTTGAAGGAGTTCCCATACCAAGATCACAATTATTGAATTGAATAGGGGTTCTAGAACATGTGGTCAATTATTATATTGAAGGTTAATTTTAATCCAATTTAGGGGAATTTGTTGACCATCTAATAAATTATCTTATGAATTATTTATTCAATACATGATTCCCAATAATACTGGAAAGATCGTTTCCTAATAAACTACAACATAAAATCAATAGAGAGATGCATGATGTATTCCCATCAAAGAAAATATGTTTTCTATATATATTCCCTTATCTAATGGGATCAAATAATCTATTTATATTCAACTCTTTAAATTATCGTATCACGATACAAGCATGACTCTTTTCATTAAGTTTATTCCTTCTATGATCCAAAATGTGAGCCTATGTATCAAAAGTTTCAAATATGTTTGACTAATGGATTTATTTTACTCCATTTCTTGATTAGAGCCATATCCCATACATTTTTTTTTCAAAATTATATTTAAAAATAGCTTGAGAAACAAACAACTTCTACATGAATACTTAGTTGATATACCTTTGGTCTAAACAAAACAAAATGTCATTTCTAAAAAAAACTTTTTTAGCAAATCCATTCTAGTCGAGTGTAAGGTACAAACATTTTACAAGAGATACCATTCCATGGCAAGTCGTTTTGAAAAAAATGTCCTTGATACTCTCCTCCATTTATTTTATCTTAAACATTTCATGTGTATGCTACATTATATTCAGGTAAACGGGGTATTTCATAAAGGAAAGACACGTTCAAAAACTACTCACACAACTAGATTAAATCATAATGAAAATATTATTCCTTGGCTAAAACCCTTTGAGAGAAAAACAATATATGGCCCAAACAAACTTGTCCATTTGAGGAAATTTTATTAATACAAAAGAGAATACTTTACATAAGAGATTTCACACACTCAATCATTAGCCATAACCATCCATGCCCTTTAAATATGGATCATGTACCAATCTAGCATTAAGAAATGGATCAATAATAACTCTTGTTGAGGAGAATATGATTCATCGGATCAGTCTATGGCTAAAACATATTGTGGCCATAAAATTACAATGTGACTAATGCATATTAAAGAAACACAGTGAGAAACACACTTTTACATAATAGACACATTAGACCAAGTTGAACTTAACTAACTCCTAAGTGTATAAATATCCTAACTCGCCCCTTAAGAAAAAAAACATGATATGAATGAAGGATTTACAAATATGACACAATAGGATAAGAAAGGAGGCATTAGAGACTATCCCCCTTTAATGACAACCTCATGAACTCTTGACGTACATCAAAGTTTAGAAAACTTTTCTTCTGTAATATATCTCACAAAAATTCTACAACTTGATCATCTGTAGGGTATTAGCGCACTTTAATAAATCAATCATGAATGAATTTTTTTACGAAGAGAGATTATAGCTCATTATTCTTAGTGTGTTAATGTTGAATAGGATCTTTGGACCGAATGATGGAACTCTCATCGTAACACCAAAGGGTGATCAAATGTTGCTACTAAAATCCAAACTGTAAAAGGATTTGCCGAAGCTACAAGACTTATTGAATTAGATTAATCGTTACTCAGTAATTTTATTTAGCTGAAGAAATAGAAATAGCCTACTTCATTTTACAAGGCCAACATTCAGTTATGGAACCAAGACTGAAAACATAATTTGTAGTAGGCTTCCAATCATTAAGGTTTCCAGCCAATCTGAATCAGTGAAACCAACTGACAAGTGAGACCCACTGTAATGTATCCCAAACTTAATTGTAACTCAAATATAACCAAGTATATTTTTTGTTACTTTGTAATGTCTTCCATGTGATTTTTTCATATATTGGGAAATAAGAACAACAAAAAAGGAAATATTAGGAAGGGTATGAGTCAAATTTAAGAGTCTACCAAATAATTTATGGTGCAAAGTGGAATCAAATTTAGGTTCTTTGTAGGTAGCAATATGTTTGAATCAAAATTAAAAGGGATAAGATCTTGGTTTATAGTCTTCCATGTTAAAATGGTGAATATTTTCACATGCATAATTAGATTAGAAAAGATAAATTACTTGGTTTGCAAGATTAAAAGGATAAGAAAATAATGAAAATATCCTATGTCATTTAAAAATTATTCTAAATGTTTGACTTGACATGAGATAAAATTTTATGGTCATTACCAATGAGGATAAGGTCATCAACATAAATAAAATCGATTGTGATATTTCTCCCTTAAATTTTGTGTATATAGTGGGGTAATAATGACATATAGATAATCTAGTGTCAAGAAGAAAGCTATCCATTTTTTCATACCAAGATCAAGGAGCTTGTTTAAGACCATAGAGGGATTTCTTAAGGTGGAAAACAAGGTTGGAATTACTATGAACATATTTAGGATGCTTTTCCATGTAGAAATCTTCTTATATACACCCATGCAAGAAGTTGGATTTAAAATCAATATCATGGGCCTCCCATCCATGTGAGGCAGTAAGGGATATAACAAGGAAGATGGAATTCATTTTAGAAACATTAGAAAAGGTTTCATTGTAGTCAATTCCTTAAACTTGAGAGAGTCCTTTAGAAAATAACCAGGCCTTCTATCTTGCAATACTTCCATATATTGCATATGTAGTCCTATATACCAATTTACATCTAACAAAATTTCTTGCTTTTGAAAATATATTCTTCATTCATTATCATTTCAAAATATCAATGTCATGAATATTCTACGAATGTTTTTTTATTATTAGTCTCAGAAAGTTTAGCCAAAAGAGAGGAGGCTTACTAGAATTGTGAATGAGTGCAACATTGATTTACAGGATCACCAAAAGGGTCACTATCTACGTCACGAGTTCAATGAATCCCTTTGGGAAGTTATGGTGCTAGTGAAATTTCATGTTCAATGGAATCATCTAGATGAATGTGAGCAAGTGGACATGTATTTTCATCATAAGTGTCATTTTTTTAAGAAACTAGAATAGGAATAGAACATGGCACAAATTTCGAATATGTCTCCTAGACTGAAGAATGCATAAATATCGAACTAGGATCACATGCAAAATTATTTTGATCAAATTTAACATACCTTCTAATGACTATTTCAATGGAGTAAGGATAAACAATTATATACCCATTTTCATCTTTAGAATATCCAACAAAAATACACTCCTTACTTTTAGGTTGTAAACTTTCCTTTTTTCATTGGGAATATGAGCCTATGCTACATTACCAAAGATACAAAATTGGATTATATATAGCTTTATTTTATTCCATTCTTCTTCCAGTTTTATATTTCTTAAATCCTTTGTGGGACTGTGATTTACTACGTAACGTTCATAGTCGATGGATTTCAATCGATAGTGAAGACTTAATCCATTACATTGATTTATACAATTATCCATTTCTTTTCTTGTATGATTATTTTGAATTTTAATTCCCAATGCATTGCATTAATTTGTGAATTTATTATAGAAATATTCACCTCCATTATTTTTTCTTAACATTTGTGGTGAGCCATGGTATTTCAGAAAGAGTGTTGCAACTCCCAGGGACTTCCCTAATTTACTTTATGAACCTGGGGTTCATAAAAACTTGTAGGTGATAGTACTATATACACAACAAATGCATTCTACTCATGTCATCCTCTTCCGCTTTATGAAAGGGTGCTACTTCTAGGAGTTCTCAGTGAAGTCTACCACACTTCAATGAAACTAAAAATAAATTGCAAAAATGAAATGACAGAAAGGAAACTAAACTAAATTTCTAAAAATAAATGACAGGAAAGGAAACTAATTTAACTTGATGGAAAGAAATGATAGAAAAGGAAACTAATTTAAATTGCTGAAAAGAAATGGCAGAAAGGAACCTAATTTAAATTGAAGAAAGGAAATCATGGGAGGGAAAATAATTTAACTTGCAGAAAAGAAGTGGCAGAAAGGAAACTAATTTAAACCATGTTTAATGGGCCAAATGGCTAAACACACTCTACTTATCCTATGATCTATCTAGCATTCTACCATTCTTCTAACCATGAAAATATTCATGATCTAACTAAAATTTAAAAAGCATTGCTTGGAATTTGGAAGAAAAAGGGACAAAGGTGATAATGGAGGGCTTGAACATATGGGACAAGGCTTAGAGGTGTGGAAAGGGGGGTTTGAACTTTATTAAAGCTTATAAGATCACAAATATGCTTTGGAGTGGGAGGCTTGAAATATGTGATGGCGAAGTTATACTTGGTGGATATAAATGCAATATGTGATGTCTGAAATCACAATTCGGAATATCGCAAAGTTTTAGGAGAAGTAGCAATGAAATCAGGGGAAAGTACAAAATTGGAGATACGATGCAGTTGAAACTACGAAATTTGATTGAGATAAGGCTGAAATTTGTGAAATGCGAAATGTGATGGGTGACATGGCGGGGGGACCGATGGCGGAGTGCGATGACATATCACAATCGGTGTCAAGAGCGGTAAGTATTAAAGGGAACCACATGAAAATGTGATTTTTGATGGGGATAAAAATTGCGAAATGCGATTTGTGGTAGGGTTAAAAACTGTGAAATGCAATGTGCAATAGGGATGAAGTGGTAGAGTGCTACAGTAATGTTGCAATCGGCAGATGGGAGAGGTGAGTGTTAACAGAAACAAACAAAAAATGTGATTTGCAATATGTGATATTGCAATATCCCAATATTGCAAGGTTGGCAGAGAAGCGACAGTGTAGTCGGGAGGAAAGTCTGAAGTGAAAAATGCGATAGCAGGAATTTCGAGGAGGAAATGCGGAGGTCAAAATTTTAATGTTTTTTGTGAATAAAAAAAAGGTGTGATAGATGATAATAAGAGAAAAAGAATGGAAATGGAGCGGAACAACAGTCTTGAGAGCATAACAAAGATATGAAAAATGAAGCGAGGAGGCACCACTTGAGTTGCTCTGGGGTTTTAAAAATAACTCCTACAATCGAACCTGTAGATTCATTCACGAAAATAGAGAAAAATGCGTGACAAAAATAGTGAAAGATAGACTCGGACCTTGTAATGCAAGTTATTCCTTAAACTCAAACATAAAGAAATTTTTGGTCGATGGGAAGTTCTACACTTCTCACACTCTATTGACAAAGTTTAGAGGGGGTGATTTAACCACAAATTTTTGGGTTTTTCCTCTATTCTATTACTCACAAGAAAATGAAACCTACAACAACACACTAAAAGAAAAACTAAACATCAATGAAACTATCAGAAGCGGATCGAAGTAAATAACAAAAAAAACTAGCTAAATGACAGAAAGGAAAGAATGAAAACAAGAGAGAGGCTGAGGCACATGGGTTGGGTCCTAGCCCACGAGCCCAGCTCTCTGGAACTAAACCAGTAAAATGGATTATGTCTGCTCATTTGAAGAAGAGAGTAGCATCACTGAATTTTTGAAAGTTTTTAATCATTGAGTACAATTATCAAAAGCTCAATAGCTTGTGTTCCCAATAGAATCAAATGGACCAGAATCCACCGAAATCGACTCTAATTAGCTATTTATCAACTTTATTTATCCTCTAGGGTAGCTACCAATATCTCCCTATAAAATAGTGATTGAGTCCACTTTGAATCCAAGTAAAAAATAGATTAAGTGCACATCGTCTTCAGTTTGCTTGGATTCCTTTTGATAGTTAAGGAGGGTGAAAAAATCCCTTGAATCTCTCCAATATTTCTCAATAATTTCCTGATATTATGCTGATTTATTCTTCAACCTTGATCTTCGAGTGGCAAGGAGAAAGTCCCTAAATTATCTCCTTCTCCAAATCCGCATAATCTTCCAAATATTCTCACAATATTCTACAAAAATAACCAATATTAGGCACAAATATGTAATTACCTTTAAACCTTCCTAAGAACATATTAAAGCACAAGAAAACATTATTAAGTGTAGAAGGTGAGATTTAATATATCTTTTTATGTGCATAAGGAAGGTAGATGGGCCTAAGAAAGGCTAGATGAGCCTTAATTAATGTCTAATTTAGAGGCCCACCATTACCCCCATACTGAAACTATTGCTCATCCTCTGAGCAACCTGTTCATACTTCCTGCCTTTCGGTTCTTCCTGCGGGCTCGCTTATTTAATTTTTTGTTTATTGGCCTATGCACTACTCCTCCTGCTAATATTCTTGATATTATTCTTGCATTTCTTCTCGTAGGTGCTTCATGGAGGTCCTCAGATGCCTTAAGAAAATCTATTTCGCATGCCAAGAGGTGGTTGATCCACCTTTTATTTGAATTTCTTTTTTTAATTGCATGTAGAATAAACTAACAATTCTTTTTTTGTTAACTGAGTTCACCCTTGGTTACCCCTTGGCACTCCTTGTCTTCCATTACAATGAATTTCTTACTACCAACTATCTCAAGTCCTTTTTAATTTTGTTTTGTTCCTCTTCTTGGTGGAAAATTGAGGCTAGTTGCTAGATAAAGTTGAGGTTTCTGTGCTACTGATTTTGGCTATATATAAATATTTTCCTTCTCACACATTTTAATGTTTTCTAAAGCTAAAATAGATTCGAAGAAAGGATTAGATGATTGCATACCTGAGCGTTACCATTGATTTGTTTTTGTAGGTGATATTGAAGCTGCTGATATGGTTGTTGAAGTTATCTTTGGTGGTTCTGAAGTTGCTCTAGATTTGCATGTGATAATTTGCTTGAGGTCCTTTTGGAGCTTCTGAGCACAGGAGGAGGAGGTCCAAGTTTGACTACCTTTGACCAGGGTGTTGACCAAATTTTCTTTTTGTGCCAAATTGTTGTTTTTTTTCTTGGAAATGTTGGAGAACACCTACATTCATTAGAGAGAGATACATGGAGAAATGCATTTTATTATTAATTTTTTTTTTAAGACCTACTAGATGCCTCAATGAGGTTTTCCACAAGCAGGTTTGCCTAGGTGCCTCAAAGGAGGTTTTTACCTAGGATCTTTTATTTATTTTTTATTTTTTTCAACCCAATGACTTCCTTATGAAGGTTTTCAAACAATGGGCCAATCTCCGATGCCTCAAAAGAGGGTTTCACCTCATATTTTATTCTTCTTCCCTTTTTTTCACTTTCCTAGTATACTTTAAAAAAAAACAAAAAAACCTTTTTCAAGTATATAAATACTTCCAATGGAGCCATATACACATCAATATGATAGATAAAATCATGTGCACATTTGGAATACATTCTTTGACATGTACTTGAATATGAGAGATGATATTTTTTTACTAGGATTGTATCAAGTACTGTTGGAGAAGATTGTGTTGCTGCAACTTAATTCTTGTTTGGAACCATATGTCAATATAGTTGTGATGCCCCCAGTCCAATTGCTGAGTTGGATTAACTTGGATGTCCTCTTCTATTATGACATTCAAATATTCCTCTTTTTTTTTATTCTTCTCTTGAACAGATGGAGGAAATTTTGGTAAACATGAGGAAACTTTCTCAACATCTGATTTTGATGCCGACTCTTCATCAAGTGTAGCACTTGATATTTTGATCTCCTCATTTGGATATTCTTCTTCTTGATGTTGTCCTTCAATGAAATTAATAAAATATCTTCTTTGAAATACATTTCTTGAACTAATATAAATACCATATAGATCAAGAGGAGATGTTTGGAAGTGTTTTAGCTCAACATTATAAGTGAGCTAAGATACCTCATTGTATGGTTTTTGAAATGGTGGTAGAGGTAGTTGAGTGGGGAAGGATATAGGATATGGATGTGGCTAAGGCTGTGGTTGTGGTGGAGGTGGATGGTAGGAATGTCATGGAGTTGGGTATAGAGGATATGGAGGGAAATATTGAGGATATTGTGGATTTTATGAATAAGGTCCTTGCCAACCATGTTTCCAATATTGGTTTTGGGGTTGGGATAGCCAAGGTTTTTGAGGGAGTGTGTCCCAATTAGTTTGAGATGGATGTGAATAAGCTTGAAATTGTGAAGTAATTCCTCGCATCATATCAAGTTGATGAGGCTGCTAGGGTCTCCTTGGAGATACATAACGTAGCTTCTTTGGTGATTTCCTTGCTCCATTTTCTTCTTGGTAAAATTATTTAAACCTGGGGAATGATGAAAAACATTTAGTAGCATATTATTTTGCATGGATAACAACAATATCGGTATCTTTGATTGGCTCATTTTTAATTCTTAACATTTCTACTTCTTTAGTTAGATTCTTAAGAATTTATGTTTTAAGGTTATTAGGCAAATTTCCAAGTTCATCTTGACTTAACAATGTTCATGCTAACTTAATTACTCTTTCCCTTCCTCTTCATATGCGCTTTCATTTTTCACAAATTTCTTCAAATGATATTTGGCATACATCTCCTCTACTCATGAGATTAAGGAGATCAATCCACTCATCCCTAATTGTTATAAGTAAGAGTTTTTTTAGTGTGTGAAATCCTAAATGATTCAATTTTTACCTCTTAACATTATACATGAACCTCTCTATTAGATCCTCAAGGCTCTCATCTTCTTCTTGGTTCATTCTAAAAATTTCTTCTCTAAGACCACGATCTTTATATTTTTCTAGAAATATCTTTTTTATATCATTCCATGATCTTATAGAATTAGTACCTAGACTCATGAACCATTTAAGATATTTATCCTTCAATGTTGGAGGAAAAAATCTCAAATTTTGAGCGTGTGATAAGTAGCCATAAGATCTACAAAGTATCTCAAATTCAAAGAGAAATGTTTTGGGATCCTTTGTCCTCATACCAGGGAATTTAAGAAGGAAAGATGGAAGTATGTTCTTCATATGTACATTGATGTCCATATCTTGGATGGGAAACCAAATAATATCTTCTTCATTGTCATCATATCCATCCATATATTCTATGTTAAAAAGTGTATGGTGATGTTGTTCTTACTGCACCACATGCTGAAGTGGGGGGCTGGTATTTGAGAAGTATTTTTTTTTTTAATTTGTGAGTATCCCTACTCCTATGAAGCATGAAAATCACATTTTTTTGTATTTTTAAATATTTTAGAAACAACATTAAAAAGGAAAGCAGAAAATAATGCTAAAATAGAATCAAATCATCTACTAGACACCTCCCAGAAATGGCGCCAAAAAGTGGTGAACCATGTTGTTGCACCAAGAGTGTTGCAACTCGTAGGGGCTTCCCTACTTTACTTCATCAACCCGGGGTTCCTAAAAAAATGGAGGTGACAGTTCTATATAAACAATAGGTGCATTCTGCTCATGTCATCCTCTTCCACTCTACGAAAGGGTGATACTTCTAGGGGTTCTCAGTGAAGTCTGTCACACTTCAGTGAAACTAAAATAAAATGTAGAAAGGAAATGACAGAAAGGAAACTAAAATAAATTGCTAAAAAAAAATGACAGGAAATGAAACTAATTTAACTTGCTGAAAATAAATGACAAGAAAGGAAACTAATTTAACTTGCTGAAAAGAAATGACAGAAAAGAAACTAATTTAAATTGCAAAAAGGAAATGAAGGGAAGGAAACTAATTTAACTTGTTGAAAAGAAATGTTAGAAAGGAAACTAATTCAAGCCACACTTAATGGACCAAATGGCTAAAAACACTCTACTTATCTTATGATCTATCTACCTTGCTACCATGCTTCTAACCATGAAACTATTCATGATCTAACTAAACTTGTTAAAGTGTTTCTTGCAGTTTGGAGGAAAAAGGGATAAAGGTGCTAATGGAAGGCTTGAACATATGGGACAAGGCTTACAGGTGTGAAAAGAGGGGTTTGAACTTTATTAAAGCTTATGAGATCACAAATATGCTTTGGAGTGGGAGGCTTGAAATATGCGATGGCAAAGTTATAATTGGCGGATATAAATGTGATATGAAATGTTCGAAATCACAATTAACAATATCGGAAAGCTGGAGGAGAAGCAACAGTGCAATCAGGAGGAAAGTGTGAAATGTGAGATGCGATGTAGCCGAAACTGCGAAATGCGATTGCGATAAGGCTGAAATTTGTGAAATGGGAAAAGCGATGCGTGACGTAGCTGTAGGACTGGTGGCGGAGTGCGATGAAAATATCACAATAAGCATTGGGAGTGGTAAGTATTAATGGGAACCACATGAAAATGTAATTTGTGATTTGCGATGGAGATAAAAACTATGAAATGAAATTTGTGATAGGGATAAAAACTGTGAAATGCAATGTGCGATAGGGATGACGTGGCAGAGTGCTATAGTAATGTTGCAATCAATGGTTGGGAGCAAGAAGTGTTAAGAGAAACCAATAAAAAATGCAATTTGCGATATGAGAGATTTCAATATCGCAATATCGCAAGGTTGGTGGAGAAGCGACAGTGCAATCGAGAGGAAAGTGCAGAGTGCGAAATGCGATAGCGAGAATTTTGAGGAGGAAAGTCAGAGGTAAAAATTTTAATGGATTTTGTGAATAAAAAAGGGCATGGCAGCTGATAAGAAGAGAGAAAGGAGGGAAATGGAGTGGAACAACGGTCTTGAGAGTATAACACAGGTATGGAAAATGAAGCGTGGAGGCACCACTTGATCTACTCTAGGGTTTCAACAACAACTCCTACAATCGAACCTACATATTCATGCATGAAAATAGACAAAAAAAAGTGTGACAAAAATAGTGAAAGACAGAATTGAGCCTGGTAATGAAATTTCTTCCCTAAACTCAAACATAAAGCAGTTTTTGGCTCGTGGGATGGTCTACCCTGCTCAAACTCTTTTGACAGAGTTGAGAGGGGGAGAATTGACCACAAATTTTGGAGTTTTCCCTCTATCCTATTACTCACAAGAAAACGAAACATACAACAACACACTGAAATAAAAATTAAATAACAATGAAACTATCAAAAGTGGATCTAACTAAATGACAGAAACAAAACTAGCTAAATGACCGAAAGGAAAGAATGAAAAAAACATAGAAGCTGAGGCACATGGGTAGGGCCCTAACCCATGAGCCAAGCTCTCTGGAATTAAATCAGTAAAATGCATTATGTCTGCTCATTTCACGAAGAAAATAGCCTCATTACATTTCTAAAAAATTTTAATCACTAAGTACAATAATCAAAACTTCAATAGCTTGCAGCAAAGTTTCCAATAGAATTGAATGGACCGTAATCTCCCGGAATCGACTGTAATTAGTTCTTAATCAAATTTATTTATCCTTAAGGGCAGCTACCAATAGCTCCCTAGAAAATTGTGATTGAGTCCACTTTGAATCCAAGTAAACCATAGATTGAGTGCACATTGTCTTCAGTTTGCTTGGGTGCCTTTGATAGTTAAGGAGGGTGGACAAACCCCTTGAATCTCTCAAATATTTCTTAATAATTTCCTAATATTGTTCTCATTTATTCTTCAATTGTGATCTTCTAGTGGCAGGGAGCAAGTCCCTAAATTATCTTCTTCTCCAAATCTGCATAATTAGCCAAATATTCTCACAATATTCTGCAAAAGTAACCAATATTAGGCACAAATATGCTATTACCTTTAAACCTTTCTAAGAACATATTAAAGCATAAGAAAAAGTAGAGAAGGATATATTTAATATATATTTTTATGTGCATAAGGAAGATATATGGGCCTAATAAAGGTTAGATGGGCCTTATTTTATGTCAAATTTAGAGGCCCATCAATTTGCAGTTGATGTCAATATTTATTTTACTATAAGGGACTTGTAGGGAATGAACAAGTACAAAAAATCTCTTCAGAAATAAACCAAAATTTGTTTGTAGAAGTCATCAATGAAAGATAAGAATTAATTGAACCCATAGAGGGAATGAGAATAAAGTGCACCACATAAATAATTTTGAACAACCTTCAAAGCAGTTGAGCCATGCCAAGAGGTACATTTGTAAAAATTTTCCCAATGATGTTTTAGAAGAACATAAATGGCACAAACACCATCATTGTAATAAATGAGAGGAATACCAGCCATCGTATTTTGATTACATAGTTGTTGTAGTGAGCGATAGTTTAGATGAAAAAATTTCTTATGCCAAAGTTTACTCAGGTTATCACTACGAGTAATAAATATCGAGGGAAAAGATGATGACCCAAAGTTGTAAAAAATTTACAACCTAGTAATATCATCAACTATTACTGTGGAAAGAACATGCTTAGGATATTTTAAATCCTTAATTAAAACTTAGTGAGGTGAAAATGCTACTATTTTACCTTCACTCAACTGAGTAATCAAATATATAGATTGAATGTTGCAAGAAAGACTTGGAACACATAATACATAATTGAAATGACCATTATACACTTGAAATATTTCGTACCCTAAAAGACAAATATATATATCATCCCCAAAATATATTTACTGAGTGTTAAAATCATGAAGAGAAAAAAAAATGGTTTTATCCTTAGCTAGATGGTAAGGTGTTACAGAATCAATAAGTCATTCATCAAAAGGAGAAGTAGAGGTTGCATTGAAGGAACAAATAGAAGCAAAAAATTCATATCTATGATAGGAAGTGTTAGAGGAAGAAGCAAGGGTGATTTTTCTATTCTTCATTGTGGCTTCCAAGCCTCCATCCTTTTAAAGCATTTGGAATTTATATGGCCATCTTTCCCACAATATTTACAATTTATGTTAGAATTATAACTCTTTGATTTTGGACCTTTTTCATCATTAAGAGTAGATTTAAGCTAAGAGGGTTCAAAATCCTTATTTGTTTTGCCCTTATGAGGATGTTGCTTCATTGGATTCTAGGTTTTATATTTTTTTTGGGCCACTAAGGCCTTGCGAGATGTACCTGCAATGTTAATCACTCCAATATGAATTAACTTATATTATTCTCTAATGATAGAGTCATAAGAATATTCAAGAGAAGGTTTTTGATAGAAACTTCCCAAAGCTTCTTTAGTGGCATAAAATGTAGATACAAAAATAGAGTATTAAGAACCTAGATTTGAAAGAATAATATATATGCAACACTCATCATTTAGATCAACCTTAAAGTCTTTAAAAAAATGTTTAAGTGTTTTAAAATTAGATCAATAATCTTCAATGCAATAGAAATAATTAGGACTTAAATCCAGGATCTGATTCAGAAGCTAATGAGATCTAATAATATTGGCTTCGCCAAATATATTTTTTAACTTTTCCAAAACTTCACCCATACTTTACAATCCAGTACAATCCTTTACTTGTTATTACATCCTCCATGTAATATTTCCATGAGAAGTACTTGGTAGGGGTTATAAAAATTTCACTTAGAGTGTCCATATTAAAATATGAAGATAATATGGTTTCAAATGATAAAATTAACTATCCTGATAGAAATGTTTCAAAAAAATACGATGCTTCAGAAAACAACTCAAAAATTAGACCTTAGATGTGAAAGTTATGCCATTTAAAAAAAAATGAATTAACAGTAGCGAAGACCCATGTGGCAGGTAGAAGTTGGTCCACATGGTGATGGAAGATGAGAAACAAATAAAAGAATACTTTCCCTCACCATATTTTCCTATAGTCCCACTTTTACAAATTAAATAATTTATCGAATGACACAATTTTATAAAACAAGTGAGAATCATTTTTATAGTGAAGCTAATTTATACATGAAATTTGCATGCAAAATAAATTTAAAAAAATATTAAATTTATTTTATAGTGATTCACTTATATATGACAAGAGAAATAGTAATAACTTGATTTTTCATACTTAATTTCGTATGAAAGTTTTCCAAAAGTAACTTGAAAAGAGATATGAAATCAAGATCCCTTTATAATTAAAGTATTTTTTAACCAAGTGAGATAGTGTGAAAGAGATGTTGATGGTAGTGAAGGAGGGTGTGGGTGTTATTGTTGTTGTTGTAATTTTTGGAGCTCTACCTTGAACTTCTTTTCTGCCAGAAAAGATGTGCTCATCAAAAAATAAATAAGAGTTTGAAAAAAAAAATCCAAAGCTCAACAACAAAAGGGTTAAATCTTAGCTATCTTACCTGAAAATGTAGGATTTTTTCTATTGTTTCTCATTTGTCGAAATCACACAAAGTGGATGGAAAAGAGCATATGCAATCAATGAAACACTTTCTACTATGTTTTTAGTTTCTGAAATTTCATAAATCGCAATGAAAAGAGCATACGTGGATCAATAAGAGTAGAAAAATGGGAATATAAACAGAAAACCAGAATACGAACTTTGCCAAAAATAATTTTAAAAAGGGCATATTTGGATTGTATACCTCTAGGTTTGACCAAAAAATTTCTATATCAGACAAACATATAGCTTTTTAAATGAAATGAAGGTGTTCTTAGCTAAAAATAGTGTTGTAGACGTAATGGAATCATATTTTTAGGCCAAAATAGTACAAAAATAGTATATCCCATAAATGAAACAATTCAGACTTCAATATCTCCATCACTAACACGAGAATCTCTTCAAATGAGACCTGATACCATGTTCAAGTAAATAGGGTATTACATACATGATGAATGTCTTTAATAGCCACTCACACAACAAGATGAAAATAACAACACCAATATTTTTACGTCACTAAAATCCTGTAAGAGGGAAATAGTCAATGATCCCGTCTAACCTAGCCACTTGAGGAAACTTTAATATGAAAAATAAAATAATTTTCATAGCATATTTATCAAATTCGATGATCAACCATGACTCTCTGTGCCCTTTAAATAGATATCATTGAATAATCAAGTGTTAATCTACATATTAATATCCATTAGTATCGAGGAGAATATTAGTTTTCAAATAACTCTATGTATTAAACATATTGTGACCATCATATTACAATGCAACTAATTCATACTAAAGAAACACACTTTTACCTAATAGACACATTACACCAAGTTGAACTTAACTAAATTCTAAGTGTCTACATACCTTTTTATAGTTAATGCCTTGAATTCCTTGAAATTTTGAAATAATGGCATTCCTTCATTAAATATAAGTGTACTTGGAAAATTCATCAATGAAGGTCAAGGTATACCTTGCATCGACAAGTGATGGTGTGCTTAAGGAACCTAGGTTGCTATGGACAATATTTATTTTATTCTTCTCTCCTTAATATTTATTTATTTTCAAATATAACCCAATGGTAATTTCAAACCATCCATCCTTCACATACTCCATCAAGGGAAACAAGCTAGGTAGTTTAGTAAGAATTTTGTGCTTCACCTCATATCCAAGCTCCAAAAAATTTCGTATCTTGGAATCATTCAGTTGAATTGTTCTCTAGTCATAATTCTTTGGTATGATTTCATTAGATTTTATATATTTATTTGTAAGGCCATAAAAATTTATAATCCTCCAATATAAGGTGTAGATTCCATGGAAATAAAATATCCAAGTAAGCCCAAGAGTATGGAAAGTACGAGGACATTGCAATATTTTTACACAATATTCAATTTAGAAAAAAAACTGGTATATAAACGAGTGAGATAAAATACCACTACCAGGAATAGGGGTGATATAAAAATAGTATTTCATATTATTAAGTGGAGTACCTAGTCATTACACTCATCAATAGAAGTGTTATTTCTGACATGTTGACAGTGTTGAAAATCCATCAAACAAGGGATCTCCCAAATGCGAAGTCCCCATTGGACCTCACATCGTTTGGAATAGGATCCCCATCCAGATATCGACCCGGTTTCCATGTATTCTTATATATTTTCCTTGGATCTAACTGGAAACAAGAGAGAGGAATGCGTATGTGCCTTCGAAAAGCAAGTGTTCCTGGTGAGAGTTCAGTTGAAAACTATGTCAAAGCTCTTCTACTTCAAAGGGAAAGAGTAAAGTGATCCTCTAAGAGAGATAGGTAATAGTACCACCCAAGTAGATACATGTGAAAAAAAGAAGGATATGTCTAACATCTAGTGGAATAGTCCACAAAAGGATGTGACAGTCGTTACAACCATTCAATGAGGATTATTTTTCTAGTATCTTGTGCAATATTCCAAGAGGATGGGAGAGAGATAACAACCATTACTGCATATTCTCAATAACATAAGTACTAAAATAACCGAAATAGGTCAACTACTTTAGCACAGATGAAATTAAAGATGAAATACAAACATCTATTGAATAGTCTTAAAAATATTCATAACCCATGCATGAAGAATGTGTTGGTCTTGAAGGCTTCTGTTATTACTTATAAGTTCAAAGAAACATGTATACAATTAGCATCACTAGCTCCAACATTGGAGAATTGGAGACACTCCTTCCTCCACAAAAGAACTAGTTTGTCTTTCTAATGATTTATGGGAGGAGCCAAGGTGAAAATTCCCTTGCTCATACAATGAGGATGTATATATAACCAGGAGGTGATGTCACCTTCCTTGTGATGCTTTGACTACCCTCATGATTGTTTTAATTGCAGTGAATTTTTTAATTTACATGACTCTCCAGATTATGAATGTGTCCTTTGGATTTCCACTTTGCAATACATTTTGAATAGGTAATTACATAATCCACGATAATTATGTGGCATATGATGACTTGCAATATGACATGACATGACACTGATGACATGGACTGCATGATGATGTGATAATGCCAAGCTATCCTTCTTGTTACTTCTTTCTTTGTTTCTTCTTAAAAATATGGCATATGTTCTTATTCTTCCTCTTCCTTATGAATTGAAGATGAGGATTCTTCCATGTGATCTTCATCTTCATCTTTTGTTGGATTTTGGTGTTCCTTCATATTCTCACCTAGTCATCATCTTATCTCTTCAGCTCCATATATGTCTTATAGCATGCTGTACTTCTCCATCTCCTTCTTCTTCATCTTTCCATAGCATGATAGAGTACCTACATCTACAATCCACTCATGACAAGATGAAATTAGACTCATAAACCCCTAGTCTAAGATGATGCATATTGATCCATTGACTGAGCCAAAACCGAGTGGTAGGCTGGGAAAGAGGCTCGGTAACTGTGAAATTACATAGCTCGTGAAGTAAAGGGTGAAACTTTATCCTTGATAATACACAATGTGTATTTCAGGTTGAAATAAGGAAGAACATTCTGTAGTTTAGGAGCTCATTGAGCTAGGTTGTAGTGTTTTTCACTATTTCATTCAAATGTGTAATTTTTGGAGGAAATACAGACCTAGTGATTATGAATTTGTGTAGCTCAAGACCTCAAGGGTTGGGCTTGAGGTTTGAGACAGCAAAATGTGAAGTTCGGGCCTGGCTGGAGGGCATGATTACACAGTTTTGGAGGCTAAGACAAGGGCTTGAGCATTGAAATTGTGAAATATGAAATACTAGAAGGAGAAGAGGACAAATTATTGGGACGTTGTGTATTTCAGGATATCAATATTGAGGCTTAAGGAGTGATACTTCAAAATGCACAATGTTGGCTTTGTTGGAGAGGAATATTGCATAGTCCTAAGACACAGGGGTTGGGATTAAGCATTGAGGTTTCAAAATGCATAGTTCTAGGAATCATAAATTATGAATTGTGCAATACCAAGAGACAAGGTCATTTCTAAAGGGTTTATATTTCACAATGTGGAGTTTAAGAGCATTGGAGGAAGATAGGTTTTTCAGTTGGTAAGTTTCCCAAATTTGACTAAGTATGGGATCCATGCAACTGATATGAGCAGTGAAAATAATTGATTGTGATCACATAATTAAAAAAAATTGACAAAATGAAAACATAGGTCATACAGAACATGTTAACAACATATTTCTCTCAATGCGACAACTTCACGACAAGTGTGAGACTAAAGGTACACTTTTCCACGAACGTGACGACACTTGTGCGACAATGTTTTAAACCTTGGGAATGAGTGTGAATGATGTTTACATGGTTAGAAAAACTCATTCACGCAAACACAACCCCTTTAAACCACCAAAACAAGCATACATACATTGTGCGAGAGTTAACATGCGAAAATATGGAAATTGCTAAAGCACAAAGGACTCTTACGATATGTGAACGATAGTGAGAGTAACACATGTGAGAGAAAATATAACATGAAAATGATTCTAATTAGAGTGAAAGAAATTGAAAGTGACAGCCAAAAACAAGAAAAAAACACTCGCAAAAACAAAGGTTCATGGAAGCGACAATTTGCAAAATTCACCAAAATGGAAGTACAAACACAACTAGAATGTGAGAAAATAGTATTGTCAGTTTGCACTGACTGTCAACATGGATTGGAAATTGAACACATACATTCTTGATGTAACATGGTATGCTTTCTTACGTAAAAGAATGTGATCATGCACTTCTTACGAACTGAGTATGTGTAAGAAAGTGACCTCGACAATTACAATCTGAGGGAGCTCAAAAGCATCAGCTAGCCAAGAAGTGACTACAGAACGATCAATCACAAGATCTACAGTAGGCTCCAAAATTTTAGGGTATGCAAAATTTTGGAGATTGTTTGTCACAGCGACATCACAACACAATGTTCAAAGTACATATTTTAACCTTTTAAGTTCTAAGTGTTTGGGCTAAACCATAGGTGTGACGACATAAAATAAGCCTCTATTTTACAAGTATGAATTAACCATTATCCACAAGTGTGGTATAGGTAGGAATACTTTTGGCTAATAATGCACCACTTGAGATAAAGGGAAACTCAACCAAGTAGGAACATCAAATGGAAAGGATTAAAAAATTAGAGATGTTGGGGGACCTAATTGAGGGTATTTAGTTAACTAGGACTTTATTTATAAATGAACATTAGAGTTGATCTGCTTAACTAAATAATTATTCAAAAAGGAAAATAAATAATTTTATACTGTAACTAAAGGAGAGAAACACCAAAATATGAAAAAAAACCTTATATGGCATTAAATTTCAAATATAAGAGACAAAAACCATATCTATACCATAATAGGTGATAAGAAATTTAAAGAGGGAAATTCAGTACATGTAATGTGATGCAAGGAATAATTGAAGGACCTTAGTATCATCATGATAATTATTTTAATTTGCCAATATACCGTAGAAACAACTCAAACTAATACTCAAATTGATATCTATATCATTAATATAGTGTACAAAACACTTACAATATAGCTTTTTATTAACACAAATATAATTCTAATTTTATCGTGGGTTAACAATGCATTGATTTCATGACATGATCCTTTCTTACTACATCGATTCCTATATCTGAAATACTTGCTCAAAGGGTAGACATAACACGTGCACCAAGAGGTATACATATTATATCACTAAGGTGATTACATGGAGTAGACATGCACGTATATTGATTATTAATCTTGTAATCCGAGTTTCTCTTACATTTCTTGATTTAGTGTTAAGTTCTTTTTACCTAATCTTACTCATCAAAATTCATAGAATGAAAACTTACAATGTCAATACAAACCTTTGTTTAAATGTATCAAACAAATATAAAATCACATTCCAAAAATAGTATGATGTTTTTCAAAATAATTAATAATACCCAAGTTACTTAAACATCCACTACTATAAATATGAGTATTTCATAGCACCTAAATATTCAAGAAAATATAGATAAGACCTCAAAAATAACATAAAACTTTAAAATTCACCCTTAATGCCAAGTAACACAAACATTGACTTATAATATCTAATAGATACAATAATATCATTGTTTCATAACTTAATTGATGTTGCACAAACATTGACTCATAATATTTAACAGATACAATAATATCATTGTTTCATAACTTAATTGATGTTGCACTTAGCTATATGATGATTATACATTTGTGCATATTCTGTGTATATTTAAGTAATTGAGAAATCATTTAAGATTAATATTTTTTATTTAAAATTTAAAAATTTAAAAATTTACTCTTAATTTCTTAAACCTTATAATATCAATATTTCATTTATATTTTATTTATTCAAATTGACTCGTGAATTCCTAGGTGTATAAATCAATTTTATACCATAGTATCGTTGTTTCATCAACACCTAAATCCGCAATTCCTTTAATCTCAATTCAGATGACATCCGCATTCACTATGAACAATAATAAAATGTATTCATACTCCGCTCTTAAATGTTAAAAAGAATCTCTACAGATTGAGTAAAAACTTTCGTGTTCGAAATATCCATGCAATTTCTAGTATTCCATTGTTAAGAGAGCAATACAACAAGTAGTAAGATATTTATTTTACAATTTTATATAAAAGGAGATGTGTAATTTTTTTAGCATTTAATATGGAGCTTATATATATTAAAATAAATTTAAAAAATGTGGGTTACCATTGAAGAAAATAATAAATATATATAGTTTAATTTTAATTAAAAATCATATAAATAGGAATGAGATGATTTCTGAATTATATTTTGTTTAGTACGAAGAAGTTTTAAAAATATTTCAATATAAGAACTTTAAAAAATATATATTTATATATTATAAATAAAATATTTTAATTATCAACTTAATATGAAATTAATTAAAAGTAAATAAAATCATTCATTTCTTCGGAGGTATATAATTTATTTTATTTTTAAAATGGAGTTGATACATTAAATTTAAAAATTATTAATAACAAACACAAAAAGTTATTAATAAAATGGATTTAAGCTGATTGAAAATGCTTAAGGTCACATAGTAAGCTTTAAAGGTCCACACTAAAAGATGATATCCATTAAAATATTTACTTCTTGAAAATTTGAAGCCAATAAATCCTTAAGGATTTATTAACATAAGAGTACATGGATGAAAGGATTATACTAACATAGATTTAGGATTAAGATGAGATATGTGTGTGTTGTGCACACAATATTTTCTATGGATAGAAACGATTCCTCTAGTTCTATGGGAAGATGTAGCAACTACAAATGATAACTACATGCAAAATTTCCTAATTCATACTAGACAATGCAAAGGAAGATAGATCTTCTATCTCTCTCTCTCTCTCTGATTCTAATACCCTTGATGTCGACCTTGAAAATTTGGTTTCCAAGCTCGTGATTTCCTCTTCATTGATGTAAATGAGTGCCTACAAGAAATATCAACCAAATACAACAAATGAAAACAAAGCATGATACATTCTAATACGAATCATGTAACAGATCGAGGAGCATTATAATAAATGGACAATAATTGACACAATTATGGAAATAAAACACATATTGTATTATTAATAGAATGAAAATGGAGCATTACAACCAATGAAGCCTTGATGTTGGAAGCCTCCTTCAGGTGAGATTCCAAATTCCAAGCATTAAACTGCAAACACCTGTTCTCCTTTGCAAATGGGTAGCATTTCAGCACAATTCAATACTAGGATGGCAACCAATCAGGCAACAACCCACAAGTCAAGAGCCAACCCATAGTGGATGGTGAAGATTTCATTTATAGGGAAGGAGAGGGAGTTGAGGATCCATAAAAAGAGGGAGGAGTTCCACGTCTCAAGGGAAAGATCTATGGAAGGAGGATCTAGGGCCAGGAATGGGAGGTCTCATTCGAATCATCAACTACCTAAAACAACGTCGTGATTCTAGAGCCTTCTAGTAAGAGAAGCTTCTTCTCCATTTTAGGAAAAATTGCCTGAAGAGGACGAACGTGGATTTGTCTGATAAAAGTCGTGCTCGCATCGCTAGACATGTGTAATGCCAAAGGTGACAAGTGTGAGACATTGATTATGGGAAATGTGTTCGCCTTGCAAAACAAGGTTTTTGACAAGCTCTTCAAAATATTTTCAAGGCAAGTTTTCTTCCTTTTCTTAAGGGATGTTCTTCTAATTTCCACAAACATGTTTCATGGTGAATACATTGTTTGCGACAACTTTCATAACTCTAAGACACTTGTCACAATGAAGACACAAAGTTCGACACTTCAGGATATGAGACAAGGAGTGTGACAATATATATATATATATATATATATATATATATATATATATATATATAGATATATATATGCTGCATATTAAACATTGAAATAATTACACATCTCCTTTATTTTAAGCAACACATCAATGTGTATGTTTGTGCTCACGTGTGGTTACATATATCAAATGTCTCTCTGTGTTTTTCACATCTCTTTCATTTTGAATATTACACAGGTCGCATATTTTTTCAATACAATTCGAACCAAAAAGCACGATACTTAGATTCCACATGTTTTAACATTCACATTGAAATATTTGTTTTTATTTTTTTATATAATATCTACATAGTTAATATTAAAATATTTTACTTTGCATAAGCATTGAAATATTTTAAGTTCATTTGTAATTATTTTATTTAAGATGGACGTTGAAATATTTTATTTGTAATAAATTATAAAATATTTGTTTTATATAAATATATATGAAATTAATTAATTAAAATGAATACCAAAATATTTTATTTAAAGTTTATATTGAAATATTTAAAAAAATAAAATAATTATACATTTTATGAATAATCTATTTTTTTTCTAAACTACTTATAGCTATATAAAAATTATGCTTGTTAATATGAACAACTAAATATTGTATTGATGGATGGGAGTGATTTTTTAAAACCATATGCCAACCCAAATCATATTTTATAGTGTTTTTAATTAGCCAAATATATATTTACTTTTGTTTTAATTAATTATCATTACTAAATATTTTTTATTTTATTTTGTTTTTTAGTTGATATATATATATATATATATATATATATATGCAAGTAGATGTATTTATTTTTTATTAGTCCCTGCCACAAGCACAGTTGGGACTATTGTAATCGCCTAGGGAGATGCTAGCATTAGCTAAAGCTTTTTTTAGTTCTTGTTTTTAGTATTTAACCAATGTTTTAGGCGCACATTAATTCGTGATCCTGTATAAAAAAATATAAACAATTTTTTATACAATGTTCTTTGCCACACAACAATTCAATATATTACTTGCCTCTTCCTGAAATGACGAGGCAAAAATAGAGGTTAAATCTGATTTTGGTTTTTGAATTTGATACTCAGTGAAACTAATGCTAGCATTAGTTTAGGCTTAGACTTAGCAATATAGTTTATCTTCCATATACCATGTATGTCCGATAAGAAGCACCCTGGCTACGCTAGCTACCCTGGACCACATGGCAGATGCATGGCACTGGCGGCTTCATGTTAAACTGAAAGCCCTTTCACTATTAATCTCACACCTAGTTATCATCTTTTCATGGGCTTATTACTGCTTCACCTTGCTCCACTTCATCTCATATTCAATAGCTGTATGCAAGCACCACTTCATCTCATATTAAATATCAGTATGCAACAGGTATGCATGATGGAAACACCTTATTATCATGTGTTGTGTTACTTCAGGTTGACCTTGTCCAACCGGAGCAACCTCAATTGATAACTCGCCATGGATAACCGGATTGTGCTCTATATTTCTTTGTATCCAACTATTTTTATTTCTTTTCCTCTGTACCTATATTTTCACTTGGATATGCAGTTAGTGATGCTGGTGGTGCTTCTGTTCGGTCAACAAGAAAATATCAGATGGATACTTCTCTTGACACTGGTACTGTTGTTGCTAGAGGATATGAAACAGTCTCCTCATGCCAGTACTACTGCTAGTGGAGGATATGAAACTGTAAGGTATGCCGCACCTATGAATCAATTCCACATTATCACTATGGAATTTACCACTTCAAACCCTCCTTCTTTGGTTGCCCAACCTAATATTCCTGCTTTGTTCCATATTCCACTCTCCTTATACAACTGCTTGCTCCTTTTCAAGTGCTGCTTCCTCGAATGTGGGTGAATTAGTTGGCAGAAACTACTCAATTCTACTGCAGAAATGATGGTTTTCATTCGATATGCTCCCCCCCTATCCGAACTTGAATTCCCCGGAGCTTGTTTTGTGTCTATTTTGTAGTTTATATTTCCCTTCCTTCTTGATTTCATGCAATATTATTTATTGGGCATTGGACTAGAGTGACATCTATCTAATGATATGTTAGTGATTATATCTATTTGGTACCTTATCCTATGGGGATATAATCACTCTTCTAGTATAATTATAAGAGGTTTGTTTTTAGGACCCGTGCAATAAGAAGTTGATGCATAAGTAGCATAACATTAAGAAGAGGCATAAGTCGTAGATCCATATCAGAATTTCATCTGCCATGATCTCACAACTGTGTCTGCCATGATCAATAATACAACCTACCTGGAAATTTTTTGAAACAACTATTAATGTTCTGGTTTTGAAATCTCTCACCATGTGGTTGTCTTTTTCAGAGGAATGAATACAAGTTTCATTTTTTTATGGTCAAGTAATTGTCTCTTTTTGCACTTCATAGACGTGTGTTCACAAAGGAAGATCACCTATGAAGACAAGTTTCATTTTTTCCTGGCCCCGTGGTTGTGTTTTTCTGCACTTCATAGACATGTGCTCAAAAAGGAAGATCACCTTGATACATGCGAACAAATTGAAATCTAAAACCAGTGAGAAATGTAGATCACCTTGATACATGCGAACATAATGAAATCTAAAACCAATTGTCACGCCATTTTTTCTTGGAATCTAAAACCACTTGTCATGCCATTGTCGCTTGGAGGGTATGGTGGACTTTGCTGACACTATATTTTTCCATTTTGTCATTTATAGGGTCAATTATTCAGGGGGCAGGGACTATCTACTTGCATCTCCTCTTGTTTTATTTCTTAATGGATGGTAGATATTTCCAAAGTGAATATATTTTTGAACGCCTCTCAAGGTTTGGATTGTAAGGTATTATTTGTAGTTTGCATTGCACATGGTCTGTGTGGGGTTTGAGTATAGAAGGCTCTTTGTTGTGTGAGGCATCTAGGTCGGGCAACGATTCTGGATTTTCATGAGTATCTGGTGGTAGATCCAATAGGGAAGATGAATTTGACGTGAATGATCAAGTAATGAGAAAAAATGCATAAGTATTTTAGCTCTTTTTCAAATCTTGCCGTAATTTTTCCAAGGGCCAACAAATCTAATATAAATCACAACTTTTTTTCAAATTCAAGGTCATCTAAATGAATATAAATTTTGATTTTTAAATTTCAAGGAAGCCAAATAATATTAAGATAAAGCATGTCCTTACATTGTTTAGAAATATTGTTTAATAATTTTGATAACAAATAAAGTTTGGTTAAAGTATGTGTTATTAGTCCCTGCGCACACTGTTGGGACTATTGCGTTCTGAAGAGATTTGACCTACTATTAATTAGTGCTGACTGTCAGCAATACAACCTAGTACAACCCAATTAACCTAAATTTTTGTTAAAATTTTATATTTAAAATTATTTAATTTTATTATGATTGGACAACAAGGTTTGAAGCTTTATTACGAGCTTCATGTTTTTCAATATATTATTTGGTAGTTTCTAATGAATATATCCAAAATTTCCTTTTCCGCAACACATATAAACTTTGGGTTAAAATTTTGTGTAGTTGAAGTTTCCTCTCATTCATATAACTAATGCTTATTTTCAACTTAGCATTACTCTCAAAAATTAAGTGTTATATTTTAATAAATCACTTCTGCAAAGAGAGTAAGATATTCATGTTTGGAACCATTTCCAGTTAGTTTTCACATGTAGGTATCACCTCTACGAGTTGTAGCTGTCAGGTGTAGCCATTCGTTGTTGCATGATGAGCATGCGAATATGGATCGAGTGTAGAGGGCCATTCAAGTTAGTTTTTTTTGTGTATTCAAGAGCAGTCTTCCAGGCGTCCTTTAACGGGAAAAGTTGTTCAGATGCTTCAAGGAGTTTTCCCTATTGAAAGACCACTAGCCCCTAAATATTTTGAAGGACATAAAAGCATCTCCATTGATAACATTAGTCATAGCATAATCCTTGTCCTTGCAACTTCTACTCTTCCAGTGACTTCTCCCACTCCCCGTCATTTTGATAGAATAATCTAGGTGGTTGCAGTTGCAAATTCAACTATTCTAGTGCCTTCTTCCCCTTCTGGGTGTGTCCTTGAGCTTTCAGATTGTTAGAAGAATATGCAGTAGATATTGTTCAATCAGTCCTTGGGGGAAGAAGAAGTAGCTCTCCCTCCTGCAACTGATGCGTCTAGTTGACTATCCTTTTATTCCCGCCTACTGGAAAAAACTTTCTGGATGATGAACCTAACCTTTCCTTTTGTATTTACCTAGTGGGAGATACTGGTGGCATCTACCTCGATTCACCTCTGTTGCCGATTGCGGGATTGTTCATGAGCCGAGAGGGATGGTTTACTAAGATATCGTTTCACTGCTGGAGGACTTAGATTATGGTTCATCAAAGAGCCTCGTTGGGATGGATGGACAGGTTTTGGACTGCTAGTAGGGAGGGATGTGTACAGACAGTCAGAATATGCGTTTATTATAACTATAGCTCTTGAAGGAGGGATTGTACCTGGTCCACCACCTTTGGGTCTTTATATCGATCTAGGATAGGTAGGTATGTTAGGCGATGTGGTAGATAAGCTACTCTAGTTGAAGTCTCTCTCCTTTCAGTCGATTAATTGCAATGGGAAGTGAAGTCGAAAGAAGCTTCTAAGAGTCATGGTGGTAGCCATCTGGGTCGATTGAAATCTCTTCTACCTCAAGAGCAGGGTATACAGGTTTAGACCCCATAGAACAATCTACATACTATAGGAACTACTTAAGTAGTAGTAGACAATTCTTCTCATACAAGCAACCTCGGAAGTGGAGTTTCAGCAGGGTGTGGTGGGGAACATAGAAAATTGTGCAATTCCAATGGTAAGAGGCTTTAAGGATGATCCCTTACTTAAGAAGCAACAGATGAAATTATTTTATCCCTTACCTTATGCCTAGATGCAACACTTATTTCATCTGCCATATGACTTCGAAAGCCATATTATAACCATCTAGAATTTGCATCGATACGTTGACATGATTTTTCATAGAAGAAGTTTGAACTTTAACTTGCAAAGGCTTTATGTTTCGAGTGCTAACCCTCAACATTTCAAAGTCAGAATTAACACAATTTCCATTTTATATCCCAGCAACTTCTTGTTTAAAGGTTACATGTTAGGTAGTTCTCCTTTTAGATTTAGATACCATAATCATTACCAGATATATGGTCTTAGCGGCAGATAGTAGGATGAGATACCCTAAAATATCAAGGCTTTCTCTCTGATGGTACAATGCTAGAGGTCTATCTTGATTTGTCTCTTGTAATATTCTCATGTTGGTCTTGGTTTTCATTAAGATCAAAGCTATATTTTGAGTCAATGAGGTTTTAGAAATCTCTCAAATGTCCTCCTTCTACATCCTGTAATCAGGGTAATTTATAAACTCCTATAAATCTCCTTTGTATTCCTTGAAATTACTATAAAAGCAAAGAATAATTACTTGTACTTCCTCTATTGTTTCCGACATGAATACAAACTTTAACCTACAGGAAAACACATTGTAGTTATTGAAATAAAATCTCTAACTTAAAGGAAAACACATTGCAATTATTGAAATAAAATAAGGATGCCAAAGCCCATACCCAACTGTGAATCATGGAAAACACACTGCATTATTTAAATCTCTATTCATGCTACTTGTTTTCCTTGCAATATACTCTCATGTAGTGAGTACTACTATGGTAATAATTTCCTTAGAAGATATTAGTTTTGAGCATCACAAGTTGTTATGATTATAAATATTTTTGATATATTCTTCTTTAATACTTGCTACATAGAGTTTTGGCTTGTGAATTTCTTGATTCTGCTTTTATGCTTCTGTCAACATTAACTAATATATTGAATGTATATTAGTGATTTAAATATAACAAGCATTGGTAGCATTGGATTTTTTGTGTATTTACATTGAATGCATATTATTATTGAAGTAACAATATTTGCCATATTTTCTGCATTTCAATAGTGCATACATTATTTAAATAACAGATGTGTAGACCAGACAATGAGTGACCAGTGACCAGGATAAGTGTGGTTAGTGTAAAGGGAACGAAATTATTTAAGACAAGAACATAATAGAGGTACATTCAAGCACATCATTGACTGCTTCACCTGGTCCTATAACTAGAGTGGATGTTGGAACTGGAATTGCTCGTCCTGCAATGAATTTATCATCATTCAAGTATTAATTAATTGAGTTTCAATTGGAATTAATTAATAAGTTGAAAAGTACTGCTGAACCAAATTCTTAACTCGTCAGGGAGAGGCATCATTGATTGATTTAAGGACCCTATTGAAGCTCCTCATTGATTAGCTAAAGCCACCTCACCCAGCAACATGCTCGCTCCAGCTTTCAGAACTCCGATAGAGCAAGGACAATATTCCTGATCCAACAGAATAAATAAGGTTATCCCCTTCATAGAGCTAAAGGCTTCCCTTTCATATATTCCTAAACTCGCACAGTTAATACCTTTCATATATTTCCAAACTCGTAGAGCATGGTAGATTAATTTTTTTTCTTTACTCCATATTTGCATACCAGACCAGTTGATTTTAGACAATAGGTGTGTTTAAATTGTAGAATTGGATGCATGTATGGCTCTTAGGTCAGACTTAATACCAAACTGATTTTTCCTCTAGCTCTTAGGTCAGACTCACTATAAAAAAGATTACTCAGACTCAATACCAAACTGAATTTTCCTCTGTTAACAAGGTCAGACAATTTGAACTAAAAGACATCAAATTGTGTTAATATTGCTATTACTATGGAGCTAGTGTAGTTTATTGGTTGATACAGTGGCATGTTGGGCATTGGACATCTTTCTACCTATTTATGAAAAGAAGTCCTGAGAATAAGTAATCTCCAAAAGTGATCGAAATAATTCCTATTCTAGAGCACAAGAACTATATCTCATTCTAGATTGAGTTGATCTATATGTGGTAGTAGGAAATTATTTTATAGACTTGCCAAATAGAGATCCTGGAAATCAATGTTTTCTTTGCTATATGACCTGGTACTTAGTAAAAGATACATAGATTGCTAGGATTCATCAATAGTGATAATATATGATGCAAGAGCATCAAAGCTAAATTTTCATTATTCAATTGTGTTAATAAGGGGGTGAAATATTTTAATTATTTTATTATTTATTTTGCTCATTTTTAATAAATTAAGAGAGAAATTATAAATGTGAGTATTATTGTAAATATTCCTTAAATAATTAAGGATATGAGTGGATTTGAATTAGGTAGATAATCTAGGGATTAGGAATTCCATAAACGGGACTTAGTTGGGTCCAAAAAAAGATAAATATAAATTAGATTTTAAGTTGAGATTTGTGTGGAGGAATTTATGGAGTGAAATAAATTATTGTTTATGTATAAATATGTAGCTTGGGAAAGTGTGAAAAGGCAAGTGAGGAGCTGAGAGCAGTAAGGAGTACAGTGAGAGTGAGAGATGGTTTGAAGGGCCGAGAGCCAAGAGGCTGCCCAATGTAATATTTGGCCAAAGAGTTTTTTATGTTTTTATATCAGTATTTCATTTGAATGGCTCTCCTTGCTTCATATGTATTTTTTAGGTAAATATTTTTATGGTCTTAATGAAGAATTATTGAGAGTTTTCTTGTTGAGTGAAGGAGTGTGTGTTTTATATGCTTAGATATGTTTTATAGCAGAATCCCTGCATCATTTGGTATCAGAGCGAAAATATGCCTGTCCTACATTTTGTTTTGAATCTGCAAGTATATTGATTTGGAAATTGTAGGAAGATGAATTCACTTGGAGTCTACGTTGCTGGTGAAGCTGAAGTTGGGAAACGTATGAATCAATGTTGTGTATGGAAGCAAGAATGGCCGACGTTGAATGCAATCCTTGTTGTAAGGATGTTGCTATAGTGAAAGAATGGTATGGAATCAGTGTGAAATGGAGTAAGTCTACATTAGAAATTGGGTATGCCGAGTTCGAGTTTTAGGATGAAATCATTATGGTATGAAGTAACTGAGTATGAAATAGAAGTGGTCTACGCATTCAGAAAAGCGTAGAGCTATGGAATGCACATGTAGCAAAGTGAGGTGTGGCTCGAAGCATAGTGAAGAAGCAGCGTAGTTGAAGGACACTGTAAGCAGTGGCTCGAAGCACCGTGAAGAAGAAGTGTAGTCGGAGGACGTTGCAACGGTGTGGTTCAAGCATGGTATAAGAACGATGCAGAGGTGTGATGGGATATAACAGTGAGGTTGAATCTTAAGTAATGTGCACAAAATTGAAGCACCATTGCATTGATTGCAATGTATCATACCGGTGCCAAACTATAACAAAACCTTGTAAAAGCATTCGTGCAAAGACACCATCAAAAATGCATTGATGCATTGGAGGCTTGGAACGTTCAGCATATCTGCTATAGGAAACATGTTGATGGGAGCGGTGGTGTAAGTCCACTGTATTGCCACATCGCGATATTGTGATGTGGGCGTGGGGTTTTAAATTTTCGGAGTCTTCGCAGAGATCAAACACAACCCGTAGAGGTCGAGCACGTAGAGGATGTGGAGGCCGAGCTTGGGGAGCTCATGCTCCTTATTGATATCCCAACTTTGACATATGGTAGGCATAGATCCACGACATCCAGCATATTGTTTAACATAGGTAATATTTCCTAATCAGCGGCATCGGTAATCAACATCTGTGCATAAATCTATTTGAAATTTACATGTCTTATGTGTTGTTTATATACGATGATTAGAGTGTTTTAATTGGGCAACATAAATTGGTTAATGGTGGCGTTGGTTGTATGAACCATGGGTTCAATAATCAATACGTATTTGAAATTATTTTTAATGGGTTCCAATATGCCAAAGACTTCAAGCAATGTAGAGAAATGACATGCGGAATTTTCTCTTCTTTGTGAGGACATTTCGTGTTATTGATGACACTGACATTGCCTTATTATGTGAGAATTTGTGCATTGGAATGATACTTATAAAGTTGGTTAGAAGTATTATTGTTATATGTTTTAAACTGATGAGAACTACATATAACACAATTTCTGAAAGGACATCCATAATGTGATGGTATTTAAAATAGTGGAGTTACAGATGCAACCAAGTTTGATAAATGTTAGCCATTGCCTCTATGCCTCTATCATTTGTGATTATTAGAAAAGTGGATGTTGCACATTTATTGAAAGTTAAAGCTTGGAATCAATCACATATAGAGAGATGAATTTATGTAAACTTATATATAATATAAGCTCTTACCACATTTGATACTAAAGTGTGTGGTTGTTCTCAAAAAGGCATGTGTGGGGCTTGTGAAAGGGGTGCAACTCTAGCGAAATATTCAAGGGAAGATTTATGTCACAAAGTTGTTGGGGAGAGATTGTTGGAGAATGGTCCTTGCGCATTCAAAGTAACTCTGTAGAGGGTTGAATGTATTCCTAAAATAATACGCAAGAGAAGGGTTGGATCATTTTAACCACAAGAAGATTCAAGGTGAGTACTCATTGAATGAATCAATATTCATTGAGTAAAGGTATTTTAAATGTTGCAAATGCGGAGGTATAAATGAATAGAAAATCAATGGGAAAATGTGCTAATCCTGGATGATATGAAGGAAAACATGCATGTTTATATGAGGAGGTTTATTATGCATAGTGTGATGATCTATTATGCATAATGTGGATTCTTCACAATTTTGGTTAAGTTATTTTGGACCAAAGCTTGTAGTTGGGAAAAGAAGAATTCTTTTGATTGGTGATTGAAAACATAATTGCTTGATGTTGTAAAAGCTTTGTTTTACCATTATGGGACGGTATCTAAGGAGGTGATATTCAAGATGGACACAATGTGTGGGTTGTACATCGAAGAGGTTGAAATATGAATAACATGCTCTCTATACACAGGTGAAGAAATGTGAATTAATGTTGTATGATGCATAAAAGTGCAAGGAAATGTTTGCATTAAGATGACGAGGTTGTGAGCATGCAAGTATTGACAGTGACAAAGATGGCACAAAAGAGGGGAAATCAGAGAATTGAAACTACAGAGAGAAAGGTTTATTAATAACCTTAATAGGAGCATGAGGTATGATAATTTAGGAAGGTATTTTTAAACATTGAAGATTGAATGGTTTATTTATTTTCACCTTAAAATAAATCTTGAAAAACCTGAATTGAATTTCGAATAAAGACTTTAGTATCATGTGAAATGATAAGGGAAAACTGATGATTTTTCATAAGAATGAAGTATGAAAGAGGGTGAAGATTTTACATCCTAAAATGTATTAGGGGTGTATTTTTATTGAATAATTGTATAACTTCAATTAAGTCAGAATATCCACTATCATTATTATTGGGCAAAGCTTGAAGTGAAAACAAATGTTAGAGTCAAATGAAAGTTTGGATAGTTTGAGTTGAGATTGAGTATTTTCATCCAAGATAAAAAATTAGTGTAAGTCTGAAGTCAAAGAGTCATAAGCTAAGTTAAGAGCTTAGATGTAATGGGGTGCATGATCAGTAAATCCCAACACCCAAAGAATTGGTCATTGTAACACATGCATTACTAAGTGTTGTTTGCAACAAAGTGAAACAAGAGGGTTTCCAGAGATTAGTTCCAATAAAGAGAACCAAGAGAAGCCAAGTGCAGGAGGAGAAGTTGCATTTTTGATGAATGGAAAGTGTGAAGGATTGTTGAGAAGTGGAGCAAATGAAATCCACATGTGAACAGATGAAGTTCAAAAATGAGGGGAAGGTGATTGTTGATAATCATTTTCGAAGATCTAATGAAGACCACAACAGAAGGAAGAAGAAGGAAAATGCCAAGGTAAGTGGCATATGTGAACAGTTGATGGATGAAGAGTATGAGTGGGAGAAGGCTGAGATAATAATTTAGCTTGAATTTTTAATGGAGTTGTTGCAAGAAAATGTGAAATACCAGACACATGGTTGGACCATAAGAAAGAAGGTAAAGTGGTAGAAGATACATGAAAAAGGGGAAAAGCAGGTAAACATACAGTTGATATAGGAGCTTAGGAAGCTCGAGAAGATGTTGAGTTGTGAAGAAATCAAAGAGGCTGAGTTAAAAGTGGATGTTTCCATTTGTGGCCCAGTACAGGGTGAAATTCTGGGTGAAGAGATCAATGAGGAAGATCTCATGAACTATTGGGATAGTTCAGAAGCATTTGAAGATGTGTTAGCGAGAGAAGCAGATGAGGCTATGAAGCCTTGCATTTTTTCTCACAGTTTATGTATGTTTGCAGGATGTGCGAAAGATGGTGAACAGTCTGGTGAAACTGTCACAAAGGAGAAGGACACTTTTGAGGTAAAGTCTGGTGGAGAATGCCTTTCAGAGGGGGAAGGTAATGATTTGTTACAATAGGAAGAAATCATAAATGAATTCTTGTTTGGGGTAAAACAACAAGTTGAAGCTATTATGGAGCAAAATAAAAATGGAAATGTCGAAGAAATATTACAAGGAAGTAAACAAATGTATTTGTTTAATGAAATTGCTGACGAAATTTTGCAATGTGATGGAATAGAAACCAAGACAGCTCAGGAAGATTGCCAGAAGAAGGATGAAGTTGGGAATGAAATTTGTGATGAAGTGTTGAAAATATTTCACATGGAAATCGAATTCTTAGAACGATGGCTTAAAGAACTCGAAGTGAAACATGCATAACCTGATCCAGATGAAATTGTAGTTACTATGCATGATAGAGATGAAATGTTTCTAGAGTTGAATGAATGTTATAACTTTTCAGATAATGATGTAAGTGTATGTATAGAAAGCGACATTAACAAATATGATGTCGAAGTCAAAGAAGTTGAGCGGAAATTATTTGGAGTTGAGATGAAAGACCAGGAGCAACAAGGGAGTTGTGTCCATAGAGACATAAAGAAGACAAAAATATTCATCCAGCAAGATGAAGATGGATGCAGCCAACAATTCGAAACAGAATCTGTTAAATTCCAGAAAGTCGATGATGGGAGATTGATGTCTGAAGCATCGAAAGAGACCGAAAGGTCTTATCTTTTTAAAACTAACAGTTTTTTGGTGAATGCAGGCACAACACTAGACAAGAGATTTGTTGTTATAAAAGCAATCAAAGGCTATAGTTGTAATCAAGAAGGAGTTCTTGATTATTCTCCATTGCAGGAAGTTGAGAGTTCAGCTCAGTTAGAGGCGAAAGGATTCGACAAAGAGGAATTAATCCAAGGAACTGGTGAATGAAAGTGTTGGAGAAGTTGACGGAATTCGATCGATAGAGTGGGGGATGAGTTACCAAATCGAGTTGATACCTTGAAGGACCAGCGACAGAACAGAGTCTAGAATCCTGGAGGGAGCAAGTCCTCAGGACTTGTGGTTGTCGCATTGTTACAGAAAAGCAATGGACCTCATAGACAGGAGTCTATGGAAACTGCTCTACATGGGGAGTCTGATGAAGGAGCATCAAAGCTAAATTTTCACTATTCAATTGTGTAAATAAGGGGGTGAGATATTTTAATTATTTTATTAATTAATTTGCTCATTTTTAATAAATTAGGAGAGAGATTATAAATGTGTGGATTATTGTAAATATTTCTTAAATAATTAAGGATATGAGTGGATTTGAATTAGGTAGATAATCTAGGGATTAGGAATTCCATAAACAGGACTTAGTTGGGTCAAAAAATAAATAAATATAAATTATATTTTAAATTGAGATTTGTGTGGAAGAATTTATGGAGTGAAATAAATTATTATATATTTGCCAAAGAGTTTTTTATGTTTTTATATCAGTATTTCATTTGAATGGCTCTCCTTCCTTCATATGTATTTTTTAGGTGAATATTTTTATGGTCTTAATAAAGAATTATTGAGAGTTTTCATGCTGAATGAAAGAGTGTGTGTTTTATATGTCCGGATCTGTTTTATAGCAGAATCCCTGCATCAATATAGTTTTTATCATGTATTTTTGCTATTTGACCTGGCTCATCTTAATGGATAGAAACATTTTAAAATAAAAATTTTTATAAATATTTATTGGTTTTTTGGTTTTGTCCTCCCATTCTGGTCTGTTTTATTAATTGTTTTCATATGCGGCAGGACTACAACTGCCTACTGCTCTTCTTAATTAGGTTTTTGGTGCATTATTTTAGAAATTTACGAGCAGATATCTTGGCTGCTTGATTTGAAATAAAATGATCCAATGTAAATTATTCCTTGAAAATTAAAGGAGATAACGGCATTTTTTATTTTGTGAGATGATACCAGAATCACTATGTGACAAATATGAGTGAAACCTCATGGCGTATTAAATACATCACCTTATCCAATTAATTAATCAAGATTTATTAACACAATTCATGATTTTCTTTTCAATGCCCAAGGTCGGGGTCGGGATGTTGTTTAAAAAGCGTACCCAAACGTTTGAGCCCGATTTTTTATCCTTATTAACTATTTAAGGAAGACACTTCTATGAATAACCAAAAGTTAAGTTTCGGCCAATTTTTTAATTTTATATTTTGAAAATCAATATGTGTGAAAAATAATCAAGTAGATTGAAAAAAATATTTGTTGGAATATTTGAATAGACTCCTCCAGGAATTCATTGAAGTGTTTTGGAGCTAATTCAATATAAATACCGCAATATTAAATATATATTTGAAATATTCCTTATCAACCTTTTTTTATCATTTATTTATAGTATTTTGTTTATTTATTTAATGTACGTTCCTGCTGATTTGAAAATGATGATTTAATTAAGGTTGGGAAATGTAAATAAAGTGGAATTTATGAATTAATGCAGGTTTCTTCGGGTAATGTATAAAATGTTTTTAAGTCTGTTGATTCAATGAGAGTATTGAATTGGATTTTACTGAATAAGTTGCAATGATCGCATGGAAAATTTGAACAAACAATTACACAAGTCCGCACATTAATTTATCTG
This sequence comes from Pinus albicaulis, assembly GCA_034641835.2. Classification (NCBI taxonomy): domain Eukaryota; kingdom Viridiplantae; phylum Streptophyta; class Pinopsida; order Pinales; family Pinaceae; genus Pinus; species Pinus albicaulis. The sequence goes on along the minus strand of CM076579.1, from coordinate 465,802,927 downwards.
TGCAAAATGACCGAGTATGATTGACAATAGGACAAACATGTCTACGAGTTTGGTAAGGACATAACAATGGTTCGGTTTTGGCCTTGTGATTTTTTTATTGTATTTCATTAATTTTTTTTAACATTATAAGTAAAAATAACAATTCAATTCGAAATTGGTCTTTTTGGAAATTTATTTATGGGGCTTGGTGATAATCAAAACATGGTTATTTTATTCAAAAAAAATTGACAAGTTTCCTCTAAAACAAAGTCAATTCGGAAATCAATATAATAATTATGTTTAGAAATCAATTTAATAAGTTTTTGTAGTTTATATATAGGTTTAAAAAAGAGTTACGCTAAATGAAAAATGAAACTTGACATCAAAAATGTTAGAACTCGACTATTTAAGATTTGTTCACCGAATTCATGATTTTTTTCTAGTTTATAATTCCAAATATTTGATAACATTAAAAATTAATTTAACAATTTTTTTTCGCTCTGAGCCACGCTGCTTCTGCTTGTGGCCACGCCTTAGTAGCTGCTCATCGCCCTTGCTGCCTCCTGCTCGACTCTTGAGAATTTCCCCTCAGGAATCCTCCTCAAAGGTGGTTGCTTCTTTGATCCAAGCCCAGACCTTAGCCTTCTCTGCGCTGGTCAGTTCCTTGGCCTCTCCTTGCCCTAAGCCGACGCTTTCCAAATTCGTTAAGAAGCTTGACGGTGTGCAGGAGGTTGTTCTTCCGCCTTCTTTGCCTCGCATGGATGCCCTCTCTCTAGTAGAGAAGGGCCTCATTATTCAATTCACCGGACTTTGGTCCTCCCCGAAGACTGTTCAGAGGTGGGTCGAGGACAACTTGGCTGACAAGATCTCCGACAAAATTTCCATTTGTTTCTGTAGAAGGGGCTATTTCACCTTCCACTTCGAGACGAAAGAAGATAAAGACCTGATCTTTAGGAATGGTCCCTATTTTATGGACACCAAGGGCTTGTATCTCAACAAATGGACGCTGGATTTTGATCTTTTACTTGACATTCCAAATGTTGTTCCTATCTGGGTGTGCCTCTTGCACCTCCCTTTACACTGCTGGGGGGATGATTCTGTCCGAGCCATCAGGAACGTAGTGGGAAAATTCATTGATTGCGGCGAACCGAAGGACAACATGCAAGCTTGCGCCAGGATCTGTGTCAAAGTGGATCTGGGAAAAGGCCTCCCTGAGGCTATAAAGTTAAAAGTTGATGAATGGACACATATTCAGCAACTCGAATATGAGCAGATCCTATTTAAATGCAAGGTATGTCACGAGTATGGTCACTTTGCTAATCGTTTCTCTAAAATTATTGATGTTGAATCTCCAGAATTTGATTGCAATGGGAAATTGTGAAAAGAAAGAAGACCTCCTCTAACCCTAAAAGAAACCCCCCTGTAGTGCCTCCTCCAAAATCCAATCCTTCGTCCTCCTCTTCTCCCAAGATCTCGGATCCAATCCATTAGGCTTCGGCACCCCCCTCTCCCCCCCCCCAAATCCTCATTATATCTATCCAATCCATTTTCCTCCATCTCTCCCCCTGATGAGTACCCCCCCTTCTCAACTCTACCTCCCAGCCTAATTCCCCTCACCCCTATCCCTTCCTCCCTAACCCTCCCTCCTCCTCCCAGGATCCTTTTTCCATCTGAATCACAAGGAATTCCGTGAAAGAGCATGGAGCTACTCTGGAAAACACAAAAAGGCATGGCCTATGAAGGAAGTCATTCAAGCAGCACCATGATGAAAATTCCCAAAATGATATAGCATTGGGAACACAGAACTCCATCGAAACCTATATATTGGGGAAGAATAGCAAGGATACAGTGCAAAAGGAACAAGGGGGGAAAGAAACTCTCTGAACATCCTTTTTTCAATGATGAAAGTCCTGTCATGGAACAACAGTGGTCTAGCGAACCCCTCCAAAATAGCAGCCCTAAGAGACCTAATAAATGAAGAGAAGCTGAAAATTATTCTCCTATAAGAAACAAAACAAGGAGATCTAGAAATGAAAACAATTTTGGACAAAATGAAGCACTATGGTGGCACCCAATCTGAATCAAGAGGTGCTTCTGGCTGATTAGCCACCCCATGGCAGCATAGCATATGGACACATAAATCCACTACAACAACTCAAAATTGGATAAAAGTGACCCCAGAAAATTACAGAGATTAGAAATCAATAATTGTCTATAATGTTTATGGCCCGAATCATTATAGGGACAAAGAACTTTGTTGGAGCTCCATCAAGGAACACATCGACAATGAGGAAGGCAACAACATCATAATGGGGGGAGACTTAAACTTAATTCTCCATGAAAATGAGAAAAGGGGAGGATGTTTCAATCCAAACTCCTCTAGAGATCAGCTAGAAGACATAATGCAAAACCACGAATTGGTCAACATTGCACCAAAAAATCGAAGATACACTTGGAGCAACAGAAGAATTGGGAGAGGGAATATAATGGAGAGGCTTGACAGAATTCTGGTTGCTATCACTCTTCTCTCACATTACTCCATTGCCACTGCCAGCATTCTCCTCTTCTCAGCCCTGGACCATTACCCCATCACTCTCACCTTCGAAGATCACCACTCTCTTGGCCTCATCCCCTTCAAATACGTTCCACTCTGGAATGAAATTCAAGAGGCAAATCAGCTGGTGCATAACTTCTGGATGCAGCACATTGAAGGTTCCCCCTCCTTCATATGGGAATCCAAATTAAATAAAACTAAACTAGCCCTGAAGGAATGGGCCAAAAACCATTACAAAGAACCGAAAAAGACCAAGACTAATCTCAAGTCAAAATTAGATGATGTCCACAAAAGCATCGAAACTCAAGGTCCCAGCCAAGATCGCCTTGCTCAGGAAAAATATATTTATTGGAAGCTCTACAGAGCCAATAGGAAAGAGGAGGAGAAATGGCGGGTTAAGTCAAGGAACCTCTGGCTACAAGCTGGCGATAAAAATATGACCTTTTCCATAAGCAAGCCATAGTTCGAAAAGCCAGGAATAATATTGCTACCATCATTGATGCAAATGGCCACATGCAAACTGATCATGATGTAATTAAAAGTGCTGCCATAGCACACTTCAAAGATCTCCTAACAGAGACAAAAATGACGAAAGACTACTCTGACCTTTTGTAGCATCTTCCGACCATGATCACCAAGGAAATGAACAGTGCTCTCAACCATGAAATTAGTGAAGAAGAGATCAAAAATGCAATATGGGCCTTGAATCTGGATAAAGCACCATGGCCAGATGGGTTCTCAATCAGCTTCTACAGGACCTATTTGGATTTAATAAAGAAGGACCTTGTTAAAATGATTCAATGGAGTCAAAGGAAGAAGAAAATTGGGGGCTACACCAACTCTACCTTCCTTTCCATTATCCCCAAAGAACACTGCCCCTCTTCGTTTTCTAGATTCAGGCCCATCTCTCTTTGCAACTTCTCTTATAAGGTCATCACCAAAATTCTTGCCATGCGCCTCAAACCTATCCTCCATAGCCTTATTTACGAAAATCAAGGAGGCTTCATCACCCATAGGCAAATCACTGACTCCATCCTCCTTGTTCAAGAAGCCATACATTAAACCATTTCTAGAAAAGAAAAAGGATTTATTTTAAAGCTTGACCTTGCCAACGCCTTTGATAGGGTCAGGCATTCCTTTCTTCTAGTTGTGCTCAATAAAATGGGCTTTGACCCTAACTTTTGTGCCCTCATTAACTCCTGCATGTCCGGGCCTTGGATATCTCCTCTTATCAATGGCAGACCAACTCCTTCTTTTCAATCATCTCGTGGCCTAAGGCACAGATTCCCTCTTTCCCCCTACCTTTTTATCCTCATGGTGGAATCCTTTAGCAAGGTCCTAGATCATAAAATGTGAGCTAGCCTCATTGCAGGCATCAAGTTCGGCAACGGTGTTAAAAATATGAATCAATCTCAATTTGCAGATGATACTCTTCTAATGGGAGGATCATCTAGCATAATTGTGAAGCAGTTTAAAAATATCTTGGACAAATTCATTCTTTATTCTGGAGGCTTGATCAACTATAAAAAAAGTTGTATATATGGTTGGAATGCTTCTAATCATATCTTACACAGTATTGCTAACATCTTTTGTGTCCCTTGCAATCTGAATTAGGACCACTACACGTACTTGGGCATGCCTATGAGTGTTGGTCTCTTAAAGGCTGAAGTTTGGAATGACACTATTGACAAAATGAAGAGAAAATTTCAGCAATGGGGCTCATCATGGCTCAATCTTTCTATATGCCTTTTTCTCCTCAAATATGGTCTCTCATCCTTTCCTTTTTATCACTTCACTCTCCTTCAAGCTCCAGCCATCATCCACCTCAAGTTCGAAGCTATCATTAGGAACTTTTTATGGCAAGGAGGAAAGAATGAAAAAAAAAAAAAACAATCTTCTCAAGTGGAGACAAGTTTTCCAAGACCAGGAACACGGAGGAATTGGTGTCCACTCTCCCAAGCTCCTGAACAAAGCCTTCGGAGGAAATATTTTTTGGAGGCTCATCAGTGGGGATCAGGATTGGTGGAAAAAATTCACGGAGGTAAAATATCTCAACACTACCCGGAAACACCTCCTAGACCATGACATCCCTAATAGACCTTGTTCTAAAATCTGGGCTCTCTACAAAAAAGCCATTCCCTTCTTAGCCCAAAATCACTCCAAAGTCCCCATGGGAGGTAATACCATCGACATTGGAAAGGATCGTATTATGGGGCAATCTCCCATCATTGACAGGGCTGGCACCCATCGCATCATCTCTCATTTTAGCAATATGGGCCTTAGCTTCTTATGTCAATTTTCCAAATGGGATACTCAATCTCAACTCTGGAATGGTTGGCATTTTCCTAGAGTCCTAGCCCATCTAGATGCTGAGCTTGACAATCTCAAAACCCTCCTATATGGTTCAACTCCCATTAAAAAGGATATCATAGATGAATTTAGATTGGACCCTTTAGGCTTGGCCTTTTCCATCAAAGCTGCCTATCAACATCTTTGCAATGACTAGTATTTGGCACCTATTTGGCCCAGTTGGAAAGCAGTATGGAAATCGGAAGCCATCCCGAAGATTAAGGTCTTCATCTAGACTCTCTTGAAAGAAAAAATTCTCACTTCAGAAAATATCAAGAAAAGAGGGGTGCTCGGGCCTTCAATGTGCCCAAATTGTCAAAATGCTGAAGAAATTGCTCTCCATCTCTTCATTGGGTGCCCCTTTGTTGCACGATGATGGCTTGATCTCATCCGTTCCTACCAGCCTTGCTAGGCGCATATTGCCTCTATAGTTGAGGTCCTCCACTTCTAGAAAAGCAGCTACCCCTGGGGGAAAAAGAAGAGAAATTTTTTGAAAAGGATCTGGGACACTCTTCCATATGTTGTTTTATGGAACATTTGGCTTACCAGGAACATGAATATTTTTAGCAATAAAGAGCCTTCTTTTAGGAAAGTTTGCAGTAATTCATGGATCCTCACCCTTGAAACTATCTCGGCCAAGTGCAACAACAAAATTGACTATAGCGAACTCTGCATTGAGGAAAGGAGTGTCCTTGGCAATGCTTGGAACAAGGCTAACAACATCATGCCTCCTCCCAATCAGCCCTCCAGAATAGACACAAGCTGGAAGATTCGGCTCAATGAAGTAGACTTCACTTAGTGGATTCATAGTAGCGCCAGACCTACTTTTTTCTTTGATGGTGCCTCAAAAATGAATTTGGGCATTACAAGAGCTAGAGGCATCATCAGAAGTGTAGAAGGAACCATCCCTACAACCTTCGAATGGGGTCTTGGCTCCCTCTCCAACAATAGAGTGGAGGCCTTTGCCCTTCTCCAAGGTTTGTATCAACTTGAAAGCTCAACATTTACAACGCAATTATTTTTGGAGATTCCTCCATTGTTATCAACATGACGAAGCATGACCGGCCTATAAAAAATATAACCATTCGCCAAACGATCAGTAGGTTCCATGGCATTCTCAATGATATGAAAGGTGCTTCATTATATCACATTCTCCTAAAAAACAACAAGGATGTCGACCTTCTCACCAGCAGGGCTTGCACACGGAATTCGAGGAAATTTTTATGTAATGATGCTTTAAATATCAGTCCTGTGCCATGATCTCACTTCAGTTTGGTTTTAGATCTCATGTGACTCCTCTCTCTAACCCCTCTACAATGCCATGCCCTCATCGTACCTTCAACCTGCTCCCTCTCATGATTGTAGCTCTTTAGGTGTCCCTCGAAGCCAACACCTTCTTCCTTCGCAGCCTTATATATCTGTCTACTCCCCTCTCTATATTCATCCCTCCAGTCCCTATTATGCTTCCCTGTAACAGGCTTCGTATCGGCCTCCCCTGTTTTTCTCTTTGGATTCCATTTTTGGGCCTTCCATTGTTGCCCACCTATTTCGTTATTGCTCTAACATTTTGCTCAGCCTCTCCTGCGTTGTCTCCTTCGCCTTTCCTAGACATTATCCCTCCGCCTCCACATCTGTTCCCTGATCTCCATCTTTCCCTTGTCATTTCTGCTGCCCCTCTTTTCCTCCTCCCTAAGCTGCGCCATTTTCTATCCAAGCCCTCTATACCTTCAAAGGACACTGCAGCATCACTCAAATCATCTTTCGCCTTCAGTATGGCTCACAGTGAAGATTGTCTTCACTGTGTGGATCTTCAAGTTGAGCTTGACCAAATCAGAACTCATTAAAAAATCCTTGATGCAAAGCTGCAAACAGAGGTAAAAAAAATGGATGAAAAACATGAAGCGGATGTCAATCTCTTTCTTCACAAGGTCTCTTCTCCTCAGAATCAGCTCAACACTCTTTCTAATCAGTGCACTCATGCAGAGGAGTCGGTACAAATCCTCAAATACATGTTGGAGAAGCGTATTTCTCCAAGATCCAGCTCCAACAACATGAGGGATGCTAGTAATGAATACCATCCTGATGTCTCAACAACACGCCATATTAGTCATATCAACATTGATTAACTTCTCCTTATCTATTATGAATGTCTTTTAAATTTGTCTTTATGTTATCTCAGTTTGTTCACAGATATGCGCTGTCTGTTTTTTAGCTCTTTTCAAACTCTAGGAACAAAGGAACTATAGAATTTTGTTGTGACTACTTCCTCCCTTGCACTATGAGCAATTTAGCATGTAATCTTGGAGTTCTTTCTCTTGTGTTTTGGAATACAAAATAGCAACCAATAATGTTAAAAAAAATAAAAAATTAACAATGTTTATATTAACTAATAAATAATAACAATAACCATGTTCACTTTCAATATATTATAATGAATTTAAATATTAATTAATATATTGATATACTAATCTAAAAATTTATTTAAAAATGTTTAATAACAGTAAATATTAGTTCAAAAATGTTAAAATTAATATATTAATGTTAATTGATATTAATATTAATGAATTAACATACCAAAATTAATATATTAAGTAAAGAATTAGTAGATAATTAATAAATATATAATAAATAGTTATTATAGTCAAACACAACCACATTATTCAAACATAGATAAACATATTCACCTTTTGTAGTTTATGTTTAAATAATTGACCATGATCATGCTTAGTCATAGTCAACCATGGTTGTCCAAAGCCATTGATTTTCAAAATTAGTCAACTATTCCATGGTTGTCCAAAGCCATTGAATTACATGCAATCAAGATTTAAAAATGTTAATAATAACAATATTAATATTAATAAAGCTAATTAATAGTAATATAGCAACGTTGGAATCATACACAAATTTTTCCAACATTGCAACTTGAGAAACATTGTCGCAATGTCACAATCATTCTTGCAATGTTACATTAAATTGCAATTTCTCTAGCTTATAGTGCAACATTATGAAATATGGTAAACCACATTTAATAATGTGGGTAGTTGTTTAACTGTGTTGGAGTATGTTTGACAATAAACAACCTTAAACTTTGGTCAAACATATTTTCCTATTAATATTAATAAACAAACATGTTGTTATGCTAGAATGGTACTAAAATCTATCCAACATCATAATGTTACATTAAATTGAAATTTATCCAATGCCATAATGTCGCATTACAAAATTAGTCAACCATATTAAATTTTGTGGTTTAAGACATGGTAAACCATGGTAGATGATGGTCAACCACGATCAAACACATTTGAATAAGTAGATAAATGTCTTTCATATTAATCACATCAATGATGTTATTATTCCGAAAGACATTTATCTACATTATGGATCACAAAAGTCTTAGATCTAACATTGGAATAAGGTTAATCATTGTCAATAATTGTTGAATATGGTAAACCATGATCAACCATCATCAACCGTGATGAACCCAGGTTGAATATGGTTAACCATGATTGAATATGGTCAAACATGCTCAACCATGTTTAGCCATGGTCAATCAATGGTCATCCATGGTCCAACATCACTTTGTGACAAAGAGTGTCTCTGTATTATAATCAACCATTGTAAGCGATCGTCAACCATGCTCAACCATGGTCATACGTAGCATTATGACAAAGATTGTTTCAATATGAAAATTAACCATGGTTAATCATGGACACATTGTGATGAAGATTCTCTCTTGGTCCAACGTCACATTACAACAACCATGGTCAACCATGGTCCAATGTCACATTGCGACATAGATTGTCTCACTATGAAAATCAACCATGGTCAACCATGTTCCAACGTTGCTTTCTGACGAAGAAGATCTCAAGATGAAAATAAATAATGGTCAACTATGGTTGAGCATCACATTGTGACAAACATTGTGTCAATATGAAAATCAACAAAGGTCAACGATGGCCAAACATGCTTATTTTAGGTTTTATAATATTTATCTTAGGGTTCATGTACCTTGGGTTTATAGTATTTAACTTGTACTTTCATATTCCTAGGGTATACTATTATTCCTAGGGTTTATAATATCAATCATAAGGTTTAATATAAATCCCTTGTGTTTATAATCATGGTTAACCATGGTCCAATGTCACATTGTCACAAATATTGTCTCAATATGAAAACCAACCATGCTCAACCATCATCAACCATGGTCATTCATGGTAAACCATAGTCTAGCATCACATTGTGAAAAATATTGGCTCAATATGAAAATCGACCATGGTCAAATGTCGCATTGTGACAAATATTGTCTCAATATGAAAAGTAATCATAGTCAACCATGCTGCACCATGCTGAATCATGGTCAACCATGGCCCAACTTCATATTGTGACAAATATTATCTCAATATGAAAACATATTATGGTCAACCATCATTAACCATTGTCAATCATTGTCAACCATCATTAACCATGGTCAATCATTGTCAACCATCATCAACCATGGTAAAACATGGCGCAACGTCACATTGTGATAAATATTGTATGAATATGAAAATAAACCATGTCCAATGATGGTCAGTGATCATCAATAACCATGGTTGCATAGTGACAAAGATGGTCTCAGTATGAAAATCAACCATAGTCAGCCATTTTTTTTAGCGTTTATAATATTTATCTTAGGGTTTATATATCTTGGGTTAACAATATTAATCCTTTAGTTTTTGGGGTTTCTAGTATCAATCCTTTTAGTTTATTAATCTAAGGGCTCTTATTCCTACAATATAATATTATTCATAGGGTTTATAATATTAATCATAGGTTTTAATATAAATCCCTTGGGTTTATAATCAATCATCACCTACCATGGTCCAATGTTGCATTGTGACAATATGAAAATAAACCATCATCAACGATGGTCAACCATGTTTATTTTAGGGTTTATAATATTTATCTTCCATTTATATACCTTGGGTTTATAGTATGAAACCCTTGGGTTTAATATTATTTCCTTGGATTTAAAATCCCTTTCGCTTTTAATATTGTGACAAAGATTGTCTCCATATTAAAATCAACCATGATCAACCATGGTCAATAATCATGGTCACATTGTGACAAAGGTTATCTCTTAGTCCAACATCACATTATGACAAACATAGTCAACTGTTGGTCGCTTTAATTGCTTTCACAATTCAAGCTCCACATAAATTGTCAACCCGAGGAAGTCTTTTTATTTCAAAGATAATCACGCACTGGATATGCTCAATTTCAAAAGCAGAAACAATGTTGCAGTAAAAAGCCACACAATTATCAATCTCACAAATCTACTGATTCACACTCTATTTAATCAAAGCTGAAGTTAATTAAGTTATAGCAGAAATAATTTCTATGTTGCAGTTACAATCCAAACAAAGGAAGATCAATCTGCAAGGAAATAAATCAATCAACCACAGCAGGAACAGGACCCTATTCCTTAGTAGGAACTTCAGCACCTGATGCCTGACACTTAATCACACTGTAGGAAAAGTAACTTCAAGAGATCAAGACCCTATTCCCATGAACAGGAACCTTCAGCACTTGTTCTCTTGTTTCTAATCACACTACAGGAAAAGGAAAGCAATTGATGAGAGCAGGACCCTATTCCTTTATGCAAGAATCTTCAGCACCTGCCTCTCAACATTATACATTCATACAATCAATAGAAATGGATTTCTCAACTTCCAAGAGTGAATGCATTCAATACATGCAGCGCTAAAGAAACAGAGTATTACTAAACTGTGTAACTAATTTCCAACAACAGAATTAAAGCGAAGTGCAAACAACATAAAGAATTAAACAAATTATAGAAATCAAAGGGGAATCTTGTGAGGAAGGCGGGCCCTTTCCCTCTCACAAGATTCCCCGGGGGAAAGAATTAGATTAGAGCGCTCAAAAGAAGAATTTATTCATCTGTCAAAATAATTGATACATTACAAATGGAGACTAGCTCCAGTTCTCACACAATGTTCTCCTGTAGCTTTACAACAATGAACTCCCCTCTAATGATGATGTCTCCTCTTTTTAAAGAGGAGACATCTTTTACAATTTACATGAGAGAAAATCTACGTTATCCCAAATCTGTTCTTTTTCCCAAAACAGGACTATTCTGTTCTTCCAAAAAAAGATACTGTTACAACAGAGACAACAAGAATGCTATCTTCAGGATAATCCAGGTACCCGTGTCTTCATGCTGTTATTACTATTCCACAAAAGGTTCTTCCAGAATCGCAAATTACGCATGACGGAATTTGCGTGCTTGACGGCTGTTTCAGCAACGGTCGCGTGTTCCTAGCAACGCATATAACTTATCTGCGATCTTTGGACTTATGTTAGCAACGATGCACTTCAATTAATGATAAAATATAAGAGTATTATGGAATTAAATGTAAAACAGATTAAACATATAATAAAGAGAGGGATTTTATATACCTTGGGATAAAGTAGATGAAAAGTGATAATGGAATCCTTTCTAATCATGGTTATAAAAGTAAAATGGTGTCAAAGTATATAGCAAAAACGATACATAGTGGAGTCCTAACATCCCCCCAGCTAAAAATGTTGCATGTCCTCAAGCAACCCCTAGTCTGAATCAGAGTCTGAGTACTGGGACTGAGCATGCAAATTACTCAAGCAATAGCTGGAGAAGGTGGCATCTGTAGGAGCTCTGAATCCTCTGTTGTTCTGCAAGTGTTGCCATGCCGAGGCTTCATCTCTGTCAGTCAACTGGTAATGACACTGATATTTCTCTGAAGGCAGCCATAAAATTGGAAAATGAAAATGATACCCAATCCAGTTTACTCCACAATGTTGAATGCAACCAATGTAATTAGGAACCCTGGATAATGCAGCTTCAAGATTATGAGGGTTAAAAGGGTGATAATCCTGTCTTTCTTTACATGACTGCTGCCAAAACATAATATTGGCCTTCAATGCAGCAATACCCTTTACTCTAATTTGCTGTTGACACTTAGAAAGTGTTGAAGCCTGTAATTGTTGTATATACCTATGCATTCCTGGCTTCTGTAAGAATTTATAATATTGTGCTATGAACATGGCTGGTCTTAAAGGTTCTGGTCTGATCCACAGGAGTTTATTCTCCTCATTATGACTGCTTGCAGTGAACGCAGTTTGCCAAGTGAGCTGGTTAGACAAAAATGAAACAAATGCCCTTATTTGTATATCTCCTGCAATTGGAATAAGATTAACTCTTATATTGTCGGGAATGGCCTCATTATGAAGGTAGAGTTCGCATAGCAAATGCTGATCACTCTCGGGGGCCTCATTAAAAGTCTCAACAAATTTCTCTGAAGTAATTAACTCATATGGTCTGCCATCTTTTATTGCTTTTAATTGAAAATAAACTAATCGTTCAGAAAGAAAGAGAGAGTAGTTTACAGAGGGTTTGCGCGTAGCCAGCAACTTGTGGACTAATGAAAACATCAAGGCCATCTTTTCCTTAGATTCCTTGACTTCCTTTTTGGAGTCCTTGAGCTGTTGCATCATTTGTTCCCAACTATCCCAGTTGGCATATACATGGTTCTGCCATGCTAGCTTATGCTGGCGTAATATTGTATCTTGTTCCTCAGCATATTGCTTCTTCCATTTGTTCATCTGTTCCAATTGATTCCATGGCAAGGTCCGTGTCCTGGCATCAGAAGTACTGGGTTGGGACGTTGTTTGAATGGCTACACTGACTAACTTAGGCCGAGATATCTGTAGTGGTGCTTCTGTCTGAGTGGCTGCATTAACTGGCAAAGGATGAAGTATCTGTAGTGGTGCTTCTGTCTGAATGGATGCATTAACTAGCAAGGGACGAGATATCTATGGTGGTGCTTCTGTCTGAATGGCTACATTAACTAGCAAAGGGCGAGATATCTGAGGTTTGATTTCTTTTTCTTCCTTTATAGAGAGCCCTACTGGTTCTTGTGGAGCAGTAGGGCATCCCTCTTTTCTTCCAGCTGATGTAAATGCCTCAGATAATTGAATTTTAACTAGTTTGTAGCCTGCATCCTGGTAAATGTTGCCACACTCATGGCACATGTATTCCTTGCATGGCTCCTTATTTTGCGTTGAGGCTGTGTGTGCTAACATATAGAGGTTCAGTTCTTTATCAAAAGCCTCTCGTGCCAAGGTTAATTCATTCTTGTAGGCTTCCAATTCAGACTTCAAGAATTCATTCTCCTCCAATAAAGATGTCATAGTATGTAAACCCTGTGCGCTGGTTGACTCTGTTGGGGTAGTCTGCTGATGCACAATCGTAGCTGGTTCTTGTGGGACAGCTACTGTTGATCTCCCACTATCATCATGCTTGGTGTATTTTTGTACCACAGTGGCTGGTTCTTGTGTTTCAGCCACTGGGTAAGTGACTGGTTCTTGTGTGACAGTCACTTCTTGAGCCATAAACAATGTCGTATTATCCCGGGGCACTGGTTCTTGTGTGGCAGTGCCGCCGGACGAGACGGGTTGGGAGGTTTGAAATGGGGATGAAGATTGGAGTTTTAACAGAATAGTGGCAGGGTCAGGGGAAATGGAGGTGAGTCCTTTCTCAACAGTCATCTTCATTTTTCTTTTTGGTAGGAAGGCAGCAAAATCACTGCCTTTCCTTTTCTTTGAGGGGGAGGGTTCTTCTCTGGGGGAAGGGCTTTCAGAAGAAGTGAGGATTTGAAATCTAGCCCTTGTCCGTCGTCTGGAGACTGAGACTGTTGGGGTTCTCTTCTTTTTATAAGTGGGTGGGGAAGGGGGTGTTAGAGAGTCGTCACTAGGGACAGAAATAGTGGGGACAGTTGACTCTGCTAAGTGGGGCGAGCTCGGGGTTGGGTCAACTGGGGAATATGGAATATCGTCCTGTTGTCCTTCATAAGGAATTTCAGGAGTATCATGAGAACTTTCGGGTTGTTGGGATGTTTGAGCCTGCTGAGGAATTTCAGGTAGCTGGGGAACAGGGAGTGGGACATGCAGAGGGGGATTTTGCTGAGAAAAACCCCTCTGTATCAACAACTGGCATAAACGGTGGTGGGTGAGGGACAGCATAGGGAATTTAGACCGTCTACAATAATAAGACATGTTTCTAATACAGCCAAGCAGATAATAGGGGATATTAATCAGTCGTCCATTTCTCAAATGATTCATCAAGACAAAATCATGATTGTACACTACCTGGTAACGCCCTTCACACGTTAAGTAGTGTTTGATGAACTCTGCCACCGATGGCCATGGTTGAGGAAGTGAGTGCAGACTAACCCCGTGGCCTTTGAGTTCCACTGGCTCATCTGGACGAAGGAAATCTTGCTGCGCATTGAGAATAACCTGATTTCTGCTGAACCAGCGAGTACCAATAGCTGGCAACCCTGATACCTGAACTATGTCCTCCTCTGTTACTGAAATGCGAACCCCTTGGACCACTGAAAAATCGCCTTGAAGGTTTTGTGCAAACTCTAAGACTTGTTCCTGGTCAAATTCCCCCAATCTTTCAAAATATACTGTCCATCCCGCTTGTTGGAAAATCTGATAGGCTTCGGGAAACAATTGAAGAAGATTTATGGAGCCGGGCTCATGTCTAATGGCCGACCCTCCCATGGCTGTAGCTTTGAGTTATACGCAGAGACACAGAACATAGTAAACACAGACCCTGATCGCGCTAGTTGTTGCAACAGAGGCTGCAAGTTTCAAATGACGGCGGAAATGGATATGACAAGGGACAGAGGCTTGGTTAATGCGAAATGATTGTTCAATTTTTGAAATTCCCCCCCCTACGTATGGTGTAATGATGATTGGGCGTGTGAAGATCTGTAATCATTATGAATGAAATCCTCTCTTTAATATAATTTAACTGAATTACATTAAAACCTCATACCTTACATTTTTTTACCTTTGGTCTAATAATTCGAAGTGTCGATTGCTTCAAAATGGCTTAATGTACATGGAAGAATCTGTAGATTTCTCTGAAATTTAGAACAGAAGTGTAATTGGATCTGGTCAGTACTGAATAATTTTTCACCAAAAGGATCTGAAGTATAATCGTGGAGAACCAAAAAGCTTATATAACAGTGAAGAGAAATGATGTTTTAATGATAACAGGTTGCTGAAACTGGTGTTTCAGCAACGGAAAAATGAACGATACGTTGCTGAAACAGGTGTTTCAGCAACGGGAAAAATCAGAGAAATGGGATAAATGACTTAGGTCTGTAAACAGTGGGGAAAATATTTGATAGGGGATAATTTCAGCAGTAAGGGATGGGAAATACTGACTGAAGGAAGATATTTTAGGGATGGTAGGAGTGGGAAAAATGGAAAAATGGGAATAATGTAGGAATGGGTATGAAGGGATATTGCTAGGAAATGGGGTAAAATGATGGGAACAAGCTTCTGTGATTGAAGCTTCAGATCTTCTCATGATGAATCTGTCCTCCTTACTGAGCTTTTCCAGAATCTGCAAAATTCAATTGTAATATGCCAATCCTTGACAGGGATTATTAGTGCTAAATCTAATCTAATACTAAAAATACAGTGCAGACAATTAAATGCTGTGAGGAGCAGAAGACTCCCCTAGAAAAAGATAATGAATATCAGTCATGCAAGCAGTCTTGAAATCCTCTTTAGAAACAGGGCGCTGATATAAACGGAGCCTATGACCATTGACTAGTAGAGGTGTTTTAGAATCATCAATTGTTAAAAGTCTTACCGTTCCATTTGGAAAAACAACATCTACCTCATATGGTCCAAGCCAGCGTGTACGTAGCTTACCCTGAAAATTTTCAAACCGAGAGTCATACAACAAGGCCCAATTACCTTTTTGGAACTGCTTGTGTTTGATAATTTTGTCATGCCACTTCATCCTTTGTTGTTGTATCATGGTTGTTTGATGGATGGCATCTAATCTCTTTTCATCCAACTCCAGAAGCTGCTGCAACCTAGCTGTCTGCACATCATTCAAATCAAGATTAACAGCTAAAGCAGTTCTTAAAGTTTTAATCTCAAATTCCACAGGAAAAACAACATTTTTACCGTAAACCAATTCATAGGGAGAAAAACCTGTAGTGTTTCTCCAAGTAGTTCTGTAAGCCCATAATGCCTCAGGGAGCCTTTGGGACCAATCCTTCCGGTTGTCCTTCACTGTTTTAGTTAGAATGGATTCTAAAACTTTATTTGTGCTTTCCACCTGCCCATTGGCCTGGGGGTGGTATGGTGTAGTCATTCTATGTTGAATATGATATTTGTGAAGGGTAGATTTAAAACCATGAGAATTGAATGGAGGTCCTCCATCAGTAACTAGCTCTCTAGGAATTCCAAATCTAGTGAAGATTTCTTCAAATAAGAAAGCTAGGACAGCCTCTTCATTGGCTCTAATAAGTGCTTTAGCCTCCACCCATTTAGTCATATAGTCTGTGCAGACTAATATATAAGTTCTTTGATTGGATGGAGGGTTAATGGGTCCTATGAAATCCAAGGCCCATCTTTCAAATGGTTCAGAAACTACCTGGGGGTTTAATGGCATTTGGTCTCTATGATTGGGTTGACCCATTCTTTGGCAGCTGTCACAAGCCCTTACATATTTCTTTGCATCCTTGAATAATGAGGGCCAATAGTAACCCATCCTCAGAATTTTGTGTGTTGTTCTCTTATCAGCAAAATGCCCTCCACAAGGGCCATCATGACAAGCTTTCAATATGTCATACACTTCATCTTCTCTAATGCATCTTCGGATCTCCTGATCAAGCCCAGTGTAGAAAAGACACCCGCTTATCCAGCTATACCTGGCACTTTGTTGAACAATTCTTCTCTTTTCTCTGTATGACAGGTGTGATGGTAATTTTCCTGCAACCAAATAATTAGCAATATCTGCATACCATGGAGAGTGAGCAGAAACTGCAAACAAATACTCATCGGGAAAAGAATCATCTACTGGAATATCATTGTCAGTTTTTAACCGTGAAAGGAAATCAGCCACCACATTTTCTTTACCTGGCCGATCTACAATTGTGATATCAAATTCCTGCAATAATAATAGCCATCTAGTAACTCTAGCATTTGTGACAGATTTGTTCATTAAATACTTAATAGCTGAATGATCAGTGTGCACAAAAGTAGAATAACCAGTGATATAGTGTCGAAATTTATTAATGGCATAGATTACTGCAAGAAACTCTTTCTCGGTAACTGTATAATTAAGCTCAGCAGGGGTCATATTCTTACTAATAAAGTAGATAGCATAAGGAAGATGATTTTCCTCTTGTCCCAAGACAGCTCCAATTGGAGTGTCTGAAGCATCAGAAGATATGTGAAAAGGGAGATTCCAATCAGGCCCCCTCAAAATAGGAGCAATAGACAACTGATGCTTGAGTTCTTCAAAAGCTTTCTGACAAGAATTAGTCCACTTAAATTCAGCATTTTTCATAAGCAACACAAATAATGGAGAAGCTATCTTAGAGAAATCTTTAATAAATCTTCTGTAGTATCCAGCATGTCCTAGAAAACTTCTCACATTAGTTTGAGTTTTAGGAACAGAAAGATTCTGAATGACCAATATTTTAGATGGATCTACCTGTATACCTTGAGATGAAATAAAATGTCCAAGCACTATTCCTTCACTCATCATCATATGGCATTTTTCAGTACTTAGGGAAAGGTGAGCTTGTATACATCTTTTAAGTACTTTCTCAAGGTTTTGTAATGCATCTTCAAAAGACACACCATAAGGAGTAAAATCATCCATAAATATTTCCATAGAATCATTCAGCATATCAGAAAAAATTCCTATAACGGCTCTTTGAAAAGTTGCTGGTGCATTATATAGCCCGAATGGAAGAACTCTATAGGCAAAAGTTCCCCAGGGGCTGGTGAAAGTGGTCTTGTCTTGGTCTTGGGGTGCAATTCTTATCTGATTATACCCACTAAATCCATCTAAAAAAGAAAAGAATTTCTTCCCTGCCAGACTATCCAACACCTGATCAATGAAGGGTAAAGGAAAGTGATCTTTTTGAGTAGCTTTGTTTAAGGCTCTGTAGTCAACACATACTCTCCATTACCGTTTTTCTTAGGGACAATTACTAATGGGGAAACCCATTCACTGTCAGATATAGGGTATATAAATCCTGCATTAAGCAATTTTTGAAGTTCTTCTTTAACAATTTCTCGTAAATTAGGATTCATTCGTCTTTGGGGTTGACAAATAGGTCGGCATCCCTCTTTAATGTAAATTCGATGAGTACATAATTCAGAAGAAATACCTTTCATATCCGTGTAATCCCATGCAAATGCCTCCTTATATTCATGCAATAACTTCATTAATTGTTGTGTTTCAGCATCTGTTAGATCAGGATTTATGTTTAATGTCTTGCCAGGTTCAATTTCAATTGTTATGCTTTTAGATGAGATGGTGGTTAAAGTCTGAGATGAGTCTTCAGATTCAATCTTTTCTTGTATATCAGTTTCAAAAATTGCAGTTAATTGATTGTGTGTTTCAGCAATGACAGAAGAAGGTTCACAAATAAAATTATTAATTATCTCATCCTCTGTATTGTCTTTAAGAGTTAAGGCTTGTCCAATAGTTAGAATAGGCTGAACAGCATTATCATCATAATCCATCCATATAGAATCTTCATTATTAATTATTGGTGTAGCATGAGGATAAAGAGTAAGCTGTTTTGTTTCATAACCATTAGAAATTGTCATTGAACCAAATCTGCAACTGATAAAAGCATCAGCTGTGGCCAGCCATGGCCTTCCTAGAATTAAGGGATGTCCCCCCAGCTTTGTTTTAGTCTGCAATACAACAAAATCAGCTGGGTATTTCCAGGATTCAACTGAAATAAGTAGGTCCTCAACAACTCCTTCAGGTTTAATTGTAGAACGATCAGCCAACTCTAGAATGGTGGGTGTATCTCTGATTGTGTTATTCAGCTGTAACAATTGTGAAGTTTCAAGAGTCATTATGTTAATTGCAGCACCTAAATCTACCAGAACTTGGGGAATCATTGTTTTACCAATCTGAACTGTTACTGTAGGATGGCCGGGATCACCATATTTCACGGGAGGGGCTTTTCCGGACATTAATGTAGACAAGTCCGCCATCACATGCACTGTAAGGGGGTCCTTCGTTTTCCTACCAGGTTTCTTAACACAAATATCCCTTAATGTTCTGGCATAAATTGGTACATCTCTTAATGCTTGTAAAAGTGGAATTTTAACATACAAATTTTGCAATTCCCCTAGAAGATTAAAAGCAGGTGTTTTAGCTGTTCTGGTTAAAACCAAACGCTCGGGGAATGGTGGTTCTGTTTTTTCCACATTCTTGTTAGGAGGTGGTTGTGCTTTCTTATGTTTCTCAGTTTCCTCTTTATCAGAATCAGAAGAAGTTATGTCATCAATAATAGGCTCTACTATTTTTCCAGATCTCAAATGAATATCGTTACATTGCATAGTAGGAAATATAGGCTGATTCTGAATATCAATAACTTGCACAACTTTATTATTGGGGTTAGGATTTGGTTGCACAGGTAGCTGGGGTCTCATTTGGTTATTTGGCGGAGCATTTGATGGCAGAGGAAGTGGTTGTTGGAATTGAGGCAATTGATTTGGATACGGGAGTTGTTGGCTTCTCCAATTTGAATTCCAAGGGTTAAAAGAAGATGGCTGCTATGGAGGCCAAGGAGTCCACATTGAAGGATCAACAAAGGGAGGGTTTGATTGCTGCATGGGTGGGAAATTCATTTGATTGAAGGGTGGGTATTGCATTTGATTGAAGGGAGGGTAATTTGTTTGACCAAAAGCAGAATAATTGTTCCAACGATTAAATGGCATACTAGAGTTCATACCTTGTCCTTTTGGTTGCCATTGTCTTCTTTGAGTTAGCAGGTAAATTGCTTCAGCTTCTTCTTCCGTTGGCTGCAATGCTGCCTTTATTTCTGGTAGAGATGGACATTGTTTTGTCTCATGATCTTTCTCACAAAGGGTACAAATTGGTATTTTATCCATTGGGCATTCCCTTAGTGGATGTTTGTCTCTGCGCTTCGGGCAAAAGACAGCCAGAGTTGCTTCTGCTTCGGCCTGCTTCTTCTTAACCTGCAAAGTGTCAATTTGTGAAGCAAAAGAACTTAACATCTCAGTTTTAAATTCTTCAAGTAAATTACCTATTTCAGCTCTTGTTGCTCCTCCATTGGCTGATTTATGCACTCTTGAATAGGTGGAATCTCTTGTTCTGTTTCTTGCAGCTCCCCTAGAACACCTCTTAGCAAGTTCACAAATCTCATCATATGATTCCTTAGATATATCTCCCTTGGCAAGCATGTTTAACATATCTAAACAATCATCCCTTAAACCTTTAAGTAATATTGTTTTGCGAATTTCCTTACTTATATTTGGATGATCAGATCTTTGTATATTGTATTGTAGCCTTTCTATATAGTCTTCCGGACTCTCATCCGTCTTTTGTGCCATATTGAATAGTTCATCCTTCTTTTCTCTCGTTCGGCAGTAGTCTTGATATTTAAGCAGAAATTTCTGTTTCATCTGCTCCCATGTTGTGATCACCTGACTTCCAAGACTCATGAACCATCTTAAAGCATTCCCTTTTAAGGTGGCTGGAAACAGTTTCAACTTTTGAGCATTAGTAACATAATCATAACTTCTGCATAATATATCAAATTCAAAAATAAATTCATCTGGATCTTCAGAGGATAAACCATGAAATTTAGGTAAATCAGACAATGGAATATTTTTCATAGGAGTTATCCCTGCAGGAAGATCACTGATAGGAAATCCCAAGGTAGAGAGGGAATTTTCATTCCTTCCTTCTCCTTCAGGATCTACACGTCCTCCACCAAAGAAACCATCATTGTTTCCTTCCATTGTTGGCTCTCCTACTGCACTTGCTCGATCGTCAAGATCTTCTACTGGCTCTTCAATGTTTTCCATTGGTCGTCCAACGCTCTCTACTATTTCCTCAATGTGCTCTGCTGATTTACTAACACTTTCTTCTGATTCTCCAGTACTGACTGCTGGTTCTTCTATATTTTCAGGACCCACAACTTCCTCTGTTTTGTAATCTGATTGAGGGGAGTGCTGAAGTTTTGATTTTCGAGAACTTAATCTCTGTGATGATTCAGCCTTTGATACAATCTCGTCAATGAAAGTTTTTCTTCCTCCCCTTCCTTTGCCTTTGCCACCTGTGGGGTTAGTTTTCTTCTGGTTTCCGGGTCCTCTCATACAATCTGCACATTTTAAAAGAAAAGATTAATTCTTTTTGAAATCTATAATTACCTTCCCCGGCAACGGCGCCAAAATGTTGGTCGCTTTAATTGCTTTCACAATTCAAGCTCCACATAAATTGTCAACCCGAGGAAGTCTTTTTATTTCAAAGATAATCACGCATTGGATATGCTCAATTTCAAAAGCAGAAACAATGTTGCAGTAAAAAGCCACACAATTATCAATCTCACAAATCTACTAATTCACACTCTGTTTAATCAAAGCTGAAGTTAATTAAGTTATAGCAGAAATAATTTCTATGTTGCAGTTACAATCCAAACAAAGGAAGATCAATCTGCAAGGAAAGAAATCAATCAACCACAGTAGGAACAGGACCCTATTCCTTAGTAGGAACTTCAGCACCTGATGCCTGACACTTAATCACACTGTAGGAAAAGTAACTTCAAGAGATCAAGACCCTATTCCCATGAACATGAACCTTCAGCACTTGTTCTCTTGTTTCTAATCACACTGCAGGCAAAGGAAAACAATTAATGGGAGCAGGACCCTATTCCTTTATGCAGGAATCTTCAGCACCTGCCTCCCAACATCATACATTCATACAATCAATAGAAATGGATTTCTCAACTTCCAAGAGTGAATGCATTCAATACATGCAGCGCTAAAGAAACATAGTATTACTAAACTGTGTAACTAATGTCCGACAGCAGAATTAAAGCGAAGTGCAAACAACATAAAGAATTAAACAAATTATAGAAATCAAAGGGTGAATCTTGTGAGGAAGGCGGGCCCTTTCTCTCTCACAAGATTCCCCGGGGGAAAGAATTAGATTAGAGCGCTCAAAAGAAGAATTTATTCATCTGTCAAAATAATTGATACATTACAAATGGAGACTAGCTCCAGTTCTCACACAATGTTCTCCTGTAGCTTTACAACAATGAACTCCCTACTAATGATGATGTCTCCTCTTTTTAAAGAGGAGACATATTTTACAATTTACATGAGAGCAAATCTACGTTATCTCAAATCTGTTCTCTTTCCCAAAACAGGACTATTCTGTTCTTCCAAAAAAAGATACTGTTACAACAGAGACAACAAGAATGCTATCTTTAGGATAATCCAGGTAACCGTGTCTTCATGCTGTTGCTACTATTCCACAAAAAGTTCTTCCAGAATCGCAAATTACGCATGACGGAATTTGCGTGCTTGACGGCTGTTTCAGCAACTGAGTCAGTCGTTTCAGCAACGGCCGCTTGTTCCTAGCAACGCATATAACTTATCTGCGATCTTTGGACTTATGTTAGCAACGATGCACTTCAATTAATGATAAAATATAAGAGTATTATGGAATTAAATGTAAAACAGATTAAACATATAATAAAGAGAGGGATTTTATATACCTTGGGATAAAGTAGATGAAAAGTGATAATGGAATCCTTTCTAATCATGGTTATAAAAGTAAAATGGTGTCAAAGTATATAGCAAAAATGATACATAGTGGAGTCCTAACATCAACCATGGTCCAATGTTACATTGTGACAAAGATTGTCTCACTATGAAAATCAACAATGGTCAACATGGTCAACCATGGTCAAGCATAGTCCAATATCACTTTATGACGAAGACTATCTCAATATGAAAATAAATCATGGTCAACCAGGTCCAATGTCATTTTGGGACAGAGATTGTATCAATTTGAAAATAGACCATGGTCAACAATGGTCAACCATGTTTATTTTATGGTTTATAATATTTATCTTAGGGTTTATATATTATAGTATTAAATCCTTGGGTTTATAATCCCTTGCACTTTTATTATTAATATCTTGTGTTTATTAGTCCCTTGGGTTTATAGTATCAATCCCTTGGTTTATAATCATGGTCAACCATGGTCCAACATCACATTGTGACAATTATTGTCAACCATGGTCCAATGTCACATTGTGAGAAAGATTGTCTTAGTATGAAAAATCAACCATGGTAAACCATGGTCGAACGTCATGTTGTGACAAAGAGTGTTTGAATATGAAAACCAATCATGGTCAACCATGGTCCAACGTCACATTGTGATAAATATTGTGTCAATATGAAAATCAGCCATGGTCAACGTTGATCAATCATGTTTATTTTATGGTTTATGATATTTATCTTACTGTTTCTATACCTTAGTCTCATAGTACTAAACCATTTGGTTTATAAGCCCTTTCACTTTAAATATTAATCTCTTTCATTTATTAGTCCCTTTGGTTTATAGTATCAATACTTTAGGTTTATAATCATGGTCAACCATGGGCCAATGTCACATTGTGACAAATATTGTCTCAATATGAGAATCAATCATGTTCAACCATTGTCCACCATCATCAACGATGGTCATTCAGGATCAACCATGCTCCAACGTTACATTGTGATACATATTGTCTCAATATGAAAATCAACCATGGTCAGTCGTGTTCAATCATGGTCAAGCATGATCAAATGCCACATTGTAACAAAGGTTGTCTCAATATGAAAATTGATCATGGTCAACCATAGTGAATCATGGTCAATATGAAAATCAACCATGGTGAATCATTGTCAACTGTGGTCCAATCTCACATTGTGACAAAGATTGTCTCGATATGAAAATAAATTATGGTCAGCTATCATCAACCATGGTCAATCATTTTCAACCATGGTCAACCATGGTCCAATGTCGCATTTTGATAAATATATTCTCAATATGAAAATTAATGATGGTTAACCATAGTCAATGATCATAAAAGACCATGGTCACATTGTGGAAAACATTATCTCATGATCCAACATCACATTGTGACAACCATGGTCATCCACAGTCCAATGTCACATTCACCCTAGGGTTTAATGTTATTCCCTTAGATCTAATATTCACCCTAAGGTTTAATGTTATTCCCTTGGGTTTATAATCCCCTGGGTTTCTTATATTAATCCTTTGGGTTTGAAATATTAATTGTAAGGTTCATGATATTATTCTGTAGGGTTTAATGTCTATTTAGGGTTTATAATATGGTCAACCATCATTAACCATGGTCAATCAT
This sequence comes from Pinus albicaulis, assembly GCA_034641835.2. Taxonomy (NCBI): domain Eukaryota; kingdom Viridiplantae; phylum Streptophyta; class Pinopsida; order Pinales; family Pinaceae; genus Pinus; species Pinus albicaulis. Next base: position 465,778,750 of record CM076579.1, on the reverse strand, counting down.
TATCAACCATTGTCAACCATGGTCCAATGTCACATTGTGATAAATATTTTCTCAATATGAAAATTAACGATGGTCAACCATGGTTAATCATGGTTATTGATCATCAAAAACCATGGTCACATTGTGACAAAGATTGTCTCATGATCCAACGTCACATTGTGACAACCAGGGTCTTACGTCGCATTCACCCTAGAGTTTTATGTTATTCCCTTCGATTTAATATTCACCTTAGGGTTTAATGTTATTAACTTAGCTTTATAATCCTGTGGGTTTTCAATATTAATCGTAAGGTTCATGATATTACTCTATAGCGTTTAACATTTGTTTTAGGATTTATAATTTATTCAGTGTCACATTGTTACATTAAACTTGGGTTTAATACAAGGTTTATAATATTTATCCCTTTAAAAACAATAATTATAATTATTACTGATTAATAATTATTATAGTTATTATAATTAAAAATGATTTATTTTTAATATTATAATTATTATTTTTTATATTATTTATTAACTGGTTAATTAATAGTACTAAATAATAATATACCGACTTATTAATTTTAGGGTTTATTTTCCTAGGGTTTAATGTTATTCCCTTTGGTTTGTAATCCTTTGGGTTTTTAATAGTAATCTCTTGGGTTTATAATATTATTCATAAGGTTAATGATATTAATCCCAGGGCTTGATATTTATTTTAGGGTTTATAATATTTATCTTAGGGTTTATATCCCTTAGGTTTATAATATTTATCTCCCAGCTTTAATATTATTCCCTCGAGTTTGTGACCCCTTTGGTTTTTAGTATTAATTATTATTAATTTTAATTTTTACAATTAATAATTAATTAATTAATTAATTATTAATATGACTATGGTTTAGAATATCAATCCATTTGATTTATAATATTTATCCTTTCAAGAACAATAATCATAATATTTATTAATTGTTATTATTTATTAACAATTATAATAATAATTATTAATCAGTTATTATTAATGATGATGATGATGATGTTTAACGTCCACTAAGGCCAGTGCGGCCTATTGGACCTCAAGAATGGAAATAAAATCTAAGTTTTATCCTTCAAAAATTTGTTTCTATGATAAAAAAAAAAGAAAATAATAACAAATAATACTAATTAATTATTATTATTATTAATTCATTATTATTACCAATTTATATTTAATAATTTTTCATTATTAAAAATATTACTATTTTTATTTTTAGTGATTAATAATTATTAATTAGTTTTAATTTACTTTGTAATGATTAATAATTATTATTCATAAGTAATAACTAATTAATTATTACAATTATTATTATTTTTCATTAATTATTAAAAAATATTATTTATTCATTAATTGTTAAAAATATTACTACTTTTTATTTTTAGTAATTAAAAATGATTAATTACTTCTTCTTCTTTTTTAATCTAAGATTTTTGTGATCCATAATGTAGATGAATGTCTTTCGGATTAATCACATCATTAGGATCTGGTCTACGTTTTGAATCAAATAATGTGGTTCATCCTCAAGGCAAGGTGGAGAAGTTAATCGATCTTAATGAATAAATAGTGGGGATGCATCATTTCCCAAAAATAGCCTTTAAGATCTAGCTCTTAAGAACTAGCCGTTAAGACTAGTTATGATTGATCCAAAAGACATTCATCCATTTATTATTATTATTAATTAATTAATTATTATTATTATTATTATTATTATTTACTATAAAATTATTAATATTAATATATATAAATAAATAACAATAAATGTGGTTTATTATGAATCACATTTATATGAATATAAATGTGGTTCTGCTAGTATAATTAATTTCAATTAAAAATACAATAAAATAAGAATTGTGTAATTATTTTTATATTCAATTTTGTTCATTTTTGTTTTGAATGCATATTAGTTTGTCTTTGATGAAAAAAATTGGTAGCTTATTCATAGTTTAACTTTAGTAATTCAAGTTTTGTTATTTTTCATTAGTATTTCAATTTATTTATTAATAATGTGATTGGTTGAGGTCTTATTATGATTTTTTTAGTAACTTTCATTTCTATTAGTTACTAAATTTTTGTTTCAAGTTTTATTTCTTTTTTATTTAACTTTTTGACTTATTTTTTTCTTTTTTTCTATTATTTCAATTTTTATGAATTATAGTTGTTTTATCATATTTTCAATTTAAGATGACTTATTATTATATTAAAAAAACATTTTAATAAATTTAATTATAAGAAATTATATATATATTAATAAAAACCAAAACACACACACACATAAGTGTATATATGTTACTATAAACATTATTTGTTAATCATATTTCTTAATATTGCATGAGGGTGTTCAACAATATAATGGTTTATTAGTTGTTTTATTTTTGTGATAAAATATTTGTCTTTATAATTTTTTTAGTTTAGCTACCATGTAGTCATTTAATATAGAATTGACATATGTACGTCGTAAGGCGTTCCCCTTTGAGAAAAACTCCCTCAACTGCCACTATGTACTAGTCTACGCCATTGGATGGAATATTAGACGATTCAAAAATTTTACGTCATTTTACTAATAGTTAATAGTTAAGAGAAAACTAATAGTTAGATCACGTAATGGGAAGTTTCAAAAATTAATCAAACAATTGCTTCTTGTTGAACAGTGTTTATTGATGGCTTAACGCGAAGCCTTATTCTCGTCTTGGTTCTCTAGAAGAGGGTTTCTCTTGCAGGGATTGGCTTAGTCATTGGCTTAGTCATTGTACTACTTTTCCGATATTAATTACTATGGCCACAGAATAAGGGTGCTTAGTTTTGATTTTTCTTTCAGTTGACCAAGGTTTAGATGCAAATGATTCCTTTGATTCAGTTGGCGCAAGCTCCCTTACTTGGGTAGTGCATGCAGAGACCGAGCCTCTAAGATTCTTCTGCAACCACTTCCTTGCAAGTTCCAACAACATGCTTCTTCATCGATGAATCCTTTAGAGTTGAATCAGAAGTAGCTTATGCAAAACTCGAGAAATTTGTGATGGATATGGAGAAAGAATTTTTCTTTCGGATTGGAGTGGTTGGCAAGGGTGACTCAGGTAAAACTATACTCCTCAAGAGGTTCTTCAAAAATCACAGGTAAGTAATTTGTTTCGTGATCATTTATTGCTATGCCTCATTGTTTGACGCACTCCATCCATTGCAACTCTTAGGAATGAACTTTGTTCACAAATGACCATGCACACAAAGGAAGATCTTCCTGTAACTGCAATCCACGATGATATAAAAATATGGTTAAAGGTGAGACTAAGACGTAAGAGGTTTACCTTATTTCTAGATGATGTATGGGAAGAGGGATGCAAGTTTTTGGAGGAATTGGCATTGTTGCAGCTAAAGGAACACTTAATGTCAAAATTTATTGTGAGTTCAAGGAATTGAAAAGCATTGTTAAAGACTTCCATGATGGCAATGAAGGATTTGACAAAATACAGGAGTTGGAAATTATTTTCTAATCATTGTTTTCTCTACAATAGTGGATGTCTTTCAGCAAACATCGATGAAAAAATGGCCAAGTTATTGTGTGCCAGATGTGGTGGGATTCCCGTAGCATTAAAAGTAGTAAGCATGGTCGTGACAGGAATTTTTCATTCAAATGAATGGGAAGTGGCAGTTTGGAGGCTTCCAAATGTCCGTAGCCAAGATCAGCAATCATCTCTCTATAATCATCTCAGACTGAGCTACGACGCACTAGCTACTTGCTTCAATGTCAATTTGCAGTTGTGTTTTTAATATTTGGGTGCCTTATTAGAAGACCAAATTGTTCTATACATAAGGGAGGTGGTCCACTTTTGGATAAGGGAAGGGCTCCTTTCAAGAAATAATTTTCCATATCATGTGGGCTATGAATACCCATTCGAGGTTGTGAAAGCGTATGTCAACATTTTAGCGGATCATTGTTTGATCGAACCCACCATGAGAGATGTCGATGGTCACATTGTCTACTTTAGGATGCATGACGTCGTGCGTGATCTAACAATGCAAATTGCAGAGGTGGGAGAAAATTTCTACTTCCGTGGATGCAAGGTTTTCCAGCTTTTATAGAAAACGAGTGCTTGGGATGCTCTCAGATTCATTGACCGACAATAAATTGAGTTTGCTTCACAGGTCAATGAGAGTTCAATAAATCTGCTCCGTTTTGATGGCTCAAAACACATATTTTAGATAATTTCTAAGAAAGTTGATCACAAGGATGACATCTATTAAGATTCTCGATTTGAGTGATACTTCCATCTAGTCACTACTAGAGAGTGTGGGGTGTTTGAAATAGCTCGTATGCCTCAGGTTAGTGGATCTAGCCATCAAAAGGTTACCTACATCTCTCACGAATATTCCATGCTTAGAAATCTTGGATCTTTATGATTCTAGACTTATAGAATTACCAGCTGACTTTCATAAGCTAACGTCCTTGAGGAACCTAAACCTTGGCTCATGTGAATTATTGCAAAGTCTCCCTCATAAAATTTATGCGCTTACTTATTTGTAGTATTTGAACATCCATCAATGTTCCAGCATATGTACAAAAGGCACATCCAAAAAATTGGCTTTCATTAGCAATTTGCACAACCTAAGAAAGCTCAAAATCTTATCATGTAAAACAAGAGAGAAACAATCCATGAGGGACATTGGGGAACATGACAGAAATGGAGTAAATGGAGTAAATGAAATTGAAACTCACAAGGATGGCAGGTCTACCTCGTGACATGATAAATATGCTAAAGTTGAGAGGACTTTGGCTGCAATGTCCTCATTTATTTAAAATAGACTTCAAGTTTTGTGAATTTCAAAATTTGATTCATTTGGAATTGGTCGGGTGTGAAATGTTAGAATATTTTCCGGATCTACATGAACTAAAAAATATAAAACAATTGGAGATTAGTAAATGTTTTAACATAAGTAAGTTTCCTAAGCAATTTGGTGAAATTGAGGCATTAGAGATATTTTCACTAGCTTGGTTGGATCAGTTATAGGAGTTTCCCCTTGTAAAAGTAGAGACAATGCTTTCCCTTCAAATATTGTTAATTGTAGAATGCCAAGGCATTAACAATATTACCAAAAAATTATATTAAACTTAGAAGTCCTAAAAAAATAAGAATATATGGTTGTTTAATATTTTTTGAAAATTTAGAAAATGTTAAAAAGAGAAAATATACTAATAGAAGCAGTGAGAATGTCTACCACTAATACAAAAGACTTCATAAAAAATAAAATATTTGCAAGTCTATGAGAAGGTAGAGGGTTGGATTTATTGTGAATACTAGTCAAATGAACTTTTTCATTTTGTTAAAAAAAATTATCCATTAAGATATGTATATTCCTCAATATTCAAGAAAATAAAATTATTTATGAAAATTCAAGTTCTTATATTCAAAAAGAATATCCCAAAATTGTTTCTCTATTTTTTTGTTTTTAGTGTTTAATAATAGTATTGTGAAGTAAAATAACTTCAAAAGTTTTTATGAGTTAATTAAATATAAATGTTATAATACTTTTTTGTTTTTAGTGTTTAACAATAGTATTGTAAAATAACTTCAAAAGTTTTTATGAGTTAATTAAATATAAATATTGTAATATTATCATTAATATTTAACGATGAATTTTTTACATTATTTAAAATATTTTGTATTATTATTATTTTTTTAACTTTTATATTAGTTTTTTTTAAATAATATTTTTTACAATGTTTTATATTATTTTTGAAGATAAACTGCATGTACATGCTTCAAACACCTACATACAGTGTATCTTCGGTGTCATTTATGTTTTTAACAAAGGATTGATCCTTTAAGAAAAATCATGTATAATTGAGTTGATAATGATTACACATGGTAAGCTAACAGATTATTCGTTTTAAGAAAAATCATGTATAATTGAGTTGATAATGATTACACATGGTAAGCTAACAGATTATTCGTTTTATATGAAGGTGTGATAGAAAATGTTTGTGTGGGTAAATAAAGATGATACTATTTCCATAAATTTTAAAATGTAAGGAAGATATTTCAAATGTTTCTATATTTTGATATGATTAATAGGAATTAATACCTCGTATACTAACAAATAGATTATTACGATGTGACTCTTTGAACGCGAGCCAATAATTTAAATACCCAAACTGTCACACGATTTGGGATGTAACACGTTTTGCAAAATGCCTTTTAATAAATGTTAGTGCTAAAATATTTTTATATCTCGATTTTTACAAGAAAAATATTAATACGGTTACTTTTTTAATTATTTTTTTTATAAATAAATATTAATGATAAAATTAAAGTTTTATGGTATTCTTTTTCATATTTAATATGAAAAATTTCACTATATCACCAAGATTGGGGAGCGTACAATATGATTTCCTTTCCAACTTAGTAAAACTATAATCAACATCGACAATGACATTTTATCATAATACATCTTTTCAGGAGATATTTTGTTCAATGTATTTATCCTACATGTAGCATATTATTACAGTTGTTTTCATGTAATATGTAATAACTATTAAAGAATTATTTATGATACAAACATCTATACACAATTTTCGAAAATAATTTTCATTTTTTATTGTTCTAATTATATATATTATATATAATTTTTAATTATTTATAATAAAAGATTTAATGTAAAATAAAAAAATTATGTATTTTTAAGACTTTTTCATATCGTATACAGGTTCGTGTATTTGTTTGGACGTTGCACAAAATATTTTATTTTATTTTATTTCTAATATGTACATTATAGTTTGGGATTTTCAAGGTGGTGACATATGCTCGCTGCCACCATCATGGTTCTGAAGCACAAGGTAATGTGTTATCCATCTTTTATGAGATTCATTTCACTCGAGACATAAATAAGCGAGAGTAGGTGTAATTGAATAACATGGTTAATGTGTAACAATTCAGTGATGGCAACGTGTCATACCGTCACATATAACAAAAATATCATACACTATAAACATCAACCATACCATATAACATAAACATAGAACATAACACGTCAGCAATACACATAGAAAAAGAACTACACATGTTTCTTAATAAGAGTTCAATTGAAATAAATATTTTTTTGGAAATATAAAACAGGTCGCAGAGCCAAGATTTATAGGTTATAAATTTATAATTCCTTAAAAAGATAAATATATATAAGTCATGATTTGTAAATAGATAATTTATACATTTAAAATATTTAATTTTACACGTCTTTGGGCATGTTCTAATGTTTCTAGCTTCAAATATTCAAACAAGAAATCCTTGTTGCGTTAAATGTCCTTTACGTTGAGTAGTTAGGCATTTACTATCCCAGTAAATGTCGTATTTAAATCCATATTAAATTCGGAGTATCAATATGTTATTTGGTTCATTTATCCTTTATGTTCAGTACTTGTACATTTACCATGTCAGTGAATCGTGTATCTGGATTTGAGGCATGTCCCTACAAGGGCGATGATAGTGGTGTTGCTTTATTGGAAAATTTACGATAGTGTTGTTGTTACATTCCTTCCTTAGGAAAAATTCATGTGGTTTAGAGTCTTGGGGTCGGCTTTCTACATAGAGATTACAATTTCTTGCACATAAATTTTTACAACAACTAGATTCAATGCAAAAGGAGAAATCATACTACAGAAACAGTAACTATACAGGCATAGGAAAATGTAATGAGTCTCATAAACCCTATCATTTTAAAAAATGCAACTAACTTCCATTTTCTATGAAAATGTACTAACTCAAATCCCTATTATTTCTCATAGCCTTACTGCCAAAATATTTTTGAGAAACGATGCCAATATTTTTTGGGTATTCAAACTCCTGGCTAAGCCAGTTTCCATGACTCTCACCATTATAATTTAGGACAAACCCTATAAAGAATGCGGGCCATGTAATTTTTGGTTATAATAATTTCTAAATTACACCATAGAAAACCACATTGTGAAGAACAAGATAATCTCATAATGAAAAATCATGGCCTTGAAAACATAAAATCAATTCATGGATAAAATAAATCCAAACTTAGGAAGTAAAATCACCGCTTTCCCATCAATTTTTATGAGAAAATCTATATCATACATCTCCATAAGAGATTGAAAGCTTTGTACAACACCTTAAATTCCATGGTTTGACTATTAGTGAATGCACTAATAGAAGAAAAATCAAAAGAAATGATAGTTTAGTTAATTGTGACTATTTGTGCACAATAACCAATAGAGGGGAAAACCCTCAATTTAGACAATTTTTAAGTGTGAAAATAACTACCCTTCTATTGATATGATACAAAAAGGATCTAAGTGCCTCTAAAACAAAAGCAATCTTAGGTTCCAAAATACCTATGTAAATTGAATGCAAGGAAAAATGTAAATTAATTCACAAAAAAAGGCTTCAATCACACTTCAATGCCATAAAATTCTCATTAAAGGAAAATATAAGATGTAAATGAAAATTTGACAATTTTGCGTACTATTTCAGCCAAAACTCAACAATAACAAAAAAATTCTCAATTACACACCTTTCTTCATATGAAACCAAAACGTAAATGCTAGAAAGTACTAGAAGAGTAACAACCCTTTTAGAAAAATGCACCCTGATAGAGTAGATATCAACACATTCTGGTCATTTCAAGTCTGTCGTCTAATTGAGCCATTCTCCTTGCAGTGAATTCCACATCTAGAAAAGGGAATGTGAATGAGAAAAGTATACCAATTACCTATATGAATGACATGAATGGATTTGGAATGATTTACAGATGATTCCATTACAGTTCATAGGAGGTTTAGTGTAGGCTACATGGGAGAGAATGTAAGTCAGAACTATAAAAGCGAGCCAATATAGCAGCATTTTTTTTTTATTTTTTCAAAAAACTATACTTAATAATTGTGAATAAAAAATAAAGATAATAATCTTCTTCATTTTCCTTACTATAGACAATGAATTTGGTTGGATCTTAATGTTTTTTTCCTTACTAGATGTTGGGGCAAAGTGATTGCCTATCATTTAATTTGTCAACCGGGGGTTCTGTAAACATGTGAAGCATGCATACACTATATGTGCTAGAAATTGTCTTTTAGTTTAGATCAATCTAACTTACAAAATAATGAAAACCAATTCATTTAATCTATGAAATCAAATAATGAAAATGAAATTCAACTAACCTATGAAACCATGTAACGAAAAGAAAGAAAACACATTCAAAATAAAATAAAGTGTGCACAATCACACTTGCAAGAATTGAAATTTTAATCTAAGAAAGCATTTCAAAACATGTAAAGAAAAAAAACTAAGGTACGTTCAATCACTCCAACGTCCAATAGGGAGGTATGATAGAATCACCATCTTGAGATGATGTACAAGCACTGGATTATACCTTAGTCTTTAAATCTAGGAAAGCAATTAAAGCATGCAAAGAGAAAACTCAATAATTGCATAGCTTAGAAATTCGAGCACCCAATTGTGAAGTATGACAAGTCACCTTCTTGGCCTGATATTTAGGAACACCCAATTATACAATTGACTGAGGATCTTAATATATAAATAATGTAAAAGAATGTAAAATCAAAGCTCAATGATTGCATAGGTTAGACATTCGAGCACTCAATTGTGAAATATAACAAGTGACCTTCTTGGCCTGATCTTTAGGAACACCCAATTATACAATGATTGAAGATTTGATATAGGAAATTAAATAACAAAAAATGAAAGGAAACTAAACAACTATGAGCTCTATTTCCTCAAACTTAATCCAATTGGAAAATAGATGAATCTACCTTCTTGAGATGTTTTAGGAAAGCATATATTACATAGTCATTCTAAAACTAATACTAAGAAATAAAATAAAATTTAATCTATAAAAGCAAATAAATCTCACACATTTTAGGTAGTTGATCTAAAAGTATGAGAGATGGTAAATCGAGATGCTCCATATGTAAGAAAAACGAAGCCAAAATGAAAGAACATTCATGAGTAAGGTGCCACAATCTAATTTTGTATTCAATGCTTGAGCATAACTCCAAGTTTACACATACTTGACAGGGGAAAGATTCCATTATTTAAAGAAAAAGATGAGAAGTTATCTCATTAATGAGAGTCCATGAATCTCCCCCTATATATCTAGAGTTTCAACCCAAATAGGAAGTGATAGGGCACATGTCTTCTTAGAGTTACAATACAAATATGAAATGAGACACATATCCTCATGATCCCATGATATTCTCCATTCAAATTCGAATTTGGCCTTAGGAGGCCACATAAGGGTCTTTTGGAAGCTTCTTTTTGACCTACACATGGCAACAAAATCATTCCACTTGTTAGGCATAAGTATGTGCATATTATTTTCTAATTTTTAACCACAAAGTCACTTAAAAATACTAGGAATTAATAAAGTTTGGGAAAACATAAATGTAACCCAATAATGGTAATCGTAAGGTAAATGTAATGAAATGGAGGTGGATTTAAGGTGATAATATGGAAATATAAGTGAAAATGTAATGGAAGTAAATGACAATTTCAGGGCCCAACATACCACCCAACTGAAGCTATTGCATGTTCTCATGCATTCTATTACATTAATTATTTTTTATCCTTTGAGCTTTGGCTTAACTTTTCATGACATCATTTGATAACTTTATACTTCTAAAAAGTATTTTAGTTTAATTGCAACATGGTTGGTTCTTGTGTTTCAACCATATTTTGTTTTTGCACTCAATTTTTATGATTGTGTTTGCATCCAATTATCTTCTAAATACTTTTGAAAAGCCATTGTATGCTCAAAATAATAATGTAATAGTTAATATATTTTGAAAGCATGTGGGCTTTTGAATGTAATATGAATGTGGAAAAATGTGAATATGAATGTACTCCCCCTACTGATGGTATTGGAAATTTTATAAAATGAGGAAAATAAGTGTTTTCTCCAAAAAACATCATTCTAGGTTTTAAAGGAATTCTATGGTAAAAAGTTAAAAAATGAAATGTACCTTAACTTACCCTTTGGAAATGGATGAGCTGCATGTGTGGTGGTTGCAAAATTATAATCATAATCTTCTTCAAGTGGCAGTACAAGTTATAGATAAATGAGTCAAGATCACTTTTTATTGCGTCTACTAAAACTATTGAATTTGTTGCGAAATGATGTTGATTCTGCAGTGGCCATCTGATTTTGAAGCTGCCATTTGATTCTGTAGATGAAAAATGGTGTTGATTCTGCTACTACCCACTAATTCTACAGTTGTCATCTGATTCTGCAGCTGCAGAATGGTGTTGATCTATTGTAGCTACATATATTCTACGTTTGCTCCAAAATTCTGAAAATGATAGTCTTCATGTCTTCAAAACTCATTGGCATAATTCCTTCTATGTGAATATATGTTCTGACGTTGAACATAGCAGGAAATTGTTGACTTAGTGGCCATTAATGGATGCCAGTAGTCAATACAAGAACTATCACCATTGATGACAATGAGAGTCAAGATGCCCAAACTCATCTTGCTAGGTACGAATAATTTTTTTGTTGTCAGGTACCTAGAAGATATGATGAACAAGGGAAATTAATGTATTCCCATTGTTCGTCAACAAGAAGACTTTCCATTAAGGCATGCAAGCCTCAACATATTTTTACAAGGATTTTAGGCTCAAAGGACTATGGACTCAATAATTTGTATTGAAGCAGGGTTAATTTGCAGAATGAAAAGGATAGGAAAAGGAAAATGAAAATGAAACATGACAATGGAAAATAATAATGACAATGGGCAGTAAGCATGTAAGTGAGCTTCTTGCTTTTATTTGTGGGTTAGGGGTAGACAACAAGTAATGGGAAGTTTATGTGAATAAAAATGAACAAATGACTCTTGATTGGACAACAATTGTGGCTTGCTTTGAATTTCTTGGTTAGATTTATAATTCGAAATGGAGGAAAGGTAATGGTCTTGATGGATCTAGACATGGACTTGTTCTTATGTTTCTCATGAAATCGGTCCTTCGAAGACCAATTGTGCACAATTGGTTTTCTTCAATGATCATTCGATCATCTGAAACCTACAGAAAAAAATTGGCATAAAGAACATAAGTGTGCTAAAAAAGAAATGACCAATTCCTTCCTTATTATTACACAAAAATTGAATGCAAAAATTAAACAGATTAAGGAAAATAAAATTTTTTATATTCAGTCCAACTCATGGTATCAATAATAATCCATTTTTAAGAAATAACCATGACAAATAAATCAACTCCCTGTTGTTGGATGACTTCATGCACTGTGCTTAGTAATATGATTGGAATCACAAGGATTCGTTGTGTCGTGCAAGTTAAAGCTTCATATAAAAATACACAGCAACAATATTATAATTTTTAATGCCAAATATTATGAATTCATCTAAATATTGTTTCAATTGTTCTACAAATCATTATTAAATATGCCAAATTGAATTGTCATATGTGTTGCAATTTTTATTTTTATTTATATATTTTTATTTATTTTATTTATTTTTTCTTTATTTTTTATTTTTTTTGAATGATATTTGCAAAATAATTATTAGAAATTGATTAAATGGAATTCCCAAAACACCAAAATCACCTTAGAGTTGCATAGCTCTTTAGAATTATAAATCTTTTAGTTGGTAACCACATTAATGAACATGGTTAATCTTTGATAATAAAAAAAATAAATCAAGCTACATCTTTAACCAAGGCTTCCAACACAACCTCTTAACTAGGCAAAGCAGGAATTGCTCCTCTCTCTGTGAATGTTAATGCACCATAGAAATTTGCAAACTTAAGTTCTTCTCTCAGTCACTTTTCATCCTGATACAGATAAAGGTCAGAAGATAGTTGGCTTAGGATTCCATCAACAATTGCAACTCCCACACCCATTGCATCCACAGCCTTCAATATCCCCTTCCTCACAAAGAACATTGATTAGTAAATAAAATTGTACTCTTAGATCACATGCCATGTGGAGTAGAATTTATTATTAACTTTAATTATTATGCTTTCAGTGTGCCATGTTCAAACAATTCAAAACAAATCATTTTTCACTCACGCAATCTGTAAAACGGAGCTCTGAAGAACCCTGAATTTCTCCCAATCAGTTGTGAAATCTAGAAAATCGCTCAATGGTTACATAAATTCCCCTGTTCTCGAAAAAACACATGTTTTAGTTTTTCCTAATACGCCTCTGTGTGTTCAGACAATGTGTTCTAAAATCGGGTGTCAAAATAGTTACGCATTTCCTACCAGTGCTCTTTTGCTAAAATCAATTTCGAATTTCCCTGCTTCCTGTCATGCCATTGAGAAATTTTGATTTTATTTCAAACTATTCCACCACCATTCAATGAATTCCCCTTTGAATTTCGTTTTAATGGAACTCGGATTTGGTTGTAGGGCCAAGCAATGCTGAAATTGATCCATTTGTATGAGTGACAATAATACTGGCAGAGTTTGTTTTACAAATAAAATCAATTTGCTGATTGTGGATTGTTGTCAAAAGGAAAGATAGTGAAGAAAGAGAAGAAAATTCAGCCTGTTAAGAATGATGAGAAGTATGGCTGACATGGAAAAAAGCACAAAGAAAGAAGCATGATATTTCAGCTTCTTAAAACTAGTGGTTTCAGGTAAGAACCCAAGAGGTGTTGTGAGGATTAAGCTTGTATTTAGAAAGCAAGAAATAGTAGAATTGCTGTGTAATGGCTTGCGGCTTGCATGGTAGAAGGAACATTACTATCATAGATCCTCCTTTGGCTTATTTTTGTTTTAGCTGATTGAGTGGAGCCAGAGAAAATTCCACTATAAGCATGTTTATACACACAACCATTTGATGGAGAGAAGTTTGAACAAATTTCGATTTTCTTTCAAAATTTGTAGTTCAATAGATTCACTATTTTTAGCAAGAATTATAAATCCAATCATTTGATTTTCTGATCTTCTTGATCCCTCTAAGCTTAGTAAGAGAGCATACTAATCTTTTGATTTGAATTCACAACTTTATTTTTGCAGGTTAGTGAAGATGAAGTGACTCTTACTATTTTTCTTATTTATCACATATGGTGGATTATGATGTTTGTTATTCATATATATATATATATATATATATATATATATATATATATATATATATATATATATATATATATATATATATATATATATATATATATATATATAATCTAAGAAAAATAAATGTTTTGGTTTTTCTTAAAAAAAATTATATCTATATATATATATATATATATATATATATATAAACAAAACAATTTATTAATGAGTTTGACAAGTTTTACTTTAGTTTTTATTTTTTTATTTTTTTAAATTTTAATGTTTATTGAAAAATAAAATAAAATAAAATCAAATGATGGAAACAAAAGTTTAGATGCAGAATTGCATTATGTCGGTAAATAGTTTTTTTAGATTTTATGATATACTAATAAAAAAATTTATTTTTCTCATCCTCCAAGTCATAGGAAGTGCAGAAGGAGAGCATACTCGAGATTTTGTATTTTGTTAGCATAGTGAAGAATTATCAAACAATTTCTCTGTAAATTTTGTAAAAATAAAATGAAAAGGATTGATCTCATATCTTAAATTATCGCTGGTGATCTTAGCGTGTGCTCCTTGTTCTCAATCATTTCTTTTATTGCAAATCTTTCCTGCAAAGGGTTAGTAAATGGGTGTTTCTTACTGCACCACAAAACATCAAATTTATCCTAAAAATTACAAAAAATTATTTTTATTTCAAAAAAAAAAAAATTATAAAATTCTAGCCAAGATTGGTTTTATTTTTATTTTTCCTATCTATCTAAAAAGACTACTTTATTTTTTTATTTTTTATTTTTTTAAAGTATATGAATGCTTCCAATGAAGCCATTTACGGATTAGAATTTTTAAAATGCTCATATCCAAACTTTAAAATGTACCTGATTGTTTGTAAGGATATGAAAAATCGTCTTGATATTTTGATTTGTTGCAAATATCCCTTGAATAATATATGAATGGTGTGGTGCAATCACTTTTTGATAGTATTCCTCAATGCAGTGTTTGGGCTGCATTCTAGGCTCTTTGTCCATAAATGGTTAGTAAAAACAAAAACAAATAAAATACACTCTAGAATGAAAGCTAGTTCCTCTACACACTTCCCTGAAAATGATGCCAAAATGTTGGGGCAAAGTGATCGCCTGTCATTTAATTTGTCAACTAGGGGATTTTGTAAACTTGTGAAACATGCATGCACTGTATGTGCTAGAAATTGTATTTCAGTTTAGATCATTCTAAATTACAAAATAACGAAAACCAATTCATCTAATCTATGAAATCAAATAATGAAAATTAAATTCAAATAACCTATGAAATAAATTAAGGAAAAGAAAGAAAACAAATTCAAAAGAAAATACAGCCCGCACAATCACACTTGCAGGAATTGAAATTTTAATCTAAGAAATCATTTCAAAGCACGTAAAGAAAAAAAACCGAGGTACGTTCAATCACTTCAGCATCCAATATGGAAGTATGATAGAATCACCCTTTTGAGATGACGTACAAGCAACCGATTATACTTTAGTCCTTAAATCTAGGAAAAAACTTAAAGCTTGGAAAGGGAAAACTCAATAATTGCATAGGCTAGACATTTGAGCACTCGATTGTGAAGTATGGCAAGGCGCCTTCCTAGCCTGACCTTTAGGAACACCCAATTTTACAATCCACTGAGGATCTTAATCTAGAAAAAAAATGTAAAAGCATGTAAAAGCAAAGCTCAATGATTGCATAGGTTAGAAATTCAAACACCCAATTGTGAAGTATGGCAAGTCACCTACTTGGCCTGATCTTTAGGAACACCCAATTATACAATGACTGAATATTTTATATAGGAAAGTAAATAACATAACATGAAAGGAAACTAAACAACTATGAGCTCTATTTCCTCAAATTTAATCCAATTAGAAAATAGATGAATCTACCTTCTTGAGATGTTTTAGGAAAGCAAAGATTACACAGTCATTCTAAAACTAATACTAAGAAAGAAGATAAGCTTTAATCTATAAAAGAAAAGAAATATCACACATTTTAGGTAGCTGATCTAAAAGTATGAGAGATGGTAAATCGAGATGCTCCATATGTAAGAAAAACCAAGCCAAAATGAAAGAAAATTTATGAGTAAGGTGCCACAATATAATTTTGTATTCAAAGCTTTAGCATAAATCCAATTTTACACATAATTGATAGTAGAAAGCTTCCCCTATTTATACAGAAATATGAGAATCTATATCGTTAATGATATTCCATGAATTTCTCCTTATATCTCTAGAGTTTCATTGCAAATAGGAAGTGATAGGGCACATGTCTTCTTAGAGTTACAATACAAATAGGAATTGAGACACATATCCTCATGATCCCATGATCTCTCCATTAAAATTCGAATTTGGCCTTAGGATTCCACATAAGGGTCTTATGGAAGCTTATTTTTGGCCTACACATGGAAACAAACTTATTCCACTTGTTTGGTATAAGTATGTGCATATTATTTTGTAAATTTTAACCACAAATTCACCTAAAAATATGAAGAATTAATAAAGTTTGGAAAAACATAAATGTAACACAATAATGGTAATGGTAAGGTAAATTTAATGAAATGGAGACGGAGTGAAGGTGATAATATGGAAGTATAATTGAAAATTTAATGGAATTAAATGACAATTTCAAGGCCTAACACTAGCTACATGACATAGGTTATAAACAAGGATCTCCTCCACTCCCTACTTTTTGTATCATTTCATCCATAAACCTAAAATAATTTTGCTTTCTATAATTGGTAGTATAAAATAATATATAATTAAATTTAATAAATCTACTCAGAAATAATGACATCATGTTCATAGTATGTTTTATAAAATTCAACTACAAGTTTATTTTTCAAGAAGTTAAATACATCTATGTGGTATGTGTTGATTTGATTTTTTATGTAAAGATGAAAAGAATATGTTTTGTGGGAATTATATAATATGAGTTTTCATAGTTAAATAACCCCCTTTCATCAATAAATGCATGACCATGTATTAGAATAATTATGTAACCACCCCTACTGGTGAGCGCTGGTATTGCACCAAGAGTGTTGCAACTCCCAGGGGCGACCCTACTTTACTTTATCAACCCGAGGTTCATAAAAAATTTGAGGTGATAGCACTATATACACACCAGATGCATTCTACTCATGTGATCCTCTTCTGCTCTATGAAAGGGTGCTACTTGTAGGGGTTCTGAGTGAAGTCTGTCAAAATTCAATGAAACTAAAATAAATTGCAGATAGGAAATGACAAAAATGAAACTAAACTAAATTGCTGAAAAGAAATGACAGGAAAGGAAACTAATTTAAATTGCTGAAAAGAAATGAGAGGAAAGGAAACTAATTTAACTTGCTGAAAAGAAATGGCAGAAAAGAAACTAATTTAAATTGCAGAAAGGAAATGAAGGAAAGGGAACTAATTTAACTTGCTGAAAAGAAATGGAAGAAAAGAAACTAATTTAAACTACACAAAGGAAATGACAGAAAGGGAATTAATTTAACTTGTTGAAAAGAAATGGCAGAAAATAAATTAATTTAAACCACACTTAACTTGGAAAATCAACTAGACACACCCTACTTATCTTATCCTCTATCTACCATGATTTTATCCATGCAGCTAAGCTATCCATGACTTAATCCTAATTGAAAAAGTGTTGATGTGCATCTTGGATAAGAAAGGGCTAAAGATGCTAATGGAAGGCTTAACACATGGGACAAGGCTTGGAGGTGGAAAGATGGGTTTATTATTCATTAAACCTTATGATATCACAAAAATTCTTTGGAGAGGGAGGATTTGTAAAGTGTGATGGTGGAATTGCAATGGGAGGATGGAAGTACGATATACAATATGCGATATCGCAATTCACAATATCGCAAATTTGGAGGAGTAGCGGAAGTGATGTTCAGGAGCGGGACCGAAATGCGAAATGCAATGGGATAGAAGTTGCAAAATGTGATATGCGATAGGGATAATGACTGTGAAATGTGAAATGCGATAAGTTAAATGACGTGGCAGTAGGATAGGTGGTAGAGTGCTTTAATCATATCGCAATCGGCGTTGGGAGCGGGGAAAAGCTAATGGAGAGAATATGGAGATTTCAGAAATGGATTGATGTAAGTCTTAAAAGAAAAAGGGAAAAGGTTGCGAAAAGGGATTGTGGTAAGTATTAAAGGAAAAAGGGAAAAGGTTGTAAAATGTGATTGCGAAAAGGGATTCTGGTAAGTCTTAAAGGAAAAAGGGAAAATTTTATGAAATGTGATTGCGATGGGATAAAGACTCCGAAATGTGAAATGCGACGGGATGACCTAGTTGTAGGGCTGGTGGAAAAGTATGACAATGATATCACAATCGGAGTTTGGAGAGGTAACTGTTAATGAGAACCAAATGAAAAATGCAATTTTTGATTTGCGATGCGTCAGAGTTATCTCAATCGGCGTTTGGAGCAGTAAGTGTTAAAAAATGAAATTTGCAATTTGCGATGTAGTGGAGTATGGAGAATTATCGCAATCAGCATTTGGAGTGGTAAGTGTTAATGGGCACCAAAGAAAAATGCGATTTCCGATTTGTGATGCAGTGGAGTACGAAGAATTTTCGCAATCGGTGTTATGAGAAGTAAGTGTTTTCAAGGAAAAATTGAAAAGGTTACAAAGTGAGAAATGCAATGGATGACGTGGCAGAGTGCTACAGTAATATCATATTTAGGGTGCGAAGGTGGAAGTATTAAGGGAAAGCAATAGAAAATGCTATTTGTGATGAGAAAAGTATGGTAGCGGGAGTTTCGAGGAGTAAAGGCAGAGGTCTAACTTTGATGGTTTTTGTGAATAAAAAGGGTGCGACAATGGATGAGAAGAGAAAAAGGAGGGGAATGGAGGTACAATAACAAGGTTCAAAAGCATAACACAGATATGGAGAGGAATTGGAAAATGGCGTGAAGCGGCCGAATGAAATTCTATGGAAATTTTGATTCCTATTACTGCAAAAAACCCTGTTGATCCATGCACGAAAAATAGATGAATGCGTGACAATACAGTGAAAGAAATACTTGGATTGGTAATGCAATTTCTTCCCTAAACTTAGAACTAGTGGGCAGAAATCGATTTTTGGTTCTGTGGGAAGGTTCACCCTCCTCGAGATCTATTGACAGAGATGAGAAGGGAGGTCTTGATCCACAAATTTCAGATTTTTCTCCTCTATTCTATTACTTATAAGCAAATTAAACCTACCGCAACACACTAAAAGAAAAACTAAAAAAGAATGAAACTATCAGAAGCATATCTACTCATAGCGAGAAAAGAACAAGTACAATAGAGAGGCTGAGGCACATGGATTGGGCCCTAACCCACACTCCTAGCTCTCTGAAACTTAAATCATTAAAATGAAATCATTCTTCTCATTTCATGAAATAATAGTCTCGTACAATTCTCAAAATTTAATCATTGAGTAAAATTATAAAAAATCTCAATAGGTTGCAGAAAAGTTCCCAATAGAATCGACTCCTTCCTAGCTCTACCTCTACTCTATTTATTCTACAAGGCAGCTACCAACAACTCCCTTGAAAATAGTGATTGAGGCCACTTGAATCCAAGTAAAAATAGATTGAGTGCACTTTGGTCTTTGAGTTACTTGGATGCCTCTGAACTTCGAATTTTTTGAGAGAATCCTTGGGGTTCCTTTGGCTTCCTTCAAGAGTTAAGGAGGGTGGACAATCCTCCTATAATTTTTCCTTGTTGTCTCCTTCAATTGTTTATGATAAAATCTTCAAAAATAATGCCAATTACTCATGATTTTCTGCACTCAAACTCATATTAGGCACTCAAATTATGTTAGCCTTAATCACCACCTATACTAGCATCATAAAACAAAATAACAATAAAAATGAAAGAAAAAGAGATTTAAGAAGGAAAAAAGGTGACCATTAACCCCGTGAAATATGTCTAATGATGGAGCTCATCATCACCCCCTAGTGAATGGTTTCTCATCCTCTGAGCAACTAACCCTCCTCCTGCAAATTTTACAGCCCCCTGACTTCCTGAGGAAGAAGTGTGGGAGCCCCCTCAGGGGGGTAAAACCCATTACTATTTTCTGCATTCTCCCATTCTCTATCTTGTGCATATGTGTCCCTTTCATCATTCAGCCTTGGCATCAAAGGTGGACTAAGATTGAGACCAATCCATTAGATCTTCTTGGTCTGAATGGCCCTCTTGTATAAGGGTGCTCTTTCCAAGGCACCCCTCAGTCTTTCCAGAGTACGATACCCCCTTTTCTTGAGGCTATGAGGGAGGTTGCTCAATCTCCTCTAGCTGGCCATAAAGCACTCATCTTATATCTCCATAGAAACATCATCAAAGTGGCGTATTATGTGTGTTTGAGTCTGGAGGTAGCTTTCAAATAGTGCAAGTTCCTTTTCAATCTCTCGACGGTTAAGGATGACTCCCCTTGGGATTAACAATTCTGGCCTAATATGTAAGGGTTATCCATTTCTTCTTCTCATGACCCTCCATATCTCTTTTTCTCTAGTGTCCTCATTCATCATCCAGGATACTAGAGTCATAAAATTTATATCCCCCATTGTAGGATTAGGGTCCCAAGTATCCATATTTGTCAGCAGAAGGTTATGCACATAAAACTATGCCATATTTTCCTAGTGAGCCATGTTAGCTTACTTGTAGAAATACATGAATTTCCTACAATCTTGGAAAGGTATGGATCCATGGGAGGCTAGAGTTTTGATTTGAAATAGGAGCCATTGCACCTTGAGGTACACAACATATGAGTCAGCAGGGAATCTGTGCTGAAGGGATTCTATGCACAAGTCTTCCATGGTGGCTACATGTTTCCATTTTTGTTGCAATTGCTCCTCTAGTGCTATATTATTTGCCCGTGCCATATGCATCTGCTCCTTCCGAACTCTCTCTGATTCTTTCCTCCTCCCTTCGTGATTCTTCAATGATGATGGGGCCCTTGGGAGGAGTTTCTGGTTCCTTATAACTTACCCTCTAACTCTTTTTAGTTCTGAAATACATAGAGGTCTACCTTTTTCTCTTTGTGCTCAAAGAAGCTAAGGTGGCAACTTCCTCTGGGTTTTGAGGGGATATTGGGTAGTGATGTGAGCCTTCTTCTTGCTGACTTTCTTCTACCTTTATAACTTGTCTCCATTTCCATTTCTTCTATTTCTCCTTGTCCCTTTGTCTCTTCCTCTTCTTCTTCGTGTTCCTCTTCCGGTTCTTCTTCTGGCTCTTCTTCTTCTTCTTCTCTAAGGCTAGGAGTAGAATTCTACTTCGTTTGGGTTGATATAAAATATTCCATTGGTCCCTTGCTACTGTGTCTGATATGCACTATAATTCGGAAGCTATCTCGACTACTAGTGATGTTATTCTGTTGTTGTTGGTACTGCTGCACGCTATTCAAATACGCAACCCAAAATCAGTACTATTGTTCTGCGGGCTCCCTTTGGTCTCATTTCCTCAAAAAATTTCAATTCACTGGTTTGGATGAAATGGGATCTCTTTTTATTAGATTGCGTAACTAATTTTGGAGCATTTATGTAAATCGACCTCATCTCCAGTTTCCGTTAGAGACCATTATTTCCTTCTCTCTGTTAATTCATGATGGACTGAGTGTTTCCTCCCCTCATTCTCCTCTACTATACTTGATTTAAATTTGTTCCTTTTCATATCGAGGTGGTGTGACTTTACGGTTCTCCCTAGTCATACTTCACGATTGTGGCCAAGCCAACTGGACACCTTTCTTCCTTTTAAACTCTAATTTTGCAAATATAATTATTTATGGCTATTACAGATCCATAGAGAGGGGTGAGAAGCTATACCTAATTTTACCTGTTGTTTTTAAGGTGTTTGTAGGAGATTCATTGAGGAGACAAGACTTTTAGATCCTGAGTTCTTCAATATATCTTGTTCTATGAGTGAACAACTTGGTGAATCAACAGCTTCCTGAGTGAGCTACTAATCTTTTCTTGTTTCTTCTTTCTGCTATAGATGTTGCGTGGGGTTCTCAATATGCCATGGTGGAATTCTTGTTCTCCTAGAGTATGTTATGCATTTTTCCTTCTTATTTTTCTTTACACTCCATGAACAACCTTGTTTTTGAAGGAACTTCCTGATGTGTGTAGCAATTTGTGGCTCGCTTTATTTTGCTACGTTGTGCTCAGGAATGGAGGTATATAGTGTATGGAGGTGATGGAAGGAGTTATGGAAATGAATGGAGTGAGTGATGGAATGAATGGTAAAATAGAAGGGGAGAAAAGAAGATGATTGCTTCCCTGTGTTTCCGAAAACGATCAATAACCTAAAAAATAGCAAACACAGAGATGCAGATGCCTGTTTGTTTGGTTTTTTTTTTGAGACCAAATGGGCTGCCTCCATAGAGGTTTTCAACCCACAAGATTGACTGGAGTGCCTCAAAGAAGTTTTCAACCATGGAACTTTATTCTCTATTCTTTTTTCTTTTTTTTTAGGAGGTGTTGGAAGCTATGGAGTTTCCCATTACATACACCTCTCTGATTATTGAATTTATGAACTCTGCCTTAGATAAGGGCTTCTTGTAAATGTTAAGTCTGTGACCATTTACAAGCAAGGGGATTCCTTCATCATCTATGGTCCTCATTTGAACTGGGCCATTATCAAAACATTTTTCCACCGTGTAAGGTCTTATATATCTTGTCATCAATTTTCCCTTTAAGTCATTAAACCTTGAATCATACAAAAACATAAAATACCCTTCTTTGAAGGCCTTCTCCTTAATTTTCTTGTCATTCTGTACCTTCCTTTGCAACTTAACTACCTTTATGTGCAGAAGTGCTTGCATTCTAAGCTCGTCCAATCAATTTAGTTGCAACAATCTCTTTTTTTGGGGATTTGATAGATCTACATCTAATTCAGTTTCCATCCTTAAAGTATTGAATTCAAACTAAACTGAGAATAGAGATTTCTTACCATATACTAGTCATAAGGAGTGAATCTTGTTGTTTTCTTCCAAGTAGTGTTGTAGGCCCAAGTAGCTTCTACCAATATGTCTGCCCAATCTTTTCTGTTGTTTCTCACAATCTTAGTGAGGATTCTCTCTAAATCTCTGTTAGTTACTTCTACTTTCCCATTCGTCTAAGGGTGATACATAGTAGAAGCTCTATGTTTAATCTTTTGCTTCCTCAAAATATTTTCAATGAGGTGAGAGGTGAATTGTGCTCCCTGATCAGTGACTATTTCTCTGGGGTATCCAAACTTGTAAAACACATTCTCCTTCAGAAATTCTACTACTTTCTCCTCAGTTTCTACCTTCACTGCTTTTGTTTCAGCCCAATTTGTTAGGTAATCAATGCAGACTACGATATACTTATTTTTCCTAGATGGTGGATTGATAGGTCTAACAAAGTCCATGCCCCAATTATGAAATGGCTCAATAGAAACCTAAGGGTGAAAAGGAATCTCATCCCTTTGCGTGGGTTTCCCCATCCTTTGGCACTAGTCACACCTTCTAGTGTATCTTTTTGAATCTTGGTGAAGGGTAGGCCAATAATATCTTTCCTGCAAAACTTTGTAAGCAATTTTATTTGTAGCAAAGTGGCCTCCACATAGGTTTTCATGACATGTAGAGAGGATATGAAAAATTTCTTCCTCCCTCACACATCTCCTTAGGATTTGATCAGGGCCTAGATAGAAAAGGTTTCCCCCAATCCATGTGAAAGGAGCACTTTTTCTGATGATTATGATCCTCTCCCTGAATGAAATATTAGAAGGGAGTCTCCTAGAAACCAAGTAGTGGGCTATATCAGAAAACCATGGTGAGAGTGCTAATATAGAAAAGAGATGCTCATCTAGTAGCTGGTCATCCACCATTCCTTCTTCACTTATAGGGAGAGCTAACTTGGAAAAAAAATATGCAACAACATTCTCCTTTCTAGGTTTATCAACAATAGTCAAATCAAATTGTTGCAAAAGTAACAACCATCTAATTATCCTAGCATTAGCATCTGGTTTTTTCATTAAATACTTGATGGCTACATGGTCAGTGTGAACAAAGGTTTGCTATCTAGTTACATAATGCCTGATTTTTTTCAAAACATGGCCAATGGATAATATCTCCTTCTTAGTAACAGCATAATTCAGTTCAGCCTTAGAGAATTTCTTGATAATGAAATAAATGGCATAAGAGATTTTGTCCTCTAATTGTTCTAACGCTGCCCCTACAACTTTTTCGGATGCATCGGTGTTGATGTGGAAAGGAAAAGTCCAATTTGGACCTCGGAGGATTGGGGCAGTGGTCAAGTTTTCCTTAATGAGCTCAAAAGGATCTTGACAAGGACCAGCCCAGATAAACTCATAATATTTGGCCAATGACCCAAATAATGGCGAAGCCATCTTGCTGAAATATTTGATGAACCTTCTACAGTAACCAGCTAAGCCTAAGAAACTCCTGAAATCTTTTTGCTTTTGAGGAGTAGGTACCATTTTGATGATAGTGATTTTTTTTGGGTTTACTTGTAGTCCTGCTTGGGATATGGAGTTTCCTAATACAACCGCTACTTTCTTCAGGAATTCACACTTTTTTGGGCTCAAGGAGAGATGGATCTCAATGCACCTTCTAATTGCCTTACCCAAATTGGAGAGAGCTTCCTAGAAGTCATCCCCATATGGTGTGAAATCGTCCATGTAGATTTCAACAGAGCCATGGACTAACTCAGAAAATATTCTTAGGATAGCTCTTTGGAAGGTAGATGGGGAATTGCACAACCAAAAGGGTAGGAATCTATAAGAAAAGGTACCCCAAGGGCAAGTGAAATTACTCTTATCCTAGTATTCGGGGTTGATTTCAATCTGATTGTACCCACTGAACCAATCTAAGAAGGAAAATAACTTCTTCCCTGCAAGGCCATCCAGGACTTGGTCTATAAAGGGAAAACGAAAAATGGTATTTCTTGGTGGCTTTGTTAATTTTTCATTAGTCAACACAAATTCCCCACTTCCCATTCTTCTTTGGGACTAGGACAGGAGGGGAAACCCACTCACTATTGGATATAGGATATATGAACTCTACATCCAATATTTTTTGCAGCTCTTCTTTGACTATGTCCTTTAGATCTGGGTTCATCCCTCTTCATGGTTGTCTCACATGCTTGCATCCTTCTTCGATGTAAATGTGATGTATGCATACTGAAGTATGTACCCCTTTCATTCCTTGTAATCCCAAGAAAATTCTTCAAGTTTTTCTTTCAAAAGATGGCATAACTACTTCTCTTCTTCATTCGAGATGTTTGGGTTGATTTTCAGAGACCTGGATGGGCCAAACTCAATTGCCTTGTTGGTTTCAAAGGTTGACTCAACTGAGTGCAATTCCATCCAAGGTTGGCTTTCAGACACTTTGACTAAGGTTCTGAGAGGAATGCTAGTGGAAGACTGGTTTTTAATGGCATGGTCAATGAGTTCGTATTCATCAAGATTCTCCCCCCCTAACAATAGCATATATGGTACACATAGGGGAAATGTTATATAACTTGTCTTCTTCATCATCCAACCATATAGGGAGATTATGATCAATGGAAGGCTGGACTGGAGGATATAACACTAGCTGTTTAAACAAAAGCCCATTTTTGATAGTCATGTTTTGGCCTAACAACTGATATAAGAATTTTCAATGGCTAACCAAGGTGTTCCTAAGATGAGAGGATAACCATTATACTTGGTTTTTGGTTGTAGGATACTCCCAAGAGTTAATGGTAAACATATCAACTTGATAGATTCCTTCCAGAGTTACTGTGGACCGATCTGCAAGTTGCAAAATTGTTTTATTTTCCTCAAAGTCCCTTGGAGATTAAGTTTCAACATAGCTTCCTTGGTCATGACATTGATGCCAGTCCCAAGATCAATCAGAGTATTAGGGAATATGACACCATATATTTTCACATCAACAACTGGACTACTAGGGTCCAAGTACTTTGGAAATATCACCCTTCCCAGCAGTAGGTCAGACAGTTCTCATACCACATTGATGGTGGAGGTATCTCTCTTCCTTATCCCAAGTTTCTTGAAGAGATTTTCTTTGATGGGACTATTGTAGATAGGGAAATAGTTAATGGCTTGGATAAGTGGTATATTTACACACAAATTTTCCAATTCTCCCAAGAGTTCAGTCTCCTCTTGGCTGTGATGACTAGGGTGGATCAAGCACTCAGGAAAAGGAGGTTGTTGGATATGATTGTTCTCTTCTTCCTTTACCTCCTAAACCTCTACAGGTGCAGATGGAGGATTTTTGTCTAGGAGTACTCTTCCCAATTTGAGATTAACCTCCTTTATCTCAACAACATAAGCTGGATAGGATGTTTCTCCATTGGGAGCCTGTTGTGCCTGTCTGTTGTTTAGGTTCAAATTGGGTTGTGCAAGTATTTGAGGTAGCCTAGGTGCAACAACATGAGTAAGATGAGGTTGAGGTTGGGGTCGAGGTATTAGAGCAGGTGGTTGATTGTGTTGAGGCCTCCACCCTTGGGGTGGATTATTCCATAGAGGTTGTTGTGGAACATACTATTGACATGGTTGATTCTCGCGTTGAGGATGATGTGGAGGGTTGTAAGGTGAAGTAGAAGGTGTAGACTAGGATGGAGGAGTGGGGGTGTATGAAGGTTGCATGGGTGCAATCTGATTGTTGTGATAGTAAGAGTAAGGTGCACCTACCATACCTTTACCTTGTTGATATGGCCAAGGGCCTTGAGGCCTTCTCTGGTTGATGAAACATAGTTGCTCTAGCATTGCTTCCCCACCCTCATATACATCCTTAAGTCCAGGCAAGGAGGGACACTTTTAAGTGGTGTGATACTCCTCACAAGCTAAGAAAACCTCTATGATATTCAATGGACATTCATTTCTTGGGTCCTTCCAGGTACATCTAGGACAAAATATGGCCAGGGCTATCTCTTCTTCCTCTTGCTTACTTTTCACCTGCATTGTGTCCATTTGCAAAGCAAGGTTGTGCAGCATGTCACTCTTGAAGTCCTCTACCATGTTTCCAATCTCATGTTTTATGGAGGTGGAAGAGGAAGGGTTATTGGATGTGTTTTGGCCAGCTCTTCTTGTCTTCCTAAATGCCCTAGAATGATACCGGAAGACAGTTTTGATTTTTTCATAAGCACTACAAGGAAAAGACCCTATAGCAGATGTTTTTGAGGAAACCATTATAACAATACCCCATACATTCATTTCTAATGGAGGTTACTAGAGGAGGCTGGCGGCGGAGGGTTTTTTAGATGTTTTCCGCTTGGTGCACTTATCATTCAACATCGCATCGGTGCTAGTTACAAGAGAAAGCACCGATGCACACAAAAAATTGGCACACGGGACACCGTGCGCTCCATACACACCCTCTTGGTGTGTCATATTACTTTGGATCACCGGTGCTTCACAACTCTTTCGCGCTAGTGTATCATAAAACACCACGCCAAAACTGAAATCGCCTGGTGCGGTATTAAGAAACTGCACCGGTGCATCAGAAAACAACACACTAAAACAAAAACCAACTAGTGTGCTCATAAGAAATAGCACCGGTGTGCCTATAAAACACTCGCACTAGAAAAGAGTTAAATAAAACAAAAAAATACAGCAAAAAAACGGATTTTTCATTTTTTCCAGTGCTCCAGAGCTCTCAATTACTGGTGTACACAAAACATTGGCACACTGGACACCGTGTGCTTTGTACACACCTACCTGATGCATCCTATTACTATAACGCACCGAAACTTCACAACTCGTCCTCGCCGATGGATCATAAAACACCATGTCAAAACATAAACTGCCTGGTGTAGTGTCAAGAAATCACACCGATGCATCATAAAACACTGTGCCAAAATAGAAACAGAGCAGTGTGTTCGTATGGAACAACACCTGTGAGTCTATAAAACACGCGCACTAGAATAGGGTTAACAAAAAAAAATTACGGCCAAAAATTCACATTTTTCACTTTTCTGCTCTCAATCATTGGTGCGCTCTAAAAGAGAAAGCACCGTTCGCACAAAACATTGGCACACCAGACATCATGTGCTCCATACACACCCGCCCGGTGAGTCTTATTACTTTAAAGCATTGGTGCTTCACCACTATTCTGCCTCGGTGCATCATAAAACACCGTGCTAAAATAGACACATCCTGGTGCGATGTTAAGGAACAACCTCGATGACTCATTAAAAAACGTGCCAAATATGAAACCGCCCGTTGCGGTCGTAAGAAACTACACTAGTGTGCCTATAAAACCCCGCGCACCGGAATAGGGTTAAATAAAAAAACAATTACAGCCAAAAAATCACATTTTTTACTTTTCTCAGTGCTCCACAACTCTCAAGCACTAGTGCAATTTATCCTTCTCTGAGCTGCCTTGACATTGATGCTCCCATTGCACTCATTGCATGTACTACTGCTATGCATTGGCCACCAATCTCCAGCTTGCATTTTGCAAAATTGTGGGCAAATTTTATTTTGAAAATTCTACAGCCAATATGCCTCCTCGACGGCGAAATGTACACGTATTTTTCTAGTTTTTCCATAATTAAGATTTTTAGTGGATTAGAATTTGAAACAACCTTAAAATTAACCATTAAAAATGATTTTTTTTTTTGTCGCGCAGTGCATACGAGCCAGATGGATCGCACCAGTAAGCGGTGCTGCCTGTAAAATTCACAGGCCGCACCGCAATCGGTGATAACAGTATCTACACCATGTCCGGGGCGGTACAAAAAGGTGCCGCACATTATTTTAAAATTAAAAAAAAATTGTCGTGCGGTCATTCAGCTGGTCGTACCATTGACTATGGGAATAACAACGCGGTGTGTTGATGGAAATATCAACCCCGGTGCCTGTTAGTGCACTTCATTCGGCATTCCGACAGGGTCAATGATGCGGCCAGGTAAAATATCGCACCATTGACTATGCAATTTGTCAGGAAGTTGATGCGCTGACACAACTATACACATCGGGGTGTATATTTTAGTGAGTGCGCCACTCTTCTAACACCATATATAGTCAACAGTGCTTGAAAAAATTTTAAGTGCACCACATATGGTGCGTTTTATGTCATCTGTGACACCACGTCGGGTGCTCTACAAGAAAAAGCTGCACCGGAATTGGTGCATGACTATTTTGTGGCGTACCACTGGTTTATTTTTTTTTCCAAAAAAATTATATATGTATATTCCTAAATACATATCTGATTTAATAAAAAAAAATTATTTAATATGTCAATGATTCACAGAGAAGAGGAGGAACGACAGAAAAAACAGGTTGAGCAGTATGACATGCTTTGTCAATGGGAGGCACGAGAGAGGGAGAGAGATGCATACCCTTACCCTATTACAAAAAATACCCAGGGGCTCCTAAGGTAGGCAGGCCTCCTCAAGTTCTATGAGGCTACTTCCCTAAAGGTCCATAGTGTGTTTTTGAGACATCTTATTTGTAGGTGGAATGCCCACCAATAGGCTTTCAAGGTTGGTCCTGACCAGTGGTACACACCCATTGAGGAGGATATTTATTTAATTGCAGCGCTATCGAGGAGAGGGGTGGATTTTCCCTCGTTCCCAGAGGTTCTAGCTAGTTGTGTAGAAGGAAGTTAGTTAGTTTACTCCCAGAGATACTTTGGAGTAGATGTACTGTCTCCTTCAGAGTTTTAGGTCCCTCGAGGTCAGTTACGTATTGGTGCATTTGGTAGACAGGATGTGCAATGCCTCTCACTTCTCATTTTGACCATTTCACACAACACTAGTGATGGGAAATGCATTAGTTTCCCACTTCTATATTATGTTGATTCTTTAGTACAGGAGCCATGAATTGTCAAGTGGTCTGCCATTTTTTTGCAGCAGTTTTGTACGGCCCTAGATAGATGTCATGCTCATGTACAAAGGAGGGTCAACTTCCCTTTTTCTTTAGAGATTTTTTGTTTATTTTTTGAGAGGTTTCTAGAGATGAGGCATGCTTTTGTTCAGCAGCCTTGTAGGCCGATGTTGGAGGCCCAAATGCACAAGTGGGGGCATATGATGCCCAATATGGGAGAGACTATGTTTCTAGCCAGGATATCGCATGATGCACTTGAATTACTAGCCAGTGTTCATGAGTTTCATCCCTTCATTATGATCCCTAATCCTTATGCTAGATTAGATTGGCAAGGGTGTGTCAACATCTTCTTCATAGATGATGAGACGCTAGATGATAGAGGCAATATTACTGTTTTATTTATATTTATTCTAACATGTTCTTTAACTTGTTTTTATTAAATTATGTAATGAAATTGTCTAATTATTGTTGTGTTTGTATATATTTTGCAAACATTGGCTCTTTTGATGGCGAGGAAATGGCAGAACCACCACATGATCCAGGTGTGGATCCTGATAACAATCCGGACATGGCTGATGCCAAGGATCATGATCAGGAAGCTGGTGTAGAGAGATATGCTCCTATTGGTGTGCTGGTACCTCCTTTTGCTAGGCGCGGTCAACCTGATACTAGATACAGGATGGAGTTGGGTGACCAACTCAGTGCATTGATTGTTGAGGCAGGAATTAGGCCCGCATATTATAGATACATACAAACCGATGATATGATATTACGGATGGGGAGAGACATTCCGCATGACATGTACAGCCTGATGCGGCATGTCGTAGGAGCTACGAAAATTTTTACGCAACTGAGGAGGACTGTTGCATGTTATAGGTGTGGTCGATCCACAGCACGTGATGGACAGTCCGCAAGCAGCAAATCATCATCTCATGATCGTTCACCTCGCGTCACGCCTGATGAGCATGAGGATCCACTAGCATTTAGCAGTCATCATGGAAATGACGCTAGACCATCGGCCACGTCTAGTCAATAGCTTGCAGCATCCATTAGTACTAGTCATGATCATGAGCAGGTTAGACCATCAACCACCGAGGCTGCACCATTGACTGAGTAGGCCTCCACTAGTACTGCTTATTGATTTTTTACTACCATCGGTTGATCCATCAATTAGTGCTAGTCATGATCATGAGCAGGCTCAACCATTGACCATCGAGGATGCACCATTGAATGAGCATGCCTCCACTAGTACTGCTATTGATGTTGTACTACCACCAGCTGATCCATGACATTTATATTGCAGCTGTATATTTCCAACATTATTCAGTTATATATATATATATATATATATATATATATATATATGGTTCATGTATTTTATGTACATGTTGCAATTGAACTTAATTTACATGTTGGTGATCATCATGATGTGTATATTGTTAGGTCATGTTAGATATGTTCATTTAATATTTAGCTTGCAAATAGATGTGTATGTGATAGCATGAGTTATTTGACATGAGATGTATATTTGATGTTTGTGTTGTGATGATGTTAAATGAAATGACCATGATATTTATTAAATATTATGTCATGATTGTAATTGAAATTGAATTTTTAATTGTATGTAAAATTGTAATTGTAATTTTAATAGTAATTGTAATTTTAACTAACTGTATGTAAAATATTTAATGTAAAATTTTAATTGTAATTGTAATATTTAATTTATTATGAAATGATTGTAATTGTAATTGTAATTGTATGTAAAATTCTAAAATTGTAATTGTATTTGTAATTGTAATTGTATGTAAAATATTTGTAAAATTGTAGTTGTAATTGTAAATGTAATTCTAATTCTAATTTTAATTGTATGTAAAAAAATTGTAAAATTTTAATTGTATTATTGTGAAATGATTGTAATTGTAAATATAATTGTATGTAAAATAAAAAATGTAATTCTAATTTTAATCATAATTGTATGTGAAATTGTAAAATTGTAATAGTAATTCTAATTCTAATTCTACTTGTAATCGTATGTAAAATAATTGTAAAATTTTAATTGTATTAATGTCAAAATTTTAATTGTATTAATGTGAAATGTTTTTATTAAAATATTTAAATTTGTAAATTTGTAAATAATTGTAAAATAATAAATCTAGAATAATATGAATTTTTGTAACATAATAAAGTTTAGAAAATAATGCAAATAAATTCATGTACTTTAGAATTATCATTATTTTATTATGATCTTACATACAAAAAAAATAACTTTATACAGTCCAATGCGCTTATCATCATAACACACACTGGTGCGTCTTATTATTCAGACGCACCGGTGCTTCACAACTCTTTCACACCGGTGCATCATAAAACAACGTGCCAAAACAAAAACTTCGATATTACAAACTTCCCTGGTGCGCCTATAAAATAGTGCGCACCAGAACAAAGTTATTTTGTAAAGTGCATTATTGGAGCAACGAAGGGTTTGAATCACGGGAAATAATATTTCTGAGGAGATGAGAGTTTGAAAAGACGAGGGTTCGAATTTCGGCTGAGAATTTTATAGTAGAGAAAATGAGTGATTGAAACAGAAAGATAGACTAATATGCTTACAAGGATGCAGCTGAGTATAGAGCTCCACAAAGTACAAAAGGAGAAAAGGAGTACAAGTTGAGACTACCAGAGAGAATTTAGTTGAGATCGGTGATAGGGTTAAAAGGTCCCATGATGGAGAAATGGAGAGAAGAGTTGATGGCAGAGAAAGATCAATCGAGGCAGTCGATAAAGCCAAGAGACACCATGAAGGGAAGGATTCTCATTCCCTTCAGAACAACAAAGAAAGATCAATAAACGTTGTTGATCGGGCTGGTAGGTCCCATGAAGGGAAAGATTCTCCAGAATGCATTTAAAAGCAGATGGGAGTATTGTCCGAGCTTCGGTTGGCTTACATAAAATTTTACCAACAAAGTTGACGTCGCATAACATCACATATTAAGCTTTCAATTGAACCTGAATGACATCTCTAACTTGTTTGAGTTATTGTCCTGTGGATGAAATCAGTAAAAAGTCTTCTTTTATTACAAATGGAAATCAAGTGACCATTTTGTGGGAAGAAAAACATAGATACATGCAACTACAATATTTCCACCTGCAAATTGGTTTCCCATTGGAAAATATAATGTAATAGCCTATTTTTCAATTTATTTCCTTTGCTCAACCCTATACTCATTTTCTATGGGAAACCATTGCCTCCACATGTAATAACTGCATCATCTAGTTGAAAATTGGTCTTCTTCTGTTAACAAATGCAGAATGAAGGACTCATTGTCATTTCTCCCAGAACATTACCCTTCTGCAGGTTATATGTACTAATTGTTGGTACGTCATCCATCTATTCGTAGATTATATTCTAAAACATATTGGTTGCAAATAGTTTAGTGCCAATTATAATAGGTTCACATGCCACAATTTCCCACTTGGGCCCTGTAGTATTGCCTCATCACACCCCCCACATTGCATTCTATGCAAAATCAATGGGGACGTCCTGCAGTAAACAAAATACATTAGAAGAATAGTTATTTCCATCAAGAATTTATCGAATTCGAATTCTCAATTTGAATTCTAATTCTAATTCTCGAGAATAAACAAAATTCTAATTCTCAATTTCTATGGTTGGAGTTCACTAAATTTTGGTGTACACACCTAAAAGTAATTTCAGTTCCTAAACCCCAAATTGGTGCTATTGTACATATAACCACACCGGTGCTGGTGTTACAAAAATAACACCCGTGTGGTGCTATTAAGTGATGCACCGGTGACGAATAAACTCAAATAAAAAAAGCATAACTCTATTTTATTTAAGTGAAAAAAAAATGTAAAATTAAAAAATGGGCGAAAAAATATTTTTGAAAATCTAATTTCATAAATAATTCTTGAAATACTAAACACTTTTCATTATTTCACTATTTTTACTAAAATTTTCAGCCAAATATTTGCAGGAGACATACCTCGAGCAAGAGAGCATGAGGGCACTGTGGAGTAGTGAAATGCGTTCAAATAGAAGTATTTAGACAATCAAAAACCAAACCTCTGGTGATTCAAACCCTGTATCATAGAATTTCAAACCATTTTGTGACTAAATTTGATTATTTTTTTTTACTTTTTTTCTGCACGTTTTTTACTTTATCTGTAGTTTTATCCATTTTTACCCTAAACCCTTCATTTTTGTTTTTTCCCTTTCTTCTCCCTGTTTCTGTGATTTTAGAATTATGGCTTTTCATTCTATATTGACATCCAACCCATGTGACAACTTGCATAGTCGGATCCCAATCCATTCAGCCATTGCATGAATTTTTGGAAAAAAATGGATTTTTGTTTTTTATTGGTGTGCCCTGCGTAACCTAGCACACTAGTGCATTGTATTATAAAGTGCACCGCGCAAGTACTGTAATAAAAAAATTGAAAACAATTTTTTTTAAATCAGTGTACCATATCAGAAATAGGGCACTGGTGCTCTATTTTACAAAATTAGCACTGTACAGTCTATTACACTATTTGTGCGGTGCATTTATAATACCCCACGCACCGTATGGTCTATTATACTATTTTTTGGTGCGTTTTTAATACCCCCAAGCACCGGAACCGGTTCGTACATAATGAAAGGCGCACCGGTGTCTTGAGATTTATTTTTTACTTGAAAAGTTGACAATTTATTTATAAATATATTAATGAATGATATGGTACAGGTTTCAGATTGCTAAAGAAACGACTGACAAGAGATCAAGTAACAAAAATACTGATAACACATCAAGAAAAGCAAAAAAGGAAAGTTCTTTGTAAATTCTTTGTAAAAAATATTATTTTTGAACTATATGTAAGTTTAACTAATATGTATTGTTTACTATGTATCATGTATAGCCACAAAATGATGAAGCTCGATAATATTATTTCTGATCTAGGACCATAAGAGCATAAAAGCTTGATGGAAAAATTACAAAAGGATGAATCAGGTGAATGAAAAAATACTATTGATCCAAATGAGTTTCTTTTTTTCATTATCATTAATAATATTATTAAAATTATTAGATCGCATGTGTAAAAAATTCTAGCAATTCACATCTACTTAATGTTCTACAGGGGCCAACAACTCAGAAAAGGAATGTTGTTCTAAGAAAAGAAAAAAAAACAAAACATGAAAATGAAAATGAATTGCTCCTTAGCTCATCTGGAGTGGTGCTGGAAGTTAATGAAAGGGGGAAAAAAATTTACAAAATTTTGATGGATCTAGTGGAACGAATGTATAGATTTTATTTCCACTTACAATACAAAAATAAATCCAATGATTCCAAGAACCAAATTTTATCTAAACTACAAGAAGAGTTTCCAGAGAATTGGTCAATGAGACATGTCATACTTTTAATAGCAAAAACGTACAACAAAAAAAAGGAATGAAAAAGTAATATTCCTTTAAATTTTTATCTAGAATTATTTATAAATATCACTTTTGTTATATTTACTTTTCATATATCAATATAAAAGTTAAATATTTTATTCTCGTGTTACATTTTCAGGAAGATTATGAAAATATCAAAAGATGAACGAGCTAATATCAGAAATATGCTAATAGGAATGTCAAAAAAGGTATACAATGAGATGGTCAAAGAAATGGACAAAATTGCATCGCAGGAGGAGCCATCTCAACAACAACATGCTTGAAATGTAATATGTAATCATTGAATTTTACGATCATTAGGTACAACAAATAAACAATTTAGCATTAAATATTAATTTTCAAGAATTTTCTTGCAGACAAGAAAATAAAATGGAACCCATTTAACACATAAAATAGGACTACAAGGAAGAAAAGGGTTGATATCTAAGTTTGTGAGTAATTGTTACTTCCTTATAACAACTTAACTAGATTTATTTTTGTATTTTTTAAGTTGTTTTACAAAAATCATCATTGAATGTTTTCAACCAGGTGCTAACATACAAAGAAGAACCATCAAACAAATGGATTGAAATTGGATTAAATATGGGTTGTGAGTAGATGTTGGCATATCAGAAATTAATTGTGGAATTTGTAAGCATCTATCGATCTTATTTTACTTAGCTCCATCTATAATTAATAGAACAAAAACATATTCTATATTAAATATATGATTTGTTATGGGGTACAAAACTTGCAAGAAACAAAGGATGGAACTGCATCAACAGATGAAATTTTGAAAGATGGCATGGTACATGGTTTTAAAAGAATGTGCATAGTTTATGAGTCAATTGTTGCTATGGTACATCATTTTTATTTTCAATTTACATTGATGTATATTATTTAATATTGCAATTTTCATTATTATCACCAATGTATATACACTCATTTCAATTTATTTTTATGTTTGTAGTTGGAAGGTGAAGAAGAAGAAAACAATCAACACTGTGGAAAAGAAATTCCTGAAAATAACCCATCATGGAAGTAGCTCTAGCAGTGATAGCAGTTCAAGTGAAGAATGATGATCATTATGTTTGGATATCAAAGCAAGGCATTGTATTTTCTGATATATGTCTATGAAATCAGACATTTTTTTTAATGTAATGGACATAGTATCCCAATTGAAAGAAAAAGGGATACCAATAACTATCCCATTTTGTATGAGAAATATTGTCTTATATATATATATATATATCATAAAATATTTTTTAATTTATTCTATTGTGTTCTCCATTGTCATTCTGAAATGCAGTAATAAAAATTTAATTCATATGAATATTGTTATAAGATATATATGTGTCTACTTTTGATGAATAATGAATTTTTATATGATATGATATAACAAATTATCCAAACATCACATTCAAATGCATTAATAAAAAATTAATTAATATGAATATTGTTATAAGATGCATCAAATTTTGATGAATAATGAATTTAAAACAATCACAATAATTGCATTGTCATAGGTTGATGTTTCTAAAAAATAGAAAATGAAAACCAGTGCGTGTCGATAACTGTACATAGGCATCTTTGTATTATGAAGAGCGTCGGTGCATTTCTACAACCTATGGGCACCAAACAAGTACCAAAACCAATTAAAAATATTGTTGCATTTGTGCAGTACGAGGCACCAGTGCATTTATATGTCTATACACACCAGCGCCATTGTACGATCTATGGGCACCAATTATAAATCTCGGTGCATTTGTGTGATACTACACATCGGGGCATTTATGTGTCTATAAGCACCAATGCATTTATATGACCTATGGGCACCGTATGAATATTGATACCAATTATAAATCTCGGTACCCTTTTGTGATACTGCGCACC
This sequence comes from Pinus albicaulis, assembly GCA_034641835.2. NCBI lineage: Eukaryota > Viridiplantae > Streptophyta > Pinopsida > Pinales > Pinaceae > Pinus > Pinus albicaulis. The sequence continues at coordinate 465,741,543 of CM076579.1, read as the reverse complement.
ATTGCATTTCTATAAGTCTACACACGTGTGCGTTGATACGACCTATGGTAACCACACAAATCCCAAGACCAATTAGAATGACCCCATGCATTATATCACCAACACTACGCCCAGTGTGGTTTTATACCTTAACGTCTTGGTGCATTCTCCTTCGACCGCCCTGGGAGCCTTCTAGACGTACGCACTGGTGCGTTGAAGACAGAGTAGTGCACCGATGAAAAAAAATATCCATAATAACCTCTGTCCACCCATTTTTTTTAGTTGTGTTTAATTTCCATTAAACGCTCTGCCAAAACCTCTGTAACCATAAACGTATGTTTTAGAAAATGTTTTTTTGACAATTTTGGCCAATTTTACAACACTAAAAACCTCCTTTATAACCTCCACTAGAGGGCCTTTTCCTTGTAGTGAAGGCAGTTGGTAGATATCTCCTCCTGATAGCAAATTCAATATTTCTATCATCTCTTCTTTGATCCCTCAAAGAAGTACAAGTTTAAGCGATGCAGGATGAAGAGTACAGTTGTATCTCTTATAGTTTAATTGAAACCTCTCTTCATAGTCCTCTAGGGATTCATCAGGCCCTAGAGTCATCCTAAATATCTCATCCTTAGTTTCCTTGGACCTACAATAGTCTTTGTACTTGTCATTGAAGGTCTCTTGCTTCTCTGCCTAGGTGGTAATGCTGTCCCCATGTAGACCCATGAACTAGTGCAAGGCTACATCCTTAATGGTGGATGGGAATAGCTTCAAATTCTCATCATCGAAAGTGTAGTCATAATCCCTACAAACGAGAGAAAATTAAAACATGAAGGTGTCAGGATCCTCAGAGGTAAGTCCATGGAAGTGTGGAAGAGCTCAGGGGCTAATGTTTTTCATCTTAGTTTCCCCATCTACCTCTATTATGGGAAAGTCTCTCTCGATCCTAGCCATGGTTATGATAGGTGAAGTAGGACCCTCAGTTAGATCAAGGTCTTATTCTTCTTCCCCAATAGCTTCCTAAAATTATTCAAAAGGCTCTCCTATAGGAAGTTTAGTCTCACTACCACCGAAGAAGAGTGAAGGGTGGCTAGGAGGTGATGTGGGGGTTTTAGGTAAGATTTGTCTTTGAGTATTCCTACTCCTATAAGGCATGAAAATTATATATATATTTTTTCTCAATATTTTTGAAATAACATGAAAAGAATGCTAAATCACAATCAAATCATTTACTAGACAACTCCCCGGTAATGGAAACTAAAATTTGTCAACCCTGGTATTGCACCAAGAGTGCTGCAACTCCTAGGGGCTACCCTACTTTAATTTATAAACCCGAAGTTTGTAAAAATATGGAGGTGACAATACTATATACATAGAAGATGCATTCTACTCATGTCATTATCTTCCGCTATATGAAAGGGTTTTAATTCTAGGGGTTCTGAGTGAAGTCTGTTACACTTCAATGAAACTAAAATAAATTGCATAAAGGAAATAACAGAAAGGAAACTAAACTAAATTGCTGAAAAGAAATGTCAGGAAAGGAAACTAATTTAAATTGATGAAAATAAACGAGAGGAAGGAAACTAATTTAACTTGTTGAAAAGAAATGGAAGAAAAGAAACTAATTTAAATTGCAGAAAGGAAATGACGAAAAGGGAACTAATTTAACTTGCTGAAAATAAATGACAGAAAAGAGACTAATTTAAATTTTAGAAAGGAAATGTTGGAAATGGAACTAATTTAACTTGCTAAAAAGAAATGGCAAGAAATAAAATAATTTAAGCCACACTTAACGTGTCCAATCAGCTAAACACGCCCTACTTATCTTATGCTCTATCTACCATACTTCTATCCATGCCTCTAAGCTATCAATGACTTCATCCTAAGTGAAAAAGTGTTTATGTGCAGCTTGGAGAAGAAATGGCTAAAGATGCTAATGGAAATCTTAACACATGGGACAAGGCTTGGAGGTGAAAGATGGGTTTAGGCTTCATTAAATCTTATGATATCACAAAAATTCTTTGCAGAGGGAGGCTCTGGAAAGTGCGATGGCGGAATTGCAATGGGAGGAAGAAAGTGTGATATACAATATGCGATATCACAATTCGCAATATCGCAAAGTTGGAGGAGTGGCGGAAGTGGTGTTCGAGAATGAGAGCGAAATGAAAAATGTGATGGTATAGAAGTTGTGATATGTGATATGCGATGGGGATAAAAAATGCGAAATGTGAAATGCGATAAGTAAAATGACATGGCGGTAGGACAGGCGGAAGAGTGTTTTAATCATATCCCAATCGGGCATTGGGAGAGTGGAAACATTAATGGAGAGCAGATGAAGATTGCAAAAAGGGATTCTTATAAGTCTTAAAGGAAAAATGGAAAAGGTTGTGAAATGTGGTTGCGAAAAGGGATTGTGATAAGTCTTAAAGGAAAAAGGGAAAAGGTTGAAAAATGTGATTGCAAAAAGGGATTATGGTAAGTCTTAAAAGAAAATTGGAAAAGGTTGTGAAATATGATTGCAATGGGATAAAGACTACGAAATGCGAAATGTGACAAGATGACATGGCAGTAGGGCCAGTGGCAGAGTATGCAACTGATATCGCAATCATCGTTTGGAGTGATAAGTGTTAATGGGAACCATATGAAAAATGTGATCTGCATTGCAATGAGGCAGAGTTGTCGCAATCGACGTTTGGAGCAGTAAGTGTTAGAAAATGTGATTTAGGATGCAGCAAAGTACAAAGAATTATTGCGATCGATGTTTGGAGTGGTAAGTGTTAATGGGAACCAAAGAAAAATGTGATTTGTGATTTGCGATGTGGCGGAGTACGGAGAATTATTACAATTGGTGTTTGGAGAAGTAAGTTTTTTAAAGGTAAAAGGATAAGGTTGTGAAGTGCGAAATTTTATCGGTGACATGGCAAAGTGCTACAGTAATATCGTAATCAGGGTTCAGAGGTGAAAGTATCAACAAAAACTAATAGAAAATATGATTAGCAATGACCAAAGTAAGTACGGTAGCGATAGTTTCGAGGAGAAATGGCAGAGGTCCAAATTTAATGGTTTTTGTGAATAAAAAGGGTGCGGTAGCTAATAAGAAGAGAAAAAAGAAGGGAATGGAGGCACAACAACAAGGTTCAAAAGCGTAACACAGAGATGGAGAGGAATTGGATAATGACGCGGAGTGGCTAAATGAACTTCTCTAGAAATTTTGATGCTTATTACTGCAAACAACCATGTTGATATATGCATGAAAAATAGATGAATGTGTGATAATAAAATGAAATAAAGACTCGGATCGGTAATGTAATTTATTCCCTAAACTCATAACTAGTGGGCAGAAATCGATTTTAGGTATGTGGGAAGGTTCACTCTCCTCTAGCTCTATTGACAGAGATGAGAAGGGAGGAATTGATCCAGAAATTTTAGAGTTTCTCCTCTATTCTATTACTTATAATAAAATTAAACCTACCATAGCACACTAAAAGAAAAACTAAAGAACAATGAAACTATTGGAATCAGATCTAATAATAGTAAGAAAATAACAAGTACAACAAAGAGGCTGAGGCACATGGATTGGGCCTTAACACACACGCCTATCTCTCTAAAAATTAAATCCGTAAAATGAAATAAGCTTTCTCATTTCATGAAAGAATAGGCTCGTATAATTCTCAAAGTTTAATTGTTGAGTAAAAGAATTAAAAAGCTCAATATCTTGCAGCAAAGTTCCGAATAGAATCGACTCCTTCCTAGCTCTAGCTCTGCTCTATTTATTCTACATGGAAGCTACCAACAACTCCCTTCAAAATAGTGATTGAGTCCACTTGACTCCAAGTAAACATAGATTGAGTGCACTTTGGCCTTTGAGTTGCTTGGTTGCCTCTGGAGTTCGAATTTTTGGAGAGAATCCTTGGGGATCCTTTGGCTACCTTTGAGAGCTAAGGAGGGTGGAAAATCCTCCTATAATTTCTCCTTGTTGTCTCTTTCAATTCTTTATGATAAAATCTTCAAAAATAATACCAATTACTCGTGATTTTCTGCACTCAACCTCATATTAGGCACTCAGAGGATGTTAGCCTTAAACACCACCTATAATAGCATCATAAAACCAAATAACAATAAAAATGCAAGAAAAAGAGATTTAAGAAGGAAAAGAGGTGACCATTAACCCCTCCAAATATGTATAATGATGGAGCTCATCACCTACCACATTTACCCTATTTCACCAACCCGCTGGGGTAAACATGAGAGGAAGATATACTATGACTTGACCCAACCTTGTAGATACAATTAAGGGTGTGGGGTCAACTAATGATGATAAATTGACAACTCACAACATCCCACAAGGTTTTCAGGTCACTTAGAGGCTGAAAAACCACCCTAAGTGGAAAAACCTTGATCTAGACCTTTTTTCTTAGCCTTGGGCCCACAATCGCACCCAAAAAATGCCTTTATGCAGTTGGAATCCTCCAATTGCATGCACAACACAACATCCATGTCGTTGCAGCCCAATTTCTTAATTTTAGAGGGTGCTGTCCCATATTCTGAGCCACTTTTTGAGGCTAGCCTCCAGACCACTGCTCAAAAATCAATGAGACTTCTAGAATGATAAATAACATCAGAACACAGTTATTCATACAAAACTTGATCAATCACTTGAACTGACCAGGCCTAACCATGACAATCATTTTATCAAACATATTGAGAACATGTAATTTACAGGTCATGAATGCATATTTAAACATCGGGGTCTGATGTGTATCTGAGAATTATCAAGAATTTCTAATTCCCTCTCATAATATCTGCAATAATATCGATTAGTTCATGCATTTATTAACCATTCATAAGTTAAACCTAAATTATTATGAAAACATTTAGGGGGTATGTTAGAGCCATAGTTTCCTTTATGTAAGACTGTCCTTTCTCATGATCCATCCATTCCTAAGATTGTACTGCTACTGCTCTATTGTGAAAGGATTGGACATAGGCATTCCTGGGGTTGGTTGACTCCCTTGTCTTAACTAAGATGGATCCTCATGCAATATGGTGCAAGCTCATAAATTTTCCAAAGAATGTGGATTGAATAATGTGAAGCAAAAATTGAAAATTATTTCCTTCAAGCAGAGAAGGTCAAAAAAGGTACATGTAGAGTTTTGTTTTTGTTTTTATTTTTTTTCATGTATCATACATTTTGTTCAAGTAACTTAACAATAATTATGAAATTTATGTATGACACCAATCCTTCTCCTCCATTGTACCCTCACATATAATAATACAGAAATCGACACATTCATAATCAAATTATTTATGAGAGGAGAAAGAAATATGCACCAATCCCATGTGAAAGGAAACAATCTCTACATCAAATTTACACTGCAGAACCTTTTTCCTCTTTTTGGGAATAGAGACTACTTTCTGAGGCATAAAAAGTCTTTTGTGTTTATTTATAGGCCCCTTTCTAGTCAAATGCATAGCTAAGTCTTGCATAATATCATGTTGAATACAGGAAAGCTCATGGTTGCTACCATAAGATTTCACTATGGTACCTTTGAATAGTGAATTAAAGTTTATAAGTAGCTAAAAGAATTATTTAATCAATGCTAAAAGAACGTCCCAATTCTCTTCTATAAAAAAAAAAGTAAATTTGTTATGCCAGTGACTATATTTATCCAATAGTAAATTTTGAATTTGTCATTTTGGAAAACAAAAATTGAATAAACCTCTTGTGTCACAAACCCCAGTGCAAATTCCCAAAAGAATTTAGGCAAGGAAAAGAAAAGGAAAATCCAATCACCTTAAGAGCAATGGTAAAAGAGTAAAAGATTTTTATCAAGTGAGACAATTCAATATTGAAAAAGAGCATCTTTTTTATCAAATATTTTCTATTGGAACGTGAAAAAGAATCTTTTAAAATTGAGAGGAAATCTATATTTGAAAACTTATAGAATCTGTAAATTTGGCATAATGTAAGTGATATCTCTTTATCTTGTAGCTTAGAATGACATTTTGTTTACTAATTTTATTATTAAGTGATCTTCTATATGTCATGATTCTTCCCAAATATATACAATGAGGATTTTCCTTTATAACATTTAATACAATTGCTAGTATAATATATTAATTGACATGTTTATAGAACAACTATAAATAAAATATTTTGATGTTTTTTTATTTCAAGTTTCCATATTTAAAAAAAAAAATCAATCAATTAATTAATTAATTACATAAAATTATGTTGGTCCATCTAAATACATTATTTATAATAATTGTGAGATTATTTTCCGTTGCCATAGAAATTACATTTTATTTTACAGTGTTAAAAACTTAAATATATATATATATATATATATATATATATATATATATATATATAATGCTTATTTCTTCTTTTTTTTACTTGTATTTTAGCTTTTTATTCTACGTCAATTGATTTAAGAAGACGTATATTTGGTATTCTAAAGAACTCCCGAGTGTTTGTGAATATTTGTCACAGAACATTTAATAAGTAGATTAGTGATTGCGATCGGATGTTACGTATACAGAGATTTATATACAACATGAGTAAAGATTGGTCGGATGGAAAATATTGACACCGAGGTTTATGATAGAGATGGGATGTTTAGTCATTTACGTAAACCAGTGATTCAATTTCTGAGGCAGTCATAAAACTATTTCCTATCATGTACATCAATCATTCATTACCCTAACCCTAACGCAGCGTGTCTTCATCTCCATAACATCCAACCGTGATCCCCAGGTGCACATTTTATGGATATCCATGACATCCAACGGTAATCGCCAGGTGCACATTTTATGGATTCTGTTCAGTGTTAAGATTGGCTCAGAAACTTGCACGCGTCTTCTAATGTCGGTATCCAATGGAATTACTATGATAAGGATCGCGCTGATAAGAGAGACACTGCGTTCCCAATGGAAATAATATGACAAGGACCGCAATGGTAAGAGCGACTCTCCGTTCCAGGATTTTATTTATTTGCTCACGTGAGGTCAGGAACAAGTCATGTTTAACTCAAATATTTCTAGCATCAATCGCTATTGATTGCATCATATTGATTTGATTTTTGGAAATCTGCATTTTCTTGTGACAATTGTCCATTGTGATAACAGGAGATAGAATTTGTGGTGATGGAGGTAAGTGCAGTTGGAGTCCCGAGGAGACTTTAGCGTTCATTCTGGGCATACGTTTCGCCTATGAAAGTGACTGTTCGGAACATGATGCAATGCATGTATTGATATTTAGTTATATGGCTATTGTTGTGCCATGGATGCTGATCTCTCGGCTCCAGTCCAAATCTCTCGTCAAATAAATATAAAATTACATTTCAAGAATACTATAATTTTTTTCAAATTAGTTAAAGAAAATCCAAGTTAATTAAACATCCACTACTAAAATTTCATTATTTCATAATACTTAACTATTCAAGAAATTATGGACAAGATCTCGAATATAAAAAATAAAAATAAAATTTACCCTTAATACCTAGTGATGTATCCCCTATCGGGGTGTTGGTTAGAGCAATGGGACAGCCAATACATGCAATTAATGTACACTCCTCCGGCATTAACTCTTGTCAGATAGCGTTAAGGCAATTTACTCCCACCTCCGATGGACATGATGCTGATCAATACCTGTCATCCATGCACTTACTCGGTAAGGCGGTTGCATAATCTTTATAGGCACCGGGCTTTATTCGTTTGTGGTAATCTACGAACTCTCTTGTTTATTCCTTTCTGGCTCTGGTAGTTGAATTTCGCAGTGGTTGGATCTATTCAGAGTCGTTTCAAGTGCTTCAGGCTTCTCTGGTATTGTACAGTCCTCACATCTGGCTATTCTGGTTGCTTTCGTGATGGGTACCCTGGTTGATTTCGTGATGGCTTTTCTTCTTGAAATTATTCTCATTGTTCGACCTCTTACTGTTATTCCCTGTTTTAGAAGCCCGAAATCGCATTGTATTCATAGTTATGGTATTTATTATGCGTCTCTGCTTACGGGGTTACAAATTGTTAGTTATCTGATTTCTTTGTTATGGCATTGTATGGACTCGTACGGGTTAACTGCTTCTACCTCAGCCATTGTGAACTCACATTGTGACAGAGTATAACAACCCAGTTGTCTCACCTTATCTCTGACTTCGGCCTTGTTTCTATATCTTGGTTGGAACGTTCATCGGTTAATTCCATAATAGCCAAGTCTCTCTTTTGTTTCCATAATCTTTACTAATCTCAGTTTTATCCCATACCTGAATCTCTGTTTCCAGATTTTATGGCTCGGACGAAATCTGGGCAGAGTGTTGGGCATCGTCCTGTTCGAACCCCTCCAGTTGCAAAACGAGGGTGTAAATCTCATGTGGAAACTGTGGAAACTATAGCTGCCACCTTCGAGACCTCTACCCCTGAGGATATGATGTAGGAATAAACACACACACGATTCCTACCAATCAAATCCTTGTAGTAAAATGTGAAATTTTACTAATGCCAATTTTATGCTTGAATTTTGCTTGAATTCTTCTTCATTCACCCTTTAATGACAATTTCCAATTAGTTTCCCACAATCCCAAATAAGATTTAAACACACATTATCAGTTCTACTCAATGGCATGAGCCATCACCATGAATATGAATAATAAACATACATGCCTCTCAACAAAATGTATTTGCAGCTTACTGTTTACAACTCAAATCAGTTCAAGAATAAACGCCCCACCAAACATCTTGAATCCACATTCATATAACTCAATATAGCCATGCTCACAACGTATCCAAGCAGCGTGTGAATCAATTCAAATCCGGTTAAAAATTATGCAGCGCACAATAAAACACAGACATGTTTGAAATATCGATGGCAATAGCTGCATCATAAGGTATCGATGGCATCACTCATAGTTTCAGCATTACATATCACAACAATCACCCAATGTACAGATCGATTTTCACAACACTTCCACACTATTGTAAACAGACTTGTTTAAATATATAATAAAACAAACCCAAGTCATTGATTGGTTGAACGCCCAGCAATCCACAAGCGCTAATTGCAAATCTGTATTCCCTTTGGCATCGATTCTTATAATAAAACTAATCATAGTTGATCTGACTTTGAAATATATGTTAAATACTATCAATCAGCACGCAAAGAGACCATATCTGTATCGATTATCATAGGAAACTGATAACTATATATACCGGACACAGCACCCAATCTACACTCGAATTAACCATCTCACAGCAGAATCTGAAAGCTGTAACATTTACATCGACCTCACAATAACAATCGATGGCAATTTGAATCGATTACTTCTGTACACAACGATTCAACTCGATTTGCAATTTAAACAACATCGATCACAGAATTTGGACAAATTTTACCTTCAAGCGCGCAACCTCTGACAAACTGGCCTCTGCTTAACGCTGGGTTTAGCGCCATTCAACACTGATATGACCTGGCTAACACAATCTTCAGATAATCCACGCTTCTATTCTTTATGGATAACAGATGGATCGAATTCATGCCTAGTTCTGCTTGACGTGTGCTTCAAATTAATGCAGAAACCAAACCAGTGTATGCTCCACTCCACGTGACTACAAAACCGTGGCTTCTTTGCGCCCACGAACTCAGAATAATACCACGATATAAAATCAAACATAAACAGTCATAAATTTGACCCTGCGTCCTTTACCTGTATTACATTAGTACATAGAAATCGACTCTTATTCAAAACAGAAATGGATGCTTAAACATTTCAATCAACAGAGAATTGCATGGGCGAATAGGCATTAGCTGCCCTTCTGCAATTTCAATATATAATCCAGATTCTCACACACACAGTCAAATCTGAGCTTCGCTCCTGTCTCTCAAACCTCTACGAAGAGTCTCCTCCTTATTACAATTTTCACTATATTTTATCCACTAATTCCTCTAACAATAGATAATGTAATCTCATATCATTAAAAATCAAACATAAATCTTCTATTTCGTTGCTTTCAAGCACACCGAGACTAACAACTATTATCTCTACATTTAAATAAGATAATCTCTTATTTATTGCAATAACAACCTATTTGAGGAATCCAATCTCCTCAGTAAATCTAATTTTGACCGACAGTTAATGAATTCTGCTGTGATTAGCCACAACATGTGGACAATCCTCCACATTGCTGACTAGCTCTGGATGCTCCTACATCAGACTCCCAAAGTTTAAATTAACCATGATCTCCTAATCATGCACTTCATGTCTGTGTCCTCCTGGATCCCATACTTGGTTTGATAGTCTGTCCTTGGTTACTGCTGTTGTTGTTTGTCCCTCAAGTCTCTGTCCACTATGCTGTAATGCATCACCATCTGCTGCTGTCCTTTTCACATACCTCGCTGCTGTTTTGCTCACTCTAATTTGCAATTCTTCATTTCCTTCACCTGTGCCATTTCTTCCAGCCAATCTTCTTTTCTTCTTTTGTCCTGTATTTGTTTTACTAGAATGCTGTAGTATGAGTTTCCATAACTCATACAATTCTTTGTCCATTTCACTTCGCATGTGCTGAATACTATTCTGCTGCAACTGATTGTGTTCTTGATTTAGAACATCATAATCTCTGTACCAATAATCTTCCATATACATTTCTGAAATGTACAAATGCCTTTTCCCAGGTTCTTCTTCCGGTTTCTCATTTATGACTTCATCATTCCTTACTTCAAATTCCAGCATACCTTCCATTAATCCGATTTGTTCTTCTTGGTTCAGATTGACTTCACATTGCCCTTTTTCTGCATGTAAATCTTCATCAAAATTAATCAACTCAATAAACAAAAATGCTTTACCTGGCTTCTTCATCAAAAGATTCGACTTATTCCACAAATCTGCCATTTCATCTGGAAGTTCTCTCAAAAGTTCTGCACAATCTGCAATATCTGTCTTTAATCCTTCTTTACTCTGGCTTTCTTCAAGATCAATGAACTTCAATGACTCAGTGTATCCTTTGAATTCAAAAATTCTTTTGCCATCCACCTTATTCTGCATATGACTATGAGTAGTCATTTCTTCAACAGTCTTCAATAACTGTTTGTATTTCCTCAAGTCAATGTGACCTGCAAACACACAACAATCTTCAGTTTTCAAAATACAATACCTTCCATTTTCTTTTGATGCTTCAAGCACCAATCCTCCATCATAATTCTTTTGGATTTCAGCGGATCCTTCTTGCGGTGACTCGATTTCTCTGAGTCTTCCCTTCTTTAACAAATCAATATGAATTTGTTCAAGTTCCCTGAACTCGTTCATCAGCTTACCATTCCACCTCTGTTGCAATAACTTCCACTTTACCCTTTTCTTCAGTCTCCATCTGTATCTTCGGTCTTCGCTTGTCCTTCTTTTTACTGCCGGACCAATTCCTGGTTCTTCATTCTATTGCCAGCTTCTACACTTCTGCAATTTAATGCCTTCTTCAAATTCACTCTCATGTAGCTGATCATTCCTTCCAAATTTCTGGTTACTTCCATATTCATCTTGCTGAGTTAATATTTATGTCTCCTTCATGCCTCTGAGGACATAACTCCTTTGTTGCTTCTGATCTTTCATCTCACCTTCAAATAATCGCTGCTCAATTTCTTTGATTTCAGCATCATATTTATTAATGCTGTCTTCCACACCTTTTCCTCCATCAGGTTCTGTAAGCTTCGTTTCTCCTTTGGGTTCCTTGAGTAATCTTTCCAAGAATTCTATCTCCTTGTGAAATCTCTCCAGCAGATCATCACAATTTCCATTCTCAGCTTTATTCTTTTCTTGGCAATCCTCCTGGGTTGACCTGTTTTCCACATTATCATATTGCAAGCATCTTTCATTAATTCCATTAGACAAATTCATTGGTTTACCTTCTTGTAGTCCCACCATGGAATTGTTTATGTCAACCTCATTTGACTCTTTCTCCCCAAACAAGATTTCATCTATGAACTCCTTCTGTTGCAATAGATCAACGCCTTCTTCCTCTAAAAGGGAGTCACCATCATACTTCACCTCAAGAGCTTCATTCCTGGTTGTGACAATTTCATCCGACTGTCCATCATCCTCTGCATATCCTGCAAAGATACACAAACTATAAGAATCAAAATCACAAGGCTTCATTGCCTCATCTGCTTCCTCTGTCAACATATCTTTGAATTGTCCTGAACTCTGCCAGTAGTCCATGAGATCTTCAGCTGACCTCTCATTATCCTCTTCCCCCAACATTTTACCTTGTTCTAGTCTGCAAATGGAAACTTCCAATTCTACCTCTGCTTCTCTGAGTTTCTCCGATTCCTCTTGAGCACTCAATATCTGCTCAATCTTTCTCAATTCTTCTACTATCTCTGACTTCACTTGCTGATTTCTCCTTTCTCGTAGTCTTAGCCACTTTACTCTTTTCCTCATGGTCCAAACACTTTTCTGCAACATCTTCATCAATATTCCAATCTGGAAATCTATCTCAGCTTTCTCTCGGTCAAACTCTTCTTGACTCATCCTCATGCCATTTGCTTTGGCATCTTCCCTTCTGTTGTGGCTTCTTTATGAACTTCTGCTATGACTATCTATAGTCATTTTCTGCTCCTCTCTTTCCATGAGCTCCTCGCACCTCTGCAACAAGCCTCTGCAACAGTAAGTCCTCCTTACTGCAATCTTACCTCACTAAGCTCTCCTCACTCAGTATTTTGGTAAGCACGATCCCCTATCTGGAATATTCTCTTGAGCAACACCTTTGATCCCTCTAGGCTTCTGCAATCTCTCACTCTCTCTTTCGAAGACACTTCAGTTGTCCTCTCTGTCCAATCTCTTGTTGGAATCTTCAGGTTCACTGCCACTTCTGCTTTTAAGAACGCATCTGGTTCTTCTCTTACAGCTTCTCTTGATTTATATTGCTGCAGTCTTCACTCTTTCTGATGCTGTCACCTGTGTTTTGAATGGATTTCCTCACTGATGTAATCTGGTACTAAACTTTATTCAGAAAAACAAACTTATTCAATTTCAACAAAGCCAAGTTCTAATACCAAAATTGATGTAGGAATAAACACACACACGATTCCTACCAATCAAATCCTTGTAGTAAAATGTGAAATTTTACTAATGCCAAGTTTATGCTTGAATTTTGCTTGACTTCTTCTTCATTCACCCTTTAATGACAATGTCCAATTAGTTTCCCACAATCCCAAATAAGATTTAAACACACATTATCAGTTCTACTCAATGGCATGAGCCATCACCATGAATATGAATAATAAACATACATGCCTCTCAACAAAATGTATTTGCAGCTTACTGTTTACAACTCAAATCAGTTCAAGAATAAACGCCCCACCAAACATCTTGAATCCACATTCATATAACTCAATACAGCCATGCTCACAACATATCCAAGCAGCGTGTGAACCAATTCAAATTCGGTTAAAAATTATGCAGCGCACAATAAAACACAGACATGTTTGAAATTTCGATGGCAATAGCTGCATCATAAGGTATCGATGGCATCACTCATAGTTTCAGCATTACATATCACAGCAATCACCCAATGTACAGATCTATTTTCAAAACACTTCCACACTGTTGTAAACAGACTTGTTTAAATATATAATAAAACAAACCCAAGTCATTGATTGGTTGAACGCCCAGCAATCCACAAGCGCTAATTGCAAATCTGTATTCCCTTTGGCATCGATTCTTATAATAAAACTAATCACAGTCGATCTGACTTTGAAATAAATGTTAAATACTATCAATCAGCACGCAAAGAGACCGAATCTGTATCGATTATCACAGGAAACTGATAACTATATATACCGGACACAGCACCCAATCTACACTCGAATTAACCATCTCACAGTAGAATCTGAAAGCTGTAACATTTACATCGACCTCACAATAACAGTCGATGGCAATTTGAATCGATTATTTCTGTACACAACGATTCAACTCGATTTGCAATTTAAACAACATCGATCACAGAATTTGGACAAATTTTACCTTCAAGCGCGCAACCTATGACAAATTGGCCTCTGCTTAACGCTCGGTTTAGCGCCATTCAACACTGATATGACCTAGCTAACACAATATTCAGATAATCCACGCTTCTGTTCTTTATGGATAACAGATGGATCGAATTCACGCCCAGTTTTGCTTGATGTGTGCTTCAAATTAATGCAGAAACCAAACCAGTGTATGCTCTGCTCCACGTGACTACAAAATCATGGCTTCTTTGCGCCCACGAACTCAGAATAATACCACGATATAAAATCAAACATAAATAGTCATAAATTTGACCCTGCGTCCTTTACCTGTATTACATTAGTACATAGAAATCGACTCTTATTCAAAACAGAAATGGATGCTTAAACATTTCAATCAATAGAGAATTGCATGGGCGAATAGGCATTAACTGCCCTTCTGCAATTTCAATATATAATCCAGATTCTCACACACAAACTCAAATTTGAGCTTTCGCTCCTCTCTCTCAAACCTCTACGAAGAGTCTCCTCCTTATTACAATTTTCACTATATTTTATCCACTAATTCTTCTAACAATAGATAATGTAATCTAATATCATTAAAAATCAAACATAAATCTTCTATTTCGTTGCTTTCAAGAACACCTAGACTAACAACTATTATCTCTACATTTAAATAAGATAATCTCTTATTTATTACAATAAAAAACTATTTGAGGAATCCAACCTCCTCAGTAAATCTAATTTTGACCGACAATTAATGAATTCTACTGTGATTAGCCACAACATGTGGACAATCCTCCACATTGCTGACTAGCCCTGGATGCTCCTGCATTAGGATATCAAAGCTACAATTGCAGATTGGGAACATGATTTTGAAGCAGAAGATAAAGATATCACTGAGCAGCATGGAACTTTGGATTTCATCTTGGACCAAGGTAATACTAGGGGCAGAGTATCCCTCTTTCAACAATCAGTGAAAACTTAATGGACACTGAAGTGTGTGTTGGAAAGAGCCATTGCAAGCCTTCAGCAAAAAGAAAGTCAATCTTATTCATCTGTTCTTTTCGAACATCACTCACTGAAGCAGGAGATGCATGAGATGGTAACGATCTAGCATCAACAAAATGTCAGAATTGGAAATATGGAGCAACAGCTCCGCCTTCTTCAGGATGCAAAACCTTTAGGATTTCCTGTCAATAATCCAGATTTTCCTATTTGATCTGATGTCAAATATGCTTCTCTTTTTTGTCTTTTTGCATGCATCTTGTTGACAGGATCTATCAATGCTGCTTTATATGTAAATACTATGGTCATAGTAGAGTAGCACTAGCTGCTACTGATCGGTTAAAACATTATAAATTCTGGTTAGCTTTCAACTCGTTAAGGTGGCCAACAGACCTGGTTTCCTTCGGGCGGGTTGAGGCACCACAACTGGTGATGTTTATATTTTTGCAACTTGCCCATCTTAATAGAAAATAGCAGGTCCTACCGAATTTACAAAAAAAAAAAAAAATACCTAGTGATGTAGTCCTCGAAAATAATAAATCGTTTAAGATTTACACGAAAATAAAAAATCGTTTAAAATTTACCCTTAATACGTAATGACTTAGACCTCGAAAATAAAAAAAAAACTTTACCTTTAATACCAAGTGACATAAACATTAACTCTTAATGTCTCATAGATACAATAATACATTAGGATACAATAATATGATTGTTTCATAACTTAATTAATGTAGCACTTAGCTATATGATGTGTTATAAATTTAGTATATTTAAATAATGGAGAAATCATTTGAGATTAATATGTTAAATTTCTATTTAAATTTTTTTTATTTTATAATATTATATTTCATTAATATTTTGATTTATATTTTATTATATATATATATATATATAATAAAAATATTTAAAATTAATATATAAGAGGTTTCTAGAATGCATTTTATTAAATATCATTTTTGAAATTCGATTTATAATCATTTTCATAAAAATTAATGAATTCACTTAACACTTCTTACCTAATATATCATATTTTTATTTAAAATTAATACATCATTAAAATCATTTAAATCGATTAAATTAACTCGTAAATTACAAAACATATAAATCCTTTTTATACCATAATAATATTATTATTATGGTTTATTAACACCCAATCCACAATTCCTTTAACCAAAAGTCACATGAGATCTACATCCAATATGAACAATATTAAAATTTATTCCTACGGTGGTTTCTAAATGTTAAAAGAACCTATATAGATCAAGCAAAAACTTTCATCTTCGAAATATCCATGCGACTTCTAGCATTGCATTATTGAGAGAGCAATGGAACAAGTTCGATGTTAATCCATTATTGAGAGAGCAATGCATCAAGTTCGATGTTAATGTAGTATTTTATCGTAATTGCAGTAATTTTTTTTATATTTAATTTGGAATATATATATTTAACGAGTAGTTTTTAGTGCGATTTTTTTGAAGGTTTTTACGGTGGATTTTTCCGGTCTAATGGGTAATCTTGCACAATGGAAGTGCCCTAAAAGTTTTTTAGAGTGTTGAATCCATATTTACAGTCAAAAAACCAATGTAAAAAACAGAAATCAAAATTTTACCTCAATTTTTTTCACCGAATTCCGACACCTCAAACTCCAAAAAGTCACGCTAAAGACAACTCCTATATTTAATTTGGAACATATATATATATATATATATATATATATATATATATAGTTTATTTTAATTAAAGTTAATAGTAAATATATTTATGGAGTTTTGGAATGACTATGATTAGGTGTATTGGTAAGGCATGTCTTGATGTGAAGTCACTATTTCAATTCTCAACCATAATTAAAGTGATGCATTTAGACATGATGATGAAGATGTAGTCTTACTCAACTAAAATAAAACTAAGAATAAATATACATATTTGGTAAATTTTAATTAAAATTTCTATAAAATAGGAATTGTGTAATTTTTTAAATGTTTAAAGTAAATCTAATTTATGATAGTTAAAAATATAAGTATTTTACTCTTAGTTATAAATAAAATATTTTGATATCTTTGTTAAAATCTATAATTTTATGTTAATTTTATATAAATGTAAGTACAAAGTATTAAAAAAACAAGACTTATATTTTCACTTTTAATGTAAAGAAATTGTGAAATTATTATATTTTTAAAATGTGTCAATATAAACCTTAAATAAAATATTTAAATATATAATATAATAAATAATAATATATTCTAACATATGAAATTTTGTAATTATTTTATTTTCAAAAATATACCAATGTAAACCTTAAATACAATATTTCAAATATCCATAGTAACTAACATATTTAATACCAATTTATTATATATCAGGAATAATTATAAATAAAATATTTTAATTCATATTTTAAATTAAATAATTTTAAATAAAAATAATAGAAAATTAGTTCAATGTAAAAGATTCCATTCATTTCCTAATAATAGAAAGGATTCCATTTATTTTCTAATAATAAGAAGGATATATGTAATTCATTTCATTTTTAATATGAATGAAATATGACGTTTAAAAATGGTAATAATAAAAACACCTAAATATTAATAAGGTGAATAAGATGGATCATTTATGATAATGTAAAATTCTTAAGATCACCTGGTAAGATGGATCGTCTATGCTAATGTAAAATTCTTAAGATCACGTAGTAAGCTTTGACCATATACTACTACAAGATTATATCAATTAAAAGCTTTAAATCATGAAAGATTGAAGCCAAAAAAACGTTTTGAGAATCTACTAGTATACTAAAATAGAATCATTTTAACCCTTGATTTATAAATAAAGGAGAATAATCAAATCTCTTAAGAAAATGTTTGTATCTTAAGAAAATTGATACTCTAAGTCCTTCAGAGATTGAAAATTAAGATTTAATATATATATATATATATATATATATATATATATATATATCCACTATTACAATATTATATCAATTAAAAGCTTTATTTCATGAAAAATTGAAGGCAGTAAATATTTCAACGATATACTAGTATCTTCAGTTTAACCCTGAACTTATCAAGCAGAGAGAATAATAAATCTCTTAAAAAAAATATTTTCATCTAAAAAAAATTGATATTCCAGATCCTTGATAGATCTATGATTAAGATTGAATATATATATTGTAACACACGTACTCCAACTCACGGTAAAGTAATTTTACGTAATGTAAATTTTTATTCAAGAATTCGCCGAAAATGAATTCTTGATAACCGAATTCTCTATTTATGGGAGTGATGGATGCTCTTCGGAGCAAGGGTTGATTTGTGGCTAAGGGGATGAAACCGAGTCTGCGGCATGATTGTAAGATGGGTGAAAGCGGTCGTAGATGAAGGGAATCCTTGGAGAGTCGAACACAAGAGTTGAGCGCAGAGCAGATCTGCCATGGAATGCCATGAACTGGAGCGTTGAAAAATCTGCATATGCCATGTAAGTAGAGAAGCCATGGTCAAAAAACACTTTTGTCTGCATAAGTGTTGGACCGACGAGGATGCCATGTGCGCAGCTGTGCATACTCGTGATTATTTGGATCATGCATTCAAGGATAAAGCAGAGCCATGGGATGGAAATGACGGTTCATCACATGTGAAATGGACATGGAGAAGAAAATCACGTTGTTATCCTTCGTTCGGTTTAGATTCAAACAGAGGTTATCCGTGGAATGATGCACACTCTTGTAAAAACGATGACCCAATGAAACTAAAGATAAGTAATTAAGTTAATATTTCTTCTACCATGAGTGAAGGGAATGGTAGTGTTTGGTTGAATGATTTTTTATATGATTGTTAAATCTAGAGATTGGTTTTCTGAATGATAAATTTCGAATAGATATTTTATTTAATATCCAAGCACTAAACTTGTATACAAAGTTTATTGTGTATCCTTGTCTAATTTATGCAAGGGCTTGGTAATATCCCTTATTACTGTGATATTGGTTGTCTAAAAGACAACTATGCATATAGAAGCTTTACGCTAATTTTTCTTAGTAAAGAATATATTTTTAGGAAGAAAATATATCTATCTGTAATAATGAAAGATAAGCAGTTTTATATATAATAATATTGCTATGCTATAACAGCACACCCATAAGAGAGATACAACTAATGTATGAACTCTGGTTTATACGGTATCATTGGTATAGTTAAGATGTGCAATGCTAATATGTTTTGAATGGTAAAATCCATGGATAGTTTCATAAATCCATGAATAGTTTACCATGGTGTTGGTAGAGATTAAGTATTTCATAAAACCATGGGTAGATTACCAGGGTTTTTGTGAATATTAGTTATTTCATAACTCCATGAATAGAATACCATGGTGCTGGTAAAGATTGGTTATTTAATGAATCCACGGATAGTTACATTTCTTTAGATGAATAAACTGTGTGATTAATTTTATATTATCATGATCATGATGTTAATTCCTTTTTGGAAGAATATCATGCATAGGCATGCAATATATCTATTAACTTTCATTGGAAAGAATATACATATTTGTATGTTGGAAAGATAGCATGTTGTGTTAAATTACATTGGAAATGATTGTTAATTATAATCTTTGAAAAAGAAGACATGAATTTGTACTCTTAATTGCATAATGTTACAGAAAATAAAACATATGTTTACATGCTCACTAATGTTGAGATTTCCTTTGGGAAGACTCGTGAAGGAAGCTATGTGCTTCTTTGGAGACTATTTGGAATCTATATGCATTTGCATGCATGGGAGTAACATTTTTTATGTTAGTTTGCATTCCATGCACTGAAAGTAATAGCTTAAGGGTTAGCTATTTTGATTAAGTTTATGTAAATCGCATACACATCGTAACTGATGTATCAATTTATTTTAAAGAAAACTTGGGAGATGTAGCTATTGTCTTGTAGGAATGTGTGCTTATGCGACGGAAACATTAGTTAATGTGATGACTTATAACTAGCACATATGGGGTATGTGTTGTTAAAGGAAGAATGTGAAGGTAATTTACTTGCATGTCATGAATATACATGAGTAGATGGAGAAACTACTATAGTATAGATATATGAAATGATTTATTATACTTTATGAATCTTGACATCAATGTATGTTTAAGGTAACATTAGCAGGGTATGATGGTGATATGGATAAAGGAAATATTATACTTAACCCGGTGGCAGGTAAATGATTATGGTTCATGCAGATGAGTGTGAACTACCGGATGATCCGGTGTACGATGGACCACTGTAGGAACATCCATGCCATCAAGATATGAAGATATGCAGTCCAGAGGGTAAATGGTATGGTATTTATTGTAATGGCTTTAAGCTATATATTTGTATATTTCCTTGTAATATTTATAAACGATGGTTAAGGGAGGGTCTCCCTTATAAGCCATTGAGTGAGGTCTGATCACCCTCACGAACAGTTAATAATAAAATTAAACGTTTGCTGGTTTTCACCCTATGGGGTTTCCAGGGTATATTGGTGTTCAATGATGTGATTGATTATTGTGTCAAGATGATGATGTTGATTCCTTTTTTGTTGTGAAGTTTCATAATGCCAAGTATGTGATGACTATAATTATAATGAAATAAGTGGAAGGTTACATCATACAGTACTATGTTAATGTACTTTAATGGATGTTGTTAATGGTTAAGCAGCTTATTATTCTTATTCTAAAGTTACACTATGAACTGGTAAACATTCTATGTAATGATGAGTAAGGAATATTTAATACTGAATGGATAGTTACCCATGACTAACTTGTATAAAATTTCTAACTCCTTCATTTCCATGAGAAGTTATCGGTGTATGTTACAAGTGGTATCAGAGCTAAAGGTTGCAACACTGGCACCTTTGGGATTTTTTAAGCAAAATAAGTTGAGGTATATCATAAACTGATTCGAAAGAGAGCCAAGATGAAAGGCACATCTGTGAAGGAAGGCATCGCATCTCTAATCTAGGTTGAACAAAGAGTTTAAGGGATAAGTATTATTATCTTTCTTTCCTTGAAACAATAGTTATTGCATTTATGGAAAATAAAATGCGTACAAAGTAAATAGCAATGAAGTTAGAGTTTCTTTAAAAAGGATATATCTTTTCCATGTATGTAAAGACAAACTTAAAATGTAAGTTCTTGAAAATATTTCTATTATGTTAATGTTTTAGAAATATATTATTCCTCGAGATATACCATGGTAAAAAACCAAACCGCTATGCTATTTTTGCTGAGAAGAACCCATGTGACTTCTTACAAAGATTACTAGTATGTATCTTGAAAGGTGTGAGCAGAAGTAAAACATAAATAAGTAAACTTGCTTACCTTTATATATATCTTATCTAAGAAAATATGGGAAGCTTGTTTTTATTTTAAAAGGGATTACGTACCAGTGTGTAAAATGATAAGGAATCCAATTTCTATTCTTGAAAATAAATATATGAGAAAGAGAATAACCTCTTGAATATACTACATTGCTAGATGGATTATGTCAACTTCTTGATTTAGGTATATTAAAGCTTAAGTTAACCTTCTTAGTGTTGTGTAGTTTTCTTTGCATAAGAGAGGCTCTCTATGGTAAATTCTTGGAAGAAAAGCATGAGAAACTTGCATGTAGAATCATAGAGGAAGAAGGCTCTTTGCATGGATAGAAGATCTATTTAGTATGTGAGTATTTTATGCTATCATAGCTATTATGTTATAAGTCCTCGAAGAGGAATCATGAGTATTCCTACTTGATTATGTTAAGTAGTCTGTTGGGAAATTAATATTAGAATATTTATGCATTGTATGCATAGGAAAAACAACCAATGTGTTAGCTTTATTATATTTTCATGCTCCAAAAGCAAAATCTGAAGTGGTGGGTCTTTTGTAAAAGTTTAAGTAAAGCAAATGCACATTGTGTCATTTTCCATTAAAGGAATTTCTGAACAGATATAGTGATTAGTCTTGTACGAATGTGTGCATGTGTGAAAAATGTCATAATAATGTGGGGGTTATTTGACATGAATTGATAATTAGTTACTCACACTAATGTAGAGATGTTAGAAGAAAGCATGTTGTGACATTGTATTCACATCTCATATATGCATATGAATAGGTGTTAAAGGATCACTCCAAGATTGATTATTTATTGATTAAGGTTTTATCTAATTATGCTATAAAATCTTGTTGATGTTGCTAAAAGAAAACATTGTTGTAGACGAAAAATGTGAATTTCCTGATGGGGATGAGTACTGCAGTAGAGAGAGAAGTTCTTCAAATGAAATAAAGAAAAGTATTTTAAGAAGTCTATGCATATGCATGTTGATTTCCTTTAAAAATGAATTGTTATATACATGGCATTTCATGAGATTAGCTTCCATTTAAGAGAATTCTTAAAAAAGTACATGCTATTATAATATACCTTTTTCTGCATAGGAATATGCATATGAGATTAATATGTTTATTATTCTTTATTTCTTTAGGAAAGAAAGTATAAAAAGCACGAAAGTATAATGACTAGTGACTGACTATTTTTTGCATGAGTCATCATGAATGCATTAAGATCATAATGGCATGGAATGACTAGTTTTAGAGTGACTCATGTCATACATGCATTAAAATTATTAATAGCATTGATTAGTGATGCAGGAGCATTAGGCCCGAGGCAACTTTTGTACATAAATAAATTTAAAAAGGGGTCTTATGTTTATTTCCCCCCTATAAATATCCATAGTTGGGTTATTCTAGTTAATTAGAAAGGAAAATGTAACTGGTCGAATGATTGATGGGCACCCGAAGAGATAGTCAGTTTTGGAAGTTAGTTTAATTTGTATCTGTAGGAAGTTGAAGAGTTTGTGAGTCATCAAGGAATTGAATCGATTCCTTGTAGTTGTATAAGAAAAACCTCTGTGACAGAGTCAAAGGAGGAGAGACCTGCACAAGAAGGGCTACATAGGCCTGCACCTGTACTTACAGAGAGCTGTATAGGAAAGAAAGAAGGCCATCAGATTGAAGATTCGGCCAGTCTGTAATTGTACGTCAATTCATTGTGCAAGTAAGAAATGTTTCAGTATATCTATGTATTTTGGACTTAGGTTATGTGTGAATGTATATCTGTGTTGCTTAAATAAGTTCTGTGCATACATGCATGCATCCCGGCAGAGAATAATCTGAACCTGTGATCATTAAGACCTTGTGGGTTATTTAAGAATATCCCTATGCAATTAGTAACGAGAATGTGTGGCAAATCCCTGTGTTAAGTACCACGACAGTGGACTGTGTATCGTCGAGCAGTGCCGTGAGAAGGTTATAGTTGAGTGAATAATAGAACCTGTATTAACCCTGGAGGAACCGAGAAAAAGGAGCGAAGACGCATTAGAACTACATTATATTGAATAGACGGAACCTGAGCACAGAAAACGAAGAACCAGAACCTGGAGAGGAGCGGAACCTCGACCGGAGAACGGTGGAAGGGGTGAAAACCACGAGCGGTTTCACGGAGGGCGGATTTCCCATTCCGCATCACCTTTCAACCGTGAGGTGGTTTTACAGATTTCGCAGCGATTCCATTGATCATACGCCACGTGGCTAAGCCACTGTTAAAATACCACCGTTTAACCCTCGGCTTCGCGCATTAAAATTCGATTGTGGACGCCGAGCAAAATGGATGTATACCGTTGATCTGGAGGTTCGAGATCTAATGGTGATCATTTGCTATAGGTAAGCAGAGTTTAACAGAGGTGCGCAGGGTTTAGGAGAGGTACGGTGTATGCGTTGTATCGTGCGGCCCGACGGAGATATATGAATTGAATTCGAGTTATTCGACGTATTATAATCTTTGTATAAGGCCCGATGGAATGTGTCAAAGAATTAATCAAAGTTAATTGTATTATGATGTTGAACCACTACGAAGATTATTCGGTCAATAATTAAGTATTAAACGGGTAGGCCATTTAAATATGTCTGTGAAGTCAGAGCCTATGGAATGTATGGGGGTTTAACCATATTGTGGTGGTTTAATGTTTGAAGGGAGACTGTGTCGTAGCATTATATGCGGTAGGGTAACATTGTTTAAATATGTGATGGAATGAGCATGGTTTAAAATAGTGGAGATCGATATATGTATGTCTTGGAGAGCTTATAACTATAGAGGAGTATTGAATTAATATCTCAATTCTCTGAATTGAGATATTAAAATAGCCCAGCCTTATTTGTTTGGATTTGCCAGCATGGAATAAGACAAGTGTGAGATTGCCAGATGTGAAGATTATTGGGTAGAAGCTTGGAACGCATTCAAACACACTTTAGGTGGAAATAGAAAAGTACTGGGAATGTGGGTGAAGCGGGGTTGCCCTGCACCAAAGTGGTATCAGAGCTAGAATTTAATTAGCTCGTTGAAAAGTTTGTTTTGAAAATGCACATGTACTGAACGAGAAAAAGATAGTTGATGTTTGAATCTATTTGATAGAGGAAACTGCAGATCTGATTTGACATACAGTGAAGGTATCCAGATAAGAAGAATATGGATTTGAAGACAGAAGATCGCAGCAAGTAGATGCAGTGCAGGTGAAAAGAAAATAAAGGAAACAAGATCAGTCAGGGATCTTGAGAGGTAGGAGAGTGAGCCTGGTATTCAGCTAGAGGCTGGATAAGGAGGACAATTGTAGTGTTCTCGAGAGAAGATGAGCCTTATTTGAACTCTGGTTGGAAGGATTTGTTTGTAGAATACAGAGTGCAGACAATTGAATACATCTCAGCAGAAGTAGATCACGAGCTTTGAGAGCAGTGATAGAAGAGTCCAGCAAGGGATTCTGAATGCATAAAGAGTGTGGCAGAACCTGAAACAATTCCCAACTAAGGTTGGATAAAAGAAGAGAAGGGGTGTTCTTGAGAAAGTTGTAGGGTGAAGCCCAGAGAGCAGAGGGAGTGCTCAAAACGTTCCAAAGAAGAAGGGACCAGTGCTTGCCAAAAGACGGAGTTCAGGAGAGAAGCTTGGTGAGGTAAGTTGCAGCAAGAGAACTTGCTGTGCAGAGGCTTAGTGCAGCTTGTGAGTGAAGAACTCCTAGAGAAGGGAATGGCTACTGAGGTCCATAATAGAGACTGTAGTGATTACAGAGGTTCTGATAGAAACCACAACAGAAGAGTGTGTGGAGATGCCAAAGAAAATGGCATGAAGAAGAAGAAATCCACAGATGAAGAATTACAGAGAGAATTAGCTGAGATCAGGAAAGAGTTTAATGAATTGAAGAGATGGATAGAAGAAAGCCAGAGAATTGAGTGGCTCATGAAGAAGAAGATAAAGTGGCTGAGGCTACAAAGGAAGAAGGAGAAGATGATGAATGCTCGGATGCAAAGGGAAATACTCAGGGCAATTGAGTATTTGGAGAAGGACTTGGAGAATGAAGCTTCAAATGGGACCAAGGGGTCCAAGAGCCTTACATCTGACATATTTTGTGTGTTTTCAGGATTAGCAGGTGTACAGACTACTGATGTTGTCACTGAGGAAGAAAATGGAGCAGCTACATGTTTTGAGGATGTCCATGCACAGTTGGAGAAAGATTCTTCTTTCCAACATATTGGAAGCAGAAGAGATTTAGTTTGTGATATTGGCCAGAAGCTGGAGGCTGAACAGCTTGAGGACTCTGAAGAAGAGACCATTGAAGAATCTCTGGAAAATATAGAAGACTTGGAATAGCAGAAAAATTTGGTGACAAAATCACCATATGAGACCATGGGGTCTTATGTTTTTGCATCTGACAAGTTGTGTGTGAATGCAGGTGTTAATGAAGGTAGTTCACATAGTGAGAATGTGACAAATGAAGTTGACTATTGCCAAGCAAGATATGATGAGTATCTTTCAGAGGGAGAACAAATTGAACTATTGCAGCAGAAGGAGTCCATTAATTCCTTATTTGGTAGAAGAGATTGTTTCAATGGGGATGGTGATGATGAGTTTGTCATTAATGCTGATAATGACAGGCTGCTTTTGTTAAATGGCCATGTGGAGAATGAAGGACAGGTAGTTGGAGTCTTTGCAGAGATGGGAAATCAGGATTCCATTCTGATGAAGGTAGAGGAGATAGTGACAACAGAAGACAATGAAGATGTTGAGGATGTTCTCTTGGAGGAGATGCCAAGATTGTGGCATGAGCAGAGGATAGGACCACAGAGGGAAGGTGTTCAGATGGTAAGGACAAAAATGATTGAAGATGAGAAAGTTCATTTTTATGAGCTGGAGAAGAAAGACATCCTTGAAGGGGATGGTACAGAAGAGAGACTGGCTGATAGTCTCAAGAAATGTTTGAAGATTTGGAATCAGCATTCTGATGTGCTGATGGAAGAGAAATGAAAGTTGGGACAGCATACTGAGGTGCTGACAGAAGAAGGAAAGGCTTTGAGGTCTTGTGAATTTTGTTTTAAAAAATGTTTGAGGAGTGCAGATCCTGTTGATGCTGAAGGAGAATTGACAGCATGGGGCAGTCAATTGAAAGAGAAGTAGAATTCTGTGGAAGACTTTAAACTAGGGAATGGAGAAATTGAGCTGCTGGAGAGTATACTGAATCAACATGATTCCTTACAAGAGAGAAGACCTCAATTTCAGAATTGGGGGCTGCAGAATGAAAAGACACAATGGGATGAAGATAGAAAAGAATTGCTGATTGAAACATCAGTAGGGACCAATGGGTCTTGGGGTTTTGGAACTAAGGAAGTGGCTATGTTGACAGGCAAGGTAGAAGACAATCCATCACTTAGAATTGTCTTAGAAGAAGAAGAGTTGTTGCAGAATGAGGATGAAGAGTTGAATGAATATGAGACAACCATGTCTCATGGGCAGGAAAGGATTGTTGCTATTGATAGAATGGATGAATTGGCTTGTTCTAATAGCCAAGAGAAGATTAAAGAGAATACCGTATGGCAGACTGTTGGGGCTGCTACAAAAAGGGAGAATCAAAGTTTCACTCTGACAGAAGAGGAAGGTACAGTGGCAAGAGAACTTGGTTTGACTGCTGGAATCATTCAAGAAGAAGGAAGGCCATTGCTGAAGATTGCCAAGACAAAAGAAGAAGATGCTGAACTTGAGTTGCATCATGGAGAAGATTTGTTTGGCCAAAGGAGATGGCAAGAATGTTTGATGAAGGTATTCAGAAAAGGAGGTGAAATGCCAGAACATCAGCTTGGAGTGTTGCTGGAGAGAGTGCTAAAGCAACAAGCTGAAGTGTTGCCAGCAGAGGAGCATAAGTTTTACTGTTGCAGAGAGGACATGGATGATTGGGTGGCAGTAAGCATAGGAGCTTGGGCAGCAGTAAGAACTGAAGAGATGAGAATGCAACAAACAGAAGCAAGCATCCTGCAGTCAGAGGAAATATTAGACAGAGAAATTGAATGGATAAGGAAACTGATGCAGAGGATGCCTCAGAGGAGGACAGCAGCAAAGAAGCAGAGAATTAGTAACAGCAAGAAAGAGACAGTCACTAACTGTGAGGGCATAGCAAGTGGAAAGCTACAGCACAAGGTATGGAAGCCAGGAGGAATGCAGAAGAAGAATGCTGCAACAAATAACCAGTTGCAGAGCAGAGTATGGGATCTAGGCAGATAAAGATAAAGCACATGATCAGGAGATCATGAATCATTTGAACCTGGGGAGTCTGATGCAGGAGCATTAGGCCCAAGGAAAATTTTGTACATAAATAAATGTAAAAAGGGGTCTTATGTTTATTTTCCCCCTGTAAATATCCATAGTCGGGTTATTCTAGTTAATTAGAAAGGAAAATGTAACTGCCTGAATGATTGATGGGCACCCAAAGAGATAGTGAATTTTGGAAGTTAGTTTAATTTGTATCTATAGGAAGTTTAAGAGTCTGTAATTCATCAAGGAATTGAATCGATTCCTTGTAGTTGTATAAGAAAAACCTCTGTGACAGAGTCAACGGAGGAGAGACCTTCACAGGAACGGCTACACAGGCCTGCACCTGTACTTGCAGAGAGCTGCATAGGAAAGAAATAAGGCCATCAGATTGAAGATTCGGCCAGTCTATAATTGTACGTCAATTCATTGTGAAAGTAAGAAATGTTTCAGTATATCTGTGTCTTTTGGACTTAGGTTATGTGTGAATGTATATCTGTGTTGCTTAAATAAGTTCTGTGCATACATGCATGCATCCTGGCGGAGAATAATCTGAACCTGTGATCATTAAGACCCTCTGGGTTATTTAAGAATATCCCTATGCAATTAGTAACGAGAATGTGTGGCAAATCCCTGTGTTAAGTACCACGATAGTGGACTGTGTATCATCGAGCAGTGACGTGAGAAGGTTATAGTCGAGCGAATAATAGAACTTGTGTTAACCCTGGCGGAACCGAGCAAAAGGAGTGAAGACGCATTAGAACTACATTATATTGAATAGATGGAACCTGAGCATAGAAAACAAAGAACCGGAACCTAGAGAGGAGCGAAACCTTGATCGGAGAACGGTGGAAGGGGTGAAAACCATGAGCGGTTTCACGGAGGGTGGATTTCCCATTCCGCACCACATTTCAACTGTGAGGTGGTTTTACAGATTTCGCAGCGATTCCATTGATCATACGCCACGTGGCTAGGCCGCTATTCAAATACCGCTGTTTAACACTCGCCTTTGCGCATTAAACTCCGACTGTGGACGCCGAGCGGAATGGATGTATACCATTGATCTGGAGGTTCGAGATCTAATGGTGATCGTTTGCTATAGGTGCGCAGAGTTTAACAGAGGTTCGCAGGGTTTAGGAGAGGTACAGTGTACGCGTTGTATCGTGGGGTGCGGCGGAGATATATGAATTGAATTTGAGTTATTCGACGTATTATAATCTTTGTATAAGGCCCAATGGAATGTGTCAAAGAATTAATCAAAGTTAATTGTATTATGATGTTAAACCACTGCGAAGATTATTCAGTCAATACTTAAGTATTAAACGGGTAGGCCATTTAAATATGTCTGTAAAGTCAGTGCCTATGGAATGTATGGGGGTTTAACCATATTGCAGTGGTTTAATGTTTTAACGGAGACTGTGCCGTAGCATTATATGTGGTAGGGTAACATTGTTTAAATATGTGATGGAATGAGCATGGTTTAAAATAGTGGAGATCGATATATGTATGTCTTGGAGAGCTTATAACTATAGAGGAGTGTTGAATTAATATCTCAATTCTCTGAATTGAGATATTAAAATAGCCCAGCCTTATTTGTTTGGATTTTCCAGTGTGGAATAAGACAAGTGTGAGATTGTTGGATGTGGAGATGATTGGGTAGAAGCTTGGAACGCATTCACACACACTTTAGGTGGAAATAGAAAAGTACTGGGAATGTGGGTGAAGCGGCGTTGCCCTGCACCAATTAGTTATGAATGAATAACTAATGAAAGTTATATGCATGAATTGATTTTGACTAAATCTATTTGAAAGTTGTGAAAAAATGATTATGATAATTAATTCGTGTGTCAGTCTGTTGGAACAGAACATTATGGGAATTGGAAATGTTTTCACTCATACCTCAATCATTATTGACATATACGCATTAAATCTGTGAAAATAAAACATCGCAAACATTGCAATATGAATTGCAACAGTAAATTTTAAAGTATCATGTTTTAATAATGTACAACACATGTATGTTACTTCCAGGGGGGAAGTTGCGACAGCTTCATTAAAGTTAACTAGTATTAACTACTTAAAGACAATTTGTTTAATTTTCTTTTATCTGGCAAGAAAAACTTAAATCATCTTTGTTGATAAAGAAAATTATTTAATTTGCTGAAATTAATTAATGAAAATAAAATCTTTTTAAGCTGATGGTAAATTTTTTTCCAAGAATAGGAGGTGATTGGGGACAGTTGGAAAGACAGTTACCTACTCCTTTGAGGATAAAGCTGAATCCCAGAGGGGGAGTAGGTGTTCTGTGAAATTGGTAAAGGGGAGTATTTTCTAGAGCTGGTTGGGACCAGTTGAAAATAGCTTACAACAACCCTTGTAAAACCATAATTTCTGAGTGTGACTAGATTGGCTATCCAGATGTCATAGCAGAAAGATCCACTACTAACCCGTGGCACCATCCAGATTCTAGAACTATGGGGCAAGTGGAGGATGTAATAGCCTCCCTTGATGATTGGGAGGACCACAACTTGAAAGACTAAATTTCCAGATAAGTATAAAGACCTTTTAGTGTGTTGTGCTATTTTGAATTAATATGGAAATATTGACTGTCTGGATGTGAAAATGACTGGAATTGGTTGTAGAAACCAACTCCCATGGCTTGGGAGGAGAATTTTGTTTACCATGATGGTTCTCATAGTGGAAAAAGTTAAGTAAAAAGTTATGTGTTATGTTCAAATGAATTACTGAATGTATAAGTTCATTTATTTTATTACTAATTTCTTTTGATGTCTTAGCAGATGCTAGGATATGACCATGGTGCATTGATTGACCATTGGTACGATTAGAGAGCTAGGTGCTCTCTGAGTACTTTTTGAAGTACTGCATCGATGTCTTTAGCAGGAGCTAAGACAATGTGCACGTGATGCATTGATGAGAGGGTTGGTTCTCTCTGAGTACTTATGGAAGTACTTTGATTAAAACACCTCTTTATATTGCAAAAATGTTTGATGGTTGCAAGTATTTTCATTTGATTGAAACTATGTGACTAATGTGATTGAATTGTTAGTCATACATTACAGGCTCTTTCCAGGAAGTGTTGATGGGTGTTCAACCATTCTTAGAGAGCTTGCGTAAAAGCCATCATTTCTTCCATTAGTAACTGGTAAATAATGGTAAGTTCGTATAGATATTTTTGTATATTTTTATGAATTGAATAAGGGATAAGTAGTTAGAAATGGAAATGAAATTTTCTTTGCACTATACATGCTTATGAATATGGATAAAAACATTACTGTTTCAATTAATTGCATTTAAAGAAAAGAAAGTGTTTCCTTGTGAGGGGAAGGACCCCTTTGGGTTGTTTATATTGTTATATCATGAGTATAAGTTTAAGTCTCAGTGAGAGAAGCACACCGAGGATGGTGTTCTCTTCAAGGGGGGGAGTATGTAACACACGTACTCCAACTCAAGGTAAATTAATTTTATGTAATGTAACTGTTTATTCAAGAATTCGTTGGAAATGAATTCTTGATAACTCAATTCTCTATTTACGGGAGTGATGGATGCTCTTCGGAGCAAGGGTTGATTTGTGTGGCTAAGGGGATGAAACCGAGTCTGCGGCATGATTTTAAGATGGGTGAACGTGGTCGTAGATGAAGGGAATCCTTCGAGAGCTGAACACAAGAGCTGAGTGCAAAGCAGATCTACCATGGAACGCCGTGAACTGGAGCATTGAAAACTCTGCATATGCCATGTACGTAGAGAAGCCATGGTCAAAAAAACGCTTTTGTCTGCATAAGTGTTGGACCGACGAGGTTGCCATGTGCGCAGCTGTGCATACTCATGATTATTTGGATCGTGGATTGAAGGATAAAGCAGAGCCATGGGATGACAATGACGGTTCATCACATGTGAAATGGACGTGGAGAAGAAAATCACGTTGTTTTCCTTCGTTCGGTTTAGATTCAAACAGAGGTTATTGGTGGAATGATGGACGCTCTTGTAGAATCGATGACCCGATGAAACTAAAGATAAGTAATTAACTTAATCTTTCTTCTGCCATGAGTGAAGGGCACGATAGTGTTTGGTTGAATGATTTTTATATGATTGTTAAATGTAGAGATTTGTTTTCCGAATGATAAATGTCGAGTAGATATTTTATTTAATATCCAAGCACTAAACTTGTATACAATGTTTATTGTGTATCCCTGTCTAATTTATGCAAGGGTTTTTCTTTCATTTGGCATGGATTAAGCAAGATATTCTGAAGTATATACGCATGAAGTTATATCTTCAAAACATTGTTAATTTTTACCTTGGTAATATCCCTTATTACTATGATATTGGTTGTCTAAAAGGCAGCTATGCATATAGAAGCTTTACGCTAATTTTTCTTAGTAAAGAATATATTTTTAGGAAGAAAATATATCTATCTATAATAATGAAAGATAAGCAGTTTTATATATAATAATATTGCTATGTTGTAACACCAAAGTTTCTTGTTGTAACACCAATAAGAGAGATACAACTAATGTATGAACTCTGGTTTATACAGTATCATTGGTATAGTTAAGATGTGCAATGTTAATATTTTTTGAATGATAAAATCCATGGATAGTCTCATAAATCCATGAATAATTTACCATGGTGTTGGTAGAGATTAAGTATTTCATAAAACCATGGGTAGATTACCAGGGTGTTTGTGAATATTAGTTATTTCATAATTCCATGAATAGAATACCATGGTGCTGGTAAAGATTGGTTATTTAATGAATCCATGGATAGTTACATTTCTTTAGATGAATAAACTGTGTGATTAATTTTATATTATCATGATCATGATGTTAATTCCTTTTTGGAAGAAGATCATGCATAGGCATGCAATATATGTATTAACTTTCATTGGAAAGAATATACATATTCGTATGTGGGAAAGATAGCATGTTGTGTTAAATTACATTGGAAATTATTGTTAAGTATAATCTTTGAAAAATAAGACATGAATTTGTACTCTTAATTGCATAGTGTTACAGAAAAGAAAACATATGTTTACATGCTCACTAATGTTGAGATTTCCTTTGGGAAGACTCGTGAAGGAATTTATTTGCTTCGTTGGAGACTCTTTGGAATCTATATGCATTTGCATGCATGGGAGCAACATTTGTTATGTTAGTTTGCATTCCATGCACTGAAAGTAATAGCTTAAGGGTTAGCTATTTTGATTAAGTTTATGTAAATCGCATACACATCGTAACTGATGTATCAGTTTATTTTAAAGACAACTTGGGAGATGTAGCTATTGTCTTGCTGGAATGTGTGCTTATGCGACGGAAACATTAGTTAATGTGATGACTTATAAATAGCACATATGGGGTATGTGTTGTTAAAGGAAGAATGTCAAGGTACTTTACTTGCATGTCATGAATATACATGAGTAGATGGAGAAACTACTATAGTATAGATATATGAAATGATTTATTATAATTTATGAATCTTGACATCAATGTATGTTGAAAGTAACATTAGCAGGGTATGATGGTGATATGTATAAAGGAAATGTTATGATTAACCCGGTAGCAGGTAAATGATTATGGTTCATGCAGATGAGTGCGAACTACCGGATGATCCGGTGTACGATGGACCACTGTAGGAACATCCATGCCATCAAGATATGAAGATATGAAGTCCAGAGGGTAAATGGTATCATATGTATTGTAATGGCTTTAAGCTAGATATTTGTATATATCCTTGTAAGATTTATAAACGATGGTTAAGGGATGGTCTCCCTTATAAGCCATTGAGTGAGGGCTAATCACCCTCACGAGCATCTGATCACCCTCAT
Organism: Pinus albicaulis; assembly: GCA_034641835.2. NCBI lineage: Eukaryota > Viridiplantae > Streptophyta > Pinopsida > Pinales > Pinaceae > Pinus > Pinus albicaulis. The sequence continues at coordinate 465,708,114 of CM076579.1, read as the reverse complement.
GAGCGTTTAATAATAAAATTAAATGTTTTCTGGTTTTCACCCTATGGGGTTTCCATGGTATATTGGTGTTCAATGATGTGATTGATTATTGTGTCAAGATGATGATGTTGATTCCTTTCTTGTTGTGAAGATTCATAATGCCAAGTATGTGATGACTACAAGTATAATGAAATGAGTGGAAGGTTACATTATACAGTATTATGTTAATGTACTTTAATGGAGGTTGTTAATAGTTAAGGAGCTTATTATTCTTATTCTAAAGGTACACTATGAATTGGTAAACATTCTATGTAATGATGAGTAAGGAATATTTAATAGTGAATAGATAGTTACCCATGAGTAACTTGTATAAAATTTCTAACTCCTTCATTTCCATGTGAAGTTATCAATATATATATATATATATATATATATATATATATATATATATCAACCCATCAAGGTATGTGTGTGCTTGCATGTTAATGTGTCAACTGTGTGCATGTGCCTTTTTCACTTGTAATACAATTTTCAGAAAGAAAAGGAAAAAGAAAAAAAAAAACTAATAGTTAGATTCCAAATGCTTTAATATAAGCATTGAAATGATTTTTTTTTTTTTTTTATAATATTTACATAATTAATATTAAAATATTTTATTTTACATGGGTATTAAAATATTTTAAGTTGATTTAAAATTATTTGATTTAATTGAAATATTTTAATATATATATATATATATATATATATATATTAATTAAAATATATTAATTAAAATAGTTTAAAATTTATCCTAAAATATTTTGAAAAATAAAATACACTAACCAAGGTTTTTACTAAATCACTTTATAAAAATTATATTATTTAATATAAACAACTAAATACTTTATTTATAACCAAAATTACTTTTTCTTAACCATATAAACACAACACACCATATTTTATACTGTTTTTAAGGAATAAATATATATTTATTTTCATGATAATTACAATTCAAAAGTACACCTAGAAAGAATCATACATCTCTCGTGGAAAGAATTGTACATTTCTCATAGAAAGAATTATAGAATGCTTTTAAATACAATTACATTTGTAACATTTATAATTGCGATTTTATTACTGGTATGCCTTGGTGTTCACTCGCTTCATTTTTAGCTTTTATTATGTCGTTTTATTCTATTTTAATTGATTTAAAAATACTTATAAACCTAGGTTTAGTATTCTAAAGAACTTCCAAATGTTTGGGAAAATTGGTAAGTAAAACATTTTAATACGTGCAACAGTGATATTTATATACAACATGATTAAAGATTGGTCGTATATAAGATTTTAACACCGACGTTCGTGATACATATGAGTTGCCTAGTGATTTACATAAACCAGTGATTCAATATCTAAAGCAATCGTAAAACTATTCGAATAATCATTTATATACTTGTAAAAGTTTTCCTAAAAATGTCAACTTAAAAGCCATAATCACATAATTTTGACAGTTTTTCCTTAAAAATGTAAACACCATTTAACTTTTTGATCAAATGTAGATCAACTCTTAAGGAGAGTGTCTTCCCATCCATGACATTCAGTGATGATGGCCAGGTGAATATCGTAGGGATTCTATAGTGCTAAGCATGGCTTGCACGCGTCTTCTAATGTGGGCATCCAATGGGATTACTATGAGCGGCACTTCGTTTTCAATGGAACTAATATGAATAGCATAAATTTATTTAAAGCATTCATTGAGTCGGATTACCTTTTTTTGGTTATAAATTTATTTTAGAGTGTAAAAAATAATGTGTATTTTTTATTGCTTATATTATATTTTTTTAATGTTATAAAAATTATAAAAAATGTATATTGAGTGATTTTATATTAATTCACATTAAAATATTTTTGTTTTGTTTTTGCTGATATAACTAAAAACTATTTTTATTGTTTTTTAACATGTGATATATTTCCACATATTCTTCATATTGGATTGTAAAATAAACCTCTTCTACTCAAAAAAAAAATGAAATGAGGAACAAGGAATTTTAGTTCTTTACTCGCCTGAAGTAAGGAACAAGCCATGTCTGCGTCAATTTTTCCTCGTATCAATCACTATGGGCATGTTCGATTTGATTTTTGGAAAAGATGTACCCACAAATTAGGTTTTCGTTGATGTTGTGAAGGTAAATAACACGTATATAATCTTCATTTTCTTGTGACAATGATCTTCTCTGATAACAGCATATGGAATTTGTGGTGTTGGAGGGCAGGGAAGTTGGAGCTCACGAGTAAACTTTAGCGTCCAGTCTGGGCATAGGGCTAGCCAATAAAAATGAACATTTTTAGCGTAATGCAATGCATATATTGATATTTAGTTATATGTTATTGTTATGCTATGGATGAAGATGGCCCTACTCCGATAACAGTCATCCATTAAACGTTCACCCACGATCACAATCGACCTAACCATCTATTATGGTCCTGTTATTGCCAATTGGCAGAGGTCTCGTAATCATTCTATAGACCCATATTTTTTATAACCATCTATTTTGCTCCTGTTATTGCCAATTGGCAGCGGTCTCGTTATCACTCTATAGACCCATTGCAACTTGGATTTTTACTATTTTTGACATATGGCAACTAAAAGAAACTAAACACAAATGAGATACAAACTGCAGCTACAACTGCTATCTATTCATGCAAATAGGAAAGCCGGGTGGGATGATCTCCGTCTCTCGCAGATCATATCTTTTTATAGCAAAAGTAGAGTTGGTTACAACAATTAAACAATTATTTTTCCCGGCTGTTCTGCCCATTCACATGATCACGCGGGATGGTGATTGTTGGGAATTGAAGAGCCATGGTGATGTGCACGAGAAGGGTGGTATGAGATAATTATTCTTACATTCTCTCTTAATTATTAAAAAAAAAACCAAAAAGTTTGTTATTACACCAAAATGTTATACATAGTTCTATGTTTTTGTGTGAGTTTCAAACATTTTTTTTTCACAAGGATTTTGTAAATATGTCTACAAATTAGTCTTTTGATTTATAGAATTCTATATATATGTCATTATTTCTTACTAATTCTCGAATAAGTCATACTTGGTATCAATATGTTTACTCTTCTTATAGAGAACATGATTTCTTGATAATGGAATAGCAAATTTATTGTCAGAAAAAATTTCAGTTGTTTCCTTCTAATCATGCAACAACTCTTTCAAAATTCTTTCTCAACATCTTGTTGTCGCTACAACATGCTCTTCTTCAGCTCATGATATAGTCACAATAGATTTCTTCATTGATACCAATGAAATTACACCCGAACCAAAACTAAACACATACTTCTGAAATGTGCTCTTCCTTTCATCCATATTGCTTGCAAAGTCACTATTTGTATATCTAGTTAGTTTAAAATCTGAATCAAATGTATACATGATACAATAATTTCTTGTTCTAGCAATGTATCTTAAAATCATTTTTCCAACTAGCCAATGAATACTCTTTCAAGACTCCATGAATATGGAAATTAAACTTACAACACACATTATAACAAGCCTTGTTGTAGTCAAATACGTAAGACTTTGAACCAATTTCTTATACAAGGTTGGATCAATATCTGAACCTTGATCATTCTTACTGAGTTTTGTAAACCCAACTGGTTGTACTAATTGCAATTGGGGTTCCAACCAGCTTACAATTTTGCATGCTTAGATTGACAAATGAAAATACCATCTTCAAATTGAGTTACTTCAATACCAAGAAAATATTTCATTATGCCTAAATCAATCATATCAAATTTTGTTACCATGTTTGTCTTTAAAAAAATCATCTATTCAAAGATCTCTAATGAAAATTAAATCATCAACATCACGGAAAATTTTAAGGATGAAAATTGTCTTAAATTTTAGAAACCTTGGGGAATCTTACTAGTCCCCAAATTGAAAATTATAAAATGTTTGTTGATATATTTATAAAAACATGCAAATTTATAATAGTTTTATACATAGTCTGTATACAATTTGGCCATTTTTAAGGTAAAATAATTTTATGCTATAAAATTTGGGCGAAACTTTTTTAGAAAAAAATAGAAATTGGCAATTATTTTTTAGAAAACCCATGGAAAATTTTAGCCCCTAAAATTTTCCATGATCAACATGCAGACAAAAAATCAAAATTTTACCTTCCTGGTTTAATTTTGTATACAAATTTGGCTCACTTGGGCTCCTCATGAATCCATTGTCATGCATGTATTCATCAATTCTATTATACCATACACAATGTTCTTGTGTCAATCCATATAATCATTTATCTAATTTGTAAACTTTATCTTCCTGACCATCAATTCATATCCATGAGTTTGTTTCACATAAACCTCTTCTTCGAAAAAAGCCATTTAAAAATGTAGACTTAACATCCATATGATATATTTTCCATTTATTTTATGCAACAATAGCTAATACCATTCTTATTGTGTCAATTCTAGCTCCAGGTGCAAAAGTTTCAATATAATCGATACCACTTTGTTGATTGAACCACTTAGCTACAAATTTTTCTTTATGCTTTTCAATTTCACCTTCAGCATTCACTTTAGTTTTGTAAATCCATTTAACACCTATAGTATTCTTACATTCACACAAATCTACAAGTTCCCAAGTATTATTTCTTTCTATAGCATCAATTTCTTCAGCCATGGCTTTTATCCCAACTTTTTATTTTACAACTACATCAAAATTTACTAGATCATATGCAAGTAATGCAAAATTTGAAACTTGATCTATTTCATCATTATTCTCATACAATTCCTTTAAACTTAAAGTCTTCTGACCTTTAATTTTATTATTTTATGTAGCTACTGTAGGATTGGATTGATTACTTACCTCTCATCACGTTGTTTGTTGGCCACCATAACCTGATGGTTCGCCATGGTCTTGATTTTTTGTTGTTATGAACTGTAATGGATTGAATCTTGGTGATTGTTTTACTGAAGTAATTGCAGTATTTGTATATGGAATCTATTCACATTGTACCTTTTTCTTGTCTTCATTATCATCTCCATGAGATAATATATATCCCTTTGCAACATATTTAAATATGCTTCCATCCCAAGCATATTCGTACTTGAATTCAACATCTCTACTCATAATATATTTCTTGGTGATGGGATTATAATCTATATGTTTTAGACTTCTCATTGTATTCAATAATATACATTTCTCACTTTTGTCATCTAACTTCTTTCTCAATTCTTTAGGTACATGCGCATAACCAATGCATCCAAAAATTCTTAAATGAGATATATGACAACTCTTACCACTCTAGGCTTCCTCAGGAACTCGGTCATTCACGCTCTTAGTTGGACATCTGTTAAGAATATAAACAACACAAACTACTTCTTCTCCCCAATATTCATTTTGTGGAAGTTTTTCTTTCAACATACTTTGAGCCATATTCATAATAGCTCATTTTTTCCCTTCGGTTGTTCCATTTTGGTGTGGAGTATAAGATGTATTAAACATCCTTTTGATTCAATGTGATTGACAAAACCTGATGAAATCTGTTAGCATATATTCAACACCTCTTTCTTATCTCAAAATTTCAATATGATTTACACTTTCCTTTTCAATTGATAGTTTTAAATCTTTTAAATACATAAAATGCTTCAAATTTCTATTTCAGAAGATAAACCCATGTTTTTTTACTGTGGTCTTCAATAAAAATAAAAAATTAAGAATTAACATCCAATGAAGGTGTTTGCATTGGTCCACACAAATCTATGTAAACAATCTCCAATGTAGATTTCACCCTATACGAAATTCAAGATACAAATTTTTGTCTATGATTCTTTGCAAGTATACAACTTTCATACGATATTGTTGGTTGTTGAATATTGGGTAACCCTTTCACCATATGTTTCTTTTGAAGCAAATATAGACCACCAAAATCTAAATGACCCTATCTTGAATTCCATAACCAGGATTCATTGAAATTCTTAGTTTTATAAGCATTCAAGGAGTGAGACAATTCATTTCTCATTACAAGAGGAAACATCATGTTCTTTTTCATTTATACTCTTGCTATCATATACTTTCTTGGATATTTATCAATGATAGTACACACATTATTCTTGAAGAACACTCTATACATTTTCTCTGTCAGTTGTCCAATGCTCAACAAATTTCATTTTAAGCTAGGTACATAATACACATCATCAATTTCTCTTCTCTCACCATTTCCAGTATAAAAAACAATCACTTCTTTACCTTTAACACATACCTTATTATTATTATCTAGCTTGACTTCAAAGTAATTACTGATATCTATATTGGAAAAAAAATATTATTTTCGAGTCGTGTGATTGTTGCAGTCACTATATAAAAACCAAATATCATTTGAACATTTTTGAGTCATGTTACAATTCATAAACAATGGCTTCTAATTATATTCAAATTCTTCTGAGATGTGTGAAAATTGTTTACTAGCATATGCATGCCTCTTCAAACAATTGGTAGAAAAATGGCCATATATTTTACAATAATATCACTAAACTTTAGATTTATTATACCTTTTATTTCCTCGATGTGAGGTTCTATTTTTACTCCCTCTTAAATTAGAAGGACATTAGTAATATTTATCTTCTTGGTCATAAGTATATTTTGGATGTCTTTGATCAGCTACTATGTCACCTCTTCCTCTATTGCTCAATATTTCTCTACCTCTTCCTATATTAAATTGCATCTGAGTTTTGAAGGAATTATCCAATGTACCATCATCATATATTGATATCCTTGATTCATGTGCAATCAACAAACTAGACAACTCTTCAGATTTCATTTGACTTATGTCCTTAAACTCTTCTATCGATACAACAACCACTTCAAACTTATTTGGCAAACTTTGAAGGAGTTTCTTGATCACTCTCTTGTTTGAGAGGTATTATCCATACCGTCTCAATTGATTAACAACACTCATGACTTGAGTCATAAAAGCATCCACTGTTTCACTATCTTTCATTTTGAGATTCTCGAAATCTCTTCTCAAATTCTGGAACTAGATATTATTTACTTTTGATACACCGTGATAACAAGATTCGACAATTTCCCACACCTTATTCGAATATTTTTCACTTGATACTTAGGAAAATACCGCATCATATTCTAAGACTTGTTGAATAAGGCCAATATCTTTTTTTTCCTTCTTTTTTTTCTCTTTCAACAACATTCATTTAGGATTTGTATGAGTCATTTATGATTCTTGATGAGTAGGTTTTGGATACCCATCAGTAACAAATCCCAAAAGATGATAAGAATGAAATATTTTTCTCATTCGAATAGACCAAGAATCCCAAATTTTCTCAGTTAAAATAGGAATTGACAGAGTAGTATTGGTATTTTTCGCCATCTCTCATAAATAATTAAAAATATTCAGATAAAATTTAAAAGAACTTTTAAAATACACATTTTTTTTAAATGCCTTCCAAACCTTTTAAAAAATACCTTTTCAATAACTTTTAGTGGCCCTTTTTAAGAAATAATTTAAAACACCCTTTTATATGTTCAACCAAAAAAAGAACTAAACTTTCTTAAAAGAGCCTTTAAAAAAATAATACTTTTTGGAGCCCTTTTAAGAATAGCACTTTATGAATATGCCCCTTTAAAAATTTCATAACACCATGAGAAACTCGACTATTGAAATTCTTAGAATTTCAACACTAGCCCTTTGATTTTTCCTTTTAACAAAGAGATATTAAACTTGGTGAAACTATAAATCGCATGCAACAGATAAATTTCTAGTAAAAAAACCTAGGGAATTTTGACCAACGCTTTTCAATAACATATCTTGCGACATAGACGGGTCGCATTATTTCTAATGCATTTCTCATGAAATTGACCTGATTTCCTCTGTATCGCCACCCCTAGATCACTGTGACAACAAAGGGTCAATAACACGACTCTCGATCAGTAACAACATCGTCATTGTTGTTTCCTTACAGATCAATTTTTGATGGTTTTAATACTTTGTGAATAGTACACGACTCTTGCATAACTAAAAAATAAACTTTGCAACTTTGTAGACTGTGACTGCACCTCTTAAATATGTTCGGTCTTTGAAACATTGCTAAACCTCACTCTACTTTTAGAACAACTCTTCAAACAAACCCTCACAGGGTGTGCAACACAATACAGGGTGCAACACAATAGAGGGTATGCATCCTCATCAAAATTAGTCACACACATCACATTGAAATCTCAACAACATTCAACGCACACCTTAGTTTCATCCACCTTGTTTACGTTGACCCGACTTTGAACCCGTCTCTCCTTGGGGACTCCTTCCTAACACTATACCAAGATTACCAGATGAAATAAACTAAACACACATGAAATACAAATTGAAGCTACAGTTTCCATCTGCTCATGCAAATATGAAATTTGAGGGGGATGATCTTCTCTTCTGGTTCATCATTTCTATTTATTGCAAAAGTTAAGTCACTTGTATCAATTAAACAATTTGTTTTCTAGGTGGTGTTTCCCCTTCACATTCGAATCAATGTTTCCCTTTCAAATCTGAGAGGCCGAGTCAGTGTGATCGTAGGTAGTGGTGATTGTGGGGAATTGGTGGTGATGTGCAGTGAGGCAGCGGTGGTAGAAGACAAAATGCGATGAAGTAATTATTCTTACAACAAATTTCATTTTTCTAATTACTTAATATTTTTTTTTTTATAAATGGAAATTTAGATTTTTATGATTACTATTTAAAAAAAAAGGGATATTAATGAAATCCAACTAATTTTTTTGGTGATGTCATTAAATCTTGGACAGGTCAAGGGTTGGCTTTCTGGATTAGCATGTGTGTATATGCCACCTAGGCTATTATTGGAATTGTAATGGTTTTAGGAATGGTGGGTTATGCCATTCAATGACTTACTCTATACGAAATCATTGAGTCGTCAACTTGTTAGCAGGTCATAGTCTCTCCAGATTTTATTTTGGATGGGTGTGTTTTTCCGAAATGTATAGTATAGCTCTTACAAAGTGGACATGATATTCAAAGATGACACTTAATGATATTATGAGTTCCTTTCTATGATAATTAAATGGAATTGAAACAAAATTCCTATAAAATATTCATATAATACAGTTATAAGATTTTCATGTTAGAAAATTTTCTTATAGAATTACATGTTAGAAATTTTTCTTATAGAATTCCATGTTAGAAATTTTTCTTATAATATATTTATACTAGCATTATTTTAAAGCATTAATATGTGTTCATTGTTGCATTGATTAACATGATTTTTTTGGTGTTGCAACGTTATACTTGGCCAATGTTGGCTCCCATTAGATTTAATTTGTTATTTTGGACAAAGTGGTTGTATATATTGTTCATGGTGGCTAGGAATAGCATATGTTGGTTCAACACTGTCCACTAAAATTTTCAGCCATAAGTGATAGATAAATCGCTTCTAGTTTAAGTACAATCTACATTTGTTTAGTCATGTTATTCACTTTCCATCTCTCTTCCATTATGTCCGGGAATTCTTCCTTGTACTTACTTTTAAACTATATAGTCTAGTCCTCGTTGTATTAGGTGAAATTTTAGTTTTAATACCTCATGTCTCATAATAAAAAATGGAAACCATAGAAGGAAATACAAAAAAATCATGACTCTATACATGTTGACTACCCTTGCCACCATCATATATTCCTTAATTTTGGCAAGTGCCTGATCGAAGGTATCTACGTTGCTGAGATTATGTTTTTTTTTATGACCCATGTATATATATCCTTAATAGTTCCCTCAAGCAATATAAATACTAAAACAAAGGTAAATGCACACAATTCAAGTCTGAGTCCATGGGTGTAAGTTCAACAGTCCAGAGCAGCACAATTCTGCGATAAAAAAACTCCACTTGCAACAAAAGCTGTGAGGTGGTTTTCATCCTAACTAAGGAGAACAAAATCAATTTTCGAAGCTTGGATATGGAAAACCTACTGCATATTTTCCATATTTCAATCATATTAAAAGTTTTATATTATAGATGATATCAGTTCCACCATTGAGAGAGAAGAATGACATCCTACATCTCTTGCGAATGAATGACTTTTGGCTATTGTAATTTCGATTGTTTTTTTGGACAAACTGTAGGACCTGGATATCTAGAAACCTTGGGGAGTGGCATAATTCTTCTCTCCCTTGGAAAATCCAAGATTCCAATTTCAATATCTCATATTTCATCCTTATACTAATCCATATGTTTCCCTAACGGTCATATCTTCCATTATTTTTTTTTATTTTTTAAACGGTAATGTGTTATGCTTCGATACATCGGAAGAACTCTAGAGAGGTGGGAAAATTGTTCCAATGGTTCCTACACTCTCGGGAGCTTTAGAATCGCAGGGGAACATTCCATTTCCAGAAGGAACTGCAACAAGAGCAGGGGACGGTTCCAGGAGCTTCGAAGATAGGTTTTGTGGAGTTCAAAGCGTTCCCACAACTGACTTGACAAAAATTGGAAGGAATTTATTTTTTGGTGCCAAAAATATCCCTGGCTACTACTAAAATGACTCCCAAGCTTCCTTAAATGTTGGTTCATCAGACCTCCTTTTCACTCTGTCACTAAGTTTTGTTCTTTGATGTTGAGATCAATACAATTGAGAGCAATGAGTGGCTAACCCAGCGAGCAGTGGTTAAGGTTTGTTGTTGAGTGTTTGTTGTTTGATATTAGTTTTTCCCTTCTTGAATGAGCATATTCTTCTTCATCGTATCAGTAAGTGCCTTCACCAACCTTAGTTAGGAACATGTGCATTTTGTGTTTTGCATTATTTCTTTTCTGCTGGTAAACGATTACTTTTCCTACAACATTTTGTGGTTTGATTTTTTTTCTGGTAAACGATTAATTTTGTATTATTCTAGGTTAGATCTAGATATTAAAATAAGATAATATTACTAAAATTGGGGTTGGCATCATATGAAATTAATTACGTGAGGCTATGCCAGATTATGTTCGCATTTAATTATCTACATTTTTCTCTGTCAGTGATTTTGAATTTGATATTCATATAGTGTGTTATAGGTCAATTTGGGCATCATCACCGAAGACCTGGTCAAATTGGACATCATCCCCAGGACCAATAAGATAGGGTATATCATCCCGTTATATTTCAGTTGCTATAAGCCCTAATTGAAGAACATTTCATTCATGGCTTCTATTATGAGATTTCCAAGGTTTGAATTATATGTTATATGACCTACTCACTCACCAACACTCATCTCCAAATGACTAAATACATTGTAGTGCCAAATCCTCCATGCAAGGGTGCACTGTAGTGCACTTCCCGATAATCAAAGGTGTGCTGGTCACTTAGGAGAGGAATTTTCATTGTTCCGTGAATCTCCACATGGTTAGTGCCTTCTAGAAGATTCCATATGTGTCAATCTTTGAATCCAAGTGTCCATTTAACACCTATGAACTTGGAAACATGTATTGTCCATTATTAGAAAGTCATTTATTGAGAAACTACCATCAGTTTCCCTATAGATTGAGCAATCATCCTAGTGCTAGAAAAGGAAGAAATTTGGTTATTTTATGTTGTTGGATTATCACTTGATAAGAGAGTAAAAGTATGCATATGCTTCTAGGATAATGTTAGATGTGATGAGGTTGGAATGAAGCTAGAGCAAGACTCGATCTAACAACTTCAGCTGGATTGAGAGTGACGACAACAACGACATAAGGAGAAGGAGAAGCGAAAGAATCACAATTAGGCTCCTTTCCCAATTTGTATATCTGCATGTTTTAGAGAAAGTGATAGTTATTCTTTCCTATGTTGTTCCAAGTGATAAACCCCACACTTAGGCAATTTGTTTCATCTATAGATCACAATTATGTATAACAAATTGGTGACTCCACTGGGGAGTATCCTACCATTACTGGTGTTATTTTCCTATGGTTATCCTCATCTGTAGCATCTACTTTCTATTATCAGTCATTTGAATGAAAAATTTGCATTAGAAGTGTGTCAAGTTGTTTGCTTTTCAGTCTTAGCTGCACCTAATGCAGTGTTGGTCAACAAAAAGTGCATTGCAGTGCACTGTCTCCCACTCAGGTGTTCTCTGCAATGCACTGTATCCCCTTAGAAACTGTGTTACCCCCTCAACCAACCAAATTCCATCAAAATTTTTCTTTTCTTTTTGTTTCAGCCACTTGTTTGTTGTATTCTCAGATGTATGATACCTCTTAGAGACCAGTCAATTTTATTGTTCTTCCTCCTTTGAAAAGTAAATTTGTTCAATGTTCCATTAGAGTTTTTCTTTACCATTGGAAAATCAAATTCAAAGTATTTCAATTTTGCATTAGATCAATTCTCTTTTCGCAAAGGAAATTGTTATTCCATTCCTCATTTCCTGTAGGAAAATTGTAGTTATGTTCTTCATTTTCCTAAGATAAATTTTTGTTTTATTCCTCGTTTCTCATAAGAAAACACTTTTTTGATGGATTTGTGCATTTGCTTCCTTTCATTCATTTACATTAAAGTGAGCTGAAAAGAAAAACATGCATGTGCATATAGTGAATTGTGTTGCATAGGAATAAGTTAGGAAAGATGCATTTAGTTTGTGCTCTCTATTGTATGCAAGGGACTAACTGCGTTATAGTTCCAAATCCTCCATGCAAGGGTGCACTGCAGTGCACTTCTTGACACTCAAGGGTGCATTGGTAACATAGGAGTGGAATTTTCATTGTTCCGTGAATCTCCACATGGCTAGTGCCTTCTAGATGAGTCCAGATGTGTCAAAATTCAAATCCAAGTGTCCATCTAACACCTCTAAAATTGGAAACATGTCTTGCCTATTATTATAAATTCATTCATTGAAAAAATACCATCATTTTCCCTATAAATAGAGCACTCATCCTAGTGTTAGGGAAGGAAAATTTTTGGTAAAGTTATGTTTTTCGATTCTCATTTGATAAGAGAGTGAAAGTACTGATACACTGCTGGGATAATGCTGGATGTGATGAGGTTTGAATGAAGCTGAAGAAGGTTGAAAACAAATCGATCCATTGGTTGTAATCTTCCCCTTCTACTCTTTAATAAATATTGTTGTTCATTTTCCCATATATATGCCTCTATTTCTTGTGCAATGTATTGTTGAATGATGTATGTATTTCAAATCAAATAGATTTGATTTGAGTAAGATAAGTAGATATCTTGTATATTTCATGTTTTTTGTTGTTCTCTATTTTTGTTCGCAGGAATCGATCTAGCAAGTTGATTTGGATTGAGAGCAACGACAACAACAACATAAGGAGAAGGAGAAGAAAAAGAATCACAAGTAGGCTCCTTTCCCATTATCTATATCTGATTGTTTTAGAGAAAGTTATAGTTATCCTTTCGTCTATTGTTCTAAGTGATAAACACCACACTTAGGGAATTTGGCTTATCCATAGATCACAATTTCATATAACAAATTGGCAAATCCACTGGGGAGTATCTTATCATTATTGGTGTTATTTGCCTCTTTGTATCGTCATCATTAGCATCTACATTTTTTTATCAATCATTTGAATGAAAAAATTGCATTAGAAGTGTGTCAAGCTACTTGATTTTCAATCTTAGCTGCACCCAACACAGTGTTGGTCAAGACACAGTGCAGTGTAGTGCATTGTCTCCCATTCAGGGGTGCTCTGCAGCACACTGTCCCCCCTTAGAGACTGCGTTCCCCCTCAGCTAACAAAATTCCATCAAAATTTGTCATTTCTTTCAGTTTCAACAACTTTTTTGTTGTATTATCAGTGTCTGATACCTCTTAGAGACCAGTAAACTTTTGTGTTCTTCATCCTTTTAAAAGTAAATATATATAATGTTTCATTAGTGGGTTTCTTTATCATTTGAAAATCAAATTCAAGGTATTTCATTTCTGCGTTAGATAAGTTCTATTTTCAGAAATGAAATTGTTGTTTCATTCCTCGTTTACTGTAGGAAAAATTTAGTTCCATTCTTCATTTTCCTAACAGAAATTGTTGTTTCATTCCTCGTTTCTCATAAGAAAACACTTGTTTGATTTATTTGTGCATATAGTTTCCTTTCATTCATTCACATTAAAGGGAGCTAAAAAGAAAAACATGCTCGTGCATATAGTGAATTGTGTGTGTTACATAGGAACAATTTAGGAAAGCTGCATTTAGTTTGTGCTCTTTTGTTTTTGCTCAAAAATTGATTGCTCTTTCACTTAGTAGCTAGGATTTTCATTGAAAAATATAAATTGAAAATTTTGCTTATCATTTAGTTTTAATTTTTAGGAATTTCCATCACATCATGCTGTGAACCTCAAAGACAAAATTTTAAACAAGATCAACATAGAATTTACATCAATCAACCTAAGAAAGCACTGGAACATTAACGATAGCATTTAGAAGGTCTAGGCTAGAGATGTGTTCCGACATCGTTAAACATAGCAGTTGTCGCTAACTTTTCTGTGATACATTCCATTTGTGATACCTCACTCCATGTATGTAATTATATCAGAGCTCGTCCATGTACCTTCTGGTATATAGGGCGTTTTTCTAGTAAGAAAAGTATAAGGGGGTACTCTCATTGTGAAATTTCGCATTAGATAGTGCTAATACGGACTTGGGCTTCCACGTACGTTCAGGTATATTTGGGAGGACAACTTTAAGTTGCTATGAATCCATAAGTAATTGAGTCAACCGCCTTATAACTTGTGATACACTGAACACAACATTCAGGTAAATTTCCTGCTCGTACTTCTTGGTTCAGTAAGAGGTATTTTGCAGTTCATAATTACTTGGTAAATGTTTTGCCTAGAATTAAACTTTTATTTTGTTTGTTTTTTTATTAATAAAATAAATCAGTCATTGTGGAATAAGAACATCCCTTTCCCCGCCGTTTGTGTAGAATAGCAGTTAAACCACATTTACCATCGGAAGCCATTTCTGGTCAGCGAGGGCGATATCGTTCTACCGAAACCAGTACTATCAGTACCTTTGGTGTGTCATCATCCTCACATATACCAAAGTCATCTTGAGTTATTTATACAAATCCCAGTTCATATACTTTTGTCGAGATGGTGTCCTCACATCTACATGTGGTTACAATCTATCCAATCAGTGAGACCATCCCTCCCAAACCCAATGTTGTTCAACTGGAATTTCATCCAGATATTGTCGTTCTTTTACTAGAACATCTAGATCTCGAAGTCCAACAACCAAATTTTGTTCCTGTATCAGTCACTCCACAGTCAATTGTAGCCATTGAGTCTCCCATATCACGTATTCAACCACCTGAAATATATCTCGAGCCTCGTAGCAAAGTCCTTCCACCTGGTTTAATTTTGATTGAAGAAATACCATAAGACGAAACACCTTCAACTCCAACTCTTTTTTTTTTTGGGGGGGGGGGATCTTTATCTTTACAAGTCTTTTTCTTAATCACCTCACACTGCTTTCTTTGATCCTGTGTCAATTCGAGTTCTCGTAGATCCTATAGGGTATATATTGGGTCATATGAACATGGTTGAGTCATCATATTTAGCTAGACCATATATTACAGTTGCGACAACATCTAATATTGCTACCCTGTGGATGTTCACCACATCACTAGAGTCACATATATATGGGGGGGCCTCTGTTCCACCTGGTTACCAATATTTATTTGGAACCTTATCTGGTGCATACTCAAACCCATGAACTTCACCAATGTCATCATCTGGTATTTTATCTAGTACATCTCTAATGAGTATTGAATGACTTGATCCTTTATATACATCTTTAATGCAATATAAAGCTGGTCCATCTGGGTATATTCCATCCAGTACAATCTCAACTAGACTCCCGACATTTGGAGAACAATATATTCCATCTTATTATACTCCTCATGTTGGGGGGAAACCCATGGTCACCCATTTTGACAGTACTACTTCATTATATGTTCATCTTAATAATAATGTTGGAATGATTTTTTGTTAGTGGAAACCTATATTTCCCACTCAACCACAAATAGTTGTGCATTCATATCAATTGGTCTAAATTGTTGCACCCACATATACTCCACTTATTAATACATACTTACCCATGTTACAGGATCAAAGTGTTGTACCTCAACCGTCTTAGGTGGGTCCTTCAACCCAATACCCTAAAGTATTGGCCTCTCAGGCTCCAAATCCTTCGGCTGGTTTACAACAACCACCTATATCTAGAATTATTTATTCACAAGTTGGATTACCCTATTATGGGATGTGACAGGAAAAATCGGATTTTACCTATTCACAATCGGGTCCAAGCTATTCTAGTGTGTGCTATAATATTGGTGGACAGACACATTGGCAGCCACAAGTGAAAATGCCACAACATTCATTCCAACAACAAGCAACTTACCAAGGCTTTGGTCAACAAAATCCTTAAGCGTTTTCTTATCAAAACAGGCCCTATATGGGTTACTAGCAACAAATTCCTTATGATGGTGCTCAAAGGCATGTTTCTCAAGCAATTCCATCATACCTTGGCTATTCTCAACCTGACTTAAATCGATAGTTTCCCCTTTGTTGCAACTTTAGAATTACCCGATTTAAATTGGCTTACCAATGATCCAATCAACTATGCTACTTGGTGGCCGATGATACCACATAAATTACCATCTGATATTCCTAAGTTCAATGGTAACCCTAAGGAAGACCCTTTGACACATGTTATGACTTATCATTTGTGGTGTTCATCCATATCCTTAAATGGTGACTCTGTTCGACTACATATTTTCCAGTGTACGCTCACTAGTCGGGCTACGAAGTGGTACATTGAGTTACCACGAGCTTCATTTGATAATTTCACCGCCTTAGCTACTACCTTTTTGACCCACTTCCAGTTACTCATACGATATGAAATTGGAATGGAAATATTGACCAATTTCAAAAAGAATAATGCTACTCACATTTCTGATCATATTCATGAGTAGCGTCGTCATCGTATAATGGTCAACACATTTGTTCATTATCAACTTCTTGCTGAGTGGTTCATTAAGTCCTTGCTGCTATCTATCACTGAGGATGTGGCTAAGGGTGGCTTCGTCACTGAAGAGCAAGTCATTTCTCTCACCCAGTACTTAGATTTGATTTATACTCAGTTTGGCACAATCTATGAGAAAATTCCCAATGCTCCGCAATCTAATTTTACTATTCCTCCTCCATCTAAGGACTTTCATGCCAACGATGGTATGATCGGTACTACAAGAACACATCACTCTACTGCATATTATCTTGCACCTTCTTCCGAAATTCATGTTGTGTCGTCTGACAAAGGAAAAAGTGACAAGAAACCGAGAAGTAAGAAAAAGGGGAAATCAAAGAAAAATCAAAATTCAACCCCGCAGGAATGATCATCTTATAAAAAAACTGGAAAAAATCAGAAACCTCGTTACCCTTGCATAATATGTAATGAGTATTACTTTGTTCGATAATGTCCTCACCGCGTCGAAGTCTCAAAATTTATTAAGAATTTGAATGCACGCACTGCGTTGACAGATCCATTTTCGAATCCAGACACAAATATGGTTGCTACGGATCTAGATTCTAGTTCCCAAGTGCTTATACTATCTATCACGAAGCAAAAACCTGATATTTTGGTGTCAACGCATAATAAATATTATGGTAGTCAGGCTACTGATCAACCTACTACCTCGACCATGAATCCATCCACATCATATATTTCCTCAACTGTTATTCATGAGTCTACAATAAAGCCACTGAAGGGTGTCATTCTTAAATCGAAATTCAATCCTTGAGCCCGAGCTGCTCAAAATTATAATATAGTTGAATATTTGGCTCAATCCCCTTTAGCAATGTCAACGCTTGAGATACTTCAAAAATTTCCCTCCCAAAAGTAGGCTTTGTTGTCGGCAATTGGTGGAATCGATCCAACAGATTCCAATATTGTAGTCTTAATCATATGGGCTATGTGCCAAAATTACCAGTATAATTATCATTCTCTATCCAAGTAAATGTTCTAAATCAACTTGTTCATCATACTATTATTAATGAGGAAGAATGTACCTACATTATCTCTCTAAACTGTTGGAATTCACTTGGCTCATCGCGCCTATCTCAATCACCTACGACGTTCAAATATTTTGACAATCGTACATATAAGCCTGGTGATATCATCAATAACCTGCATGTCAAACTAGGGGGTGAAATAGTAACTGTTGAATTTGAGGTCGTTGACAGATTCCTTGACTACAACATTTTACTCAGAAGGTCATGGGTTTACGCTATGACTGTGATCATCTCTACATATTTTAGAATTATTTCCTTTCCTCAAAAAGGTGTTATTACAATCATCAATCAACTCCCTTTATTTTCCTCCAGTTCCCAGGTAACTAGAAGCGTTCCATTAGTTCACACACCCCAACTAGCACTTCAAAACATTGGTGTAGGAATCTTAAAGGATTCTGCCCTAATGGGAACCTTTGCATTACCGTATCCTACTATGTGGGCAGAAATTGCAATAATAGCGACCTGATACATGATATATTCCACTCCATTTGGCTTAAGGAAGATTACAAATTATTCTGAAGTTGTTACGTTGGATGGATTTCTGCCACCCAACCCAATTTAGCTGGCATAACAATCAATCTACATGGCTTGGGTGGCGAATTTGAAGTCATCGTCGTCAATCATTTGGGTTGATCGTACATTAGATTTTGGTACTCCATCTGATCCTTTTTCATCCACTTTCTTGACTGATGAGAGCATTGTGGAATCCATGATGTCAGAAGGAGAACCATGGGAATATCAACATCATTGTTCCCATCTTCAGGATTATGAAGAAGATAATATTATTGAACTATATCACCCATCAATCAAAACTTTCCTTTCAAATGATTTTTCACATTAATACAATTGAATCTGAGTGAAACTAATCAAATATTGAAGAAACCATTTCTATCGATATTTGGACCAAACCTGGCATTGTAGAAAAGATTCATGTCGACGTGTCTTGTTCTCCATTACAACTTGAAACTTATTGCTCTCTATTTCAAGAATTCTGAGATATATTTTCTTCGTCTTAAAAGGAAATTCTAGGCATAGATACTAGTATCATTGAAAAAACCATTAAAATATACCTTGAAGTCAGACTGGTACGTCAACGTCTTTATCCTTTTCATCCGAAGAAGGTTGTTCCCATTAAAGCAGAAGTTGAAATACTTTTGTGTGCTAGTTTCATTTACCTTGGTTCGCTAACTGATTGGGTTTCTATTGTTCATGTTATGAATAAACAACAAACAATCAGAGTGTGCGTAGATTATTACGATGTCAATATTTATTGTCTAAAAGACAACTATCATACTCCCTTTATCGACCAGATTATTGACGATTGTGTTTGATGTGAAATATTTTTGTTCATGGATAGATTTTCTCGCTACAATAAAATCAATATCCATCCAGAGGACCAGTCTAAGACAACATTCATCTGTTCCTGGGACACAATCTCCTATTGTAAATGCCCATTTGATTTAAATAACGTTGGGGCAACATTTTAGAGAGAAATGGATTATGCTTTCAATGACATCAAGGGCATTGTTCAACCTTATCTAGATTATTTACCCACGTATTTGAGAGCAATATTTCTACGTTTCTGACACTACAAAATATGCCTCAATCTACATAAATGTGTGCTTTTTTTTGGTTCTGGTGGTTTTCTAGGATTCGTAGTCTCAATAGAAGGAATTAAAATAAAACCACTGAAGGTCTAGGCCATTCTTGATTTTCCTGTGCCATCAAATTTTCTTCAGTTACAGAAACTTCAAGGAAAGTTAACTTCCTAAGGAGGTTCATACCCAACTACGTCGAAATGGAAAAAGAATTTACTCGACTCTTGAAAAATGGGATTCCCTTCCATTGGGATAAGGTTGTGCAAGCTTCCTTTTATGTTGTCAAGGATACACTTTTTCGGGCATCATTATTGTATCCCCCCAATTATCATAGTGATTATTTCTTATATATTGTCGTGGCCGAAATGACCATTGCTATGGTATTGGTACAAGAATAATATGGGATAGAACATATGATATATTATTTGGGTCATAATCTCAACGATATGGAAGTGAAGTATTCATACGTCGAAAAGCTCGCCTTGGCGGCCATTCAAGCTATCCAAATATTTCTCTATTATATCCTGTTCTGGAAGACCATTGTCATTTCGAATTGCAACCCCATGACATACATTCTGTCACGTCAATTGATGGGGGGAAAACATTCAAAATGGATCATCATTTTATAGGAATTTGATTTGGAATTTATCAAATCCAAGTCAAAGAAGTCTTTAGTTTTGGTTGAGATTCTCTGCGACCATGCCACTTATAGTGTTGCTAATACATCAGAACCATAAATTCCTAATGAGTCTCTATTTCTGATCGGATCATTTGATCCTTGGTATGGGGATTTTATCATTTATCTTCAAACCCATACTTTTGGACTTGATACCTCTCACTCTTAACAACGATGTATTCGATACCATGCCAAATATTATCTGATCGTCAGTGATGCACGTTATCGTTGTGGTGTCCATATGATTTTGAGGTGCCTCACCCATGAGGAGGCCGAAAATGTTTTAAATTTTTCTCATGTTGGGGCTAGTGGTGTAAACTTGTCTAGATACACTACCGCGCAGAAGATACTGTGCGCCGATTATTTTTTGCCTACCATATTTCATGATTGCATCCTCACGGTCAGAATTTGTCATGCATGCCAGATATTTGATCGTAAAATATGAAAACTGCTAGCGCTGTTGCATGCTGTTATCGTTGTGGGACCATTTGCAAAATGGGGAATTCACTTCATGACCTGCAACCCTCATTTGTCTGGGGGGCATGGTTATATTATTTTTGCAGTAGATTACTTTACCAAGTGGGCCGAAGTGACTGCTACATTCAATAACATAGGTGCAACAACTACATTATTCTTTTTCAGTCATTTCATCTCACGGTTTGGTGTTCCACAGGCTATAGTCATAGATCATGGTAAGCATTTTCGAAATCACATGATGAATGAGTTGACTACCAAATTAGAATTTTCACATGATAGTTCTACTCCTTATTTTCCACAATCCAATGGACAAGTTGAAACTATTAACAATATTCTTAAGCAAATTCTTCAATGAATGATATGAGTTCATAAACGAAATTGGAACTTGATCATGTACTCGACTCTGTGAGCATACCAAACCTCGGTGAGAAATGCAACCGAATTTTCCCCCTTTCAATTGGTGTATCATATGGAAGTTGTCTTTCCTATCCAATGTGAAATATCGTCATTAAAACTCATTGTTGGCTTGTTACCTCACACCTACTTTGAATAAGCACATCTTTTTAACCTCATCCATATTGATGAAACGCGTCATGAAGCCACGTTGGTCAACAAAGCAAATAAGAGACGAATCAAGGTGCAATACGACCAACATGTCCAGCCTCACATATTCTCAGAGGGTGACCTGGTCTTAATTTATGATCAGTGAGATGATGTAATAGGTACAGGAAAATTTTAGCTGTTATGGCATGGCCCCTATATTTTCAAAAGCGTTCTCGCTAAGGGCGCCTACTAGTTGGTAGATTATGATGGAATTCCATTGCCGCAGCCCCAAAATGGGTTGTATCTCAAACGTTACTATTCTTAAACATGAGCATAGTAAACTGTTGTATTATATTGTATATATTATTTTGATTTTCATTTACTGTCTTAGTTTGTTTTCTAGAGTTTTCTTGAAGTTAGTAATCCACTTTACATTTCATCGCATATGCCCAAATATTTGGAACCATTCATTGGGTATGTTGATGGTGCTAGTCATAGTATGTAGACTCTATCCTCTACAGCGTGGGACATTTTTTCTCCGAATGGTGAGTTAGTGAGTTTTCAAGGGATTTGTATCAGTCGATCTACAAACAATATCACTGAGCATAGTGCATTTGTCAAACCTCTCTCTGATGCCATTTCATGTGGTGTTAACCGCATCATCATTAGGTTAGGCTCACAACTTGTTGTACTACAACTTACTAGTGTTTATACTGTCAGAAATCCAAGACTGCATCATATGTTCCTAAGAGTTCGAGTTTTGGAAAGACATTTTAATTTCATTCAATATCAACACATTTCCAAAAACTTGAACACATTAACTGATTCCTTAGCAAATTATGTTATAAACATACATTTGCAACATATGTAAAGACATATTTTCAATTCACATCACATAATTGAATATGATTGTGCAATAAACATAGGAAAACACTGAAAAAAATAGATAGATAATTATAGGTTTTTCCGAAAAAAATTCCCAAGACACATTGGTCATCTAACCCCAAAATGTGTGCAAAAATTCAAAGTAAACTAGTGATGCTCGTGATAACAAGCTATTGATCTAGCTATCCTACAAAATAACCGCATCCAACGGTTAGGAACACCAATAGTGTGGCACTACAGTCTCATGGGTAACTCTTCGATCCAGCAATCCAGAATCCTAAGATTCAATCCATCTATGTGCTTATGTATCTCAACAAGAGTCTCGGTCATATCTAAATCCTGAAGGACTTCTCTCCTGACAACCCTCTCTACTCGATCCTCTTCTCTCTACTCTGGCTGACCCACTAGTCGAACTAGAGCTACATCTACATAAATCAAATCTTTATTTTAGTCTTGGGAAGCATCAAAATACAAAAAATGTATAAACCTTAGAAAAATAAAAAAAACATGGTCAAAACATTCTTACCAATTTCACCCCATTGAGCGTCGTCTGGTAGAATCAAGTCTTGATCTCCTCGGAAGTCTACGCCTACATATGCATAATCATTGATGGAAATCATCTTTCATTGAAACCAAGAAAATAATGTAGTAGAAAGTACAATGGTCGACTGACTAGTATGTCTAGACATTAATTCTACCCATCTTTGCATATGTGGATCTCTACGACCAAATATACCCAGTGTAACATGCTAGGGTTGCATCAATGGAATCCTCTCTAAGGCGAAGGAGATCAGGATCAAGCCATAGTTGAAATTCTTCTTCCTTCCTCCCTTTGCCTTGGTCAGTTGTTCTTTCAACTGGAAGAGGACAACTTCATCCCAGGTAAATAATGTTGGTTCCAAACACTTCAGTGCATACTGCATATATGATGTGTTTGCCACATATAGTGTAGCAGAATCGGCAAGCTTTGCGATAGTGAATATGATGGTCCTCAAAGGTAAATCACGTACATCATGGGTGTTTATTTCCCCATCCTTACTAGGTCCAGTCCCTGGATAGAAGTGTTGTAGTATGTAATCTCTCATTTTCTCTCCTCCAAGAGCATATCCTGAAAGAGAAATGGGTGAACCTCACCTCGATAATCCTATGAGAAAATAAATTTCCTCCACTAATATTGGGACCAATTTGTCCCCAATGTGAAAATCCTGTATCACTGGATCCCATGAATGAACAAGGAACTCCAATATTTCCATTTTCTGCCTCATACCCGACAATTTGAAGTACTTTAGCGACCCACAATATCTAAGGGCTCTTACGGTACTCGGATCGTTTAGGGTGATCATATTATGTTCTTCATGCTCTCTTTCCTTCCATGTAATCATCATTTTGATCTAATGAATACCTGAAACATAAGCATAAGACTCATTAGGATCCATCTCATGCAAAAAACTTGGGAAATTTTGGCACATATAGAGAAAAAAAGAATGGAAATTGTGTCCAACGCACTCGAGGTCAAGGGACAGAGCATTGCAGTGCATCTGGCCTTGAATTTTAGTGCACGACAACGCACCTTTCGACATTCAAGGGTGTGTTTCCCTCTGAGCATAGTATATTTATCCGAAGGGGCTCAAAACCCTAAAAAATTACCATGAAATGCAATGAAAATGAAGTTAAAACAAAGAGAAGGTTTATAGCTCCAACCTGGATCGAACAGTGAGGAAAATGTTCCATAGAATCTATCACAATCAATTGCTGAAGCTTGGGGGAAAAAATGGTTCAGAGGTCCTAATTTTCAAATGGTAACTTTTGAATGGTAAAAAATATTTTAATTAGTCAATTTTATTATTTCAAATCATATTTAATACTCTTACTATGGTTTTCATTCATTTTTGCTATGGAATTGGTATTTTAAATCCATTTGATGGTTTTCTAAACAGGTTTTATAGCTGATAAAACAGATTAGTCATGCACGCTTATTCAAGAATGATTTGACCACAAAGCATACTTTTATCCTTATTTTTGAGCTTTGATAAAAATGAAAAAGGACTTGAAGAGCACTTTTGTCTCTTTTTCGAGCTTTGATAACAGCGAAAAAGAACCCCTGGAGTCTTCTTTTAGCTCTTTTCAGACTCTGATAATGTGAAAATATTGTCAAGCACTTGTCCTTTTAAGCTCGTGAAAGTAAATGAAACAATATCTACTCACTATAAGTTTTACCCTTTTTCCGGACCAAGATAAATTATTTACGAAAAAGGAAAACCTTAGTCGAACATGGCTAAGAGGTTTTCTCAAGTATCATTTTACATTTTTTCGGACCTCAATGAAAAATTTACGAAAAAGGACTCATGGATTTTTTTTTCCTCTTTTTAAAACACTCTAAATATGAAAAAGGACTGGGTTGTCACTATCGTTAGGCTCGTTAAAACATAAATTAGCAATGAACTTGTTGATCATGGTAAGAATCGAGTTTCATTTATTTCTAGACTTGTTAAATTATTAAATAGAAATGCATTCATCCAAAAGGTTGAATTATAGATCAAGCATATGTTACCCTTCTCAAGCTTGTTAAATAATAAAGAGGTACTGGTTGACAAATGACCAGGAAAATTTTGGAAAAATAATATAACACTTTATGGTAGCAGGTCTCTCTTGAACATGAAACTTTCACTCCATCATCGTGACCCTTGGGTTGGGTAATATTCTTTACGGTTCATCATACCTTCACTTTGGTTTTGGGTTAATGCTGCCAAATTATCTCATGTCGCTGATATGTTCAAGAGAAGTCATTCAATAAATCCTCATCCTTCTGCAATACTAATAAACCTTCATTTTCATGACAGTCATCCCTGGACATTTCTATATCAAGTCACATTTTCTCTCCGAAAGAATTAACTCTCGTTTCACAATAAAGTTGCTTCATGTCGACATCATCTCATCATCCATGAAGCTTACTTATAAACATCTTTGATTACCTTGAGGCTTGTTACATCATCGACAAGTTTCTCACTTTTGGACATTTGACTGAAATATTTTTTTTGTCGTTCAACATCAAATCATCTATTCATGCCTTTCAAACTGTACTGTAGTACCTGGAGATCCATTAACATGAATGGTGGTTTTCTCGCATTTGTTAACAGCTCACATCATTGGCTGGTAATCAAACGATGCCTTACCATGTGCAACTTCAAATCATATATTTGCATGGTTAGACTTGTACCTGAACGATCGAGTGAAGGAGATAAGAAGACGTCGGATCTAGTTTCATCCATTTGGGTTGTGATTTCAGGATTGCTGTACACATCATTTGTATGATGAATTTACATATAGATCGTCATCTGAACATGAGCCTATATCTGTAGCCATATTTTTATTGGGCAACATTCCAACGTAGAAAACTTTCTGAACTATTTACATGCTATTAGATAGTTTATGTGCTGACCATGGGAATGCCTCCCTCAGCAATTCGTGATCAGGAAGAAAAATATCATGATGTAATGTATTGTAAGATTGATGCAGGTCACCATCCACTTTAGTTTCGGCTCATCACATCATAAAGCATCTCATCCAAATACTCTTATTATTTTGACTTCATACTTTAGGGGGTAGTTTTTATAGGGTCAATTTGGGCATCCTCACCCAAGACCTGGTCAAGCTGGACATCATCCCCAGGACCAAAGAAATAGGGTCTATCATCCCATTATATTTTAGTTTCTATATGCCCTAAGTGAAGAACATTTAATTCATGGCTTCTATTGTGAGATTTCCAAGGCTTGAAGTATACACTATATGACCTACTGACTCACCAACACTCATCTGCAAGGGACTAACTACATTTTAGTGGCAAATTCTCCATGCAATGGCACACTGTAGTGCACTTCTCAACACTCAAGGGTGCGTTGGTCACCTGGGAGGAGAATTCTCATTATTCCGGGAATCTCCACATGGCCTGTGCCTTCTAGAAGAGTCCATATGTGTCAAACTTCGAATCCAAGAGTCTATCAAACACCTCAGAACTTGGAAACATGTCTTTCCTATTATTAGAAAGTCATTCATTGAGAAAATACATCTAGTTTCCCTATAAATTGAGCACTCATCCTAGTGCTAGAAAAGGAATAATTTTGGTAAAGTTATGTTGTTGGATTATCACTTGATAAGAGAGTGAAAATACTGATATTCTGTTGGGATAATTCTAGATGTGATGAGGCTAGAATGAAGCCAGAGAAGGAATTGATCTAGCGACTTGAGTTTGATTGAGAGCGATGACAACATCGATAGAAAGAGAAGGAGAAGCAAAAGAATAAAAAATAGGCTCCTTTTCCATTTTGTATATCTACTTGTTTTAGAAAAAGTGATAGTTATTCTTTCCTTTGTTGTTCTAAACGATAAACACCACACTTAGGGAATTTGGTTTATCCGTAGATCACATTTCCAAATAACATAGTGAATTAAATTTTAAATTCATTTTAATATTTGATAAAATATTAATTTCCATGCCATGCATAAATACCTTGACATGATTCACATCATTTGAAAATATATATATATATATATATAACCAATTTTGACATATCATTACAGTTGATATGAGTTCCACCATTAACACAGAAGCATGACATCCTACATCTCTTGTTAATGAATGAATTTTGCCTATTATAATTTCAGATTTTTTTGAGGGGAAAGTGTAGGAATAGGATAAATGAACTTGGGGAGTGGGGCCAATTATTATCTCCCTTGCAAAATCCAAGATATCAATCTTAGTATCTTTTATTTTTTCCTTATGCTAATCCAGATGTGTCCCTTACTAGCATCTCTTCCATGATTTTTTTATTTAGCGGTAAATATTTATGTGAAGCATGAATTCTCAGTTTCGAGAGAAAACCAGCTCTGGTCGGTCATTCAAACAATTGGTTTTGTTTGAGTTTGTTCTCCAGGTTGATATGGAGACCCCACGCCAGAATTAGAAAATCACGAAATGAAGACCAAAATAGGGTACGAAGACCAAGCCAAGGTCAGATATAAATTTGACAAAAAAATTTACATGTGTTTGTTTTTCAAATTACCATGTTATATATAGATTTACAACAGTCATTTAATTTTTTTGTTTGATTAAAAGTTTGTGTTTTTTCTTATCAATTCTAGCGTAATTATAAAATAAAATAAAACCAAGTAAAATAATAAATATACACATTAAAATATATATATATATATATATTGAATTATGTTAATTAGCCAATGATATAAGAAAATTATGTATAGACATTGTTTAAATAATTTCAAATCTTTTGCAAGCCATGTTGATTTAATCTCCAAAAATTTCAAATTAGCATGTTCAAATCCATTAGTTCCAATCTAGAGCAATTGATATCAACTTTCAACATCATAAGTTGATTGAAAAATACCTTAAAAATAAATAAATAAATTTAAACTCACTTTTACTTTTAAATAGTGATTTTGGAGGATTTTAATGTTTCAACCAATAATCATATAGAATGTATCAATTTTAAATACTTTCATTATAGTTTAACATTTAAGGACAAATCTCTTGCTCAAGCATCTCAAAATTTGAAAGCTCCAAACCTTAGCTAGCATCCCAAAATTTGAAAGGTCCAAACCTAATTATGAATTTTCATATTCAATTATGAATTTATAGAATGCATAGGAGTCATGGTAATTTTCCATTTGATATTTCTATTTCCAATTATTAAATACATCCATTTTATAAAAAATGTTATCTATCATGAGTGTATTTAAAAAAATTATGTGAAAAATCTCAAATCAAAACAAAAAATTGTTATGTCACTTTTATTATTTTTATTGAATAACTAAATGACTTGTTCAATCTAACTAATCCCGTGAGTTTCAAACTTAGGGTGTATGTTGTGGGATTTCATGATGTGAATTAAGAGAAAGAGAAACTTTTTCTAACATGCCCAAAAACCCATAGTCTAGGTAGTGAGTGCAGAACTTGTGTTTATATTAGAGTATATAACCACCATGCAATATGTACTTATCTTGGTCTCACCCGACAAGTTTAATTATATAGACACCAATAATGACATACATATTTTAAATTTTCTAGTATTTGGGAGTTAAAAATTATAATATAGTTACTTACCCATCAAATTTAACCATTGTGGCTCAACATCCTCACAGCCACCATTTCATTGTATTCCCCACTCATAAGAGGAAATAGTCATTGAAACTCGTGCTACAACTTTATTTGGTTCCAATTTATGCGGTTTATCTCTTATGGGTGATTTCCCACCTCTCTATCTATAGTATTTCATGATAATTTTTCAAAATCTATAATCAAATTAAGTTAAACCACTCCTTCCAGAACCAAAATGGATGGGAATATAGGCTTCTTGATTTTTTTATTTATGTGAGCATGAACATTGTAGGAATTTCCTTAGGATCCATATGGGCCATGGTTATTCATATTTTATAAAATAAATTTAGAATGGAAAAATTTAGGTGTCAATTACAACATTTGTTTCACAAACATTTCATTTAGTTCTCTTCTCTTATGTGAAGTGAAATTACAACATTCATTTATATGATTTTTCATATTCATATTTTGGCATGGATAAACGGAACCAATTGACTGCATAGGAAGGCAATGTTCTAAATAAAACGTTATCGAAACAAGCGAATTATACCTATATCACACATAATTATCACAATATACCATACTCAATGTATCAAGTACAAAACTAATTTTACCAGTGATATATTATGTCCATATTTCCTCTACCCAAGCATGCATAGCACCATGATAATTTTCTTCTATGGATAAGAAAGATTCCACTTCCTAACTTTTATAATATTGGGATATAGGTCTAAATAATAAGTTAAGTGCATAATTTCCATGTCTGAACGAATTCTTGTCATTGTAATTTACTAGCCATTTTATTTCATAATTATAACACTTTATGCCAAGTTGATAAGTTCTTTTTTCATAACAAGAAATTCTCTTTGTAGACATAAAGTGAGTTTCTAGTCAATCCTACATAAACTAAGAAACCTCACTAACAACAAAATAAATATTAGGTCAATCATGAGTTAAATATAGAATCTTATTAATTTTTTATAAGATGTAGCAAGAACTCTTAGAAAATCATAACCCGTAGCTAGATTCACCCAAAATTGATAAGTTGTGGCACATGGTATACCATTATCTATTATAAATTTTTGGAAAAAATTTATCGCATGTTTAGGTTGAGAAATAAGGACACGATCATCTATCTGTAAGACTCCTAAAATGAAATGAAATAAACCATGGTCAATGATATAAAATGTATCTACTATTTTTTTTATAAGCCAAAAACTAAATTAGAATTTCTTCTAGTAATTACTATAACATCCATTTACAATGGATCAATTAATGTTTCACCATTTCCATTAAATCACCATGTAGAAAAAAACTTTGAATATCCATATAGTGTACCTCCCATCCACTGTGAGTAACAAATGAAAGAATTAGTTGAATCAAGTTCATCTTTATAAAATGGAAAATTTTTTAATGTAGTTTATGTCTTCATACTCAGTGAATCTTTTTGTTACCAAACAAGCCTTATGTATTTCAAACATACCTTGAAATCTAAATTGGTTGTTGTGGACCTATCAATACTTCACAACATTCTTTTCTTGCAATTAAGGAATTAAAAGGAATTAAATCCCATGTGTCACTATTTATAAAGAAATAATACTTGTTGGTCATATATTTCTCTCATTAGGGCTACCATATGCATTTTCATATGTTTCCAGATCACATGTCTTTAGTACACATGTCATTAAGCAACACTATCAAACTATTTCTAATTTCTATTTTTTCTTGAGTTATTGATATTGTCTACATAAATTCCAACTTCTTCAATTATATTAGTAACACATCTAAGAAAAAATCCATTTTTAAATGAGTTCCCATACCAAAATCACCATTACTGAATTAAATATGGGTTTAGAAACATGTTTTCAGTTATGATATGGAAGGTTGATTGTAAGCCAGTTTAGGTGAATAAATTGATTACCCAATCAATCACCATATGAAGTATTTTGTCCATACATGATTCCAAATAATTCTGAAAGGATAATTACTCAATAAACTAAAAGAGAAACTCAGTAGATATATGCATGAGGTCTTCTCATCAAAGACAATATATTTTCTATAGATATCCCTTTGTCAAATGGGATCAAATATCCTATAGTTATTCAACACCTTAAAGTATCCCATCATGATACTAACATGACACTTTGTATCAATTTTATTACTTCTATGATCTAAAATGTGAGTCAGTGCTATCTATCCAAAGGTTCAAAGATGTTTAAATAAATTTTTTATTCTACTCCATTCTTTATTAGAGTCCTATCCCATACAAATTTTTTCAAAATAATATTTAATAAATACTTTGAGGAATTAAAAAAATTATACACAAGACTTAGCTGATAGACCTTTGGTCTAAATAGAACACTGTGTTGTTTCTACCATATTTTTATTTTTCATTTTATCAAATTCATTATACTAAGGTGTAGGTACAAACATTTTCCAGGATTTATCATTCCATAACAAGTAATTAACAATCATCCACTATTTTCATTCTCCATCAATGGGGACAACCTAGGTATTATAGTAAGAATTTTTTATGTCATCTCAGATATAAGCTCCAAAAATTTTCATATGTTTGAATCATTTATGTTGAATTATTTTGTAATCATAATTATTTGTTATGAGTACAATACATTCTTGATATTTCTTTTGAAATTCATAGAACTTTAAAAACATATAACATGTGTAGATTCCATGGAAACAATATGTCCAAGTAAGCCCAAGAGCGTAGAGCGAGCGTACAAGGAGATCACAAGATTTTTAGATGATATTCAATTTGGGAAAAAAAATTATGTAAGTGATTGAGATAAAATACCAATAAAAAGAGTAGGGCTGAAATAAAAATAGTATTTCATATTCTTAAGTGGAGTACATAGCCATTACATTGGTCATAGAAGTGTTATTTTCCAAAAAAAAATTAAAATATTTATTTTATGCTTTAAGTTGTGAGGGATTTGCTCAAAATAGGCCTTTATTTTATAGGTATTAATGAATGATTATCCATAAGTGTGATATGGATGGGAAAACTAATGGCTAATAATGTACAACTAAATCACTTATAAAACTAAAACATAAACAAGTAAGAACATTGAATAGAAAGGATTTACAAATTATGGATGTTAGGGGACTCAATTGAAGCTCCTTTACTCTCTGATATTTTATTAAGGCTTGAGACTTATATTTTATCCATTTAACTAGGTAAATAATTTCTACTAAAGCCAAATATGTAACCAAAGGGGGGGAACACTAAAATATTAAATAAGAGACCACATATTGTATGTCAATTATAATGAAAAAAAAATTGCATGTATATACCAGGATAGGAAAATTAAAAGACACAAATCCACTACATATAAATTGATGCAAGGATTACTTAAAGAACCTTAGAACTTTCATGATAATTATTTGACATTACTAATATACAATGGGGACAGCCTAGGTATTATAGTAAGCATTTTTTATTTCATCTCAGATCTAAGCTCCAAAAATTTTCATGTGTTTGAATCATTTATGTTCAATTATTTTGTAATCATAATTCTTTGTTATGAGTACAATATATTCTAGATATTTCTTCCAAAATTCATAGAACTTTAAAAAAATGTAACATGTGTAGATTCCATGGAAACAATATGTCCAAGTAATCCCACAAGCGTAGAACATACAAGGAGATCACAAAATTGTTAGATGATATTCAATTTGGAAAAAAATATTATGTAAGTGATTGAGATAAAATAAAAATAAAACGATTAGGAGTGAAATAAAAATAGTATTTCATATTCTTAAGTGGAGTACATAGCCATTGCACTCGTCATAGAAGTGTTATTTTCTACAAAATTGTTAACCTACATATTTTATGCTTTAAGTTGTGAGGGTTTTGGTCAAAATAGACCTCTATTTTATTGGTATTAATGAATGATTATCCATAAGTGTGATATGGGTAGGAAAACTCATGGCTAATAATGTACAACTAGATCACTTAATGAAACTAGAACGTAAACAAGTACAAACATTGAATAGAAAGGATTAACAAATTATGGATGTTAGGGGACTCAATTGAAGCTACTTAACCATCTAATATTTTGTTAAGGCTTGAGACTTAGAGTTGATCCATTTAAGTAGGTAAAGAATTTCTACTAAAGTCAGATATGTAACCAAAGGAGGGAAACACTAAAATATTAACTAAGAGACCACATATAACATGTCAAGTATAATGAAACAAAAATAACATATATATGACATGATAGGAAAATTCAAAGATAGAAATACACTACTTATAAATTGATGCAAGGATTACTTAAAGAATCTTAGTATTGTCATGATAATTATTTGACATTACCAATATACAATGTAAATAACAAACATTGATATTCAAATTGATATGTGAATCACTAAAACAAAGTACAAAATTCATACAATATAACCTTCCATAAACATAAATATAATTTTCATATTTTCCATATTCTCATTTTCATCACTTATCAATCAATATATTAATTTATATGAATTCCTATAATACTTTATGAAGAGGTAGATATAACACATGAGGTAAATATAAGGCATGCATCTAGATTTGTACATATTATATCACCATCAATGTGATCAATGTGATAGGATGATTGCATCTAATACATATGCACATTTCACTTATTAGATTTCTTAATTTTATCTTTGGTTATTTTTATCTGATATTACTCATCATACCTAAAATGAATATTGAGAAAAAAAATACAAAATTCTCTTTCAAATGTCTCAAATATAAAAGCACATTTTAAGAATAATATGTTTTTTTTTTAATTAATTAGTATTGCCCAAATTACTTCAATGTAGATTACTAACATCCATTTTTTACAATAATATAATATCTTATAAATTCATCTAAATTATATATATATATATATATATATATATATATATATAATAAAAAATTTATTTAAAATTTACTCAATTTTTAAATATATTAATATCAATATTTCACCAACCCCTAGATTTATATTTTATTTAAAAAATCTATCTATCTAGATATTCAAGAAAATCATTTAAATTTAGTATGTACTTTTATTTACACCATTCATGTTATTCAAGTTAACTCTTAATTTCCTAGGGCATATAAATCCATTTTATACCATAATAACAATGTTTCGTTAACCCCTAGCTTCACAATTCAATTTAAAAATAATGTAAATTATTAAAAATAGCCTTTAATCCTAAGTCACGTGACATGTACATCCACTACGAACAATAATTAAAAAAATTCCAACTGCGCTTTTAAATGTTAAAAAACTACACGTAGCTAAACCAAAATATTTCGTGTTCGAAAAGTCGATGCAATTCTAAGAGAGCATATGCATGTAGTCTGTTCGTTCGCAGTCTGTTGTGACTCCCTTTCCTTGACTCTAACTTCCCTACCCAAGCTACCAATTCCCAAAAGGATTGATAGGGCGGGGCTATTCACTTCTTTCAATCCCCGCCATTTGACAAGTTCAATGTTAATTTATATATTTAAGTTAATTATTTCAGAAGTATATGAGAGCTATATAATTTTTCATGCACTAAATTTAGAATTTACACATATTTTTTAAAATAGAAATAAAATACTAACAAAACTATATATATATATATATATATATATATATATATATATATATATATATGGTTTATGGATTTAGATAAATGGTGTATTTCTTGATATGAAATCATTTGTTCAATTTCCTATGAGAATAAAGGTGATATATTCAACATGATGAAGATATAGTCTTACCAAGCTTACAAAAATACAATAAAATAAAAATCACAAATAATATATATTGATGTCCATATTCAATACCCTAATTTTATATCAATTTTACATATTTAAAAAATAAAATTGTAACTTACCTCCACATGTTATATTTAACCAACATATAAAAAAAAAAAAAAACTTTCATGGTAAGTCATAAACTAGCTAAAGACATATATTAATAGAACCTCATAGTATAAGATCAATGTAACATGATACACAATATACATCACTAAACGAACAATATAATAATGTCATCGGAATACATCATGGTCTCAGATATTATGTATAAAGTATATCCTTATCCTACTCTTATAACTTTTGGGCACACATTTAATTAAACCACCTTATCACTATAGTTAATGTATCAAACCCTGAATATACATTGATAGTTTTTGAATGGTTCAACGTGATCGAGAGATGGTGAATGCCATCCGGCCTTCTACGCAATAGAGTTCAACGATCAAGATTGGTCCAAAGAAGTTTCGAGAACTTTCACACTTGCACCTGTCGGTAAGTCGATAGTTCCTTTGGGTAATATAGACCGTCGACTAGATATGACAGTGTAGAATGCATGGTGAGCCTCGTTAGGGTAACTACCCTACCCCATAATCTCACACCTGGTGTTCAGCTGCTCTGTTGTGCTCCGTCGCTCTGCAACATGGTCTTTGATTCGGAAAGCCTATCTCCCATCCGGTATGGAGTTATATCCTCCTCATCATGCGTCTGTGGGAGTGAATTACTTCGATAGTTATGACAAAGGTTGTGGCATACATAAAAATGGCTTCCTTCTAGTCAGACATAGTCCTTTCTTTCTCAGGAGTCCTTGCCACCATTAGTTCCAGTTTTACAAGAAGAGTTCTGGTGGTTAGTCTCTATAGTTTCTCTCTCTTCATTTACATAGTTTTTGTCTTAAGCCACTATGTAATTCTAGGCTTTGGGTGGACAACGCAACCAACCCTATACTTTGCATGGAGCCGATAAGTCCTTACACTTTGTATTTAACTTTGCTTGAGTACCTTCCAAAGCATTTTACCAAGCCATATCGCTTGGTTTCTTTCAGAACAAACCCATTAGGGATCAAAGAAGAATTTTGGCTCTTACGCCATGATTTTTGTTATTGTTGAGTTGTGTATTACATTATTTTTGTTAATGGAAAACCCTACCTCGGGACGAGGGATTGATGGGTCGCACTTTGAGTAACTTATTTGAAATTACAGAAGCTCCAGCATCTAAGTCTTTGTTTCAATTTGTTATTATCTGAACAATTCATAGATGTTGTGCCACAGTGCTGCTTTACGCTAGCTCTGGTTTCTGCATGTAATTGTTCATTTGAAGGGTTTGAACCTTGGCACTCAAACATCCAGACTATTCCTTATGTAGTTATCGATGTTGTATTTCCTTTGTATGAATGTTATTGTCTTTAACGTATTTATTATGGCATCATTACTTGGATTACAGTTATAGAAGAATAAGGGCTTACACTATAAATGTAAATATGTAGTATTTTTGGGTTGTTTTCTCTAAATGGCGAACAAGCTAATCAATTAGTACATTTCTTATTATTACTCCTTAGCGTCGGCAAATAATGTTAGTAACTAGAAACTTTTTTTACTCTACAACATTGTTATGTTTCCTCCATTTGAATTTCCGGCAGTCATGTCAGTTTCATAGTGGTTGGAATTAGTTCCTCGGTAATTCTACGTTCTTGTGGCAGGGTTTTTGTATCTATTATTATTCACTTTCCTAGATTTACAAGTTAGAGAGGGGACAGACATCCACCATTTTCTCCTTCTGGTGTGCAGCTAAAACCCTATCAATCTTCTTTTATAACCTATGTCCATGCAAATTTATAACGACCGAGGAAGGCTAAATTTTTTTCCAGTTGAAGATTATACAATGCTACTCTCTGTATTTTTAAACAATTATCAGTCACATGTTTCGATGCATAGTAATTTCAGAAAATGTTTTCTTGTATTTTGGTTTGGGGAAGAACATGGATTACCATATGGTTTTAAACTGTTTTAAGGGAAGAATCGAATGACCAACACCTCCTTTCCTCTTGTACTTCTGCTTTCGGTCACTTTGTTCGCTCCTCTAATGCTAAGCTAAATGTATTGTAACTGTTGATTGATCTTATGCATTTATTTCAGAATACAATAGCATTTCTAGTGGGCATTATATATTATCTTTGTTTATTCAATATTATGCAAGATTTCAGAATATATATTATCACTATTATTTCATCTATGTTCGGTAATATGGTACAAGATTTCAGAATATATATTATCATTGTTATTTCATCTATGTTAGCCACTATTTGTACATAATTCCATAATACATTACTTGTATGTGCACTCACATAATATAGGTATCTATATTAAAAGGTCAAACATTTAGAGGGGACAAGGGAAGCCTTCGGGTTCCTTTCTGGAGTGTAGCTAAACCCCTCAGGCAGCTAAACTGCAACTTACTAGAATGTATTACAGTTTGTTACCAATTCCAAGAAAGAGACTCGTGAATGAAAACAAAATAGTTACATGTCCTTATAACCAAAATACTGCAATATCTACTTACCTGTTATTTTTATTTTTTTCATGACATTTTATAGGGTTAAACCCATAACCTTTTCTTTACTTTATCTCTCATCAGTAATCAAAAAACCTATGAAATGTTACAGTACTTTCATGTACCAGTTGCAAAAACATGCATCATAAATTCATTACAGAATTTACCTTTCTAATTAAACTTTAAATTTAAACATCCATTACAGTTTTCATAATAACCTAATTCACATAAAACACATATCTATTTCCAAATGTGTAAAAAATTGCAAGCTTAGCTGGTCCTTCCAACCATGAGAAGGGAAATTACGTACCCTTCTCCCCACCGAGCTTCTACCCTTGTACATTTCACACATTTGCTTCACAGGTTAATTCCTAGGGCAACGAGACAATAGTCCAGCCACTAGTAACCAGGTGTACGATTCTCCACTGGATCTAGTCCAGATCGAGAGATTTCCATAGGCATCATCCCGCCTATCAAAAACCATTTTCTTTTTCCTCTTGTCTCTCTCAGACTTTTTTTTAGGACGAAAAATCAAACCCCTTCATCTCTTCATATTTCTTATAAATCTTAGGAAGGTGGTTATAACTTTACAACTGTCTCAACTTCCCAGCGCTGAAATTTGTTACCAACCAATTTTTCTTTTAATTTGTAAAATAATTATTCTATTAAACATATAAATTGAAATTCAAGCATTAATATGTTATTTTAAATTATTATAGGTCTTTCAATTGAGGTTTTAAATAAATATTTACCACAATAAATTTAAACATATCTTTAGACATCATGAGGGTTACATATCCATCACCTCATGACAACATCGTCCTTGGTGTTCATTCCAACCCTTGGAACATATCTTCTTATACTTGCTTCATCAGCCCTTCATCCTCCCAGGTGGCCTCTTATGGGCTAAAATGCATCCACTTCAGTTTAACCTTGGTGACCACTCGCCTCCACAACGTGGCTTCTCTCCGATTGAGGATAGAAAACTATTCTACCTTGAATTCTCCATCTGGTTCGACCTATCAACCATTACAGCATTCATTAATTCATGATTCAGAAATGTGAACATAAAATTTTCTTTGAAGTCAACACAACACCTACCTAAATATCTTTCCAATTAATTATGTGTTTTGGACGATACACATATTTATTTAACAAAGAAACGTGAAAGACAATATGAAACTTTATATAACTAGGAATGGTGAGTTGGTGTAATATCCCTCGCATAAGCCACCATAAAAACTCTCATAAAATGAGGGTTATTAAATAATTAAATATTATTAATTATTATATTGATATTAAATGAAGAATATTCTTGTAATTGTTGATTATAAGAATATTGGAAGAATTATTTCTTAATTATTTTATTTATCATAATTTATATTCTTCCATGGAAATAAATTATATTTCCAAGTTGGTATATTTTATGAGTTTTGGAGATAATGAGTAATAGATTTGGAAAAAGTATGGATAAGTGATATTTTTCTCATAAGGAAAAAACAAATATAGATTTAAAAATAAAAGCATGAGAGATTTATGGATTGCTTTTGTGAGTTAGAAAAACTAGAACGCTTTTATTATTTAGAAAATATGGAATTCTTTTTTGATTTAGAAAAAAGCTGGAATACTTTTAAGATTTAGAA
The DNA here is from genome assembly GCA_034641835.2 of Pinus albicaulis. Taxonomy (NCBI): domain Eukaryota; kingdom Viridiplantae; phylum Streptophyta; class Pinopsida; order Pinales; family Pinaceae; genus Pinus; species Pinus albicaulis. The sequence continues at coordinate 465,669,815 of CM076579.1, read as the reverse complement.
AAGATGGAATACTTTTATGAATTAGAAAAGATGGAATTCTTTTATGATTTAGAAAAAAGTTGGAATACTTTTATGATTTATAAAATCTATTCCATTTTAATTAATTCTATTTTATTATAAGCCTATGAGAGAAATAGAAGAGGGGAATGGGAGAATACATGGAGAATCGAGTCAAGGAAGAGGAAGAGAGTATTTCAAGCATGCATCAAGAGATGAGTAACCATATCCTTTGAAAATATATTTTTTTTCATATGGACCATGATTATATAATGATTGAATTTATTTGCAATAAAAAATTTAGTGTATTAAAAGCCAGATCTACACTTATTTATGCATTATTTTGATAAAACCCCAGGGGGATCTTGTTTAGAAGGCTGAGTAGTTCTAGATCTAGTATGGTTCTGATGTTTCAGCCATATATTAGTTTTAGATCTAAATATTAACCTACAACAGCTGAAGCTCCTCATATAAAATGCTGTCAAGTCTTTCTACAGCTTTTCCAATTGTTTCTGCTATTATTTTTGAAGGATTCTTGCTCTTGCTTCAAGTAAATCCAATGCTTCTACAAAGGAACTTGATTATAGATCTGATTTCTTGATGCCATACTATAACATGAGTCTAATGGCTGATTTCTAGTGTCTTCCAGCAGAAACTGCGCAATTCATAAAGGATGGTTTCTCTATTTACCAACTCTCTCCTTTAGCTGATTTTCAGCTAATGTTGATTGTGGGAGATCTGTTAAAACCTCTAAACTCATTTATTTTTGCTGAAACTTTGCTTGAGGTCTGACACAGCCTAAAATAAGGGAACCCAACCCTGTTCTATGTTATTTTCACACTGGCTTGCTTATACAATGTCCTCCTTGAGCCTATTGCAGATTTTCCTGAGAGTGGAATTTAGCGCTTCTTCCTTGGTTGGTTTTTACTTCTCTTTTGGATCCATTGTTTAGATCTATAGATCTAAGGTTCCAAAGAGGAGAAAAATCTAAGAGGATTGTGTCATTCCCACACTTTCTGTGTTTCACCATTCTTCTATAGATAGAGTATGGAACGGGCCAGGAAGCCTCTGGATTTCACCCTTCCTTGTGAAGGTGATGCATCTAGTAAATGCCCTGCCAGTCTATCTCTGTTTTAGATATATTGGTGTAATTCCATATTTTTGTGATTCCATAGTGGAATATCTTAGGATATTCCCTACTGAGCCTATTTTTTCCCATTTGGAACATTACATACTTGTATGCAAGGAAATAATTATTGTGTTAAAACTCTTCAAAGTGAATAGAAGAGAAAAATATATCCTTGTATGCATTATTGGATTATATTCTTGGAGAAGAAAAAGGGTAATCACATGCTTTATTATGTAAGATTATTTAGAGAAACATATATGCTTTTATGCATGGGAAAAATATAGTTTTGAGTATTAGATTTCTAGAGAAAACGAAGATGAAATCACATAATATTTATTGTGTTGGCCCTCTTTTGGGAAAAATAATATGTATTTTTCCAACCTAAAGGGATTAGCTATGGTATTAGCTTTATCTTGGGAGAATATTATGCATAGTTATTGGTTATATCTTTTGGATGAGAGGGAAATGTCACTTTGCATGCATGAAATGACAAGTGGTATGTGTTTGACCCTTGGAAAAGAAATGTGTTTATTTTTCCATGAAATATTTATTTGGTTTCTTTTGGAAAGAAATATATGTTTTACATGCAGGAAGAACAAGATATGTTATTGCATGCACAAAACTATAACTTGTATGTTAATTTTGTTTGAAATAGAGTTGGCATTGTTATACATAGTAACCATTATGAATAGATCTTGGGTGAAAAATATGTTTTTGGAAAAGAACATGTATTCACATGCGTAAGTATAACATCTATTGCATTAATCCATATTGAAAAGAAAACATACGAGTAGGCAAAAAGAGAAATTGCTTGTTGGGATAGTTATCTTGAAAATATTGTTATGCATTTGCATGCACAATATTATTATATAGTATGTTAGCTTTCTTTTGGAAATAATATGAAAGTGCATGCAAGATTTTCTTAGTGTTTGGTGGAAAGAGGATGCTTGATAGTGATTTAATTGTTACTAATGCATGTGAAATGATGTTAAATAAGGAAACTAATGTCAATGTGGTTATGTTTTATACATGCATATAAATATTTGTTGAAGTGTCACAAATAGAGATTGATTATTGGTTTATTAATATTTTATCTAATCATGATATCAAGTGTGCTGACGACAGAAATGGCAGGAAAGAAGGATGACTTGAGAAAAAGAAATTTCAAGTTTAACATTGTGGAAGATAAAGAGTTGTTAGTCCATGCAGGTTTAGTAGTTCCAATTGCACAATGATCCCCTGAAGGAAGCAGTCTGACTACAAAGACAGAGATTGATGATTCGTGGGTAAATGGTATCATGATGATTGTAATAGCTTATAGCTAGTTATGTTTCATTTAAGATTATTTTTATATGTAAATTTTATGAAAATGGTCAAGGGATGGACTCCCGTATAACCATTGAGTGAGGGGTGACAACCCTCACGAGCGTTTAATAATAAAATTAAACGTTTGCTGGTTTTCACCCTAGGGGGTTTCCAGGGTATATCGGTGTCTATTTATGTGATTGTTCATTGTGTCGTTTTGATGATGTTAATTTCTTTCATGATATGACGTTGATATTATCAATTAGGTGATCTACTAATTGAATTAAAATGATCATGGGATCGATGCATAGTTATAGCAGGAAATTTAAGTTAATATGCTACAACAAGGACAATTAATGGTTGTGTAACTCACTATGATTTTTGCTAAATATTTCTCTAAGTTATGATAATGGGTATTTAAATGGTTAATGCAGAAATATATAAAGAAATTTATAAGGTTACACATTCGTAAATGTTGAAAAAAATTCCTAACTCCATGCATTTTTCCTGCGAGGTTATCGGGGTATGTTACAAATGGTATCAGAGCAAAAGGTTGCAACACTGGCGCCTTTTTAGAATCATTATGAAAAGAAGAAGTAGAGGTATGATGCTAGTGGGCATCATCTTAGGTATGACTTTAATTAAACCTGTAGTATACTACAATTAACATGAGATGCATGTTGCATGATTAATGACTGCATGAAAGAGTAGACAGTTATAATGTTTCTTTAAAAGTTGTGCTCATGAAATTTGAATATGGATGTGGATAAAAGACAATAAAACTTCTATTGTACCTATGAACCATCTTGAGCACTCACTGTTTATATTTCAGATTAATTACCAACCTTTGCATGCATAATATGAGAAAAATTATTATGGTGCATAAGAAAAAAAAATGGAAAAACATGGCTAGAGTTATCATGCACTACCTATAAATAATGAATACATGTATGGTTGGTGTGATAACTAAATAATATAGAAGTTGGGTTTGACCCTGAAGAGGACAATGGAATGTTGAAAACAAAATATATATATACTTGAACGAAACTCTTTAGTTGTTAAAAATAAGCAACGAGTGAAATAGAACTCACATAGTGAACTTAAATTCAATGAAAAAAATCATAGTAGCATAATTGTGGGTTCTCTTTCTTCATTTAGAGTTGTAGAGGAAAGTTTGCATTCCATGTGTTCGACAAAAAGTGGTAATTGAGATCCACGGTTTTGTATTTTAAATAATTTCATCCGTGGAAGTTTTGGATGTGACTAATATTTAATATCAAGGGGTTTTCATACATTGAGATCATGTAACCCCCATGGTGATTCCAAGAAAAAGTTATGTTTAGAAATGGATCCATAATTTGGTCAAATTTCCTGATTAGACGCTGTTGTAGGGATTGTTGGTTCTGTTATTAGCAGAAATTTTACCATTGATGATATTAATATGATTCATGATATTCTAGAAATTCTAGTTTTACTATCTCTATGATAGTATAAACACATTTATCGAAACTTATTTCATCTCTGCTAACTAGTCCCTCAATGGCAGTAGATTGTATGCTTGCCAACTATTTGGAAGAATGCCTTATCCACCATAGATTGCATGCTTGCAAATTGTTGTTAAAAATTCCTCAATGGATGTAGATTGCATGCTTGAAAATTGTTTGATGGAATGTCGAATTGGTTGTAGATTGCATGCTTGCACACTATTTGAAAAAAAAGTCTACAGTGATTGTAGATTTCATGATTGCCAATTTTTTTCACAAAATTCCTCAATGGTTGTCGCTTATATGGTTGCAAGCTAATGGTAAGCGAAAAAAAAAGAAAAAGAATCACATTTTGTGTCCTAGTGTTCAATGGGACTGTTAGTTCTCTACAATATTGAAGGCTGCTAAGGTGAGACCTTAAATAAAGTATCATGCTATGGTATGCAACATATGTTAATGTCTTTTTTCTAAGCTACATGATTATTATTATTATGTGGAAATTTTGAATGTATACCACCTATATTACATGCGATGAATTGTTGTCAATGTGCTTTGACAAATTGTGGACCCCATGTTGTGGGTCAAGTATAGATGCATGGTGTACATAAATATTCCTTTGCCTTAATGATAATATGCAATGGAAAATTATGTAAATTACAGTGGATTTGTAGACATTGACTATTTTTAGACATTTAATTTTTATTGGATTCAATGGCTATGGAAGCTATGATGGGATTGATGTAATGAGGTAATATTTTATTTTATTGTTGAGTTAATGAATACTTTAGTTGGGGTATTCAGGAAATAACTTTAGAGTTTTAGAAGACTTCTTGCCATCTTATGGAAAGCTATTGGTGGTTAAGTTCAACATGGAACTTCCCTAAAAGTCTCCTAAAATTCCCTAGGAGAAAATAATAAAGAGGAAATATTAACATAATGGGAGAGAAAGATTATGTTAATGACTTAGTTGGAGATAAATACTAAGTGGGGTAAAATAAAGCATAGCGGGAGAGAAAGTCATGCTTTAAAGAAAAAGAAGAGTATCTTTTTCGAAAAATATAAAACAAAAAGGCCTAGGCAAAAAGGTTGGCAGACCTTAAAGCAGTACGCTGCTAAAAATCCGCTGGGAAGAAATCACCAAGGAATCAATGAGGTTGTTGATTCTAGTGGCAAGTAAATCTTAGCTCGGTGGGTAACTATTGGAGATAGTTCACGGTTGGGTGGAACATGCTGAGTTTCTCAATAATTCCCAGAAATTAACTAAGGTTAGATGAAATTTTGTCTATGTTATGTTACAAATTTTCAAATTATCTAAAGATGTTTGATGTTACAATAGACTGTAAATTTAATGTCTCAAAGTTGTTGCATGTGCTATATTTTTGCATGCATGATATATTAAATTATCTTAGCAACAATTTCGATGAAATAGGTTGTGTTTTTATGAGCAAATGAACATGTCATAAATGACTGATCTATATGCATGCATAGAGTAAATTAATTGAAATATATAGGCGACTGAAATAACTCATGTTAGATAAAATAATGATTTATTGAACTTTAAATTCCTAACATATGAGAGGAACATGGCTGGAGATTAATGACAAGAGTTTGAATTTGAATGAAATTACTGTGGGAGAGAAAGACATTAATTTGCAAAGGAAATGGTTGGAGATAAATACAGTGAGTCTGAATTGGATTGAAATTATTGTGGGAGAGAAAGACAGTAATTTGCAAAAACACTAGTGGGAGAGAAAGACTAGTGTAACTCCTAAATAAAATGCAATGTGCACTTGATAGAGTTTTTCTTATCATTTTGATGATTAAAGGGCTAAGTGCTCCTTGAGTTTTTGTGAAAGTATTACGACTTAAGTATTATTTTACATTTCCGAAATAATTGGAAATGAAAATTAAAGGTTAATGTTCCAACAAGAGAAGAACATCAAGGACGATGTTCTCTTTAAGGGGGGGAGTTTGTAATATCCCTCGCATAAGCCACCATAAAAACTCTCATAAAATGAGGGTTATTAAATAATTAAATATTATTAATTATTATATTGATATTAAATGAAGAATATTCTTGTAATTGTTGATTATAAGAATATTGGAAGAATTATTTCTTAATTATTTTACTTATAATAATTTATATTCTTCCATGGAAATAAATTATATTTCCAAGTTGGTATATTTTATGAGTTTTAGAGATAATGAGTAATAGATTTGGAAAAAGTATGGATAAGTGATATTTTTCTCATAAGTAAAAAACAAATATAGATTTAAAAATAAAAGCATGAGAGATTTATGGATTGCTTTTGTGAGTTAGAAAAACTAGAATGCTTTTATGATTTAGAAAATATGGAATTCTTTTATGATTTAGAAAAAAGCTGAAATACTTTTAGGATTTAGAAAAGCTGGAATGCTTTTATGAATTAGAAAAGATGGAATTCTTTTATGATTTAGAAAAAAGTTGGAATAATTTTATGATTTATAAAATCTATTCCATTTTAATTAATTGTATTTTATTATAAGCCTATGAGAGAAATAGAAGAGGGGAATGGGAGAATACATGGAGAATGGAGTCAAGGAAGAGGAAGAGAGTATTTCAAGCATGCATCAAGAGATGAGTAACCATATCCTTTGAAAATATCTTTGTTTGCATATGGACCATGATTATATAATGATTGAATTTATTTGCAATAAAAATTTCAGTGTATTAAAAGCTAGATCTACACTTATTTATGCATTATTTTGATAAAACCCCAGGGGATATTGTTTAGAAGGCTGAGTAGTTCTAGATCTGGTATGGATCTAATGTTTGAGCCATATATCAGTTTTAGATATAAATATTAACCTACAACAGCTGAAGCTCCTCATATAAAATGCTGTCAAGTCTTTCTACAACTTTTCCAATTGTTTCTGCTATTATTTTTGAAGGATTCTTGCTCTTGCTTCAAGTAAATCCAATGCTTCTACAAAGGAACTTGATTATAGATCTGATTTCTTGATGCCATACTATAACATGAGTCTAATGGCTGATTTATAGTGTCTTCCAGCAGAAACTGCGCAATTTCTAAAGGACGGTTTCTCTATTTACCAACTCTCTCCTTTAGCTGATTTTCAGCTAGTGTTGATTGTGGGAGATCTGTTAAAACCTCTAAACTCATTTATTTTTGCTGAAACTTTTCTTGAGGTCCGACACAGCCTAAAATAAGGGAACCCAGCCCTGTTTTGCATTATTTTCACACTGGCTTTCTTATACAATGTCCTCCTTGAGCCTATTGCAGATTTTCCTGAGAGTGGAATTTCCCGCTTCTTCCTTGGTTGGTTTTTACTTCTTTTTTTGGATCCATTGTTTAGATCTATAGATCTAAGGTTCCTAAGATCAGAAAAATCTAAGAGGAGTGTGTCATTCCCACACTTGTTGTGTTTCACCATTCTTCTATAGACAGAGTCTGGAACGGGCCAGGAAGCCTCTGGATTTCACCCTTCCTTGTGAAGGTGATGCATCTAGTAAATGCCCTGCCAGTCTATCTCTGGTTTAGATCTATTGGTGTAATTCCATATTGCTGTGATTCCATAGTGGAATATCTTAAGATATTCCCTACTGAGCCTATTTTTTCCCATTTGGAACATTACATACTTGTATGCAAGGAAATAATTATTGTGTTAAAACTCTTCAAAATGAATAGAAGAGAAAAATATATCCTTGTATGCATTATTGGATTATATTCTTGGAGAGGAAAAAGGGTAATCACATGCTTTATTATGTAAGATTATTTAGAGAAACATATATGCTTTTATGCATGGGAATAATATAGTTTTGAGTATTAGATTTCTAGAGAAAACGAAGATGAAATCACATAATATTTATTGTGTTAGTCCTCTTTTGGGCAAAATAATATGTATTTTTCCAACCTAAAGGGATTAGCTATGGTATTAGCTTTATCTTGGGAGAATATTATGCATAGTTATTGGTTATATCTTTTGGATGAGAGGGAAATGCCACTTTGCATGCATGAAATGATAAGTGGTATGCGTTTGACCCTTGGAAAAGAAATGTGTTTATTTTTCCATGAAATATTTAATTGGTTTCTTTTGGAAAGGAATATATGTTTTACATGCAGGAAGAACAAGATATGTTATTGCATGCAAAAAACTATAACTTGTATGTTAACTTTGTTTGAAATAGAGTTGGCATCGTTATACATAGTAACCATTATGAATAGATCTTTGGTGAAAAATATGTTTTTGGAAAAGAACATGTATTCACATGCATAAGTATAACATCTATTGCATTAATCCATATTGAAAAGAAAACATACGAGTAGGAAAAAAGAGAAATTGCTTGTTGGGATAGTTATCTTGAAAATCTTGTTATGCATTTGCATGCACAATATTATTATATAGTATGTTAGCTTTCTTTTGGAAATAATATGAAAGTGCATGCAAGATTTTCTTAGTGTTTGGTGGAAAGAGGATGCTTGATAGTGATTTATTTGTTACTAATGCATGTGAAATGATGTTAAATAAGGAAACTAATGTCAATGTGGTTATGTTTTATAAATGCATACAAATATTTGTTGAAGTGTCACAAATAGATATTGATTATTGGTTTATTAATATTTTATCTAATCATGATATCAAGTGTGCTGACGACAGCAATGGCAGGAAAGAAGGATGACTTGAGAAAAGGAAATTTCAAGTTTAACATTGTGGAAGATAAAGAGTTGTTAGTCCATGTAGGTTTAGTAGTTCCAATTGCACAATGATCCCCTGAAGGAAACAGTCTGAATAGAAAGACAGAGATTGATGATTCGTGGGTAAATGGTATCATGATGATTGTAACAACTTATAGCTAGTTATGTTTCATTTAAGATTATTTTTATATGTAAATTTTATGACAATGATCAAGGGATGGACTCCCTTATAACCATTGAGTGAGGGGTGACAACCCTCATGAGCGTTTAATAATAAAATTAAACGTTTTCTGGTTTTCACCATACGAGGTTTCCAGGGTATATCGGTGTCTATTTATGTGATTGTTCATTTTGTCGTTTTGATGATGTTAATTTCTTTCATGATATGACTTTGATATTATCAATTAGGTGATCCACTAATTGAATTAAAATGATCATGGGATCGATTCATAGTTATAGCAGGAAATTTAAGTTAATATGCTACAACAAGGACAATTAATGGTTGTGTAACTCACAATGATTTTTGCTAAATATTTCTCTAAGTGATGATAATGGGTATTTAAATGGTTAATGCAGAAATATATAAAGAAATATATAAGGTTACACATTCGTAAATGTTGAAAAAAAGTCCTAACTCCATGCATTTTTCCTGCGAGGTTATCGGGGTATGTTACAGTTGGTGGGCTACCGGCCCTATTCTTTCCAAGATCTGGAAGGGTTCACAATAGCGAAGTGCTAGCTTAGCACACCCACCCCACTAGAGGGTATGTTTCTTGGGTTTAATTCTTAAGTAGACATTATCTCCCACTTGGAATTCCTTATGACTCATTTTCCTATCTTTGTATGTCTTTTTTCGGTCTTGAGAAGCTTGAAAATTATGGAAAACGTTTTTAACTTCTTACTCCATCTCCTTAAGCATATCTGGTCCCAATATCATCTTGTCCTCAGGACCATTCCAATTGGCAGGTATTTTTCATTTCCTGCCATATAACACTTCATAGGGACTCATTTTCGGTGACTCACGGTAAATATTATTATATTTGAACTCAACTAGGTGGATATAGTCCTCCCATTTAGTTGGTTGATTCATTACGTACATTTGCAACATGTCTTCCAATACCTAATTCACCAACTCTATCTTCTCATCCGTATGAGGGCGGTAGGCAATGATAAAATGTATTTGGGTACCCAGCTTGGTGAAAATATTCTTTCAAAAAGTAGACTTGAATTTCACGTCTTTGTCGAAAATTATCACCTTGGGTATGCCATGTAACCAGAATAGTTCTTTCATGAAAATATCTGTAATATCCACCATCTTGTAAGTGGATTTTACAAGAATGAACTGAGTAGTTTTTCTCAACTTATCCACCACCACCATGATAGAGTCATAGTATTTCTTTATTCTAGGTAGTACAGTTACAAAATCTAGCGTAATCATTTCCCATAATTTCCATTGCGAAATATGAAGGGAGTTCAACAGACCTATCCGATGTTGATGTTCAGCCTTTACCTGTTGACACTCTAAGCATTTAGACAGGTATTTTTCAATATCTTTCCATATTCCTGGCTAAAAATATTCCTTCTTTAACGGAAAAAATAGCTTTTGATATCCTCAATGAACTGTGTATGGACTAAGGTGATGCTCATCCAGTAAAAATTTCTACATAGACATTTGATTAGGGGCATAAGTTCTTCCACAAAAATTCAACTGGTCCCAAATATTAATATTATGCTCACTGGTTTTACCTGATTTCTGACATTCTTTCGTGTGTTGCCAAAGATATTTATACTTTAGGTCCTTAAGGGCAGCTTCAGCAAGTGGTGATGACACATCAAATTCGATTTGATGGTACTTGACTTCATAAACACACTGTACCTTCCAACTTAAAGCATCTACTACTCTGTTTTCCTTTACATTCAAATGCCTTATATCAAAATCAAACTCACTCAAGAATACAATCCATATGTATTGTTGTGCATTCAACATTGACTACTTAAAAAAGTTGATCAAACTACTGTGATCTGTCAAAAGAAAAAAATTCTCCCCTAATAAATAATGGTACCCCATTTTTAAGGCATGAACTACCATTGTGAGCTCCAAGGCGTAAGCAGAATACTTTTGTTCATGTTCCTTATACTTCTGGGATTCATATGCTACAACCTTATCCTCTTGCATAAGAACTCCCACACCTTCTTGACATGTGTTAGTGCATACAACAAACTCCTTCTCAGGATCTTCCACCTTCAAATTTTTTGCTGAGGACAATAATTTTCTTAATCGTTCAATTCCTTGTTGAAATTTTTTTGTGCATTTAAATTTCCTCCCTTTCTTCTCTAAAGATGTTATGGGATAAGTGATTTTTGAAAAATCCTTAATAAACCAACGATAATAACCTTCTAATCCCATAAAATATCGTATGTCAACAAAATTCTTAGGTACAACCCATTCCATAATTGTTTGGATATTTTCAGGGTCAACATCTATCCCCTCAGATGATATCACATGTCCTAGATATAGGATTCGGTCCTTGAAAAAATCACATTTATTGTACTTAGCGTACATTTGATTATCCCGTAAATTTTACAAAACTATCATGAGATGCTTCTCATTCTTTTCTGGGATCTTAGAATAAATTAGATACCATCAATAAAAAAATATTACAAACTTATACAAATAAGGCTAAAAATTTCCATTCATCAAACTCGTAAAGGTTGCATGAGCATTGGTGAGACCAAAGGGTGGCACCACAAACTTGTAGTGACCATAAAATGTTAGGAAACTAGTCTTAAAATATCCTCATCCCTAATTTATATTTTATGATATGTTGATCTTAAGTCAATTTTTGAAAACACACTAATTCCCCATACTTGGTCAAACATATCATCAACTCATGGTAGTGGATATTTTTTTTTAATGTTTATCTTATTGAGCCGTCGGTAATCAATGCATAACTGCATGTTCACATCCATCTTGCGCACAAACAACACTGGGTCCCCCCAAGGAGAAATTATCAAGCAACTCTTGCAACTACATTTTGAGCCTAGCCAACTCCGGTATACTCATACGGTAGGTAGTCCTTGATACAGGAGCTTCTCCTGGAATCAACTCTATAGTGAATTCAATTTCTCACTTGGATGGTAGACCAAGTATTGATTCAGGAAACAGATCAACAAAGTCTTGAAAAATTGGAAGATTTTCAAGTGATGTTATCTTGTCTTTTGAGTTATTATAGCTACTTGAACACCATAAATTTGGCACCCTTGTACATTTTCCCAGTTGATTGGAAATAATTGGTCATAATTTAATTCCTTTCTTAATACCTGTAACTCCTGTCTCATTCTCTCATCAGTGAGGAAGATGACACTTTCTTCCTTACAGTCTACCAAATACCAATGGATTTCCGTCTAATCCATCCCAATAAAAACCTCATACGAGCCCAAAGAAAGCACATTCATATTCACATGAATGTGTTGTCCTAATATCTGAAGAGGACAACTTTTTGTTTTAGCAGTTACCCACCGCTTGGCACTAGTAGCCAACTGTACCAGCCATGGTATCTAAAATTTAAGACTTTTTAATTGACACAATTCTATGATTTTGGGGCTACTGTAACTTAAACTAGCACCGAGATCAATTAAAAAAGAGACAAACTGATTAGCGAATTTACCTTCACATTCTATCATTGAGGGTTGGTACTCTGCCTGATGGTTATCCAAGGCTGCGTTGATTCAGGGTATGCTTCTTTCTACCTCACCAATAGTTGAGACTCTCACACATTTCCTGCTTGTTTTTTTCTTGATATATGCAGACGATTTTGATAATAATAGGATTCTATGTACCCCGCACATTGTAAGGTGGGTTTTTGCACCTGACTAGGCTCTAGTTTTCTATATGCTTCTATTGTTCTAGCCCCTGATTTCCATTTTGGTTTCGGCTATGATTTTCCCATCATCCTATTCACTTAAATTATCTATAAATTTTTAGGGTTCGGCTTAGAGTTCCTTAAATTTTGGAAGATCTTTAACCCTTTCTTCTAGTTACAGCCTTTGTTAGTGTCCTTGTGCTTGATTTTTTGGTAGCACATTGGTGATTTTTTTATCGCTTCATTCATCATTTAAGGACTGTTAAATTCAATTATTTCCTTTATGAAGGTAGGTAAACAGCATAAAAATCGTTGCACTTTTTCTTTCTCCTCATGTAAGTAAGGCACATACCTAAATAAATTTGTAAACTTGGCTACGAACTCATCCATCGTTAGATGTCCCATACATAAGTCAAGGAATTCCATGTACTTTTCATCATAAAAGCACTTTGTCAAGTATTTATTCTTGAAGTGCCTCTAGAAATCTTCCGAGGTTATTTTCTACTCATCAATTTTATGCACCGTTTTAATCACTTCCCACCACAGGGTGACTTTTCCCCGTAGCTTGTAGATGGCCAATATAGCCCTAAGATGGCCATTATAATTGTACACTATAAAATATTTGTTCATTTAGATGACTCAGGCCTCGGTCGCCTCTTATTTCTCTCCATCATAGGTTGGTGGCTTAATTTTTTTGAATTCTCCTTGTAGTTTCTCCCTTTCCTTCTTTCTCATTCCTTGGTCATTTACATTATCAAACTCCTCCTCATGCTGAATTATATGTATTTCATGGTGTTGACTTCTCTGGGTATGAATCTCCTTTGAGTTATCTTCAGTTTGTTGTTGTTCCCTTTCATTTTTGGTTTCATGATATGGAATTGGCTAATAAGCTCTATTTTTATTTTTATTTTATGAGAGAGGCTTTTTAAAATTCTCTCTTGTTCTTGAGTCAACCTATCATTATCATTTCTCGTTTGTGCCATCTCATTCTACAGTTGTTGCACATTCTCCAGTACTTGTCTAGTTTTTTTTTTTTGTTCTTCCAACAATCTGTTCATGTGGTACTTCCGGTTTGCATCCAGTTGTAATGAAATTTCTATATTAGTTCCTCCATAAGACAATTTTGGTCTCTCTTTTAATCTGGACCCTATTTGCATCTTGCTCCTAGCCTCTACTTCACTCTTTTACTGTGTTCATCACATAATCGCACTTTCAGTTCCCACGAAACCACAATGTTGGAACGTGGCTCTGATACCACCTATAACTTACCTCCACATGCTATATTTAACCAACATAAAAAAAAAACTTTCATTGTAAGTTATAAACTAGCTAAAGACATAAATTAACAGAACTTCATAGTATAATATCAATGTAACATTATCCACATTATACATCACTGACCAAACAATATAATAATGTCATCGAAATACATCCTGGTCTCAAATATTATGTATTAATTATATCCTAACCCCACTCTTAGAGCGTTTGGACACACATTTAATTAAACAACCTTATCACTATAGTTAATGTATCAAACCCTAAATATACATTGCTATGGTTTAAATGGTTCAACGTGATCGGCAGATGGTGAATGTAATCCAAGTGGATATTGTGGCCACCCGTCTATTCCACTTTGGGTCCACCATTGTTTGTTTCAGTTTTTCGGGTCCTGAAATTTCAGAGTTGTTTTGAGGCCCTAAACATCTTTTTTGGGGAAAAACAAGAGAAACATGGGTATTTGAGTAATTTTTCTCACACAGAATTTGTAGTCCTTAGATATATATTTCTAACGAGGTATTGTGCCCGTCAAACGAAGATCGTATGCCCAAGTTATGTCCCTGGGGAGTTGATGTACCAATTTCCCTAAATGGGGCCCATAGTTTTGGTGTTTCATCTCATAGGGTTAGGTTTTTGGATGCTTAGGGTTTTCCATTGTTTATCAATAATAAATAGGCCTTTAAACCTCATTTTAACACAATCCAGAGGCTTGTAGCCACCACATCTCTTCTCAGAGATAAGCTACCAATGCCCTAGCTAGTTTATTTCCATTCCGTCTATAAACATATTTCAATTATGTGATATCAATGAAATAAAGTATTATTTCCATTGCATCTCTATTTATATGTGTATTTCTATATTTTTTTGCATTATTTCAAAATTCTGGATCAGAATGTCATCCAGCCTTCCACTTGGCAGAGTCCAACGGTCATGATTGGGTGAAAGAACTTTCAAGAACTTTCACACCTGTACTTGTCGGTAAGTTGATCACTCCTTTGGGTAATTTGGACCGTCGACCATATATCATGATGTATATTGCATGATGAGCCTCGTTAGGGTAATTACCCTACCCCCAAACCCTGCATGCGGTGTTCAGTTGCTCTGTTGTGCACCACCGCTCTACAACATGGTATTTGATTAGGAAACCCTATTTTTCATATGGTATGGAGCTCTTTCATCCTCATCCTGCATCTGTGGGACTGAATTACTTCGATAGTTATGATGGAGGTTGTGGCATACGTCAAAATGGCTTATGTGCTATAAAACACGGTCCTTTCTTGCTCGGGAGTCCTTGCCACCACTAGTTCCAATTTTACAGGTAGATTTCTCATGGTTAGTCTCTAGAGTATTTCTCTCTTCATTTACAGGTTTTTTTGTCTTAGGCCATTATGTAATTCGTGGCTACAGTTTCAATGTGCAAGTACCTCGGATCTATTCCAAGATTTCGGTGAACTACGCAACCAACCTTATCCTTTGCATGGAATCAATAAGTCCTTACACTTTGTATTTAACTTTGCTTGAGTAGCTTCTAGAGAATTTTACCAAGCCATATCACTTTGTTTCTTGTAGGATAAACTCGTAAGGGGTTGATGAAGTCTTTTGTCCTTTACGCCATGACTTTTGTTATTATAGTGTTGTGTATTACGTTTTTGTTGTTAGTGGAAAACCCTACCTTGGGACAAGGATTTGATGGGTCACACTTCGAGTAAGTTATTTGAAATTATAGAAGATCTAGTACCTAAGTCTTTTTTTCAATTTGTTATTATCTGAACAATTCTTAGATTTTGGGCCTCAAAGTTGCTTTCCACTAGCTCTAGTTTCTACATGTAATTGTTCATTTGAAGGGTTTCAACCCTAGCAATCAAATATCCATAATATTCCTTACGTAGTTATGTGATGTTGTATTTCCTTTGTATGAATGTTATTGTCTTTATTGTATTTATTATGGAATCATTACTCTTATTACAATTATAGTAGAATAAGGGCTTATATTGTAAATGTAAATATGTAGAGTTTTAGGGTTGTTTTCTCTGAATGGCGAACAAGTTAATCATTTAGTACAATTCTTATTATTACTCCTCAGTGTCAAAAAACAGCGGTAGTGACTAGCAACTTTGTTTATTCTAAAACATTGTTTTAGTTTCCTCCATTTGAATTTTCGACGGTCATGTCAGTTTCCTAGTGGTTATAGTTAGTGCCTCAGCAAAATAACCTTCTTACGGCAGGGTTTTTGTATCTATTATTATTCAGTTTATTATATTTACAACTTAGAGAGGGGACATGTAGCCACTAGTTTCCACTTCTGGTGCACAGCTAAACCCCGATCAATCTTCTTATATAAGCTTGGTGCATGCAAATTTAGAATGACCAAGTAAGGTTAATATTCTTTTCGGTTGAATATTATACAACGTTACTCTCTTTATTTTTAAATAGTTATCAGTTACAATTTTTTATGCATAGTAAGTTTAGAAAAGATTTTCTTTTATTTTGGTCTAAGAAGAACATGGATTACCATATAGTTTCAAACTGTTTCAAGGGAAGAATCGAATGACTAGAAAATACTTTCCTCTTGTACTTAAGCTTATGGTCACTTTGTTTGTTCCTCTAAAGCTAATATAAATGTCTTGTAACTATTGATTAATTTTTTTCACTTATTTTAGAATACAATAGCATTCTTAGTTGAGATCATATATTATCTTTCTTATTCAATATTATGAAAGACTTCAAAATATATATTACACTATTATTTCATCTATGTTCAGGAATATGGTACAAGATTTCAGAATATATATTATGACTGTTATTTCATCTCTATTAGCCAGTATTTGTACATAATTATAGAATACGTTACTTGTCCATACACTCATATAATATAGGTATCTATCTTAAAAGGTGAAGTGCTTAGAGGGGATAAGGGAACCTTTGGGTTCCTTTCTGCAGCGCAATTAAACCCCTCAAGTAGCTAAACTGCAGCTTACTATATTGTATTAAATTTTGTTACCAATTCCAGGAAAGAGACTCTTGAAAGAAAACAAAATAGTTACAGGTCCTTATAACTGAAATATTGAAATATTTTCTTACCCATTCTTTCTATTATGTTCATGACCTTCTATAGGGTTAAACCCATAGCCTTTTCTTTACACTATATGTCATGTGTAATCCCAAATCCAATCCTAGGAAATGTTACTATAATTTCCTATACCAGTTGCAAAAACATGCATCATAACATCATTATAGAATTTACCTTTCAAATTAAACTTTAAATTTAAACATCCATTCTAGTTTGCATAATAACTTGATTCACAGAAAACACTTATATGTTTCCAACTGGGAAAAACTTTGCAAGCTTAGCTGGTCCTCTCGGCTATGAGAAGGGAAATGACGTCCTCTTCTCCCCAACGAGCTTTTTCCCCTGGACAGTTCACATTTTCTTGACATGTTAATTCCTAGGGCAACGAGACAACATCCTAGCCACTCATAACAAGGTTTAGGATTCTCCAATGGGTTTATTCCAGCTAGGGAGCTTTCCACATGCAGTGTCCTACCTATCACAAACCACTGTCTGTTTCCTATTGTTTCTCTCAGAAATTTCTTTTGGAGGAAAAATTGAACCCCTTCATCTCTTCATATTTCCTATAAATCTTAGGAAGTTGGTTGTACAACTACCCAGAGCTGAAATTTGTTACTAGCCAACTTTTCTTTTAATTTGTAAAATAATTATTCTATTAAACATATAAACTGAAATGTAAACATTCATATGTTCTTTTAAATTATTACATGTCTTTCAATTGAGTTTGTAAATAAACATTTACCATGGTTAATTTTAAAAAATCTTTAGACATCTTGAGGGTTACAAAAATAAAAACTCTTCCAATATATAAAATTATATTTTTCCATCAAAACAATTTATTTATGTTGAGAGAAACATTTTTTTTCCCTTCACAAAAAAATTATACAAGTTTTGTTTTAAATTTTTTTTATTGAAACTAACTAATTCTAAATTATATTTTTCCATCATAATAATTTATATATCAATTTTACATATTTAAAAAATAAAAATAAAAACTTTTCCAATAGATAAAATTATATTTTTTTATCAAAATAATTACGCCATAAGCCGTCTCTATTTGAAAACAACTCCCCTAGTTGCCATTGTGTCATTGTTTGTATCATTGGCTCAAATCTTAGACAATTAAAATGCTTTAGACCATTAGATCCAATAACTCCTTCATTTATGGTTTGGTACAACTACGTAACTAACTCACCAATCCCTACTAATGTGTCTTCTACTGTAAGCATAACTAGAATTTCATATAAAAATGTTCATAGGATTTCATATAAATATGTTCATAGAATTTCAGATAGAGATGTTCATCGAGAACTAAAATTTCATTTATGTCTTGTGCCTGCCTGTTCCAGCGCCTGCAGCATGTCTACTTAGCCAAGAACTTTATTTCTGCCTTCTTCCACTTAAACAAGCACTTTCTTTCTGCCTTTGCATGTGCCTAGCTTGGGTCTACCTTTCTTTTTGCCTTCTCCTGTGAGGGGTCTGACTTTCGGTTGCGCCTCGGTTCACCCAGTTCCTTACTTTTTCCGATTTCGCCCAGTTCAAAATCTTCGACGTGACTATATACGCCTTTCACATTTGCAAAATTATGTGAAAACTTTGAGTTAAAAGCATTAATAAGACCTGTAAATTTTCAATTGTAGAACAAATATGAATGAAGCGATAGAATTGAATGTCCATTTTAAATAGGCATCGGATGTGGCAAGGATGCCTTATGCGCAAGTGAAAAACGATATAGCTCATCAAAAAATCATAGCGCAGCATACTCCATTGTTTGTACAGAACTCCCACGAGCCAAACTTAGGAGATGGCAGTTGTTGCTGAGACGGGCGGGGTTTTTGTCACAGTTTAGCCCATCAGGCCAATTTGGTTTCTACAATTCACTTTGTTCATATTTAGTTATGTGATTTTTTTAGTTCCTCTCCGCTGTTAACTTCGAGTGGTATGAGAATATATTCTGAATCCCATCAATAATCAACAATGATCTTGTTATAAATTATTAATCAAGAAGAACGGAAAAACATGAATGGTGGAAAAAACCGAATTTCGCTCATTGCCTTCGCTAACATATTTTTTGAATGGTAGTTACAATTATGATGCTAGCTCTCACCTAGATGGTTTTTATTTCGTCAGAGTAGTAATTACAATTACCATACTCATATAAAATTTTGAATTAGCATAGCCCCCAATGGTATTTGAATCTCACAATTCCAATCTATACTTGAACTCGTGAAAAACAAATAGGAAGTATTTAAATATCTCTTTGCCTTTCAAGTGCGATGATTTGGGATATATGTTGAAAGAGAGCAACTACAAGCTAGAAGGCCTTAGAGTATCAAGCATTAGTTGATTTATTATTGAAATGAGTCTCAAGAAGAGACATATATAACTGTGAACTCTAGTGAAAGGATAGCAGTGAAATGATATGATACTTCATTTATTGGCGCTTGCTTGCTTAGATTTTTGTTTTTACAGTTTTTTATCACGCGGATTAACCTCTACCGTTTCAGTTTGAATCATTGAAAAGCCTGCTTTGTTTTTATATTTCTTTATCGAAGGTTTCAGTTTGAATGTAATATTCCCATATGCTTATATGATATATATAATTTTATAAGATATAAATATGTTGGTTTATTTTCCAAAGAACAAGAAAAAAAATATATGTGACTCTCATATAAGAAGAAAAATTTATGCACTTCAATGGTTGCCCTAAACTGATATAGTTGCTGGAGCAATTAAGGTATGTGAATTTAGGTGATACCGATTGGTTAAGTTTACCGAACAACTTGAAAATACCCAACAATGTAGAACAAATAACATTAAAAGAGATACCACTCACTGTAGCTGCCAGTATGAGGAGTTTTCAGGAAATATTCCGATAATGAGCGTTACTGCCTTGCCATTAATACTAGTAAAGATTAAATCTACAAAACTGTTGGGGATTAATAATGAATTTTCAATTATATGTATAATAAAATGGCTTAAATTAGTCAATTAAATCTATTACTAAAAAATCCATAATTTTAGAAAAATGGAATGGGTAAGCTAAATTTTAAAATTGTTTTATTACCCAAATTAAAATAATAAAAAAATCTAATAAAATTATTTAAAACATTTATTCAAATTAAAATAAAAAAATGTTATACAATTATATAAAATATTCATTCAAATATAATCCATATTAATAATTAAAAAATATTTTATTGTGTGATATAGATTTCTATATTTTTCCCTGGGTAGTTCTCCTATTTCGATTCGTTGGAATCTCTCCCTATAGAACTCTTAGGGAGGGAATTAAGTTTATTGACATTCAAACTTTAAAAAATATAGATCAAATTTTATCGGAGTTGGTAGGTATATACTAGAGACATTGTGAAGAATCACACATTATTATTGAATATATTTCTAAAAAATATAGATATGTTAGGGATTCCTCAAACTATCGTCCTTCCTAATTATTGTAGGTCAATTATGCAAAGTTTAAATTTGAAAATTTTTGTCACACAAATGCTAGTAAATAAAATAAAATTACATAAATTTTTTACTTCTTTTTTCTATGCTACTGTTTCCTTTACAACATATGGTGCAATTGCTAGTTTATTTATATTCAAAAAAAAATTCCATACACAGAAAAATTATACAACCTTTATTTTACAATATTTTTTATTAAAACTAACCAATTATATTTTACAATATTTTTCATTTAAACTAACTAAATATATATCTCTTCATTTTTTACTTTTATTTTTTATTTAAACGTTTTCTTCGATTTTAATTGATTTAAGAAGCCGTATAGAGTCAGGTTTGGTATTGTAAAGAACTTCCAAATGTTTGGGAAGATTGGTCAAGTAGAACATTTTAATACGTAGAATAGTGATTAACCTAGGATATTTATATATAATATGAGTAAAGATTAGTGGTTCATGATAGAGATGAGATGTTTAGTTTTTTTTCACAAGAGAAAAAACATTGTTTTATATTATACTATAAGAAAAACGGTTCATGTGCCAAATACATAACTCCGTTAACAGAAATGTGCACCCAGTTCATCTATCCAGAGAAAATATGGTGCCCTATCAGAGACAAAAAAAAAAAAAATGTAACCCCATGTCACCTACAGGGAGGAGAATTAAATACAAAATGCCGTTACATATGAGAGGATCCAGATCTACAAAAAGGCTTTCTCAAGCAGGATGAGACAACATGTAAATGAAAAG
This sequence comes from Pinus albicaulis, assembly GCA_034641835.2. NCBI lineage: Eukaryota > Viridiplantae > Streptophyta > Pinopsida > Pinales > Pinaceae > Pinus > Pinus albicaulis. The sequence continues at coordinate 465,648,781 of CM076579.1, read as the reverse complement.
CCAACAAAATGGAATCATGTCCAACCTGACATCCTTACCATACCAAAAACAATACTAAGTGTTGAGCCACGCATAGATATATAGGCAGTGTGATGAACAGATACCATGTAGTAACAGCACGTTCATAAGAGAAAACCACAGGCTCACTTGTATAGATATATAGGCAGTGTAATAAACAGATAACATGTAGTGACAGCACGTTCATGAGATGTTTAGTCTTTTACGTAAAGTACCAGTGATTCAATTTCTTTTACGTAAACTATTTTCGATAATGTATCCGAATTTTAGCCCTAATTGAAAATTTTTCCTAAAATGTCAACGGAATTTAACTTGCAGATCAATCATTTATAACCCTATCGCATCGTGTCTTCCCATTCATTACATTCAGCGCTAATCGCCAGGTGCATATCTTAGGGTTTCTATAGAGGGTTGAGAACCGCTTCCACGTGTCGTATAATGTGGGCATCCACAATTACTATGACAAGGATGGATATGACAAGGATCGCTTATGGAATTAATATGACAAGGATCGCGTTGATAAGAGGGACTCTGCGTTACAGGATTTTAATTTTATACTCGCTTGATGTCCGGAACAAGTCGTTTGCGTCAATATTATTCTGACCAGGGCCAATTAGTTTTTCGTTGGGGGTTGTGCCAGAGCTTAAGTCGAGTGCAGAATATTCTCGGAATTATTTGAGCTGTACGTAGGAAGTGTTACCAAAGCAAAAGGAAAAGTGATGAATTAAGTGTCAAGCGATATCAATCCATTGTTGTGCACTGTTGTGATTACCAGATTTCTTGCATGTAAGAGTCAATTGCGCCTGGTGGAACGATCAACTAAATCTATAAGCCGAACAATTGAATCCAAAAAATTTGTCCAAAGGACTGAGTGCATTCGACATTGATTAGGATCAGCAATATGGTCGAATAATAAAATGCAACAGTAGATCGAAAAAGGTTGATTGAGCATTGGCTTCCAAGTGATGCAATTTCGGCTGGGCATAGTAACAAGGGACCCGTAGTAAAAGTGACTCAAATTGTAGGAAATCGTCACACAAGAGCGAAAATTTAATTGAAAACGCGAGTATCGTTTAGGTTGGACTGTGTATTTGTTGAGAATCTAATTTCAACCATGGGTTAGGCGTCAAAACTGTCTATCTAAGTGTGCTAGTTTAATTTGAGTTAGTCTAATTTAATTCAGTCTTAGTGAAGTAATTTAATGTTGATATAAGCTTAATTAATAATATTGAAAATATCAATCCTCTTCTCCATAATTTTCATTGTTTATAGTTATATGAAAGCTTGGTCTACATAATACTACATGAGAGCAAGAAGAAGAAAAAAAAAAAAAAAAAAAAACATTATTTTGCATAAGATTCCCTAAAAGGTCAGCAGAGAGACGAAGCGATTTTGAAAATCTAAATCATGGCGAAGCAGGAGAAGCAAGCCAATTAAAATAACAATAAAATAAGTGACCAACGAAATTGATCACTCTTCTTAAGTGCATTTACCTCTACAAAGTTATGAAACTCCAAAATATAGTGATTCAGTGTACCATTTAGTATCAGGAAGTGCGTTGAACATCTTTAGTCAAATTTGCAGCGAAGATATGACGTTGTATTATCGGTTATTTTGTGCTTCTGCTAAACAACAACGTCACCAAATTCAAAACACCACAAGTTCAAAGAAATGTGTGGTATAAGATATATTTAACTAGAAATTGCATCAGGAGGCCCAAAATAATGTCGGAAGGTGTGCTACATGTGGGACCTAATGAATGTTAAAAGAAGGGGGGCAATAATGAATATTAACAGAAGGGGTGGAGAAGCTAACATTGTAGGGGGAATAGTATGAAAAGGAAATTTTTTGAAGATATGGAATATTGGATTTTAAACTATGAAACATATTTTTTTAGTGTCATCCCTAGCCACTCAATATGAACTCTCTATGTAAATATGAATATGTCTTGAATTTGTGTCTATGTAAATATGAAAATGACTTTGGAATAAAATTATGTGAGTATGATGATCGTAGTTGGACATAACTAATGAGCGATGGACATATAATCTAACTTTGTAAAGATAGAATATGCAGAAAAATGTTATTGATATGTTTCAAAGTAAAATCGTATTTGTCATGATTGTCATTGTATCTTTTTTATTTTTATTAGAAATATATTTGCAACAATGAATTATACAAAATTATAAATCTACACCTTTAAGTATCTTCTTTTTAAGGATCTTCTTGTTAAAGCTATTCAAATAAGACCTTTAAATAAAATTGTATCACAAAAGGAAGTGATACAATCAGCTCTGTCAGTTCTATCAACTTATATGAAAAAAAAAATCATGCTTTTTGGAATTAAAATGCATAGCTCAGATGAAGAAAGAAATCACGTTTTTCGGAATTAAAATCATAAATGAAAGGAAAAAAATAACAAACAATGTACAAGATTAAGTCTCAGATTCAATCTCAAAATTTGTAAAAGCTGAGGCAATGTCCATTTAAATGGTCCGCAATTTCCATTTCCAACCTCTATTCCTCCACGAGTCCCTGCTATGCATTCGTCCAATTGGCTCTATATAACAATACAATAGACAAGACCAGGCCAGACGAACAAATGGTGAAAATGGACACACTTTTCACTTCATGGTGTTTACAGTTTCATCCTCCACACTCACATTAACCAATGTCTTGTTGTTTATGCAAAGTTAGTTTCAATTCTACTTTCAAAACCAAGGGTTGCAAAACAACTTACTCTATGTTTGTAATCAAATGCTTGTGAACACAAAGTTGTGCAATATAAACTTAAGCCTTAGGGTTTGTCTGTCTTCACAACACAGGGTTGGATAATGCTATATTTAATACATCTACAACATAGGCTTGAGAGGTTATATCATTTTTCTCAATAGGTTGTGATCTTTGTTAAACTGCACAGGTTCATGCAGACCATTTCCCTTCCTAAAATAGCCCCTTGTTAGTTTATAATTTCAGCATGTCTATTGCTATCACCAGAGGGGAGTATTAATGTGAAAAGATATTACAATGTAGAAAATATGTTATTATACTAAGACACATTTGCAACATGACATGGATAACAACCATAATATTAAGACATTTTATGAGGCATAGCACTGAAACCACCAATGAGCTTAATAACAAAATGAGAAGGTGCTTTCACATCAATATGTCATTACGGTAACATAAATTCACAACATATCATAAATAAAAACCACAACCTTTAAAATAACCCACAAACCATGATACTGACACCACTAACGATCTTGATAACAAAGTGAGAAAGATGCTACTACATCAATCTAAAAACTTTGAACCACAAAACTAACTTTTAAATTTATAATTTACGGAACTTTTGCTGTGGATACGACCTTATAAACCATTTCTGTCTCACATTTATGTCTCAGATTTTTTTTCCACATGGGATTATTCATTACATACAATAGAGATGCTTCAAGATGCGTGAACCCAGTGACATCAAATTCAGTTTCCCAACCGTGTCTTTCTATTTACTATCGGTTTCCTCTATTTGGCTAACCAATTTTTTTTTTTTAAAGCCCTATTTTATTAGATGGGAATTAATTCGGAGAGAAGTGAAAAAAAAAGCATGAGACTTACCAGTCTTTTGCCCCTCCAAATTCTCTTGCTACCATTTCCACCTTCTATAGGGTTTTGGCTATTATTCTGAAATTTCAATTATAACTCAACAAGTAAATACCCTTCTTTTAAGAAAAATTGAATGAGCTTTCCATTATTTTCATAAGGTGCCATATCCTTTACTGACAGTCTTGATACCCTACAACTTTGAAGCTGCTCTCGCTTTCCATTTCTCTGCCAAAACATAGAACCCCACTCAGAACCATTTTCCAAAATGCAAAAAAAAAACTTGTGAATATGTTCAGCTTGCATTCCATGAAAGAACTGGGAAAATCAAAATTTCAATTCACTTTCTATCCAATTTTCCTGCAACTCACTCACTGAGAGTGGAATGAATCTTCCAAACTGTAATGGAAAGGACTGTTGAACCATTGCACTAGAACTCTCTCCAGATATAGCTATTTAGAAGCAAATAAAGTTTTATAAACAAGTATGTGGTAATGATTCATCACAGCTTATCACACTAGCTATGTTTGGGTGGAAGAATGCTTTTACACAGACAAAAAAAAAATCCTCAAGATTAATACAAATAACATCAAATGACTACTCAGTACCTACTGTAGTTACTGAAGATGACTCTTCGAAACTATTCACATTTGAAGCTAGTGAAATCAGAGGTTTTGAAATAAGCCCATTGACTTTTGGAGGTAGAGAATTAGACTTCTTTGTTGCAGTTGAAGGAATCCCTCCAGATGTATCTGCAGGAATTAATTACAGATCAAGAAAAAAATGATCTCATTTGATCACAAGTGCTGATAAGTGACAAACCTATAAGTATATTCTCAAAGTGCTACCTGAAAATTCTAGTCCTGGCTGTTGCCTCTGAGAATGGCCACCATTTTGAATCTTCTGATTGGTATTGGGTTGAGAGAGGCCTACAAGGGGGATTTCCCCTTGATTTCTTCTTTTGAGTATGCCCACCATTTTGAATCTTCTGATTAGCGTTGGGTTGAGTGGGGCCCACAATGGGGTCTCCTCCTGTTTGCTGTCTTTGATTATTCCCGCCATTCTGACTCTTCACATTAACATTAGGTTGAGAGGATTCTGTAGTGGGATTTCCCCCTGTTTGCTGCCTTGGAGTGTGCCCACCATTTTTAATCTTCGGAATAGAATTAGGTTGAGGATGGTCTATAGTGGAATTTCCTCTAGACTGGCCTACTTAACCATTTTCTTTCTTCACACTAGAAAGAAACAAATAGATATGAACAATATGATCAAAATCACCAAGTTTTAAAGTTCTCCAACAAGCAAGGACTTGGCCTCTTGTGTCAACGAAACCTTAATTGCAATAAGAAAAACCAAAAATAATATTTCTTATGAAATACACTAATTTCAATTTAACTGTTCAAGATAAAGTATAGTTAGTAAATATTGTGAGAACCATCACACGTGTCTGAACTTCACCCACCCCCAGATAGTGATGTTGCATATCCACTAAACTCGTGAGATTACACAAAATACATCAAATCAAAAAGGTATTTACTTTAATTCATAAACTAGATATTTACTTTAAAACATTCAAAGGTATTTACTAGTTGGATTGCCTTTACCAGACTTCAATTTTTAAACCAGAGTTACAGTCTACTTATCAAAAGCTTGCAGATATAGTGAAGTCTTCATGAAAAAAAACTAGAAAGTGAATGTATTGGATTCCTTCTTCTGTATCTAATGATAAAAGTCACAAACAACAAACTACATTCATTTGTGGTGAGGCGAATACAACAAACGTAGAGATAAAACACAATACAAGGGATTCGTAAAACAATCCTAAGAAGATGTTTGCAGGACACTCATAGATGTACTTTCCAAACAAATACTTGTCGAGATAGAGTTTTAACCTAAAAAATCCGGCGGTTTCCCCGACACTGAACATCGAATTTCTTTACAAGAAAAAATACACTTCAAAGGCCCCAATGCCATGATTTAGATATATCATTACATACAATAAACCGCCGTGAATTTTTTTCCAAGTTTATGATTTACCTAAAACAAATCTTGGAGCCTTAATAGCATTAAAATGAAAAATAAAACAGATGCTAGCCAGTGAATTTGTTGCGGAAAAGCACTTTTTCAAAAGAAACCCTTGTTTATATCTAGGGTTTATGAACCAAATTTGCTATCGGGGGTTTTAAAAGCCGTGTCTGAAGAAAAATAAACATGTCAAAAAATGAGTGAAGTAAATCATACATACCTTATATTAGAGGAAGAGTGAGGGCCGAGCCCTCCCACCTTGGCACCTTTAAGCATCTGCTAATGATGGTCATCTCTGCTTGATCTTCCAAGCTTCCTGGGCTGGGACTCATTCTTCTCTGCCTTAGATTGATGAAGGGACATGTATGCGTGCTATACTTAACCTTTAATTGTCTATATTCTCCAACCACCATGAGATCAGATCACACTACGATCTGCACAGACTCAAACCCTGGAAACCCTAACGAAGTTATGCAAAATCAAGCCAAGCTCTCTGATTCACATAAATCCATCAGCTAAAGCCCAGTGCCCTTAAAGCATAGATGCCCAATAACTTCTCTCGAACATGCCCAAACCTTACAAACAAATTTCAAAAAAACAATAAAATGTGGGTAGATTACCTGAATTTGCTAAGAAAAGACTCTAAACAATGCCAGAGAGCCTTCGAATTTGCAGCCTCCAATGTGAATTTGGGATTCAAATGAACCTGCAAAAGAAATGCCCACCAACATGAAATCCATGTGCTCCTCTTTTCTCCGAACAACGCGAGGGGAACATTAAAATATTTTCGAACTTGATCTTGATTGTACTCAAGTGGTTTTTTGGATTCTGAGATATCCATTGGCCTCGTTTCTTTGTCATCGTCATGTTGATGCCATAGCCCTACCACATAGAAGGAAAAATCTCTGGGCACCTTAACCCTCATGAAGGCGGCGTCCAGCAGGTTTTCAAACTTTCAGAAGGTACCATAGCCTTTACTGAAAGTCTTGATACCGTGCAACTCTGAAGCTGCTCTCGCTTTCCATTGCTCTGCCAAAACATAGAACCCTAGTCAGAACCATTATCCAAAATGCAAAAAAAAAACTTGTGAATATGTGCAGCTTGCATTCCATGAAACTTCGGTGCCATTTCTTAATTTGATTTTCATTGATGGAGAAAGAGAGTGTAGTTCCTAGTATTCTCAGTGGAGACAATCGTACAATTTAAAGAGATAGAATAGAGTAAATCCAACAGTTTATTCAACGTTAAAAAATGAGTGATAGCTTACAGGGATCGAAGAGCACTGAAATAGGCCCTTGTCTCAGCCCTATCTCCATTTCTGAGCTTCTCTAATGGAGACCTCCAATGTCTGAGGTGAGTCTGTGAAAATAGAATCCACGATCCCACTTTCCATAGCCATCTAAGCACTAAACTTTCAGGCACCTAATACCACATCCCTTAGGTTTCCAAGCGAGAGCTTGCTCAATATGACGGCCATGAAACCTCATGCTACGGCGTGCCCACAGATCATGGGAACGGTGAGCACCTTAACCCTCATGAAGGCGGCGGCTAGCAGGAAAACCCTATATTCAAAGAACACAAAATACACAACAGAGATCTGTAAGGAATTCATTAATACAAAACAGAGATGTGTAACGAATTCGTTGGACAGATGACCATTTTTTATTGGTCGGAGGAATAGCCAAATGTAAAATTCTAATTGGTTAGAAGGGAAATAGGCAAAGCCTCCCATTGGCTGGGATGAACAGTGTTTGCTCACCAAAAGCCAACATAGAAAACGCCTACGGCGTAAAAATATTGTCATTTTTGTGAGGTCAGTGCACATCACAAGCTAACTAGTTCATGCTTTCTTAGTTGAATATTTTTTTATTAAAAAAGTGGCCTGAATTTTATTTAAAAGGTTTTCACTTTTGCATATTTTTCATTGAAAAGGGGATTCATATTTATCATTGAAAATATTGTAAAAAGCATTTTTGCTTTGAAATTCCTTTTAATGGAATCATTCAAGACTTTAATGTTTCTTAAATACTTTATCATGCATATTTAAGGTATTGCATATTAAAAGGTGCTTGAGATATAGTGCATGCATAAATTTGTTTCTTAGATTATAATAATAATTTGTATAAATTTGTATGATCAAATTTATTAATGGGTCTTTGAATGGTAAAGGTGAATCTGTTTCGGTTCTTAACCCATCTTTGTTGCATGTTACCATTGTGAGTCATAGTTATTGTTAGCTTTTAGAGCCAGAATTTTTTATTGCAACTAGTTACTATGTTTTTAATTTGATTGGCTTGCTGAGTTGTAGTGGGCCAACACTCAACAAATGGGAAAAGCTAGGAGACTAAGAAAGTTGAAGCAACAACTAGTCATGTGTGGATATTTTTAAAAATAATTATAAGTGAAGAGGAAAAAACATGTCTTCAGATTATAATGCATAAAATAATATGTAGATGAAAACATTCGTCCACTCATTTCAGATTCCAAGACAACCATGGATGCTTGGGATACCCTTGAGAGGAGTTTTCGTCTAAGAGGGAGCATTGAAGTTGAAGATGAAGGTGGATCTATAAAAATTGATTTAGAGTGAGAAGTTTTTTGAATCCCATTGTGCTCAGCCACAAGTGGATGATGATTCTGATAAAATTGTAAAAGAAGTAGAGAAGGAGCACATACATGCTTGTGAACCCCACTACACACATCCAGAAGTGGGAGAAAATTTAGTAATTCTAGCAACAAGGTTGATGATGGAAACTTGGTGATTCCAACAGCAAAACTTGTTGATGAAAATTTTTAGAATCCAGCAACAAAGCTTTTTGATGACAGTGAAACTGATATTGGAGCAGTCAGTGCTATGGTAAATTGAGTAATTAATATTGTTGATGTAGAATTTGATAAAGAATTGTTGGCTAAAGATGAGAGGTTTCAGATGATGCAACAAAAACATCATATTTGCATGATGTTATTCATTGAGATAAGCCCACTTGAATCTGAAAATGAAGTGGAAGAAAACCTGTTATAGGTTAGTAAATAAGTCGAAGAGACAGAGACAAAAGACAGAGAAGGAAGCGCAATAGGAGAAATCTCTCATTGTAGAGTAGAAGGAGCATAATCAATCTGGTTAGGTAGTTATTTTTCAGCTTACCATTGATTTCCAATGTGCAAGTAAACATGCAGGTAAACATGAGAATTATGAAGAAGAGTTAAATTTCCTTGAAGCATGGCTTGCAACACCGTGCCTTGATAAAACATGCATATAAGTTCTAGATATGAATGTTGAAGACAACTTGGATGATGAAAACATCAATGAAATTTTTAGGTATTGGAGTTATAAAGAAATATTTTTTTATTATAAACTTGTGTTGCAGCAAATTGATGATGAAGATCACACAACAAAAGATGACATGTGGCAGTAGTCCACATACAAGCCAATTTTTGAAGAAGTCTAGGACATTCTTAGAGAACTTGGAACAATAGAAGACCTGCACCAACAAACCAAGAAACTAAGGTTTGAAGGATACAATAAGAAGAATATGTTGAAACAATTTAGAGGCTACATGATCCGGAAGAAGAGAAGAAGAAAAGTAAATGTAGTTGAAGTCAATTTTTTAAAGTGTAATCCTGCCTCAGACATAGACCAACAAGCATCTTAGTTAAATTTTTATGTGGTTCTAATTAATGGGTGGTGTTGGAGAATCTAATTACAGGGAGTCAAAATCATCCATCCATGTGTCCTAGTTCAATTTATGTTAGTCCAGTTTAGTTCAGTATCATTGCAGTCATTTAATGTTGATGTCTCTAATGTAATTTTATTTAATTGATTCATAATATTAAGAAGAGTAATCCTTTTCTCCATAGTTTTCATTCTTTCTCAGTATTGGTGCATTAATGCATAATGATAAAGTGATTAGTGTAGCATAAAAAATTTGTAATTCTTTGGCCACTAACATACATATGCTTTGAAATAAATGGTGTGATCACACAAAAGACTATTTGTGTGGGATCAAAAAGGCATTGGAAAAAATATTCCATTAGAAGTTTTGTGTGATGGGCATTAACAAGTTGGGTTGGTTTTATCATGTGTTCTCAAAAGAGAATGTGTCGTGCCTGCGAACATATCTTTCTGTAGTGGTATGATATGTGCTAAAGAGTTTATATTTCCAGGTCTTATAGTTATAAGGGGATGCTAGTAAACCATAGTTGAACTGATCCATGTGGTTTAATCTATATGTTTCATAGATTTATATGTATGTTGTTGTAGGTGTATTAGATAATATATTTAAAGCACGCACTCATCATAAATAAAGTCATCTGCATTATTTGGAAGTTCTTTTCCATGGATCTGAAGACTATTATTGAATTATTGTTGTCACAGGTGGCCAATATTTCATCTTTCAGGAGACCATTTGGAGCATATCACTTCCACGAGTTGGAATTACCTCTTCCTAAAAATCAAACATATAATATTCCTGAATATTAAGTCTATCAGGCTTATCTGCATATGGGAAAAATATTTTTGTTGTGCTATCTCCCTCATCAGTACTAAATAAATGTGTTTAGGATCAGCTCAAATGAGAAAGTTAAGTGGGGTTTTATGTGTCAAGTTTTTTGTTTATTTTACGAGAAATTATTTAAGTAAATTAGTTGTTAAAAACACATGTACATCAAGTAAATTTTAAAGAAATAATACACTATAAACACATTACACAGTAGTTGATAACATATTTAACCCCTCATGGGCTACATCTCCATGGACCTAATTCAATGGCTTAGCCCTCTTTGGATTAATGGTCAATTATTTGATTACATGCACCTACAATGCTCCAATGGCTCTGCCACCTACTGCATTGGATTAAAAAGATCCAAAAAATCAAGGTAGACTCTTTTGGCTCTGCAAATGGTCTTCAAGTGATCTAGACATGGCTTCCTCTCCTAGTGGCCCTATGCTTGTTTAATCTTCAAAGTGAAAAAAAAAAAAAAAAAACTTACATAAGTTCTCCTCTGCCTTTGCAACCTACACCATCATGCTCAAAGAATCCAAAACATCTAGGATTGACTCTTTCTAAGCCTAATTTGGTGAAGTTTTGTAAATGTTTTGGCCTAATCAATTCTGGCCTAGGAAACCCCACTAAAACTAGAGAAACTCTAGTTAGCGCTTCTAATTTTGGAGTCCCGCCAAAAATGACAGACTCCGCCAAACTGGTCGTTGAATTAATAGTGGATTAAATAGGATAAGTGGGAGTTAATTATCAAATAATTTGAGTTTAGCACTAAACACACATTTACCATAATCTGAATTAACGTGCAAATAAAAATTGACAAAGGGTTAAATTGAACCAACATTATGGTTTAATCCGCCGTTAATATAATCCTCCGCCTTTGGTTACGGGATATGGTTCTATTGTGAGGGGTATGACCCTCTCCTTTGACTATCTCTCAAACATTTCAAACATAATATTAACCGTCGACATAGTCTATTAAGACATATGTTGTGGGCTATGGGTAGGTTGGTGCACTCGCTTGGGGGAGGTCGTGGAGTCGAGCCCCGACCTCCACCCTTCCACCTGTAATAATTTTTCCAGCCATATTATATATGATATTTCAACCATTTAACATAGTTTAAAAATTCAGCCTTTGACATAAATTTGAATTCGTCCTTTGAGGGGGAGGGGGGCATGCGGCACCCTCCGGGCTTGCAACATGTCCTCTTCCCATTGGTTCATTCCAAATCCAATAAAAACGTGACAAGTTACCTAACTCAGCCACCAAAAATGAAGTGACACTTGTCATTGGGTGAAATTAAGGAATATTCCTAGAATATTCTTTTTTTCTGACTAGGTTTCCATATCACCATTGTGTCCTTTCTCCAAATTTTTCAGTTGTTTACGAAAACGAACATCATGCTCTAGCATTCGCATACGGAGTTGGTTTTTGATGAAATGAAGTGTGTCAGATTCCTAGTTACAAGACCTATCTGGTCATTTTGGTTTGGATAAATTCTGAATACTTTGAATTTTTAGCAAATTTTTGCCCCCAATTTTTATATCACTCCTTCCCACTGACAGGATTTTGGACCCACAAAATTTGGTTATCTGATGAGAGATAAATACTCTTCTCTTTCCCAATTTCTATCAACGTTATTATACTTGGAAACATTTCTATGACAACCACTTGTGTTTGCTAACATGCCTTGCCTTGCAAATGGCTTGGCACTTCAACCAATTTCCTCCTTTTATTGTTGACCCAATCCAACACTTTTTGGTTGCTTTATGATTGATTAAACACTTTTTTATACCACAATGATCCCTTCGTGCTTCGAAAAATGACTAATGGCCTTCCCACTGAGAATCTTGTTCCTCCTTTGCATAAACATGCATTCAATGCAATCTTCTCCTTGGAAATGACTTTCCCAAGTTAAGCCCATTTGATTGAACTATAATAATTATTTCCAACATTAGTAATCACAAGAAGATAAATTCCCATTCTTTTTACCTCCATGGTTCCAAATTCCACATCTGGAAGAATGAATTCGCTATCTCTTTCGCTTCTTGGTGTCAACATATCAAATGGTCTACAATGGTTGCAAACGTTTTGGCATCTTGTCCACTTTCTGCTTATTGATTCTATCATCCTCTAGTATTCACATGTTTCTTATGCCATGATTTGAGAATGAAGGCTAATCATGAGTGTCTCGCTCAAGATTGGACCTTCCAAAATACCGAGACATCTTGTCACAAGAAAAAGCATTAACATGAAAAACACATCATGCAAGAAATAAAAATTGACAACCTCTTCCTTTTACTCCTTCAAAGCACCAAATGTCACATCATGTTAACACCTCCATGTACTCTTACATCTTGGTTTACAAACTCATCGACCAAACACAAGTCGAAAAAACATTCCTCTTCAAACAACTGACTCTCAAGTCAAACACAAGCATGTACAAATTTCCATCTTTGTCGCATCCAAGTGAGTCAACATAACTCTAATTTTCCAGCATCTTACTTCATGTAATATGCAACATACTTTCCAGAGAAAATAAATGCATTCAATTGGTAAAGAAATGCATCAATAAGAGAATATTTGCATCAATCATAAAAAGAAATGCAAGGCCTTAATTGGTCAAGAAATATAACCATCTCTTTCCAAACCACTTCAATGGTGCTTCTTTTAGCTACACTTCATCATGTGAATCCTCTTGAGCCACATCAATTATGGAATCCTTCTTTCCATTCTTGTCAATCTCTCTCTACATTCTTCAAATGTCATGGATAACTTGTTGGATACAAAGTCCAACACTTGTCTACAAGATGACCTTGCTTATGGCAATGAGTGAAAAACAATTGCATCTTTTCAACATGGTTTGGATTATCCAATGGACCTTTTTCTTTTTGTCTCCTTTGTTTTGAAAGTTTCCTCTGTATGGCTATCTTCTTCCAACATTTCGAAATAGTATTTTTATTCAAACCATAAAAGGAACATGTAAATTTTCTCAAATCTTATGTGACGATTTTCCATGTTTATCATAATCAAAAGAAACTTGATTAAAGGCATATTTGTACATTTCACATTCACCTTTTTCGCCTTCTTGAGGAGGTGAGTTTGATGAGGTAGTGGCTCTCTTCAAAATACCAACAATGGCTTAAATAACTTTAGATATTTCAACATCCTCTTGTTTTCCATTTCCATTAGTTCCATGCCTATGAGCATCTTCTTGCAAAGTAGCTGTTAAAATTTTTCATTCCTCATGAACACAAACTTCAAAATCTTGAGGTAATGAACATGTAATGAAATTCCTTCTTGAAACACCTTCACGTGCCTCCTTGGATTTGGAGCATTCTCCATCATGTTGTCTATAACCAAGACCCAAATACCTAGGCCTTTCCTCAACAACAATTGGCTCAACTATGACTTGTGCATGTTTTCCCAATCCATTACCTTCGTGGCCCATCTTAATCAATAATTTGGACCCTATTCCTCTAGTCTGTCTTTCAAAAACAAAAAAACATTCATTTTGAGAGGAAATTGAAGATAAACATGAATTTCATACCTCTTTTTCATGCACATACTTGGCTAGGGTTTAATTTTCAATATGGAGTTGAGTCTCCATCTCATGCATCTTTTTCAAGAAGATCTTACTTCTCTTTCGTGACAATCAACAACTCTTGAATTATAGTTTTATCCTTCCTATCTTCAACGAACTCTTGCACAATATATCTCACGATGTAGAGCTTCTGCAACATTTCTTTATCAAAGATTCTTGCTAAGGAATATGGATTAGAAACAGTGTTTGATGAAGCTGACATCACACTTGCAATGCATAAAAAGCTTCTTTGTTGTGATTTGAGAGCTGAGTCCTCAATCTTGAACTTCTCTTCTCTTCAACTTACGCACATAAACTTGCACACAGTTAAATTATCCTTTCACAAATACAAAACCAATAAATATTTTTATAGTTAACCTTGGAAAACCATCTCAGGGCTAAAATGAGCTAAATTGTGCTTTGATACCAACTTAAAATGAATATGGGAAAAATATTTTTGTTGTGCTAGCTCCCTCACCAATATTAAATAAGTGTGTTTAGGATTGTCTCAAATTAGAAAGTTAGGTGGGGTTTTAAGTGTCAATTTTTGTCTGTATTTTATGATAAATTATTTAACTATAGTAGTTGCTAAAAACATATGCACAACAAGTAAATTGCAAAGAAATAATACACAACAAACACATTACATAGTAGTTGATAATGGAGTTCACCCCTCCTGGGCTACATCTCCATCGACCTGCTTCAATGCTTGTCCCTCTTTGGATCAATGGTGAATTATTTGATTACATGTAGCTACATTGATCCCATGGCTCTGCCTCCCACTCCCTTGGATTAATAAGACCTAAAACCCTCAGAGTGGACTCTTCTAGCTCTGCAAATGATCTTTAGGTGATCTAGACATGGCCTCCTCTTGTAGTGGCCCTCATCTTATTTAATATTAAAAGTGAAAAATAACACTTACAGAAGTTATCCTCTGCCTCTGCAACCTACACCATCATACTCAGAGCATCCAAAACATCTAGGATTGACATTTTTTTAGAATAATTTGGTCAAATTTTGCAACAATTATGGCCTAATAAATTTTGGCCTAGGAAACCCCACTAAAACTAGAGAAGCTCCAGTTAGCACTATTAATTTTGGAGTCCCACCAAAAATGGCGGACTCTACCATACTGGCTGCAAAATTAAGAGGATTATTTAGGATAAGTGGGAGTTAATTATCAGATAAGATGATTTTAGCGCTAAATGTGTGTTTACCATAATACGAATAAGCGTACAAATAAACATTGATTAAGGGTTAAATTAAACCCACATTATCGTTTAATCCGCCATTAGTATAAGCCTCCACCTTTGGTTACAACATATGGTTCTATTGTGAGGGGGCTAGCCCCCTCCTCCACCCACCAGTCAAACATTGCCAACATAAATATTAGCTATTGGCATAGTCTATTAAGACATATGTTGTGGGCTACCAGTAGGTTGGTGCACTTGCTTGGGGGAGGTCATGGGTTCGAGCCCCGACCTCTGCCCTTATGCCTGTAATAATTTTTCCAACCATATTATATATGATATTTCGACCATTTAACATAGTTTAAAAATTCAACCTTTTACATGAATTTGATTTCAGCCCTTAAGGGGGGGGGGGGCACGTGGCTGCCTCTGGGATTGCCACCTGTCCTCCTACTATTGGTTCATTCCAAATCCAATAAAAACATGAAGAATCATCTAACTTAGCCACTAACCATGAAGTGACACTAGGTTTCCATGTCACCATTCTGTCATTTTTGCAAAAAAAAATAGTTTCTTAGGAAAATGAACAACATGCTCTAACTTTTTAATAGGGAGTTGTTTTTTGATGAAACAAAGTGCGCATGATTCCTGGAGATGGGAAATATTCATCCATTCTAGTTTGGAGTGATTCTGAATACTTTGATGTTTAGCAATTTTTTCCCCCAATTTAGTTTCTGATCACAAACCAAGGATACCCACTGTGTTCGTGAATTTTTTCATTAATAGGAGGAAAATAATCTTGTGATCAATTGAGGTCAAGTTTATTAATTTATGGATGAGAGATTTAATAATTTTGAAGGAAAAACTTTGTTCCTGAAGGAAATAAATTGTAGGGCCAAATTAATACTCTTCCCTAAGAGGCCAAATAGTAGAGTTTGAAATCAGATTATGACTCTAAGTGATCATAGAGATCGTCCTTCGTAGGTATTTTTGTCATATCTATAGTGGAGTCACAATTTAAATTCCGATTACACATGAATGGATGCAACACATAAATCTAAATTAATTCCAAGCTATGGGAGTACATTAAGGATAAAACCTAATTGAAGGAAGTCAAATATCTTGTATCAAATCTAGTTATATTCATCATTATATACATGCCAAGTTATCTCAGGTGTATCATTTACTTTCCACCAAGATTGGAGGGTTCATTTACTTCATATTTTATAGGCCACATCCATTATTGAAAGAATATTGTATTGTTGAAGCTTATAATGCTATTGGAAGACACATTGAACCACAATTTATACCAAATTCCCTGTAGAAAAATATTTTGTAGAAGAGTTAATTTTTTCCAGATTTTTATTGACAGACAAAAGAATGTAGGTTTTAAACCTGTACATAAATTACCTACAAATGAATTCTTAAAAAGAAAAAAAACAATGGTGTGAACATAAAACAAACATAAATAAAAAATTTCCCATGGACCCGAAAACCAAGACTACTAGATTTATTTCTGATTAGGTACCTTTCAATGTTACAATACATATATATACATGTTGAAGCATTCATAAAACCTAATCCATTAACCATGGATTAGAAAATAACTTTAGTTACCTTGACCAGATCTACAAAATACCATGAGCTAAAATCCATCATGCCCAAAACCATGTGCAAAACCCATGCTCAAAACCATAGGTAGGTTCTCCCACCTATTATAGGTCCAAATTATTTTTTTCCTGGGAAGGAATATAACACACACCAAACAAAGAATAGTTCATAGGGTTTTAAGTTGCATGCCAAAATCAGACTTATGGGTTGATTATTGAAGGATGTATAGTCACTAGAATGAGTTTGTCCACTTTCTAAGTTAAGTTTTGAGAGTTGAAACTCTACTTATTAGACTAATTTATATTGGAGCGTAGCAAATATTTTCCTCTTTGAAGAGTGTCTCACTTTATATTTAGAGGTAAAATTTACTATCTCTTGGAAGATTTATTGTATGTAATTTGGAGGACCAAACCATCATCTCAAGAGGCTTAATTTCTCCATTATTTAAGGAAAAAATTCTTCACATAATATTGTATTCAAAGATGACATCTGAAAGCCGATTTTTTCCCACAAAATTTGAGTTTCTCATTCATCTTTAACGTTGAGTATCATGCGCACACCACAACATTGTTTTGAGGAAGAATTGTTATAAAAATTACAAACCATGCATACCATATATTGCTAAACAATAGTGTTTTTTATTAAGAATTTGAATTGTCTGCATTTTGGACAAAGATTCTTCATATAATATTTGAATTTGAGCTACCATATACAAGACTTTTGGGAATTGATATTTGACATTTAATTTATGTTGATTGTGTGGAGTGCAGGATTTGTAATTGAGTGCATGGTTGTATTGTGTATTGTTTCCTCTGTAAGGTGTTGAGTATGATTTATTGAGAAACTTTGTTGCGAAAATAGAGGAACTCGTAGGTTGCAAAATTATAAGCCCATGTGTGAGTCATGGTTTATTTTAAGTTAAGGATATTGGTTGATTTTAAGCTAGAAGATATTAGATCTATTATTAGCTAGGATTTTCCAATTGGGATTTTCATGGTAAATAATGTCTATTTTTTTATGTGCATAGTTGTTTTTTAATTATTTATTTATTGCATCAATTTATTTATTTATGTCTATGTGTATAATTTATTTTTAATTATTTTCTTTTTGCATCAAGTTATTTCATAAAAAGTAATATCAGAGCTAAAGGTGTTTGGTGTGTGTTATAATATTTCCATGACTAGTGCCACGTGTTGTACGTTTC
This sequence comes from Pinus albicaulis, assembly GCA_034641835.2. Taxonomy (NCBI): domain Eukaryota; kingdom Viridiplantae; phylum Streptophyta; class Pinopsida; order Pinales; family Pinaceae; genus Pinus; species Pinus albicaulis. Next base: position 465,631,047 of record CM076579.1, on the reverse strand, counting down.
ACAGGGCGCGGTGGGGGGGTGTCCCAGGTGGCAGTAACCCCCTTGCACGGGTTCGGTGCAATGCCACAGGAATTATTATTTTTATTCGGACCAAAAAATAATTGGGTGGACCCAAGGATTGGGGGTGGATTCACAGATGGTGGGCAGACCTACCCATGGTTTTGTGCATGGGTTTTGCACATGATTTCGGTAATGATATTTTTCTACCCATGGTATTTTGTAGATCCAGTAATGGGAAGTACAGTTATGTTCTAATCCAGGGTTATGGATTGGCGTTTATGAATGCTTCAACATGTATATATATGTATTGTAACATTGAAAGGAATATAATGAAAAATAAATCTGGTAGGCATGGTTTTGGGATGTAGGGGAAAATCTTTGTGTGTATGTTTTCTAATGTTTTTAGGAATTTATTCACACGTAATTTTTGTATAGGGTTAAAACCTACAAAATTGAATACATTTGTGTGCATTGATGTGCTTTCAACCATTAATGATTTCTTAGATACGGTGTATAAATTTCATTCATTATTAAGATGTCTTCTATAAAAATTATTAGATAATGCATTTTATGATAATTACCCATTTGGTCGTACCAATATTGTGCCTTGTAGAATGAGTTAGTGGTTGTGTATATTCCCAATAGTTGTAGAAGGAGTTAGTGGTTTTGTAGATACTCAATAGTTTTAGAAAGACTTAGCGGTTGTGTAGATTCTCAATAGGTCAAGATCAAAGATGACAAAGAGAAGAATGACATGAAAATGGTAAAGGGATAGACACCATGGTGGTGTGTATAATTGAATAATTGATGAGGTATGCTTGTTAATGGTCACACATATGATATCATTTCTATCATTTGTTTGGGCTTGTGAAACACTTGTGGCTTTTGAGCTTAATCTCAACACCTAATTTGGATTGCAAAACACTTTTTATTTTGAGTTTGATCTCAAAAAACTTGAGCTCGGGAAGGCTAAGCTGAGAGTGAATATCTCAAATAGCCAGCTACGTTTCTTGGGAAATTCCACAAAAAAAAATGATCCTCAAGGAGCATGTAAATTTTTTTTTGTCTACAAACCTAGTGACTAGTGTAGGTTTTACATGAGAAGTGAAACATGGGATGGAAAAAATGTTAATGGGAATAAACCTTCATCTTCATTGGAGGCCATACATAATTTTTTACCCACTTAGGCATGAGGTAACATTTTGGAGCATAATGTAGTGAAAAAGATCAAATGTTGAAATTATGAATTCACTATAGAGGTTGAGTTGTATGATAGTACCACAACAACATTTTTGCTAGTCTAAGTCAACAACCTTCATTCCACTAGACATGATCGCGAACAAAACTAAGATTAAGTGGAAACGTAGCTACAAATCCATTCCCTGTTTAAGGTAGTCAAGGATGATTAGTTGTCGTGCATTGGTCCAAGAGTGCCGATTTATTTAGATGTGTTTTTGGTTTATATAAAAGTGGAGAGATTGGTATTTAACCCTCAAACATCCAAAGGCCACAACGATGGTGAATTAGGTTGTGTGTTGTTGGATTGGTATAACAACATAAAAAATGAGTGGAATAGAGGGAACAGATCATCTATGAAAATTTATACATATCATGTATGAATGTATGAAAAATGGGTTGTGTTCATAGAGGTAGAAATTTCAAGTGCGAGTTTGGGGTAAGGACACATATTCTTAAACCAAAGGAAGTGGTCAAGGTTTAAGAAAATATTCTAAGTTGAAGGAATAACTATAATGTTAGGTCAAGTCACAAAGTCATTGAGAGAAATGTATGGATGGCCATAGTTAGTTTCATAGGTCGATATAAAGGCAAAGACCAAGGTTATCAAATAAAAAAACAATATCAAGATATTTGTGAGTAGAATACTTGGTGTGAGCAAGTGTTAAGGCAAGTCAATGCTAGGAAACAAATAACAAAAGAAAAATAGAAAATTACTTTGGAGATAGAAATTTGTAAAATATATGTAAACGGGCATAAAATTATAAGAAGTGGTTCGTTATACATGCTTACCGCTAAGAGGTAGACCTAGGTGATAGAGCAGGAGATCATGCGGGTTTTCTTGACTGAATTCAAAAAAATTCTCCAAGCAAGTTTAAAAGGAGGATTGTTAGGTAAACTTGACCCTATAAAAGATTAAAAATTTCTAAGTCAATATGGTGGTTTGTGACACATGTTATTGGAGGCTCATGGTATTAAGCTCATGGTATTATATGTAGTTGTAAAAGGCACATGTTATTCATGGCCTATGGTGTTATTTTTTTGGTATTACACATAGCTAAATCCCTTAAAAAGCTTGAGAATTATGTAATGTAATGTATAAGAATGAAGCACAAAGCTTACTTGGAAATGACCAAAGTGTTTTCCAAAATTACTATGTTTAAGTCAACGATATTATCATATATAAAATCACCTTTTAATTTTTTTTTTTTGAAATGAATTAATTTATTACATATTCTAAAAATTTGATTGCAGTTTTTTTATTGTCCCTATATTTTAAATTATCTTAAGTTTAGATTTCAATCTCCAACCCTTAGCTAGATAATATATTGTGATGGTATACCCCAACCTCTATTGGAAACATAAATATGTTGTGATGTTATATTTACATATATACATGGGATCACGTCATAATGTTGATAAATATGTTTACTTTGGAATGACATTTCTAGAATCTTAATTAATTGATCAATTATTATTAGGTAAATTGTAGGCACTTAACTCCATAGAATATTCTATAATATTTTTAGTAGCATACAAAAATGAAAGATTGCGCTTTATTTAGAAAGCAGTTATTCTTTTTTTATCCTTATAATTAAATTCATTAATTTAAAAAATATCATATAAACAAGTACCATATGCAATGAATTATGGTTATTTGGGAATGTCTTATTGATAAATCAATCTACTAGTCCATGATATTGTGACAACTTGGGGATGAACCTCTATATTAAAAATTTTGTTAGATGTTATTTCTAAAATAACTTTATATAACATATTTTTAAGATAATAACAATAATAATTTTAAAGAAAGTTATAATTTAGTTAATTTTTATATATGATGAAATAAGTTTTTTAATGTTTTTGGATAAACAAGGTTGCATTGAACGTGTGTAAGTGTGCTTGCCAAATAATTGTTAATATATATATATATATATATATATATATATATATATATATATATATATAGATAGATAGATAGATAGATAGATAGATAGATAGATAGATAGATAGATGGACAGATAGATAGATAGATAGACAGAGAGAGAGATAATAGATAGATAGATAGATAGATAGATAGATAGATAGATAGATATATTTATTGTTATTATTATTTAAGCATAAGTTAGCATATATTAAATAATAGCAAGAAAATAACATATCACAATAAGTATTATTAATTATTAATTGACAACAAAATATTCATAAATTACCAATAAATATTAAAACATATTGAAATGCAAAAGATATAAATATTATTCAATACACATTATTAATATAGACTAACAAAAACGAAGTAATTCTATTCATAATATTCTAAATCCAAAACAATAATGTAATATTAACAAGAGTAAAATAAATATAATATTAATTAAAATAAATAAATAAAATTAGATTGTGAAACTTCACTTAACAAAACTTTAGGTGCCTAAATGTTAAATTATGAATGATAATTAAATTTATGGTAACATTTATTGAACAAATACAAAAATCATTAATAATTTGTGGAATTTAAGAGAAATCCATGTCATTAGTGAGTAGAAACTTTCCTATATTTTTTGATATGATGATCAAATTGGAGAGTGCTAATTGAGTTTGATAATTTGAATTCCAAACTCGTTAGCTGTTTATATTAAAAAAAGGCTGATTGGAAATATGTTTCGATGAGTGAAAAACATATAATAATATTATGTTTGAGATAGTTTTTTGGGGTGTGATTATTCTAAAGGATTATCTCAAAATAATAACAATATTTTTTTGGGGTAATTGAGGCTAAACTATATTAATTTGAAAATAAAACATTACATATACTACAGGTTGAGTTGGTAAGTTGCGCTTAACAAATCTCAATCTTTGTTTCCTTCATAGTTGCATATGTATGGGGCTACCTCCATGGAGGAAATTAGCCTAGAAAAAAACATCAAACATAATATTATAATATGTTCCATAGCACCAATGAAAATAAAGGTTCTTTAATAATACTAGCATAAAAAAAAGCTAAGAAGAGTTGATTTGTTGCATAGTCATGTGTCTTCTGCATCATCCTTGATATCTAGATCTTCCTCCACGATGGAGTAGGCATACTCTGCACAATGACTTCCTCTTCAACAGTAGGACGACGCAGAGGCTTAGAAGTAGGAGCATAGAGGATAGGAGCCCTCAACAGATTTCAAGCAGTTATCGGGCCCTCGCTCGTAGCATCTAGAAAATGCACCTCTCTAGCCTCCTCTGATCGTTATTTGGCACAGTCTTCAAGCCATGGACAGGTGAAGCAGAGCGTAGTTGGGGGGTTGAGAGGTATAGAGAAGCAGTTCGGACCAAAGATGAGGAGTGTGCAGCGAGGTGCAATTGGACAGGGAGGTGCGCTACTGGAGGATGCACAACAGGGGGGTTGGGTAATGGGAGTACACAGGATGGTGAAACTAGAAATGAAAATGAAGATGAGGTGAGGCACGCATTTGGAGGGGTGCGCAGCTTGGGGATTCTACGCAATGAAGCTCTAGGGGGAGGCTACGCAGTGGGTAAGGTGCGCAGGAGGGATAAAGCTGAAACAAAAAGCCAAAAGGAGAAGAATGTGGGTAGCTTTGTGTGGACATGCCTCCCCTTTTATAGGCCTATGGCACATGCGAAGACGCTGAGTATTATTAAGGCTCGCTCGCAGCTGCATGCTGCAAGAGTTTTCATGAGGAAGAATGCACTTCGAGTTATGGTAGAATGTCATATCCATACAGGAGGTCATTCAAATGATTGCAATTGAGAGGTACCCCTGAGGGGAGGTTGTTGGCGTTGCATATCTTCATGATGCCTTGCCTCTGTCACCTCATGCGATTTATTTCAGGAGTGTGGATCCACTTCAAGTGAAGGCCTATATTGGTTATCTTCATCATATCGAGTGTGGGAGAGACTTTTTTCATACGTACTTCCACTGTCGCCCACATTCAGGGCTCAAAATAATAACATTAGTTTCATTTCATTAATAAATAAAATAATTTCCTTCAAAAAAAATTAAAATGGTTTTTATACTATTCCAATACAATTCATCAATGTTGAAGAAATTTGCAAATACACAATTTGAATCTCATACACAAAATCTACATGGAAGAAATTTACAGATATAGATAACCCTTTTCATATGCCAAATTTTACAGAAGAAAATGTCTCCTTTCTTGTGTAAGATATGGGCATTGCTCTTTTAGGCTTGCACATGCTATTCCTTCCATATTCCATGTGTATTTGAATACATGGGATACAGTTACACATTTCATCATAGTTGAGGCATATTTAAGATAAATAATATCATGATTGTCAATGTAAACTATATATTTGTAATTCTTCATATAATATTGCAAAAATATATATCTAGTGTTCTACTCTCTATATCAAAACTATGAATGTAAAGTAGATATTTGTAATTCTTCATATATTCTCTGAAAAAAAAGTAAAAGATATAATACTCGACTATCTATATGTGTTATATACTCTGCAATTAAGTAGTGTTTTCTGCAATGAGAAATCCTCCAATTCAACAAGCTCAAAACTTAAAAGAAATACTCAAGATGAATGCTATAGGGTTAATGGATAAGAACACTCCCACCCTAAGTTATGGGAAAAAATTGTTTAGTTTTATTTTTTTTTCACTAAGATAAATGCATTAAATCATTTGGGAATTTTAGTCCGTGCCATTTAAGTGGAGATTATTCTTTTATAAAAATCACAAGTTAATATATGAAATGGAAAAATTAATTACAAGCTAAAGGGCAAGGAGTTGCATAAATTTTGGTGAGTAGTAACCAGTAATAAATGTGCACACTCACATATTTAATCCTAATTAAAATGAAGGATATGTATAATAAATCCTTGTAAATATATTTATTTACATCAAATCCTTCCACAATTATGTAAAAAAAATATAAAACCTTTAAATTTATGATTCAATCAAATATTTTAAAATTATTATTTTTTTGCAATAATATTAAAAATAAATATTTTTTTGAAAAATAAACATTATAAATTATATTAATGGACACTAAACCAAACACACATGCAAATAAATTGTTAGGGTCTTAATAAATTAAGATAACGAATAAACATTTTTATATTTATTATAAAATAATTAATACATACTTCTACTGCTTATTGTGACGATCACGATCGAATATTCTAAATTTACTTAAGCTTTAATTTAATTTATATAGAGCTAATTCTTATATTTTTTAATTTTAGCAATGTTAAAACAGGTATTTCAAAATATAGATTGATTTCAATAATAAAACAATATTGCATTCAACTTGTGCAAATATCTCTTCCAAATAATTATATATATATATATATATATATATATATATATATATATATATATATATATATATTAGAGTGCCCAATTTATAATTAGATTAGACTTCAATTTCATAATCTTTGTTGCAATACTGACCTTCTTAGTTTTTTAAGATTTCAAAATTATAGTGAGCTCGGGAGGTTTCTCTCCAAGCTTTTTGAGTATAAGAATAAAATATTAAATCAAACTAAATAATTTGTTTCTTTACGTCTGATAACTATTCTTCTTATTATTTAAGAATAAGAAAATATATATTAAATAATAACAAAATAACATATCACAATAAGTATTATTAATTAACAACAAAATATTCATAAATTATCAATAAATATTAATTATAACTAAAATTATAATAACATATTTAAATAAAAAAATAAAAATATTATTCAATACATATTATGAACATAGAATAATAACAACTAAGACATTTCTTTCATAATATTCTAAATTTAAAACAATGATTAATATTAAGAAGAGGAAAATAAATATAATATTATAAATAAATAAAATTAGTTTATTAAATTTCAAGTAATATAACTTTAGGTGGCTAAATGTCAAAATATGAATGATAATAAACTTTATGAGAGCATTTAATGAAGAAACACAAAAATCATTAATAATATGTGGAATTTAAGAAAAATCCATGTTATTGGTCAGTAGAACCTTTTCTATATATTTTGATATGATGATGAAATGGAAGACTGTTCGTTGAGTTGATAATCTGCATTCCATAAACATTCTAGCCGTCGATATTAAAAAAAAAATGCTGAATGGAAATGTTTTTCAATGAGTAAAAAAATATACTAATATAAAAATATATAATAATATTATGTTTGAGTTCAAACTTTTATGATTCACATTGTTTTGAGACAGTTCTTTGAAGTGTGATTATTCAAAAAAAATAAAAAATAACAATAGTTTAATTTAATTAATAAATAAAATAATTTCTTTGAAAAAGAAATTAAAATGGTGTTTATATTATCAAATAAAATAGTTTTTTAATAAAAAATAATATTATTCCAACAGGAATCTTAAAGAAATTTGCAAATACACAATTTGAATATGATATACATAATCTACATGGAAGAAATTTATATATATAGATAACCTTTTTAGTATTCCAAATTTTACAAGAGAAAATGTCTCCTTTCTTGTGTAAGATATGTGCAATGAAATTTTAGGCTTTCATGTGCTATTCTTTCCATATTCCATGTGTATTTGAATACATGGTCGACACAATTACACATCTGATACAGTTACACATTTCATCATAGTTAAGACATAGTTAAGATAAATAATATCACGATTGTTAATATAAACTATATATTTGTAATTCTTCATATAATATCGCAAAAAAATATATTTAATTTTCTACTCTATATCAAGATTATGAATGTAAAGTATATATTTGTAATTATAATATTCAGCATTCACATTTCACATTCACATTTTTACTCCTAATTATTAAAGTGAAGAATATAAATATATTTATTTATATCAAATAATTCTACAATAATATCAAAAAAAAATTATGAAACAGATTTTATGGTCTAATAAACATTTAATTTATTTTCTTTCTTTATATATATAGATATTTGTTTTTAAGAATAAATTTATAAATTATATTAATCAATAATACTAAGCTAAAAACACTTGCAAATAACTTATTAATAAATCCGATAGTTATTATTAGAATCAAAATTTCTAAATTTACATAAAATCTAATTTATATAGAGCCTTAGATGTGATAGTTAATATGACAATCATAATTTCTAAATTTACTTTTAATTTATATAGATGCGATAGTTATTATCACTATCAAAATGTAACCTGTGGTTGAATTTCAAATTCCACCCACGCTTGGGTGCACCCTGCCAGCCTCTATTGGTGGAGATAAAACTGCGGATAAAACTGCGGTCATCTCTGTGTTGACGTGCGCACGTGATACCATGTTATTAGAATTTAAGATGTGTACATTACGGCAGTAAATATATCACATTTTATGGATTTATTGATATTTCTTTGTTACATGAGATGCATATTATCATCAGGGTATCATTCTCAACACCATCGCGTTTTGTGAATCTATATACAGACAACGCCGTCAAGGTCCAACTATGTGGCTTCACAGTCGTCCGTACAACAATCTACATCCTAGTTAAGTCAGATTCCAAAATCTATCAACAACTGAAGCACAGTTGGATCTCAATATTGCAATTAAGGAACTCAATTGTGACTCAGTAAATGAGACCCTTGTTACCCAAAATGGCGATCCAATGGATCTTCAGTTAATCTTGTGAATGATGGAGTGCAAAATCATTGGTGTAGAATGGATTTCAGTTCACTGTGATTCATCACAATTCTCCGCTATATACAAAGGAAATGATTTATACTAATATTTTAATAAGTATACCTAATTCTGATCTATTTCTTGGCTTTGCTTTTGTGGATAGATTCATACAACTCGCGTGTTCTCATGCACAGAGCGACGCAGAGAACGATTCCAAAGAGGCATACGCATCCCCAGAGCAGAAACGTTTTTTCATAACATTGTGTTCCCATGCAGAGATGCCAATCAGCTGAATCATTTGGGTGTTTTTCCATGCCAGAAGAAGAAGAAGGCGAATCATCATAAATGATTCCTGCAACTTCACCGAAGAGAAGAGAACCGAATGCAATGTTTGTGACAACAATGTTGTGGTTGACACCAAAACTTTTCATTCCAAACATCTCTGAAGAAATCGGAATGGCTATGGCACTGATAGCTCCTACAGAAGTTCCAACAATGGCCGTGCTCACATAAAGGACAACACTGCTCGTTGGGTTCATGAATCTCAGCATGAAGAAAGCCCCAAACATGGGAACCATCCATATGCCTATCCATCCTGGCCTTGGCAGGGGCCGGTACTTTCTCAACTTCCGGCATTTCTAAATCACAGAAACAAACAATACCGTTATACTAAGAAAACACAGAAAACCTTAATAGAAAAAAAAAAAAAATCACAGTACATATAGAAGAAAGGAGCATGTATATATCATTATACCTGGATATAATCGGGAAGCCCTGACACAATACGCCCAAAAAATCCAAAAGAGGAAACAAGAGATACTAAGATTGGCGTCTTGGAGTATCCCAATGACTGAACAATTTGTCCTAGGTTGTTCATATATACTATTCCAACAGTTCCTCCGCAAAAATATAGGAAATAATATAGCCAGAAATCAATACTTCGCAAGAGCTGCAGGGTGCCGTGCTCCTCTCCCAGTGGCGGAACTGATGTCAACCTGAACTTCCTGCTTTTAATATCATTGAAATTCTGTAGAGTCTGCAGTGGGTTTTCTATATCCAGGCTTTGAATATTGATTTTGTTCTCTTCAGTTTCAATGAAACCCACCTCGCATCTTTCGTTGAAGGTGGGATTGTGCTGCTCTGGACTTGAAATGTACCCGTTTACCTTCACTTCATTCCTTAAATTGTTTATGGAAACCTTGAAGGGTATATATATAGGGGCCAGCAAGAGAAGAATAAGCACTGCAAAGTAGACAAGTTCAAGCTGGCGCTTCCCATGGGGCAAGAACTCAAAAACTATGGAATATACAGCAGTGGCAAGAGCAATCAGCGTGCATAGAATCATGAATTTCCTATCTGGATCGTCCTCTATGGGCTCCATTTGTGATTGTGAGATATGGAGTATTACAGCTAAAATTACACCCAATACAACGGGGACTATGGAGTTTAAAAGCAGGTACAGGGAAGGATTCCCCGGGTCTAGAATGGAAGAGAGACCGGAGTAAATAACGGGACTAAGACCTACGTAGCTTGTACTTAAACCAGAAGCCATTCCTCTCTCAGATGGGAAATTTTCAATAGCAGCCTTGAAGCTCACAGTGTTGAACCAACAGATGCTATTGCCAGCCAGAAAGCATAACATATACACCTGCGTTATCAAAAATAAGAGAATAAAGGCTGTGAGAACCAACACCAACCAGCTAATATTTTAAAACCAACTCTGCAACAATGAATATATCCTAATATTTTGAAACAAATCTAGTCTAATTATATTATAATAAAAGTTTCTTAGATGGAAGGAGCATACAGATCTGTTTTAATTCTTTCTAATTATTATGTGAAGAAACTAATGATCTATACACTTTAGAAAAATCTATCCCTCAAAAATTTGTAAAGCACAAATAGAATTTGGAAAGAGTGTAACCTGCCAATAAGCCAATGGCTGAATGATTTGACTCAGAATTAGCCACTGAACGCCATAACCCACCATTCCCAAACTCATTCCTATGGCAAGAACAGCCCAGGTTGGCAGAAAGGCACACGCCACTCCAGCAACCCACCCCATGATTTTTCCAAGGTCGGAGGCCACCGCCAAATTATTCAGTTGGATTTGGTTAATCCCCATAATTTTCTTTAAATCAGAGGAGTAATCAGAAAAATCAAAGTTGGTGCCATTGATAGATTGCAGCCATATCGCTGCTATAAAACAACTCCAGCGTTTAATGGCCAGTAACTTAGAGCGAGGCATCTTGCTGATACTATCCATGGCACAATAATAACCGTATAACGGAATATCAATGTGTGCAATGAATTAATGTAAGAGAGGTCATTTTTATAGACGAGACGTATGCCCATTGGTAATTGGAAGACGAAAATAAACGCTGAAGTCCTCTCGTGGGCTCCAGTGTAGTTAAGGCACTGAACTCCAACAACACAAATTCCATATGGAGGTATCCAAGTGGATCACTGATTTGAAGAAAATGGACATTAATCCTTTTCTTTTTTCACTTTTACACTCACAATCGAAATCCAATTCATGTGTATATATAGCTGGTAACTAAAACTCAAATCAGATATTTGAGAAAAAGGTGACGAAAAGATGATTTGTTACCCACATCAGATCAGCAGATAAATGAAAACATGGAGGGAAAAAAAAGAGTGGTCTCTCTTATAAGCGCGATCCTTGTCCCAGTACCTCTCTTGATGCCGATATAGTATGATGCGTGCAATTTACTAAGCCGTTCGTAAACTTAAATAGAATCCATAAAATTTGCAACAAACGATCTCTGCTGAATGTTGTGGACAGAACGAAACACATAATCCAAGAGGGTTATGTGCGGTTGTTCTAAAATTTAAATGGGTTGATCCTGAGATATAGATATGGCTGAAATTCGGACAGATAGATAGAAAATAGAATGACCGATGTTTTTTTAAAATTTAATTGAATCTAACATAAATCTAAATATGCTTTGCCAGGCACAAACCTGGGTCTGGCTCTGTTGAGTTTCTATCCGACCAGATCTTTAGTACTATGGTTGTGTATAAATTTCAACCACTAAATTACGTATCAAAATTTTCTACTCCACCAGTCTTGACAAACATGAGAGACGTCTGTGAGTGGTTAAGGATACTAAATCTTGTTTTACGTCGTTTTAACTCAACTAAAATAGAAGAAAATGATAAAAGAAAACAAAGATGATTGGAGCAAAGGCATGCAAGTCACACAAGTCAAGGTAGGCGGAGAGATAATGTAAAGCAATCATAAGGGCAATATAATTCTTTAATGGATAATACTTCACATCCTTAGGCTTTAAATTCCAAGTTCAGGTCCTTGGGTTTTAAATTCCAAGTTCAAGTCCTTTTTGAGTGAGCAATGTAATCATATATTATATGTAAATATAAGCTTAAAAAATGAAAAACTACTCCATATCCTTGGATCTTTGAATGTGTTTGCAAAGCACCAAGTGACCAGAACGAAATGTGGATTAGCTTAAATTGTGACACTGGCATCGAACAAGAACTTGTTCGATTTGTTTGATATAACGCTCTCTTAGTAATGGATTACAAGAATTTGTATATAACTTTGTAGTGGGGGTTTTCCGAATGTTAACGCTAAGTTGTTTTTCAAATGTTAACGTTAAGTCGTTGAGATAAAGATACTGGTGTGGACAGGGAAATTTGAATTTTAAAAACGCATAATCTTAATTTTAAAGAAAAAAATATCATTATTATACCCAATAAATCAGTTTAAATTTGAATATAATTTGTGTTAATGATTTTTTTTTATAATTATGTTATTTTTACGAGTGATTTCATATTTATTTGATATGTTTGAAAGAGTGGTATATATTTATTCATATTTAGAATAACAAATAATTGCTTAAGTGAAGATTAAGGAATATCATAATAACTCGAATAACTAGATTTATAATTATTACATCTGCACTATAAATTAAGGTGTATTTCTTATATTTGTCTTTTTAATAAGTATGGCTCATATCAGGATTAATCTTAACATTAAAATTCACTTTAAGAAATTGAAACTTTGGGAGTAGAAATTTATATGTGAATTGAGTATTACGAGTTAATTTTAAAATATTTATGTTATTTTTAAAATATTGTTTCATGTTTACATATTTATTTGACACTTTTAAGAGAGAAACAGAAAACTCTTTTCATGAAATTTTAAATATTCAAAATAACTAATAAAAACTTAAGTGAAGCTTAAGTGAAGATTAAAGTATATAAGAATAACTTAGATGATTAGATTTGTAATTTATAAATATGTAAGCTACATGTCTAATTGATGAAAACACTTTATAAGGTATATAACTCTAGGTATATGTTTATATCAAATTTATAATTTTTAAAGAAAGGCATGTATGTTCCCCTTTCTATTTTCAAAAGTAATCTTAAAGTTTATGAACAATGTTCAAATATGATTCTTTTATTTGTCCCTCTTGGTAAATTTTGTGTCAAATATTTTTTCAGCATTTTGATTTCATTTTATACTCATTCATTTATTTAAGAACTTTAAATTTGGATATATCTGTTTTTTTTTTTCAATTTAATTTTTTAACATATTTGTATAGAGATGTGTTATTGTTGGTATTTTTCAATGTCCATGATTCCAATAAGCTAATTGTTGTGAGTTGCAAGCTCATGTAAGGTTTTTATTGGCTTAATTTTCGTAGTTGTTTTTAGCTAACAATGAACCTCGTCCATAAAGGACTTCTCTATGTATTTTAACAACATTTTAAGTAATAAAAAAATCTTTCATAATATTAGAGTGGGTGTTTCTTGCACCAGTGAATATTTAGTTATTTAATGAGGTCTCCCAAATTTCTCTTATTCTAGATTTATAGATTTACTTGAGCGTGAGTTCCAAGTTTTAGGAGCTTCTTCAATTTGTTGAGTCACTTGTTAATTTAAATTATTATGAATGATTATGCATAAAAGATAACAAGGGTGTGCATGGAGGATTTCTTATCTGCTCATGGGCTCTCTAGTGATTCAAAAACTCATTAATTTTTGTTGGATTGTAGCCTTTTTAGAGATTATTTTCATTTAATGTGGTTGCCACTATAAAAAACACACACGCACACAATCAAGTTGTCGTTATAGAAAAATATGGAGCCTGTAGGTTTTTGTGTAAATTGGGTCCTAACATGTTTGTCTCTTATGGTGAATATTTGTTGATCCCATGATATAACATTTTATGGATTGGAATTCCTTTTATTTCATAGAAATAGATTTAAATTCATCATTTAATGAAGATATATTGAGTTACAATCATTATCTATACCACCTAGACTCGTCTACATTTGATAGAATACTGGAGATAACTTTTTATTGTTGCTTGAGTTCTAGTTGATGAGAAACCATACTACAAGAATGAGAATCGAGAATGTGTTGTAGTTGAAGAAAAAAATATGTTTGTATCTTCTCTTTTAATAACAAGTGAGGGTGAGGATCTAGTTTTGATGAGCATGCTTCTTGATTATTGTCGAATCCCAATGATATACTTTGGTAGATGTATGAGTGCTAAAATCAACCATCGATCTGTCAAAGTGGATGTAATTTAATTGGTTAAATAAATTCCAAGACTCTAAAAGGATTTTATTTAGTGACATGTAATGCTAAAGGGTTCAAAACAATCTACATAAGAAAAAATGAAAATTTGGAGGTCTAGTGTTCAAGCTCAATGGTGCAGGAGCATCCTTCTTCATTTTTTTTCTTGAAAACAACTCTCCTTGTAAATATAATCTACAATTATCTATTTGTTTATATTATATGTCCCTTGTTGCATAAATACCACTAAATACTATTTTTTCTGTTTGTATATGTGCCCCTCTATTTGGGTCAGATGTGTTAGTTGTTTTTAAGGGGCTTCTCGAAGGTCCTAGCTTTCATGTTTGGGTAGGATGCTATTATAAATGCCTCCTTGCTCGGTTATAGGAAAATAAAATTCTCTTTGTTTTGTATAAAGCATGGCCTTCTAGGTTGTAGCTCCTCCTCCCTAAAATTTACCTACTTTTTCAAGTCCTCCAGGTAAATGCGAAGTGGAGCACCACTATGACATGACCTGAACTCCAAGCTTCAGTTATGGAAGTGGGGCCCATAACTAACAATTCAAAAACATCCCTCAAGGCTTACATGACACTCAAGGGCCAAAGAGCCACCCCACATGACCAAACCCTAATATGAATTGCTTTTTAACTGAACAAGGCCAACAACTACATGCATAAGCCCGCAAGGGTATGACTACTAGCCTCCAATAGAATGAAAACCACTTCCTCCATGTGGTTACAACACAAATCCTCTATTTCATAGGGTGTAGTCTTGAGATCTGAGCAACTTTTCTAAGCTAACCTCTAGACCACTACTTGGAACTGCCCGTAACTTTACAGAATGATAAATGACATGATAACAAAGCCATTCATATGAAATTTTAATAAGAACTTGACCTAACTAGACCTAACCATGATAGTCACTTTGTTGAACATATGTTGAACATGTGAGATAGAGGTCGTGAATGCATATATGATATTAAGAGTTTTTGATCCATATAATAGTCATCAAGAAGGTCTAATGCCCTCTCATATTACTTGCAATAACACTTGTTAGTCCATGCATTCATCAACCATTCATATACTTATTAAATAATGAACAAGTCATAGTTAGAGAACATTACAAATCCATGCTTATAACCATATTATAACCAAATTAATAACCATGGAAGAACAACCATCAAAACATTATAATAACAAGTACAAGTTCTCATAGATTACAATAGGAAAATAGCTCTTATTAACTTGCACAAAATCCAACCAAGCAAGGGAGTTCCACGTACCACCCGACCATAGATTGGGCTGAACAAAATATTTCTTTCAACCACTTACCCCATGCCATATTCCAAGCCTAAATATGGGATATCAAGACATAAACAATGAGGGCTTCCCTAAGATTAAACCACTTCCACCCTCAGGTTATTGTGATATCTAAATAACCGGTCAAGAGATCACAAAGCCCAAACAAGATTGGATTTGTAAGAATTTCTTCAACATTTCCTTGAGGAATTTTCCTATCTCCACTAACTTGTTGAGGACTTCCCAACAATCAAACCATATCCACCTCGAGCCCTTGGGATTTTTCTTGAGACTGCCTCACCTGGTTCCAAAACCTTTCGACAATCCAAATCTGAATCAAAAAAGAGTCCCATCACACCATGACTATCTTGGAAATGGTAAGGAAAGGCTGAAGCCACTGTCAAACAAGGAAAAAATCATGCTAATGATAAAAAATGAACCAAATAAACAAATTCATGTACCATGCATTCACACCTCAACTAGGAAATCACACATGAAACCTGTTACCTGCAAAATCCTCTTGTTGAAGCTACTTGATCCAACCTTCCTTGCTTTTCCTTTGTTCCCTTTTCCCTTCATTTTCTGGCCTTGTCCTTTCTTTTCCTTCCTTTCTCCAATTCTATAGTTCTCCAAGAATTATCTGTGTGTGCAAGAGTATGAGATGATGAGAGAATATAAGAGAGCTCTAAAAATGAACTGACAAAATATTTGAACTGATCCTCATAAGCCTTGTTACCATTAAGGCCTCTATTTTCTTCATTTTCCTTGGATTTCCCTCTCATGCAAATCTATGACCCTTCATCTCTCTTTTCTCTTATCTTCCTTTATTTTCATAACTAAATGTCCATTAATGCCTCTTTGCATTTTACAATGTCTTTG
Source organism: Pinus albicaulis (assembly GCA_034641835.2). Taxonomy (NCBI): domain Eukaryota; kingdom Viridiplantae; phylum Streptophyta; class Pinopsida; order Pinales; family Pinaceae; genus Pinus; species Pinus albicaulis. The sequence continues at coordinate 465,614,438 of CM076579.1, read as the reverse complement.
AAAATGCCTATGCCAATTTCCTTAGACATAATAAATAACAATTGTTTCCAACTATAGAGTTTTACCCAACATCTAGCTTCGAATACATGTCCGATGACCTTGGCCTTATTTTTCATTTATTATCATTTATTATGTGAAATTTTAACCTAAGGGTTTTACAAACCCACCCCCTTGGGGGAACATCTTCCTTAGTGTTCTATGACACCTATGACTAGAAAAACAGTTGAAACCAAAACATAAAGCCTATGGAGATTTATAAATTATCTCGATGAAGTATTTACAATAACAATATGCTAAAAATAAAACCAACATGACAAGCACACTGCTTATTGGAGCTTTCTAACATAGCTCATTGTGATATTTACAATAAAAACCATACATAGATATGTACATATACCAAAAATCATTTTCCTCAAACAGAAAATAATGAAGGATATAAAGCATGCATTTGATCAACCATTTCCCATGTAGCTTCTTTATGCCCAAAGTGCTTCCACTACACTTTAAATTTCTTTTTTTCTCTGTTCCAACGCATGAGTTGTTTCCGCTGTAATATGCATTGAGATTCTAGATGGAATTATCCTTTTGGTTACACCTGCAATACAAACCATTCAATCACCTGATCAACATATTTGACATATCACTTAAGTAATTAAACATGAAAAACATCAGATACTTTCATTGTCGGCGGAAATTCAAGTCTGTAGGCCACTTGGAAAATCTTGTCAAGGATCTCAAAAGGATTATTATACTGAGCTGCCAACTTGGCACATGAACCAACCCTCAAGGATCTCATCTTGGGCTTGATGTACAAGTGCACATGCTCCCTAACTTGAAAATCCTTAAATTCCTTTTGTTGATCTACATAACTCTTCTTCATGTATTGGGTTGCCTTTAGATTCTTCTTCATAACTTGCATTTGATGTTCCATGTAAGCCAATATGTATGTTCCAATCAACACTCTATTCACTGGATCACTCCAAGTTATGGGAGTATTACAACTCTACCCATAAAGTGCATCAAACAAAATCATCTTTAAGGACTCTTTGTATCTATTATTATAGGAAAACTATATGAGTAGAAGATACTCCTCCCACTTCCTCTAATGATGCATAACATACATCCTCAACATATCCTAAAGAATCTTGTTGGCCCTCTTTTATATCCATCTGTCTGCAGATTATAGGATGTAATCAAAGCCAAATTTGTCCCCAAGCCTACAAGAAACGATTTCCAAAACCTGGAAGTGAAAATGTCAGCTATGCTTTATATTATGTTCTTAGGAACACCATGCAATCCCACTCTCTCTTTGATGAAGACCTAAGCTACCTCACTAGTTGAATTAGTAGATTTCACTGGAATGAAGTGAGATGAATATCCATATCCATTTTATGACGCCAGTGACCCAATAGTTTGATTTGTCATAGCCACAATTTAAGTTCCAGTGTCCCTGTCGACCAACTTGAATAGTTAGTTTCAATCTCGAGCCAACATTGCCCCTTTAATATAAATACCCTCCACAAAGGAGGCAAGGCTATAGGAAACAACAGTTTCAATTTAATCTCACCCAACATCCATTTATATTCCATATGCATTTCCCTATTTTTTTCAAAGCCATAATCATCCCATTTTCGTAATAATCGTTCGAGAGTGCTCGTATAACACCAAAAATAACTGCATCAAGGGGTACCTTGGTCAACCTGTTAACCACAACCATGATGGAACCATGTTGATTTGATGTCCTCGGGAAAAAATAATAAATTCCATGGAAATGACTTCCCATTTCCACTTTGGAGTTGGAATCAGCTGCAATAAAAAACATGGATTCTCGCACTCTCTTTTTACCTCCTCACAGTCTAAACATCTTGTAACAAATTCAACCACTTCCTTTTTCAAGTCCAACAAGTAGTAAAACTTCTTCCTAGCTTTCAAAGTCTTCTGATATCTCAGGCGACTTGAATATCGCTTAACATGAAATTCCCACAAGGTAATATTCTTGAGTTCACTATTGTCTGGAACATATATATTGTCTCTAAATCTTACCAAACCATCTGTCATGAGATGATAACCCACATCTTGATCATGTGTACTCTATTTTTGTAACCTATGCTTAAGTTATTGGTACTTATTATCCTATTGCCCTGCCTACAAGATACACTCCTACAAAGATGTCCATTATGAACTCATAGTTGCAATATTTTTTACTTGCACTCTTATGCTAAGAGCATACGCAACCCTATTCTCTTTACCCTTGATGTACCTGATCTCGAAGTCAAACTGACTGAGTGTGGCTAGCCATCTAGATTATTTTTCATTCATATTACGTCGGTCAAACAAGTATCTCAGCCCACTATGGTCACTCATCAAAACAAACGTCTTTCCAAGAAGATAGTGTCTCTACATCTTCAATTCTTGAATGATAGTTGTCAACTTAAGATTGTCAGTTACATAGTTATGCTCGTGCTCATTCAACTTCCTTGACTCATAGCATACCACATTTCCTTCCAACATAAGCAATCCAACAAGTCCTCTCTTGAAAGCATATTTACATGGCACAAACTCTATATATGGATCTACAATTTTCAAGACTAGAGAATTTGTAAGTTATTGCTTCAACTGCTCAAAACTAGTTTCACATTCCTTTGTGCATTCAAATTTCTTTCCTTTCCTCTACAAGGATGTGATGGATAGGAAAACCATGAGAAGTTCTTGATGAACCACATGTAATAACCTGCTAATCCCATGAATTATTTTACCTCATCCACATTCCTAGGAGTTTACCATTCCATGATAGCTCTGATATTTTCTAGGTCCACTGTTATACCTTCCTTCCAAAACAACATGTCCCAATTAATGAAATCTCGTCTGAAAGAAACTACGCTTACTAATATTGGCATAAAATCTATGCTCTCTCAACAATATTAACATTACTTCTAGGTGTTATACATGTTATTCCTCATTATTAGAATATATCAATATATCATCAATGAATACTATCACAAACTTATTCGTATAAGGATACACCACATTATTCATCAAACACATGAATGTAGCTAGAGAATTATTCAAACCAAAAGGAACTACAAAAAGCTCACAATACCAATACCTAATATAGAAAGTAGTCTTGTAAATTTCCTCTTTTTTGATTCGCACTTAATGATAGCCTAATCTCAAATAATGTTTTGAGAACATTATCGCTCCTTTAAACTGATCAAAAAAATCATTGATCCTCGAGAATGGATACCCATTCTTCATCATCACCTAGTTCAACTGTTATTAATCAATTCACAACTGAGAGTACCATCCTTTTTCTTCACCAAAAAATTGGTGCACCCCAAGGTGATACACTTGGCCTTATGTATCCCTTGCCAAGGATTTAGTTAAACTATAACTTCAATTCCACTAACTCTAGACTGCTCATCTTATAAGGTGTCTTTGATGTTGGTGCTACTCCTGGTATCAAATCAATATATAAATTCACTTCCTTGTGAGGAGGAAAATCGTAGATATCTATTGGAAATACATCCTAAAATTGCTACAAAACGAGATACCTCTTCAAGACTTCAACATCAAAAAAATCCTTCCCTTTATCACTAGAAACATGCACTGCAAATAATACATATCCTTTCCTATAACTGTGATTTTCCTGCATACCTATAACAATTCTTACTTATGTAGGCTTCTTAGTTCCCCGCAAGATTCTCTTTTCTCCATCATCATCCAAGCACTCGATATTTTTCTTATAACAATCTACCTTGGTCCTATGAAGGTACAACTAATCCATACCCAAAGAATATTGTATGAACCTAATGGAAGCACATTTATATATGTTCATGTAGGCATACCATTTAGCTCAAATTCACAAGCTATCACCGAATGATGAACTTTTTTATTAGTACCTGTAGAAAAATTCACCAACCAAGACTCTGCATGCACTTCTTTTCTCAAACCACATTTATCAACTAGGTCAGTATTAACATAACTTTAATTAGATCTAAGGTCAATCAAAATGGAAAAATATCGATCACAAAGCTTACCTTCCATCTCAATAATGGATTCCTAGTGATCCACCTACTTGTTATCAACTGCTACATAGATATGAAAAATGCTTTCGCCCACATCCAAAACTATCTGTACCTTTGAGGTTTTCCACCCTGATACAATGGAAAATAATTCTTGTGATGATATTTTCCACAAATCCAACACTGCAATGGTTCTCTGCCACTACCCTTATTATGTTGCTCTCTAGGCTAAGGTCCACGCCCCTTCTCTAGTTCATTAAACTTCTTGCAAGGAGAAAATTTTTCCTTCTCACCTGCACTATGAGGTATTGTTTGCTTCGATGGCCACTTTGCTTTAGTCTTGTAATTCACTTTCGATTATCCCTTAGACTCAGACTTATGCTTTGATTACTCATAGCAATTCTTCAACTTCCCAATGAATTCCTCCGATGGAAAAGGCTCATCATACTCAATATGATCCTTGAATGAGAATGGTTGTCCGCTAATAAATATATGAACCTTCATGTTCGCATCCTTGAGGTAAGACACATACCTCAAAAATTATAGAAAATTAGTCATATACTCTTCATTTGTCATATATCCATCTTCAATTCACATAACTCAGCGTTACTGTAAACATCCCCACCCCATTTACCCAATTTCATCGGTATGTCAGGGTAAACACGAGATAAAAAGTTACTATGAAATGACACAACCTCCAAGATTTAGTTATGTAAGTGGGATTTATAGCTAAGACTTACTAACCACAAAATAGCATCCTATAGGGCTTACAGGACACTCAGGGGCCAAAGAACTTCCCCAGGTGACCAAACCCTACCTGGATAGTGCACCATCATGCCTGAGTGTGGTTATAACCCAAAAACACTAATTCATAGGGTGCAGCCCCGAGATTTGAGCCACAATTACATGCAAGCCTCCAGAAAACTACCCAAAACTTCCCGAGACTTTCCAGAATGATAAACGAATTGAATAAAATGATAACCAAACAAAACCTGAATAAGGACTTGACCTGACAAGGCCTAACCGTGATAGTCATTTTTTTAAACATATGGTGAACATGTAATCTTAAGGTCATGAATTCATATATGAACATAGGAGTATGAAACTTATATGAGAACCAAAAAGAAGGTATAATTCCCTTTCATAATATATGCAATAAGAATTTTTATCACATGCATTCATTAACCATGAAATAGTTATCAAACCCTAAAGAAGACATAGCTATAGTAAATTGTAAATCCATCCTTATAACTAGCAAATAATCAAATTATTAACCATGACATAAAAATCATCAAACTAGCATTATAAGAAGTACAAGTTCTCTTAGATTACAATAATAAAATAACTCTTATTATGTTAGGCAAAAGCCAACCTATTCAGGGACTTCCAAATACCACTCAACCATAGATTGGGCTAAGCCAAATCTCTCTTTCATCCAATCACCCCCATGCTATATTCCAAGCATGAATGTGGCATCTCAAGACATAAAAAAATGGTTTGTGGAGATTAAACCACTTGCAACCTTTGGCTATCATGATCTCGCCAAAACCGGTCAAGAGATCATTAAACCCAAAAAAAATTGGATGCCACAGAGTTTCTTCACCAATACCTTGAGGAATTTTCCTATCTCTATCCACCTATCGAGGGATTCATGAAGATTAAACCACCTCCAACCAAAACCCTTGATAATCTTCTTGAGACCACCTCACTCGATTCCAAAACCTTCCAAAAATCCAAAGCTCAATCGAGAAAAGAATCCCATCTCACGATGATTTAATATAGGAAATGGAAAGGCAAGGCTGAAACCCATGTCAGACCAGGAAAAACCAATGCCAATGACAACAAAATAACGGAATTGTAATATCCCTCGCATAAGCCACCATAAAAACTCTCATAAAATGAGGGTTATTAAATAATTAAATATTATTAATTATTATATTGATATTAAATGAAGAATATTATTGTAATTGTTGATTATAAGAATATTGGAAGAATTATTTCTTAATTATTTTATTTATAATCATTTATATTCTTCCATGGAAATAAATTATATTTCCAAGTTGGTATATTTTATGAGTTTTAGAAATAATGAGTAATAGATTTGGAAAAAGTATGGATAAGTGATATTTTTCTCATAAGGAAAAAGAAAATCTACCTTTAAAAATAAAAGCATGAGGGATTTATGGAATGCTTTTCCGATTTAGGAAAAATCAGATTTATGGAGGCTTTATGGATTTCTTTTGTGATTTAGAAAAGCTGGAATGCTTTTATGATTTAGAAAATATGGAATTATTTTATGATTTAGAAAAAGTTGGAATACTTTTAGGATTTAGAAAAGCTTGAATTCTTTTATGAATTAGAAAAGATGGAATTCTTTTATGATTTAGAAAAAAGTTGGAATACTTTTATGATTTATAAAATCTATTCCATTTTAATTAATTCTATTTTTTATTATAATCCCATGAGAGAAATAGAAGAGGAAAATGGGAGAATACATGGAGAATGGAGCCAAGGAAGAGGAAGAGAGTATTTCAAGCATGCATCAAGAGATGAGTAACCATATCCTTTGAAAGTATCTTTGTTTGCATATGGACCATGATTATATAATGATTGAATTTATTTGCAATAAAAATTTTAGTGTATTAAGAGCTAGATCTACACTTATTTATGCATTATTTTGATAAAACCCCAGGGGGATCTTGTTTAGAAGGCTGAGTAGTTCTAGATCTGGTATGGATCTGATGTTTCAGCCATATATCAGTTGTATATTTGAATATTAACCTACATCAGCAGAAGCTCCTCATATAAAATGTTGTCAAGTCTTTCTGCAACTTTTCCAATTGTTTCTGCTATTATTTTTGAAGGATTCTTGCTCTTGCTTCAGGTAAATCCAATACTTCTACAAAGGAACTTGATTATAGATCTGATTTCTTGATGCCATACTATAACATGAGTCTGATGGCTGATTTCTGATGTCTTCCAGCAGAAACTGCGCAATTTCTAAAGGACGGTTTCTCTATTTACCAACTCTCTCCTTTAGATGATTTTCAGCTAGTGTTGATTGTGGGAGATCTGTTAAAACCTCTAAACTCATTTATTTTTGCCGAAACTTTTCTTGAGGTCTAACACAGCCTAAAATAAGGGAACCCAGCCCTGTTCTACATTATTTTCACACTTTCTTGCTTATACAATGTCCTCCTTGAGCCTATTGCAGATTTTCGTGAGAGTGGAATTTAGTGTTTCTTCCTTGGTTGGTTTTTTCTTCTCTTTTGGATCCCTTGTTTAGATCTATAGATCTAAGGTTCCTAAGAGAAGAAAACTCTAAGATGAGTCTGTCATTCCCACACTTGTTGTTTTCCACCATTCTTCTATAGACAGAGTCTGGAATGGGCCAGGAAGCCTCTGGATTTCACCCTTCCTTGTGAAGGTGATGCATCTAGTAAATGCTCTGCCAGTCTATCTCTGGTTTAGATCTATTGGTGTAATTCCATATTGCTATGATTCCATACTGGAATATCTTAAGATATTCCCTAATGAGCCTATATTTTCCCATTTGGAACATTTCATAATTGTATGCAAGGAAATAATTATTGTGTTAAAACTCTTCAAAATGAATAGAAGATAAAAATATATCCTTGTATGCATTATTGGATTAGATTCTTAGAGAGGAAAAAGAGTAATCACATGCTTTATTATGTAAGATTATTTAGAGAAACATATATGCTTGCATCCATGGGAAAAATATATTTTTGAGTATTAGATTTCTATAGAAAAGGAAGATGCAATCACATAATATTTATTGTGTTAGCCTTCTTTTGGGAAAAATAATATGTATTTGTCCAACCTAAAGGGATTAGCTATGGTATTAGCTTTATCTTAGGAGAATATTATGCATAGTTATTGATTATATCTTTTGGATGAGAGGGAAATGTCACTTTGCATGCATGAAATGATAAGTGGTATGCGTTTGACCCTTGGAAAAGAAATGTGTTTACTTTTCCATGAAATATTTATTTGGTTTCTTTTGGAAAGAAATATATGTTTTACATGCAGGAAGAACAAGATATGTTATGGCATGCACAAAACTATAACTTGTATGTTAACTTTGTTTGAAATAGAGTTGGCATTGTTATACATAGTAACCATTATGAATAGATCTTGGGTGGAAAATATGTTTTTGGAAAAGAACATGTATTCACATGCGTAAATATAACATCTATTGCATTAATCCATATTGAAAAGAAAACATACGAGTAGGCAAAAAGAGAAACTGCTTGTTGGGATAGTTATCTTGAAAATATTGTTATGCATTTGCATGCACAATATTATTATATAGTATGTTAGCTTTCTTTTGGAAATAATAGGAAAGTGCATGCAAGATTTTATTAGTGTTTGGTGGAAAGAGGATGCTTGATATTGATTTATTTGTTACTAATGCATGTGAAATGATGTTAAATAAGGGAACTAATGTCAATGTGGTTATGTTTTATAAATGCATACAAATATTTGTTGAAGTGTCACGAATAGAGATTGATTATTGGTTTATTAATATTTTATCTAATCATGATATCAAGTGTGCTGACGACAGAAATGGCAGGAAAGAAGGATGACTTGAGAAAAGGAAATTTCAAGTTTAACATTGTGGAAGATAAAGAGTTGTTAGTCCATGCAGGTTTAGTAGTTCCAATTGCACAATGATCCCCCGAAGGAAACAGTCTGAATACAAAGACAGAGATTGATGATTCGTGGGTAAATGGTATCATGATGATTGTAATAACTTATAGCTAGTTATGTTTCGTTTAAGATTATTTTTATATGTAAATTTTATTAAAATGGTCAAGGGATGGACTCCCTTATAACCATTGAGTGAGGGGTGACAACCCTCACGAGCGTTTAATAATTTAATTAAACGTTTGCTGGTTTTCACCCTACGGGGTTTCCAGGGTATATCGGTGTCTATTTATGTGATTGTTAATTGTGTCGTTTTGATGATGTTAATTTCTTTCATGATATGACGTTGATATTATCAATTAGGTGATCCACTAATTGAATTAAAATGATCATGGGATCGATGCTTAGTTATAGCAGGAAATTTAAGTTAATATGCTACAACAAGAACAATTAATGGTTGTGTAACTCACTATGATTTTTGCTAAATATTTCTCTAAGTGATGATAATGGGTATTTAAATGGTTAATGCAGAAATATATAAAGAAATTTATAAGGTTACACATTCGTGAATGTTGAAAAAAAAGTCCTAACTCCATGCATTTTTCCTGCGAGGTTATCGGGGTATGTTACAAATGGTATCAGAGCAAAAGGTTGCAACACTGGCGCCTTTTGGGAATCGTTATGCAAAAAGGAAGTAGAGGTATGATGCTAGTGGGCATCATCTCAGGTATGATTTTAATTAAACTTTTAGTATACTACAATTAACATGAGATACATGTTGCATGATTAATGACTGCATGAAAGAGTAGACAGTTATAATGTTTCTTTAAAATTTGTGCTCATGAAATTTGAATATGGATGTGGATAAAAGACAATAAAACTTCTATTGTACCTATGAACCATCTTGAGCGCTCATTGTTTATATTGCAGATTAATTACCAACCTTTGCATGCATAATGTGAGAAAAACTATTATGGTGCATAAGAAAAAAAAATGGAAAAACATGGCTAAAGTTATCATGCACTACCTATAAATAATGAATACATGTATGGTTGGTTTGATAACTAAATAATATAGAAGTTGGGTTTGACCCTGAAGAGGACAATGGAATGTTGAAAACAAAATATATATATACTTGAACGAAACTCTTTAGTTGTTAAAAATAAGCAACGAGTGAAATAGAACTCACATAGTGAACTTAGATTCAATGAAAAAATCATAGTAGCATAATTGTGGGTTCTCTTTCTTCATTTAGAGTTGTAGAGGAAAGTTTGCATTCCATGTGTTCGACAAAAAGTGGTAATTGAGATCCACGGTTTTGTATTTTAAATAATTTCATCCGTGGAAGTTTTGGATGTGATTAATATTTAATATCAAGGGGTTTTCATACCTTGAGATCATGTAACCCCCATGGTGATTACAATAAAAAGTTATGTTTAGAAATGGATCCGTAATTTGGTCAAATTTCCTGATTAGACGTTGTTGTAGGGATTGTTGGTTCTGTTATTAGCAGAAATTTTACCATTGATGATATTAATATGATTCATGATGTTCTAGAAATTCTATTTTTACTATCTCTATGAGAGTATAAACATATTTATGGAAATTTATTTCATCTCTGCTAACTAGTCCCTCAATGGTAGTAGATTGTATGCTTGCGAACTATTTGGAAGAATGCCTTATCCACCATAGATTGCATGCTTGCAAATTGTTGTTAAAGTTCCTCAATGGATGTAGATTGCATGCTTGAAAATTGTTTGATGGAATGTCAAATTGGTTGTAGATTGCATGCTTGCATACTATTTGAAAAAAAGTCTACAATGATTGTAGATTTCATGATTTCAAATTATTTTCACAAAATTCCTCAATGGTTGTCGCTTATATGGTTGCAAGCTAATGGTAAGGGAAAAAAAAAAAAAAGAATCACATTTTGTGTCCTAGTGTTCAATGGGACTGTTAGTTCTCTACAATATTGATGGCTGCTAAGGTGAGACCTTAAATAAAGTATCATGCTATGGTATGCAACATATGTTAATGTCTTTTTCTAAGCTACATGATTATTATTATTATGTGGAAATTTTGAATGTATACCACCTATATTACATGCGATGAATTGTTGTCAATGTGCTTTGACAAATTTTGGACCCCATGTTGTGGGTCAAGTATAGATGCATGGTGTACATAAATGTTCCTTTGCCTTAATGATAATATGCAATGGAAAATTATGTAAATTACAGTGGATTTGTAGACATTGACTATTTTTAAACATTGAATTTTTATTGGATTCAATGGCTATGGAAGCTATGATGGGATTGATGTAATGAGGTAATATTTTATTTTATTGTTGAGTTCATGAATACTTTAGTTGGGGTATTCAGGAAATAAATCTAGAGTTTTTGTAACACCCCAAGTTCTATGCTTTTCAAATTAGACATTTGAACATAAATCCAAAGGGGAGTGGACCCCAATGGATAATTATTGTGTGGATGTGGTTAATTATTTATTTATGAAAAATAAATAAAATATTGTGTATGCACCATGACCAAATGAGAAATTGAGATCACATGCCTAATCCATGAGGTTATGGAAAAGGTAAAGACTTTCCCCAAAATCTTTCAAAAATCCTTGAAAGAAGTTATTTCTAATTTAGATTTTTGAGGAAAAATCTAAATTCCCTAATGATGAGGAAAGTAGTTGGGAAGAGTTGTAATATGCACCAGAATTACAAGTATGCTGAATAATCTTAACAATAACATAAGAGAATAGAACTATTGTTATATGTGGTAAAAGTATGGGTAAAGGAAGATTGTAAACATATTTAAAATACTGGGAAAAGAGCGTCTATCCACTTTCAATATAAACTGCTGTAAAAGTAGTTGAAGCAAAGAAGGTTAACTGAATATAGATAGATGTATATGTAGATATCTATACATAGATGCTGAAATTTTATAATTATAGAGGTTAGAAAGTCTATTAATCTTGCTAACTGAAAAAGTTAGAGAAAGGGACATATTGATCTATTAGAGTTGGACAAAACTCTGAAAAACAGATCTACGAAATACAAATGAGTATATGTTTATATACACATATAAATATCAGTCGACTGGGTTGACTGATAGGAATTGAAGTTAAGCCAAAATTTCTCATGGGAATATTTATAATACCAAGAGTGTCTGTAATTACCAAAGAGAAATTAAAGACTTGATAAAAGTATGAATGTGAAATTGATTATTGAAAAAAATTAGGTGCATAAAAGTAGAGTATATCCGAGTTAATGTTATGCGGATAAGAAGCTGGGGATGGGAGACGTGACAGTTTTAGAAGACTTCTTGCCAGCTTATGGAAAGCTATTGGTGGTTAATTTCAACATGGACCTTTCCTAAAAGTCTCCTAAAAATCCCTAGGAGAAAATAATAAAGAGGAAATATTAACATAATGGTTGGAGATAAATACCATGAGTTTGAATTGGATTGAAATTATTGTGGGAGAGAAAGACAATAATTTGCAAAAACACTAGTGGGAGAGAAAGACAATAATTTGCAAAAACACTAGTGGGAGAGAAAGACTAGTGTAACTCCTAAATAAAATGCAATGTGCACTTGATAGAGTTTTCTTATCATTTTCATGATTAAAGGGCTAAGCGCTCCCTGAGTTTTTATGAAAGTATTAGGATTTAGATATTATTTTACATTTCCTAAATAATTGGAAATGAAAATTAAAGGTTAATGTTCCAACAAGAGAAGAACATCGAGGACGATGTTCTTTTTAAGGGGGGGAGTTTGTAATATCCCTCGCATAAGCCACCATAAAAACTCTCATAAAATGAGGGTTATTAAATAATTAAATATTATTAATTATTATATTGATATTAAATGAAGAATATTCTTGTAATTGTTTATTATAAGAATATTGGAAGAATTATTTCTTAATTATTTTATTTATAATAATTTATATTCTTCCATGGAAATAAATTATATTTCCAAGTTGGTATATTTTATGAGTTTTAGAAATAATGAGTAATAGATTTGGAAAAAGTATGGATAAGTGATATTTTCTCATAAGGAAAAAAAAAATCTACCTTTAAAAATAAAAGCATGAGGGATTTATGGAATGCTTTTCTGATTTAGGAAAAATCAGAATTATGGAGGCTTTATGGATTGCTTTTGTGATTTAGAAAAGCTGGAATGTTTTTATGATTTAGAAAATATGGAATTATTTTATGATTTAGAAAAAGCTGGAATACTTTTAGGATTTAGAAAAGCTTGAATGCTTTTATGAATTAGAAAAGATGGAATTCTTTTATGATTTAGAAAAAAGTTGGAATACTTTTATGATTTATAAAATCTATTCCATTTTAATTAATTCTATTTTTTATTATAATCCCATGAGAGAAATAGAAGAGGAAAATGGGAGAATACATGGAGAATGGAGTCAAGGAAGAGGAAGAGAGTATTTCAAGCATGCATCAAGAGATGAGTAACCATATCCTTTGAAAATATCTTTGTTTGCATATGGACCATGATTATATAATGATTGAATTTATTTACAATAAAAATTTCAGTGTATTAAAAGCTAGATCTACACTTATTTATGCATTATTTTGATAAAACCCCAGGGGGATCTTGTTTAGAAGGCTGAGTAGTTCCAGATCTGGTATGGATCTGATGTTTCATCCATATATCAGTTGTAGATTTGAATATTAACCTACATCAGCTGAAGCTCCTCATATAAAATGTTGTCAAGTCTTTCTGCAACTTTTCCAATTGTTTCTGCTATTATTTTTTAAGGATTCTTGCTCTTGCTTCAAGTAAATCCAATATTTCTACAAAGGAACTTGATTATAGATCTGATTTCTTGATGCCATACTATAACATGAGTCTGATGGCTGATTTATAGTGTCTTCCAGCAGAAACTGCGCAATTTCTAAAGGACGGTTTCTCTATTTACCATCTCTCTCCTTTAGATGATTTTCAGCTAGTGTTGATTGTGGGAGATCTGTTAAAACCTCTAAACTCATTTATTTTTGCCGAAACTTTTCTTGAGGTCTGACACAGCCTAAAATAAGGGAACCCAGCCCTGTTCTACATTATTTTCACACTGGCTTGCTTATACAATGTCCTCCTTGAGCCTATTGCAGATTTTCCTGAGAGTGGAATTTAGCGTTTCTTCCTTCGTTGGTTTTTTCTTCTCTTTTGGATCCCTTGTTTAGATCTATAGATCTAAGGTTCCTAAGAGCAGAAAAATCTAAGATGAGTCTGTCATTCCCACACTTGCTGTGTTCCACCATTCTTCTATAGACAGAGCCTGGAATGGGCCAGGAAGCCTCTAGATTTCACCCTTCCTTGTGAAGGTGATGCATCTAGTAAATGCCCTGCCAGTCTATCTCTGGTTTAGATCTATTGGTGTAATTCCATATTGCTGTGATTCCATAGTGGAATATCTTAAGATATTCCCTACTGAGCCTATATTTTCCCATTTGGAACATTTCATAATTGTATGCAAGGAAATAATTATTGTGTTAAAACTCTTCAAAATGAATAGAAGATAAAAATATATCCTTGTATGCATTATTGGATTTGATTCCTAGAGAGGAAAAAGAGTAATCACATGCTTTATTATGTAAGATTATTTAGAGAAACATATATGCTTGCATGCATGGGAAAAATATATTTTTGAGTATTAGATTTCTAGAGAAAAGGAAGATGCAATCACATAATATTTATTGTGTTAGCCTTCTTTTGGGAAAAATAATATGTATTTGTCCAACCTAAAGGGATTAGCTGTGGTATTAGCTTTATCTTGGGAGAATATTATGCATAGTTATTGATTATATATTTTGGATGAGAGGGAAATGTCACTTTGCATGCATGAAATGATAAGTGGTATGCGTTTGACCCTTGGAAAAGAAATGTGTTTATTTTTCCATGAAATATTTATTTGGTTTCTTTTGGAAAGAAATATATGTTTTACATGTAGGAAGAACAAGATATGTTATGGCATGCACAAAACTATAACTTGTATGTTAACTTTGTTTGAAATAGAGTTGGAATTGTTATACATAGTAACCATTATGAATAGATCTTGGGTGGAAAATATGTTTTTGGAAAAGAACATGTATTCACATGCGTAAGTATAACATCTATTGCATTAATCCATATTGAAAAGAAAACATACGAGTAGGCAAAAGAGAAATTTCTTGTTGGGATAGTTATCTTGAAAATATTGTTATGCATTTGCATGCACAGTATTATTATATAGTATGTTAGCTTTCTTTTGGAAATAATAGGAAAGTGCATGCAAGATTTTATTAGTGTTTGGTGGAAAGAGGATGATTGATATTGATTTATTTTTTACTAATGCATGTGAAATGATGTTAAATATGGAAACTAATGTCAATGTGGTTATGTTTTATAAATGAATACAAATATTTGTTGAAGTTTCACAAATAGAGATTGATTATTGGTTTATTAATATTTTATCTAATCATGATATCAAGTGTGCTGACAACAGAAATGGCAGGAAAGAAGGATGAATTGAGAAAAGGAAATTTCAAGTTTAACATTGTGGAAAATAAAGAGTTGTTAGTCCATGCAGGTTTAGTAGTTCCAATTGCACAATGATCCCCTGAAGGAAACAGTTTGAATACAAAGACAGAGATTGATGATTCGTGGGTAAATGGTATCATGATGATTGTAATAACTTATAGCTAGTTATGTTTCGTTTAAGATTATTTTTATATGTAAATTTTATTACAATGGTCAAGGGATGGAATCCCTTATAACCATTGAGTGAGGGGTGACAACCCTCACGAGCGTTTAATAATAAAATTAAACGTTTGCTGGTTTTCACCCTACGGGGTTTCCAGGGTATATCGGTGTCTATTTATGTGATTTTTCATTGTGTCATTTTGATGATGTTAATTTCTTTCATGATATGACGTTGATATTATCAATTAGGTGATCTACTAATTGAATTAAAATGATCATGGGATCGATGCATAGTTATAGCAGGAAATTTAAGTTAATATGCCACAACAAGAACAATTAATGGTTGTGTAACTCACTATGATTTTTGCTAAATATTTCTCTAAGTGATGATAATGGGTATTTAAATGGTTAATGCAGAAATATATAAAGAAATTTATAAGGTTACACATTCGTAAATGTTGAAAAAAAAGTCCTAACTCCATGCATTTTTCCTGCGAGGTTATCGGGGTATGTTACAGGAATACACAAATGCATGTACCATGCATTCAAAAACTAACAAGGAAATCACACATGTAACCTCTTACCTGCAAAACCCTCCTACTAAAGCTGCTTGATCCAACCTTCCTGTCTTGTACTTTTATTTCCTTGTCCTTCCTTGGATTTCATTTTCTTGATTTCTTTCTTTCTCATCTTAGTGCTCTTCTCTCTCTGAAACTAATTCCAAATCCAACTGACAAAAGGCTTAACCAACAAAAAGCTAGACTAACAAAAGCTAAACCTACAAAAGTTGTGAATTGATCCTCATAAGCCTTTTTATCATTGAGGCCTCTATTTTTTTCATTTTCATCTATTTTTCCTTAAATTTCCCTCTCATGCAAAAATGTGACCTTTCATCTCCTTTTATCCTATTTTCCTTTATTTCACAATTAAAATTTCAATTATTTCCTCTTTCCTTTCCAATACATTTTCCAATTCCTTTTACAATTTCCATAGCTATTAATAAATCGAAAGCAACACCCACTAGGATGCTTTTCCCAACTTTTATCTTGGAATATGTGTCCCGTGACCTTGGTATTATTTTTCCTTTATTAACTTTATTACATGAAATTTAACCTAAGGTTATTATAAACCCCTCCCCCTTAGGGGAACACCATCCTTGGTGTTCTATGACACCTATGCCTAGAAAACTGCTAAAAAAAAACATACTATCCATAGAGATTTATAACCCAACTTGTTAAAGTATTTACAATGACCTCTTGTTGTAAAAATGAAAATCATATCATTTAATATAGCTTTATATCACCTCATTAAAGTATTTAAAATAACAACCACATATACGTTTGCACATTTTCTTCAACTAGAAAATAAACATATTATTCATGGAGCTTAATACAATATTCACGATAAAATACACATATGTGCATTTTCTCTAACCCTCAAATGAAAGGGTACAATGCCTGCATTCACAACAAGGGAATCTTGAGGCTCATACCTCCACACTCAATGTATACAACAATTCACCTCCTTTCCAAGAAGTTTAGAATCCACTATGAAAGTCAAACTTGCATCCAATTTCCAGTGATACAACCCTTGTGAGTGAACATTACCGACTCATTGCTCCAGGGAACATTATCAATGTGTTTTTGATTTCATATGGAAATCCTAATGACCAAAAAAAATTTATTCCCCGAACTGTCCCATCTCTCCTACAGAGTCCCTCGGGAAATCATGTCACCCCCTTCCATGTAGTCACTCACCTTCCAAGTTCCCTAGCATCCCCTTCTCTGCTACAGAGTCCTTTGGGCGACTCATCCTTGGAAAGGTTTCCTTGCGTTAGAAGGTTCAAAAAGCAAGGCATATCCCTGCCTCAAGTCAATCATATCAATCATAGCATTCCCATGGAAATAAATGGACATTATTGGGTACCACTGTCCCATAATGGCCTGCTCTTGAATGCTTGACCAACATACTGCTTCCTATTCCAATTTATTTTTTGGCTACTGCTAATTCTTGCAGTCGGTTTCAACCAAAATTGATCATTTCCCCGTTTTCCTATACCAAGCACATAATTTCCATTATACTAAAAATGAATTGAAATAAATTCAAATGATACCTCATTCATAGCCTGCCAATAAGGAACACTTCAATTTTTTTTCAATTCATGTCACAACAAGGAAAAATATCTCTTCAATCAAATGATCAGGTAAAATCATATCACATCTGGTTAGCTCAAAACTCAACCGCCATAAATCATAATCATACATCACATGAAACCATCATAAATTAGAATCATGGATCACATGCATAATTAAAAAGTGAAATAAAATACTTATAATTATCTTTCAAATGGTTCTTTTCTTCTGCCTTTGTTTTTTTTCCTTTCCATACACACACTGAATCGATTTCTAAACCCGAAAATTACATTTTCCCCTCTCTTCTCTTTAAAAATGTATGCACACTAGTTTGGTTTTCCAAACCCGGAAAGAACCCATTTCCTTCTATTCTCTTCTATAAACAATGGAATCCATAGAATAAACCACCTCCTCCCTCAATATCAACAACAAAGGTATCCCAAGACTAAACCTCTCAACCCTCAATATCAGAAACAATGGAATCCAAGGACTAAACTTTCTCAAACCTCAATATAAACAACGAGGGAATCCCAAGAATAAACCACCTCAATTCTCAATATCAACAATAAGGGCATCTAGAGACTAACCCACCTCAATCCCCCATATCAGGAACAAGGGAATCCAAAGAATAAATTGTCTCATCCCTCAATATCAACAACAAAGGACCAGATAGTCCCATACCTGCTTGTCCCATCACATTGTAGAAAACATGCACATACATAGTGTACAACAAAACACATACACCTACAGCTAGTGTACAACATGACACATACACCTACACCCGGTGTACAACACCACACATACACCTACACCTAGTGTACAACACAATACATATACATACACACTGTACAATACAATGAATACACATGTCGCAACATAACAACTACACAATACCCGTAAGACATTACCCCATCTACAAAACACGACATGTACAAGATACCACATGTACACAACACCACCTACACAATGTTTACATAACACCACATGTACACAACACGACTTGCACAACGTATACACAACACCACATGTACACAAGACTAGATGCATAGCATGTACATAGAAAGACATGTACACAACACCAACTACACGATGTGTACACAACACCACATGTACAAGATTCACGCAACACCATTAGCATGTTGCACCACATTTACAACATGTACACATCACCACATGCACACAACACCACATGTATAAGATGTACACAACACCACAGGTACACCGCACCACCTGCAAAAAAGTAGTACTGAACATCCAATGACCACATTGTCTCTACCAAGAAAAATTTCCACTAGTATCTTTCTGTTATCCATGCTTGTCCCAACATGCCACATATCACACTAATTTCATTTCGTTGATGTATCCCTTAGCATTACTTTCCATGGCAAAAACATATGCATAGTATAAGCACATAATATCAATTCACATCCACATGATACTTACCTTGTAGATTTGTTAGGGATACTCTTCCCACTTGATTCCTCTTGAACTAGGAACCTCTTCATGCCATTCACCTTCATATGCCTTCATTCTTCCATGAGCATGATCCCTAGTGACCATGTCAGACAATGACATATATAACATATATGTATACATATATACATTAGCATAAAACAATCATGATCCTTGATGACCCTGTTAGACAATGGTATATGTACATACACATATAGATATACAGACATCAACATAATCATAATCACAACAAAAATACTAAATATCATAAGGTCAAGTTTAAAAGAAATGCCTTACATGCACAAAATTGAGAAAAATAGTTCACAACATAGCTAAGGCGTATGACATATTAAATCCATTTACTTCACCTTTAATCTTACCTTTCTCATGACTATCCTACCACCGCAGATTGATCCCAATGGACCCAAATAATCAAAATCACTCTCATATTCTTGCCTTTAGTTTCCCTTATACATGCACTAGGATTCATCCATGTCTTACATTACCTCTTTGGTTTCATTCAATGCTCTCCGAGCTCCAATAAATTTCCTCTCCCCCAACCAATTACCAAGACCCTCAAAACATAAAAGGAAATAACAAGAAACAAACAAGGGGAAGACCATGAAAATCCAATAGAAATACGACACCACAAAAAAATGGCATGGCCATTCACCAGACATTAAAAAAAATTGCAAATCAAGTGAAAAAAATCACAAAGAACCAAGAGCACGAAACTTTCAATATACACCATGTCTCAATTAACATGGGTTCCCGATGCATCGAAAGGGAAATCTCAACCTGAGCCTTCTTCAATATTTCATCGTAGTTTTTTTTTCCATTTAAGTCCCTATATCATAATGCCATAAACACATACTATCATTTCCTAAATAAACATGACAATATATTGGTTACCTTATCTTGTTGTACCTAGCACGTTGGCCTAAAATTGGACACATACATATGTCACCTCTCAAGGGAATCCAATTCCCTTGAAGATTCCATCTATAACTAGAAATAAATTGTTATACCTGTAAAATACATGTTAATGAATATAGCATATATCTACCTAATGTTAGACAAAATCAAGGTTAAAAATACTTCTTGTATCCTTGCAAAGCACTCATTCATTTGGAATTGTGGTTTCCAAACATAGCCAAAGTAATTCTCACCCAATTTATTTCTTTTAACTTCTAACCTTGTTGCAATTGAGTCTTATTATTTTCTATCACATAATGCACCTCTTAGTCATATAAATAAATCAATTGATACCTTCTCATGATAACACCAAGCATGTTGCCCTGCAACTGTTCATACCTTTTAGTCACATGTCCCAAATATCAATAAATTGTGTCTATTAATTTTAAATCAACCTTTACCAATACTAACAACCATGTCATAATCAAAAACCAAATCACAATCACTATTCATAATACTACAACTATAATCCACTTGCACTCAAGTGCATATAAGCTATCTTAGCACATATTGTGTTAGTACAATCGTCTTAAAACAAGATCATTCCTTGATAAAATATTATAGACAATACTCATGTCATGAAATTAATCAATAATTAAAACAACCCATAACATATCATGTTAGATAAACCAAATAGAAAACATAATCAACCACATATCTCAATATATCTCAGGGGAGGCTATCACATTTTCACAAGTTAGTCCATATTAGTATGACACAATATCACAAGTATATCGATTCATACCTTAATATCATAACCATGTCCATCTATAAAGGATAATCCAAATTAGCACGATACATTATAACATAAAGATCTTAGTTGCAATGACCATAATAATCATGTATATGACCAAAACATATATAACAACAAGTTACTATCATTCATAACTCTCAGACACATTTAAAAACGACTGCAGTAATTAACTAACATCTATAATGCATGTAACGACAAAAAAAATATAATGACAGAAATGTACATAACCATGATGTATATAAAACCCATTAACCATTATACCTACATTCCAAACATATAATATATGTATGAGGATATGATTTTACCTCGAGGTCCAATGTTGTAACCTCACTCTAATGATCTGCATATTTTACTTTGTCTCAGCCAACACATCAGCATCATAACATACCAACATCATCATGATGGCACAAACTACATAATGACAACCAAAATTCATGTCTGATCTATTATTCATGTATAACCATAACCATGAAAATGAATGCATAACAACATGTAGCTAGCCCATCCAGTCCAAGTATTTGAATCATGCTTTGACAATACCTTGTAAATTCCCCCACCACATTTACCCAATTGCGTCGATCTTCCAGGGTAAACATGAAATGAAGAGTTACTATGGCATGACCCCACCTCCAATCTTAAATTATGGAATGGGGGATTACAAATAGGACTTATTGACCACAAAATGACATCCTACAGGGATTACAAGGCACTCTAGGGCTAAAGAACCACTTGAGGTGACCAAACCCTGAGAAGAATCACTTTTTCAATGACCTAGACTCCAAAATTCATGCACGATCCTTGCATGAGTGTAGTTATTCCCCTCCAATCTCATGCACAATCCTACTTGAGTGTGGTTGTAACCCAAAATCCTTCATTTCAGAGGGTGTGATACCAAGATCTAAGCGACAATTCTAGGATAGCCTCCAAACCACTGCCCATAACTTCCCGAGACTTTCCAAAATGAAAAATTACTTTAAGGTAATTCTAACCATACAAAACTTGAAAAATGAATTGACCTAACTGTGCCCAACATGGCAGCCATTTCGTCAAACATATGGTGAACACGTAATCTACAGTTCATGAAAGAATATTGGAACATAAGGGTCCAAAATTTACCTAAGAATCACCAAGAAGGTCTAATTCCCCCTCATAATAGCTACAATAACATGTGTTAGCCCATTAATCTATTAACCATCAAATACTTATCAAATCCTGAAAAATACATAGCTAGACTACATTGAAAATCCATTCTTTTCACCATCACATAACCAGGTTATTAATCACGAAATAATAACCATCAAATCACCAAAACAATAAGTACAAGTTTTATTAGACTACAATATGAAAATAACTCTTATTAAATTATGAAAAATCCAACCAATTTAAGGACTTTCACGTACCAACGGACCATAGATTGGGTTGAACCAAATCTCTCTTTCAGCCATCACCATGTGCCATATTCCAAGCATGAATTTGGGATCTCAAGACATAAAAAATCAGGGCTTCTCATAGATTAAACCACCTCCACCCTTGCGCCTCAGCCTACCGTCATCCTAGAAAAACCAGTTAATTGATCACTAAGACAAAAAAACAAGCTTCGATGCCTCATATTTTGTTCACCAATACCTTGCAAATTTTTTCTATCTCCACCCACCTTTCGAGGAATTCCCAGAGATTAAACCACCTCCATCCCCAACCCTTAGGAATTTTCCTGAGACCACCTCACCTAGTTCCAAAACCTTCCAATAATCCAAATCTCAATCGAGAAAAGAATCCCATCACACTATGGCTATTCAAGAACTGGCAGGGCAAGGTTAAAACCACCGTGACACTAGGAAAAACCCATGCTAGTGACAAAAAAAAACCAAATACACAAATTAATGTTCCATGCATACAGAAACCAACTATGAAATCACACACACAACCTGTTACCTACAAAATCCTACTACTGAAGCTATCTGATCCAACCTTCCTTGCCTATCCTTTCCTTTGCTTGTCCTTCTGTGGCTTTCATTTTATTTCTTAATTTATCCTCTTAGTGTTCTTCTCTCTCTGAAAATAATTCCAAAGTCAAACTGACAAGAGGATCAACCAACAAAAATATAGACTGAAAAAAGTTAAACCAATAAAAGTTGTAAATTGATCCTTAGAAGCCTTTTTATCATTGAGGCCTCCATTTTCTTCATTTTCCTCTATTTTCCCTTCAATCTACCTCTCATACAAACCTGTGACCTTTCATCTCCCTTTTCTCCTATTTTCCTTTATTTCATTAATAAAATTTCAATTAATGACTCTTTCCTTTCCAATTATTTTGCAAATTTCCTTAGCCATTCATAAACCAAAAGTGACACCTACAAGAATGTTTTTCCTAATACTCATGTTGGAATACATGTCCCATGACCTTGGTCTTATTTTATTTTATTAACTTTATTACATAAAATTTAACCTGGGGTTGTTACACTTAGCATCATAGTATATCTCTGACAGGTATTTATTTTTGAAAATTCTCTTGAATGCATGCCAACTCAACTCCTTTGTCCTGATGCCTCTGACATGATTCACGTCTTCCCAATAGATGTCTGATCTCCCTATAAAATTGAAAATGACTATCCTAGATTTCATATTCTTTGTATAATCACACATATAAAAGAAATTCTTCATCCTAATGAACCACGCTTATACATCTTTTAGTTTCTTTAGCTCTCCATAAAATGTAGGAGGCTTGGATTTATTAAACGCATCAGCTAAGTATCCCCTCTCACTCCTCCAATAAGGATGATAGTGATGATTTCCATGATGCCTCTCTTAATTAGAACTTTTATAGAAACCATAACTACTACCTCTCCTATAAGGGCTATCCATCCATCTACCATCTCTTACTTTTTCATCCAATTCCAACCTATTACCTTATCAATATTTTCTACCATATGCCCCATTAGTGCAACATACTTAGGTATAAAGAGGAATTCAATGAAATTTAAAAGGTACTTGAACCCATAGAAGGAAGGAGAATGAAACATACAACCTATAAAAATCTACAAGAGGTTCATGGCATGCCATGAAGCACATTTGTCAAAACTATCTTGATGATGTTTTTCCAAGAACAAAACTATAATAAACCCCATCTCTGAAAGAAACAAGAGAAACACTAGTCACCATATTTTGATTATAGAATTAATATAATAAGTGATAGTTTGAATGACTAAAATTATCATGCTGAATTTTGGTCATCTTTTGAACTATTAGAAATAAAAGGTAATGGAAAATATGGCAACCCAAGGTTGTAAAATTTGTACTACGTAATAATATTATAACTAATTTCAGTAGAAATAACATGCTTAGGATCTTATAAACCCTTGATTTCCACTTCGTGATGTGAAAACTATATTTTTTTAACTTCATATAAATTAATGATGCATTATATTAAGATGAATATCTTGGAAGACATAATACATCATTAAAGTGACCATTATCTATTTGAGTTGTTCCAAACCCCGCAACACTAAGAGATATATCATCACCAAAAAATATTGTTTGGTGATAAAATCATTAAAAAGTGTAGAAAATATCTTGAATCTTATCCATATGATAAGATTTTCTAGAATCAATAAAGACATTCATCAAAACAAGAAGTAAATGTTAAAAAGAAAAAACCACATGTCCATGAGAAGAAGAGTTAGAAGAAGAATCAAGATTGACATTATGCCTTTTTATTGGGTTTCTAAGGCATCCATATATTTAAAAACTTTACACTCTAAAAACCATCTCACCAACAAAAATTGTAATGACTGTTATTCTTTTTAGTTTTTTTATCTTGGTCCTTTACCACCATTGGGTGTAGAAGTTTGGTAAGAGGGTTTGGGGCCCATGTCTTTATGTTGGTTGTGAGAATTTATTTTTTGTATTATTATTTTATGTTTACATTGGGAAAGAAATACCTTGTTGGATGTACATGTATTATTTATCACTATGACATGTCGACGTCTGTCTTGCTCCCTAAAGAGAGAATTAAAGGAAAAAAATGAACTTATGAGATATTTCTATGCATGAAGTGTGCATATATTTTATAGTAGAATTAAATATAGATACAAACATATAATATGTAGTATTAACCTTGGAAATAATAATATATATGTATTTTTTATCCACAAAATCATGTTTATAACATTTAAGTAAAAGTTTTAGTGTTTTGAACTTAGAAAATTAATCTTTAATGCGAGGGAATTCATTTGAAATTAAAGGAATTATTTGATTTTCAATACAGTGGGCTCAAATCACATTATATTTTCCAAATATATTATTTAGAATATCCCAAGATTAATCTCGGTTTTCAATTCCTTGAATATGAAACTCTTAATAAGGAGAAATAGATATTTTGATTAACCCATGTGACTCATCAATATTATTATCACATTTCGCTATATTTTTTTCATTAGTCGGAGGATTTTATTTTCCCAAGGAATTATAGTATAGTTCATTACTTTGTATTACATCCTCCATATACGAATTAGATGATAAGTAGTTTGGTTCATAAGTAAAATATTTCTTGGAGTACATGTATTAAAATATATACAAGTAAAATGGATTCAAAATAAGAAACCAACTATTCTTCGATGGGGGTGGACTCATTGGATGAGGAGGGGTATTATGGGGTGATCGCACTACCTTATTAACTTGATGGGCATTAAAGGTCATGGGGCACAACTCATTCTCAAGATGAAAATTCATGTGATGAAACTGATGGGTAATAAATTGTTGTGGAGGGTTGTGGAGCTTAGTTTGGAATTTTATAAGTAGAAGGGTGTGGTGAAGTTTCGTCAAGGAAGGGGGAATTTGCAGTAGATATTACCATTATTAATTTAAGGGTGTCGTTGTCTCTCTAAATTAATTTTGGTCCAACTACCTAGGTGTTTTTTTCACTAGAATTTCTCCTTTTTCTTGTCATTATGCCTTGTAATGTGAGTATTGTTCTGGTCAGATTTTCAATTATTATTGGTTTGATTATTTCTTGGGTTTATATGGTGGAATATGGCCTATATTCTTGATATCCATAGTTAGTTAATCTTGTTCTAGTTTCCGACCGGTGGTATTTGAAAGTAATGATTGGCCTTTTACTATAGGGGTTTGAAGCTCCGATACTTGTTTTAAAAAATAGGGAAACAATTGTGGCATGTATCTATTATAGGTTTGTATATGGATTTATCTTAAACCTTAGATAATGGTAATCTTTAAGAGTGGAGGAGATTACTACCCCTGTGTGGCAGGAAGGTGTGGTTGGCCCCTTGGCTTGTGCTGGTGTCAATTGTTTAGAGTCACTAAAATTTTT
Source organism: Pinus albicaulis (assembly GCA_034641835.2). Taxonomy (NCBI): domain Eukaryota; kingdom Viridiplantae; phylum Streptophyta; class Pinopsida; order Pinales; family Pinaceae; genus Pinus; species Pinus albicaulis. Next base: position 465,588,399 of record CM076579.1, on the reverse strand, counting down.
AATGTTAGTTAGTGTATTGTTAGTGTTTATGCACTCTTCATACTCCTGGAATTTGAAATCCATGTGAAGTAAGAAGGGTAATGGAAACAACAATTTCTAGAGCCAACGTAGGGACCGTATTTTTGCTCTCAACTTTGTTGAGACATATTTCAACATTTTCCCTCCTAAGACTTGGCGAGGAATTTATAATCTAAAAACTATGGTAGGTGCTAAGAGGAAATATTATTATAACTCTAATATATTGGAAGAGGTGTCTTGTTGGGTTATTTACCTTTTTCATACTAAGGGGGGGAAGAAATAATACCTCAATTCAATTTCTCTACACTAGAAAATGAAAACCCTACTTGGTATTTTAATGAAGGATAAGAAAGTCAAAATATATAATTTGTTTTATTTTTTGGAAGATATCAAAATTATATTGAGAAATCAATCTTTCTTGATGGATATGCTTAATACAAGACTGGCCCATGTAGAAGGGCATATTTAATGTGACTCTAATACTCTTGTTCCTCCAGGATCAAGGGAAAAGGACCAAACTCCTATTTATTCCTTGGATTATTAATGATATACATGTATTCTAGTTGATCTAGTTATATCTTATACTTTGTACTATCTATATAAACAAGAATGCTTAGTTTTTTTTATTATCTTTGTGGAGAAATTCTTGATTTTGTTATTTGAGTTACTTTATGGAGGATAGATGGGTGATTCTCCTAGTTTCTCTAGAGATCGTGACAATCCCCCTATATGAAAAGAAGAAATGGCATTGTGTAGTTTGACTACGTAATCTAGTTATGAAGAAATTATGAGGTAGTACATTTTTTTTAATTTACGAAAAAAGAAGAAGGAAGAAACCAACTATTTGGATGGAAAGATTTGGAAAAGAAAGAATGGTTGAAGGAAAACAAAAATAAATGATTTTATATGTGAAAATTATGCTCTTTTTAAAAAAGCATAAAAGGTAAGCTCAATGTCATGCAGGTATGTAGAATTTGTGCATATGTTGATGGATACACAAGGATGTGGCTGAGTCAAAAAAATTCCTTTCCTCCACTAACTTTTGCTATAAACTCACTTTTATAATGAAGTTACTTTATAAATTAAAATTGCATGCAAAAATAAACTTATCAAAATTATGTATATTTTTTTATAGTGATGCAGTTTTATAATTTCAGTGAAGATCAAATTGTTTCCAAAAAATGTGGTTTATTACCAATTTCTTACTTCATTTAATATGATACTAACTTATTAACTTATTCAAAAGAGAGTATTCATACTTTATACTTTTGGATTTAACGAAAAGAACATAATAAAATAATTTTTTTACTGGTGCTAGATTATTGAATCCAAAAATGGATAAAAAAATATGACACAAAACATGTGAAACCTAAGTCAAGATGTTGATCAATTAGACTCGTAGTGGAAATATCACTGATTTTTTGTGTAGATGTGTTTTCTTCCTGTACTTTTAGTTTGTTAACTATTGGAAATATGAAAGTACAACATCATACAAATTTGCATATGTACTATTGTCAATTGAGTACAAATCACTTCTTATAACTGTAAAGCTCCCAATTTGATCCTAATGAGTAAAAATCACTAAAAATATTCAGAAATATACCAAGCTTATAAATCTAGTGATACAAGTCTATCATACAAATTTTATTTTAAGAATAGGAATGCATTTTTATCATCCAAACCCTTTGATGAATGTTCCTATCCCACATCATTTTAGAGTATACATTTAAATAATTTGAAATAGGCATAAATTCATATTACTCAAAGATAACCTAAAGTAAATATGAAAAAAACCCATCGATCATAACAACCAAATTCTTTTAATGTGTTAAAAAACCAATGGATGCAACTATACATGCTCCACATATTAAGCTTAAGAAAACTGCAAATAATTTGAAGATATTCCCATACATACATACATACATACATACATACATACATACATAAATATATATATATATATATATATATATATATATATATATATATATAGATATACCATATAAATTTATTTCAATGATCATTTAAGATTTTTCCAGTAGTTATGATATATATATATATATATATATGTTATAGAAATTTATCTCAATGATAACTTTGAGTTTCTTTCCGTTATGAAAGCTCAACAACAAATATGAACTATTAAAGAACCTAATCCTCCTACAACTAGGGAAGTAGCCATGTCACCTCCATTGAGGAGCATATGATAAAAATTCCATACAACTACAAGAGAAACATAAATAACCAAATAAATTACAAGTACAAATTCCATATGATAACTTTGAGTTTCTTTCCGTTATGAAAGCTCAACAAAATATGAACTATCAGACAACCTGATCCTCCTACACCTAGGAAAGTAGCCATGTCACCTCCATTGAGGAGCATATGATAAAAATTCCATACACCTACAAGAGAAACATAAATAACCAAATAAATTACAAGTACAAATTTTAATAATGAGACATGATTAAATTAATTATTTTCCTTCAATGTTAATATGAAAGTGATCTTGCTGCAAATGTCTCTATTATGATAGGAAGCCAAGTTGAATGGAAAGGAGGTAACATGGAAGAAAAGGGTCCACAATTGGTTAGTAACATGTTCGTAAGGTAAATAATTAGGTAGGAAAAATACAAGGATGTTTCCAATGAAGTATATATGATGCTTTATAGAGTGAAAGGCTGGATACATTGAGAAATAAAGTTGCATGGGGATGACATGCACAGTAGGTTAGAGAAAGGGCCATTAACATTGTAAGGGATATAATAAGTATCAAGAACATAAACAGTTTCCATAGAGGAGGACATTTGTAGGACATGCTAATTTGAGATTGCAGAGAATGGGAGTAATAGGGGAAGAGGAATATATGAGTTTGAATTAATAGCTACATGAACTTGACTCAAGCACCATTTCAAATATTTCCATGTAACACATATCCTTCATTATTTCTTTTGGATTAAATCTGCAATAAAATATCTGCAACATCAACTACAATGTTTGTCTAGTTTGACCATTTCAAAAGCATTTACCTTCAACACTGCTTCTTCTTAATGTTATGCTTCACATCATGTAATATTTACTCATAATAATTTAATCATAAAAACATAGATATTATTATTGTTGTGATCCAAATTTCAAACCGATAGAAGATTTCTAAAACTCCAGTGGCACAATATGTGACTTCCACAGTCTCTTTATAAATATTCAAATGGAAATAACATATTATCTAGAATCTTGTTGGTGGAATGGAGCTTCTGGATTCGTTTACATTTAATCAATAAATGTCCAACAAAAATTCAAATTTACAAACTATATACAAGTCTTCAGACTAAATTTTTACATGGCTTCAAATTCATCCTTCCTGGGAGGTCGCTTGGACATCTGTATGGCCAAAGGATGGAAGCATTTTGTGATTTTATAATTCCTTCACATTACTTTTGTATAAATAAACATTAATATATGAAATACACATCTAACATCCTTGTCTATCCTTCCATTGTCACGAGAGAAACCCTTAGTTAAATGCAACCAAACAACAACCTTACAAAAATATATCACTAGACCCCTACTATTTGAATTGCATGCTTTTGTTAGTCTTATATATTAGAATTCCAAGAAGTTTGCAAATTCTTCTATTCCTGATAATATTGGGTTTTTTCATTTTATTTTTATTTTTATAAAACTGAAATGGTTGGAGATTGTATTAAAAGAAGCTACAACCATTTATGCACTTTGATTTTTAAACGAGAGTTAGATCAACGTTAATTTCTTATCTATTATTTTTTATTTCACTACATCTCAAAAGACAGTGGCAAATATATATAAAATTTTATGGGAATGGACTTAAAACATAAATCAAATCGACATCACTTTTGACTTAAATGATAATACACTTGCACTTCTTTGCCTACATTTGTTCCATCTTAGGTAGAACAAATAACAAGAAATTTAATAAATCATACGAGACACAGAGCAATAATTATCGTGTAGCTGTCATTTTCTCTACAAAATAACTGAAATGTGTGAGTAGAATATCTAAGTCGAGAACTTTGGAATGCATCACTTATAAAAGAATATATATGATATTTTTTTAGTCTGTTTTGGGCCGTCCAAAATCACCTACATATTCTTTTTGAGTAATAAGAGGGTTTTTGTTTCAAAATCCAGGTCGACATAGATGCATCTTCACTCTAAGAAATAATAGGTGCCAAAACCATGTTCATTGTATCATTTCATTTTCAATTTGGAAAAATGAAATTGAAAGCTAAATGATTTTACAAAAATATGTAGGGAAATCCAAAAAAATAAAAAACAGTTGCACTTCATAATACATATATTGCTTCACGATAGTGTAGAGTTATTGTTGTATAAAACTAGAAATATCTGTATATGCAACTTACCAAGTCGATCATCACACTCCTTGGTTAAAAAATATGTTAGACCATTGAAAAAATATTTACAAAAAAAAGTGTAAGATGTTACAAGTTATAAGTTTTGAAAACTTAGGATAGTTAGGAGAGCATAACCATAAATGAAAACAAAATTTAATGAAAAAATTAAATCAATAATATTAAAAGAAAACTTCACTCATTTTATCATCTTTGTGAACAACACAATTTTAGTGTAGATATTCCTATTGGAAGTGATGTTTCCATATGTTTTAGGTTTTCATGGTTTGTAAATGTGAGTATCTACGTGTCAATATAGAAGTAGTTATTTTCATATGTGTGAGTTGTATTAGATATATAGATCAACTATTATTGGATATAGAAGATCTTTGTATTCCTATATATATGTAACCATTGTGATCAATAAAATACAGTGTGTGTGATTTATATGTAATTATATTGGCTCTTTATGTTTTCTGACATTGTATGAGAGCCTGTGCTAGCTTGATTCCGTTACGGGAAGGTTAGGAAGATGTGAGAGAGCCTTGAGTTTTATTTTTTTTCTATATAAACTAGTAAGGTGTGTGTGAGTTGATTTCTATTTTGGAATTCTTTTCCCCTCCGTAGTTTTGTGTGTTGTGTTTTTTTTTATATAATTGTATGCAACAAACAACTAGGTTTGGAGGAATCATCTATTAACATCCCTTCAAGAATTCTTTCTGTCATACAAAATATTTGTTGATATTTGTTGACATGTAGGAAGTGAAACAATTCCACTATGAAGAAACAAACCATTTCTTTCATGTGTAATTGACAGATAATAATCAACACATAAATTGAGACTAGGAGGTCGCTCATTGAATACGGAGAACTCAATTAATTTTGTTTTTCAAATTGAACAAGTTGGGGTGTCATATGGAATTTATGAAACATTATGTGAGCTTGTTTAGAGTGGCGTACCACCATATCAATGTTCTACAAGGTGAAAGAGAATAAACTTATGTCTCTGATCGCATGAGAGAAGACAATGTTGTGTTGGTGGAAATTCAAATAAGCAACCAACCTCACCATTCTAAATCAAACCATGAAGTCTGCGATGGATATCTCATGAAGGATAAAACATGGATAAAAAATGATTGGCTTTGATAATAATTATGGGATCCCTTACAATGTCCTCAGACAAATTCTTAGCCCACATATACTTCCTTTTGGTGATGTTGGTTCTAATAAAAATTCATTAAAAAAATTTTTAGGAAGGAAAAAATGTTTCCACCTGCAGCCACTTATCAATGAAGGGTGTGATCTAGGTGAGTATGTCTTAATTAACGCCATTAGTTGAAAAGAGGCTCTAAAATTTGCATTAGGGCTCAGTGGCATCAAGTGAATTGGAGCTCGTGTGTGTCAAATGTGCAGGGGCGGTTAGATTTGGATATGAGGATTAATTATTAAGTGAATGTGATATTTTAATTTGGATGTTAGTGATTATTATTAATGTATTAAAAAAGAATAAGAGGAGGTTGTTGGTAGGAATTTTTTTTTTTTATGGTGCAGTTTATTATGTTGTAGAGTGCTAGTGATGACCAATTAATGAATAAAAAATCATCCTTCAAGTTAATGGTTCTTGATATTCTTGGGTTCTTAGAGAACACATAATTTACATGTTTATGTAAGTATGTAATATTTTGATGGCTCTTGTTGTGATTCAGGATTCAAGAGCATCAATTACATGATATTTTTCTGAGTATATAAGAGTGTATGTAAAAAAGGTCAGTCGTATGATGGACTGCAGGATAAGGTCAGTACATAGACAACTTACCTATATAAATAGAAATATGTGTTTCGATGCATACTACTAGGATGGAGGCATGTCCATAGAGATACTAAGTATCTAGGGTATTCTTCGGGGTAATGAAGAAGCGTCAATTGTACAAAGGTCATCGATGCTGGTTAGAGGCAGTTATGTTTGAAACGGAGGTAAAGTGACACCTCGAAGATTTGGTGGTGAATAAAGAGTGGTTTTTGCGAGATTCCAAAGTGGATTTGAGTTTCATATTGTTATTTAAATGCATGTTTTATATATTTGTTACATGTAAGCATTAAGGGAGGGCGTTGGAAGTAATTCTTCCATGTGTTTTAGGTTATTGTGATTTGTCATTGTGAGTCCCTAGGTGTCAATATCGAATCATCTGCTTTCCTATGTGTGAGTTGTATTAGCTATATAGATCCACTATTCTAGGATCTAGAAGATTTATGTATTCTTATATATATGTAACCATTGTGATCAATAAAATACAATGTGTGTGATTTATGTGTAATTATCTAACCTCTCTATGTTTTCTAGCAATTCCACCCCCAATATCATATGTGTAAACCATTTCAATAATTTATGACAGGGAATCAGAGGATAAAAATCAACATCACATTGGGGAAGCACAAACATGCCTCAGTAATTTAATTGGGAGAAATCGAACCTCCTTAAGAAATAATGTCCCGCTTGTTTTCTTACTCAACTCTGTCCCACACTTGCAAGAATGGTAGTAAAATTTTATTACAAATTATAAGGTTAGGAAAATTAACGGTGTACTACATCGATATTTCCTAAAATAGTCATAAGAATAGATGAATTAAAATAAAAATAAAAATTTTTCTTACATGTCTCCACCTTCACAATATCCTATTAAGATATAGAATTCACAATATCCTATTAAGATATAGAATCCATGAGATAATATACAAAACAAAGAAGATTATATAAATACTTGGAACATGTAATTGAAAACTAAAAATTGAGAAAGAAATATAACTCATGCAAATATAAACTGTTAAGAAAGCCAAAAAGGCAGAAAAATAAGAGATTTTATTATTGAAAATGATAAATAATAGATTCTTGCAAATAATAGATCGTGCACACAAAGCATTGAAATGACATAGAAAAGGATCATAAAATTCAGTTGTAAATTGCAACAAAAATGCAGCATATTGTTTTCAATTGAAACTTAATCGTTGATTTTTCTCATTCACCTTGGCCTCCAAGGACCCTTGGTGTGAAAGAAGAGTAACAATTCAATATATTATTTTCGATTTGGAAGATAGAGCTGATAGGTTATAACTATTAAAAAAAATACTTCATGAAGGGATTTGATATTGTATCTCTATTTGCATTCAGAATGGAATTGTGTGCAGGTACTATTATCAAAGGAAAATAATTAGGTAATTGATTTGGACTTAAGGAGGAAATAATTCGACTTTCGCATGCGTGTATTCTGAGAAATAATCCCCATATGAACAAAATTATGTGAAACTTACCTTGTGGGTTTTTTCATGATGTAGACATTACATTTCCCTCGTCAAAGATGGGAAGATACAACAGTGTAAAAAATTATAGGTTCACATTGATAACCATAGAAACAACCCATTTCAAGGTTTTTATAGTACAGACATTTGAAGCACAAGCATTGCAACACCTACAATTTACATTACCCTTCTCTTCCCCATTGATTGGATTCAAACCTGCATTCATTTTCCACATGGTGAATGGTAACAATTTTAGATAGATCTGATGACTCCACTTTGTGAGACGAGTAGAGAATGAAACATGTATTATGTTGTCTCCTTGAATCTCAGGTAGATTTTTTCGCTATGAGTATGTTAATATATTAATCTCACTCTCTGTTAGGTTTCACCACATCTAATTCCATCGTCTGGTAGGTGTGATAGTCATTTCAGATTTAGTTTAGTTTAGTCGAGTTTCACAGCAGTCATTTATTATTTTTTTTCTAAGTAATGATAAATTCTATTATATTGTACAAAAATAAAATCAAGCTTAAGGACAGGGGTTGCTGGATCAGCCAACCCCTAGTAGATTAGGAAAATTCAAAAATTCAAAGTATGGCCTGCCCTTTAGGGGAAAACCAACTCTTAATGAGTTCACCAATTCAAAAAATGGGTTGCCCTTCTAGGGGAAGCCAACCATAAACATAAACATGAGTGAAAAGGTTTGTAGGAAGAGATAAAGATAGACATAAAAACTATAGAGGGGCATATAAAAATTGAAAAAGAGGAGCCCCGAGGTGCTGCAGCTATTGGTTCTAGGCGTTATAATTATCCATTTGAGGATTCTCCTCAATTATGAAACAATCATAGTAAAAAATGGTCTAATATTTATTTGAGAGCTGGAGTGCCAGCTCTGGAGTCGAAGTGGAGCGAACTGCCTTGTCCATTTCTGCATCTTTTTGCCGGGTGCCCTCCGAAGGGCTGCTTCCACCGTTGTCTGAGTCTTCATCCAAGAGTTTGACCGGGAGGCCAATGAATTTTCTAGGAAGAGGGGAGGAGGAGAATTTTAGTGTCAATTTGCGCTAGTGTTTTCTTCTTCCACAGTCGGAGAGGTAATGCTACTCCTATAGGAGGTGAATTGAGAGCTAAGTTGAGAGAAGTTGGAGGTCAAGAACCTAAGGTTATTCCACAAAAACTCAGATGGAAAAAAAGTGCACAAACATTGGAGGAAATGGAGGGTGAGAGGGAGAGCCTCTGCCTCCTCCTCGACGACACCACATTCAGTGTATTCTTGGCATTGAATCGATAGGGTAAAGGGTCTGCAGGGCTGGAGAAGAAAGCTCAAAGGGAGTAATAGGAGCATCTCAATAGGTGGAGGCAAGACAAAGGTTTGCAGATCAGTGGGTAGAGGTGTGACAGAGGTCTGCAGAGAATGAAAGACAAAAATTCAAATGAGTTTAAAAACCAAAGCCATCGGCCATAAACGGCCAAGTTGCAAGTTGCAAGAGCTGAGGTCGAGGGGGAGGAGTAAATGTCGCAAGTGTCGAAATTTCTTCCCAGAGCTTCAAATTTAAGCCCTTCACGCAAGAGGAAGGTGCGGCTTATGGAGCGGCCAGGTTCCCGTGCATGGAGAGCCTAGGTGGCCACCAGTTTCAAACATGTCAATCACCCACATCCGGAGACTCTAGTCATTTATTGTTGATGCTTTCTATGCAATCTATTTAACTATTTTTAATATGAAGAATAGTGCTCTCTGCTCATTTATTTTCATTTTTTATGATGGTATAAAAGCACCAGGTTTCATAATTCACTAGAGAGAGTAGTGTGTCATAAAATTTTGTGGCTAAGAGGCCAAGGAGAAAGTGCGAAATCAGCTTCAATTTCACACCTTTAAAGAGAAGGAAGTATGTCAATTTCGAACCTGTGGAGAAATGATCGTGCAATACTTTCCCACTATAAAAATATAGATAGTGCGCAAAATTTTCCAAAAGTTTAGAAATTTTGGGTTGACGCACCCTGTAAGTTAAAAGAGTGCACAAATTGCGCACAAAACCAGTTGAGAAATGAAAAAAATAAGAAGCTAAATTAAAAAAAAAACTTTTATAAAGGTACCATAAGACAAAGTTTAATAAAAGTCTCTAAGAAGTCTTCAATTTCAAATGAAGATCGAAGCATTCTCCATTTAATAGGTTTACGTTATTCATTTTTTTCATGATTGGTATTTGCATTGAAAGGATTATTTCAAAATAATTTTGGAAAAGGTTCTTTTAATATTTCAATTGAACTTTAAAAAGGGTATGAGTTACTTCAAAGATTTTAAATGGGTTAAAGCTTGTATTTAGTGAATTTTTTTATTTAAACCATTTAAAAGACTCTCCTTCAAGACTTTTAAAAGGGGATTATACAAAAGTTATTTTAAAAGGGGAGAAGGTTGGTTATTGAAGTAAAAAAGGTTTTTTATTGACAATTTTATTTAAAAGAACTTGAATTTGTTATAAATAAAGAAGAGTGTGATGATTTTTTTAAAGGAGTTTTTATTGGAAAGAATATTGTAAAATCGTGTGCACATCTCCATTCAAAAAAATAGGGCTTCCTCCAACGCTTTGCCACAAAACTCGATTTTTCTTGGAAAATATTACCAGTTTTGGTATTTAAGAATGAAGATATTTTTGGAAGCACAAGAATGTTTGGATACCCTACCGAATGGTTATGTAGAGCCAACCTAAGAAAAAATAGTGACCATGAACAATAATCAAAGGAATGCCATTGCAAAACTATGAAAGAAGTAACATAGAGCCAAATGTTGGATACAAAACTCAGTTGATGACTTTATCTTTGATAAGATAACCGACACATCAACAACGAAAGAATCTTGGGATATTTTGAAAGTTGTTTATCAATGTAATGATGTAGTGAAGAATGCTAAATTATAGACATTAAGAGCACAGTTTGAAACCCTAAAGATTACTCACACAGAGAATGTGGAAAAATTCATGACTAGAGTCATGGGAATATTAGATCAGATAAACCTCATTGGTGAAACCATTATAGATTAAAATATTGTTGAAAAATTCCTTCAAATTCTCCCCAAGAATTATGGCATAATTATAACCATTCTAGAATCCAAATATTTTACAACTTTCTTAGTAGAACAATTTACTAGATCACTTCTCACACATGAAATATGACTTAACTTGGTAGAAGATTCCATGGAAAAAGCTTTGAAAGTAAAACTCTCACTTGGAGGAGGCAGAGGTAGAACATATAGAGGCGAAAGAAAGAAAGGAATAGGCCTAGGAAGTCACAAATCAAAACATCATCATGTGGTGGAGAAATAGAGACCTCCACTAAACCAAACACAAAGAATCAGAACATGGAATAAATATAGTGTTCATGTTATTACAGCAAGAAATTTGGGAATTATGAACATGAATGTAGAAAGACTCAGTGAGATCAACAAACAGGCAATGTCGATCTCTCCAAAAATGAAAGAGAATCCTCTGGGACACCATTTATTTATTCTCATATTTTTCAAGATACTCATAGAGAGGACCTTTGGTTGTTGAACAGTGGATGCAAAATCATATGACATGCAAAAAAAATATGATTTCTTATCGTGATTCTTCCATTATAACAAATATTACTCTTGGAGATCATTCTTGTATTAAAGTTGAAGGGAAGGGTAATGTCCCTATTCTTACTAAAAAGAATCAACAAAAATACACACCTAATCTTTATTATGTTATACATCTGAAACATAACCTTATTAGTATAGGTCAACTGATGGAAAATGGTTATGATGTAATATTCCAAGGAAACACCTGTTATATGTATGACAAACCTCTCAATACAATAATGATAGGAAATATTTAAAAATCCAAGAATAGGATGTTTCCATTTACTCTTAGAAGTCGAAATCTCTCACAATATTTTTCCCACAATGTGTCAAGAATATATGAGTCTCAACTATGGAATTCTACGTATGGGCATATCCCATTAAAGAGTCTAATTCTACTTCAAAAAAAATCTATTGTTATTAGTCTCTTTGTATGAATGAAAAATATTATAATTGTGAAACATGTTTTCTAGCAAAGCATAAAAGATAGATTTTTGAAATCTTCCTCTAGAGAAAAAGAGCCTTTAGAACTATTCCATACAAATATATGTGACCCAATGCAAACACAGTCCACTGGTGGTAGTCTATATTTTTGTGACCCTCATTGATGATTATAGTAGGAAGATATGGGTTTATTTTCTCAAAAATAAATCATATACATTCTCAAGATTCAAATAATTCAAAGCAGAAGTAGAAAAGCAGAATGGAAAGTCTTAAAAGTCCTCAGGTCAGACAGAGGAGGAAAATATAGTTCCAATGAATTCAAAGTTTTGTTTCAATGATAAGGAGCCATCATGAAGAACACAAAAAGATATACTCCATAGAAGAATGGAGTAGAAAAAAGGAAAAATCAATCAATCATGAACATGGCCAGATGTATGCTCCGTGAGAAGAAGTTGTCAAATGACTATTGGGTTGAATCAATGTCGACAACAGTATATTTTCGCAACAAATCTCCAACAACTAGTCTCCAAGATGTAGTAACTCAAGAATGATCAGATGGTAAGAAGGTGAATGGCTCCCATTTTAGAATTTTTGGATCAGTAACATTTCCCAATGTTCCTAATTATCTAAGAATGAAGCTTAATTATAGGATTGAAATATGTATTTTTGTAGGCTATAGTGAGCAGTTAAAGGCCTATAGACTTTACAATTCATTTACCAAGAAGTTTTTTTTAAGAAAAGATGTTAAATTTTTGGAAAATAAAACATGGTGTGATCATATTGATGAAGCTTTAAATCAATCTTTTTATCCACCACAACTACTAATATTGCAGGTTGAAGAAGAGTCATACCACTCTGAAATAGTACATCTTCCAACAGTGAATCCACTAGTGATTCAACATATTTAGAATACAATAATAAAATAAGAAGCATAAGATAAATATATGAGCAAGAGAATGTGTTTGATTAGTATAATGTGTTTGGCTTTCTTTCATCTCAACCACCCATTTTGAATAAATAGTTAAAGAAGAACATTGGGTTGATGCAATGAATCAAGAAATTGTTGATATAGAGTAGAACCACGCTTGGGAATTAGTTGATCTCCCAAGAAACAAAACCAAAATTGGTGTAAAATGGGTATATAAGACCAAGTTGAATGAAAAAAGTAGAAATTCAGAGACACAAGGAAATTTTTGTTTCCAAAGGATTCTCACAACTGTTTGGTGTCAAATGTTATGAAAATTTTTCTCCAGTAGCAATTTTAGACACTGTCAGAAATATTTTATGCACAACAACTCAACATGGATGGAAGGTTTATCAACTTGATCAAAATTTTCTTTCTTAAATGGTCTATTACAGGAATAAGTTTATGTGGAGAACCCTCCTAGTTTTGAAGTTCCACGACAGAAGCATAAAGTGTACTAGTTGAAGAATCCTTGCATGGATTGAAAAAATCTCCGTGAGCTTGGTACAATCACATCGACACCTGTCTCATCAAAAGTGGTTTTTGCAGAAGAAACCATGAGCCAACTTTTTATACCAAAACTCATAAAGATAAAATTATCATTGTATTCATTTACATAGATGATCTCATTTATACAAGAAATATGATTGAAGAATTCAAAGTAGAAATGTAAACATAGTTTGATATGACTGATCTAGAGGTGATGGAATACTTATTAGGCATCGAAATATAACCATTTTCTAAAGAATTTTTTGTTGGTCAACAAAAATATGCCACTGAAATCATCCAAAATATCAAAATTACCAATTCCAAACCACTTGATACACCAATTTCTCAAGGAACCTATTTTAACAAAGTAGATGTAGCACCAACTGTTGATCCCACATCGTATAAACGTCTAGTTTATATTTTGTGGTATCTCAATGCAACTAGACTTGATATCATGTTTGCTGCTAGTTTTGTCTCCAATTTTATGCAGTCACCTATGATTTCTCATTGGAAGGTCGCAAAAAGGATCTTAAGATATATTGCAGGGACCATATACTATGGTTTGTTCTACGGACATTCTAAAAGTTGTTCAAATTCATGTTATACAAATAGTGATTATGAAAATAGTTTAGATGATCGCAAAACCACCTCAAGATATTATTTTCATCTTGGAACCAATCAGATCTCATGGTAATCCAATAAATTGTGAATAATTTCAATATCTTCTTGAGAGGCAAAATATGTAGCTGCAAATTCAGTAGCTTATCATGGAGTGTGGCTGAGAAGATTGTTGAAAGATCTCTCAAATGTTCAGAAGGATCCATCTCCTTTTTACTGTGATAACAATTCTACAATTTCTTTATCAAGAAATCATGTCTTCCGCAAAAATAGCAAGCACATTGACACATGTTTTCATTTCATTTATCATCTTGTCAATGATATGCACACAATACTTGCTTTTAGTGGTACCAAAGATGAGCTTGCAGGGATTTTCACAAAGCCATTGATGAATAATGTGTTTGAGTTTCAAAGAGAACAATTAGGAATTGTAAGTGCCAACACATGTAACACTTTAGATTAGGAGGGGACATTGAGATATTAATCTCATTTTCTGCTACATGTCATCACATTTAATTCCATTCTCTATTACGTTTCATAGTCACTTCAAATTTAGTTCATTTTAGTCGAGTTTCACCACAGTTATTTATTTTTGATGCTTTCTATGTAATCTATTTAAGCATTTTGAATATTGAGAAAATCACTCTCTACTCCATGTTTTTTTTTCTTCGATTTGCCTAAAAATACGTTGTTCTGAGTATGATATGCATTTCTTTGATTAACGATGAGTTTTATATTAAAATGAATGAAGAGCAATAGTTTAATTGGTTTAGGATGAATTTTATATTAAAATGAACGAAGAGAAATAGTTTCTTTGGTTTAGGATAACTTTTATATTAAAATCAACGAAGAAAAATAGTTTCTTTGGTTGAAGATGAATTTTATATTAAAATCAACGAAGAGAAATAGCTTTTTAAAAATTCTATTCTAATATCTTGATACTATACCATTTGGATTTTTTTTGGTTGAGCATGAGTTTTATATTAAAATGAAGAGTAATAGTTTCTTAAAAAGATTATATTATAATATTGTATTTTTTTATTAAAAAACAAAACCAAAAGTAGTAGTAACTTTTTAAGAAATTTTGTCTTAAAATTTTGGCGAAGTTTTTTTATTAAAAAAGTAGGAATGTAAAGTAGTAGTTTTTTGAAATTTTAAGATAAAAATTTGGATAAATTTTTTATTAAAAAATAGGAATGAAAACAATAGTTTTTATATGAAAAATATTATAGAAATTATATATTAAGAAATTGTAGTTAAGTAATGGTAAGTTAGTTATTAAAAATTATAAGTATTTTTTATTAAAATATTGTAGAGAAGGATAAGTTTTTATATTTTAAAAAATAAAAAAATAAAACTCATCTTTTAAAAATATTATAGAAATTATATATTAAAAAATTGCAGTTAACTAATGGTAAGTTACTTATTAAAAAATATAATTATTTTTTGTTAAAATACTGTAGAGAAAAGGATAAGTTTTTATATTTTAAAAGAATAAAAAATTAAAACTTATTTTTTAGATGATAGCAATTGCCATAGTGGTGTGGAATTCAACTAGAGTTTCATTTTTTTGTTACTGCTGGCACACTTATTGTTAAATAAGTTTGGATCTCATAAGAATAGTGATTAAGGCATATTTTTTTTGGTATGTAGAGATCATTTTAAACCTACTTTCCATATCCAAGATGTTATTCTCTTTGTTGAACATCATATTTCAAACTTGTTATTTATGTTATTATATTTTACTTACATTTTTTCTCACTTTGCAATACTAATGTCATGCAAAGTGAATATGAATATTGAAAACAACTTAAAAAAATATTTAATAATTTTTTTTTGAAATTTTTAATATAATTATCCTTCTATTCCAATCTTTTAAAATTTTGGAAATATATATATACATATATATATATATATATATTATAAAATGTATATTCCCCAATTTTATTCCGAATTTTTAAGTATCAAATCAAATTTGAATTCCAATTTACTAACTATGATATTTATGAGCTCACATACCTGCACAAGCTGAACTCTCAAATGCAGCGATATGTACATTACTCTGTACATTTCTCGACATAAGGACACAGTGCCCAACGTGGCCTCACTCAAAAATGCTACTTACATTTATGATATTGGATCCAATATTACCGTTACGATACTTGCTTCAGGTTTAAGAGCCCTAGTGCACCAACTCAGGTTTTGGAGCTCTCCAAATTTTGTCTACACATGAGAATATCACAGCACCATCGTAACCTAGTGACATAACAATGAGAGTAGGTCTTCAAACAAACTTTGATTGGGATTATGGACTATTATGTATATAATTGACTCTCAATACCCAAATCACGATCGAAGTACACAACTAAGATCCACGCTGTAATATAATCTCAGTTTTTCAGTTTTCCATCAGTTAATACAATCGCTCATCCGGTGAAAGAGGCTGGGAACGTTGAAACAACTGAAGCGCAATACAGTCACAGATCTTCGTGACGAGAGAAATGAAAACTTCATTAATCAAGTTCAATATTTCTTGTGACTGCTATTCTATTTCCTATCATGTGTGTGAATTTCAACCATAAACACACACCTTTTGATAGTCTTCTGTATATACCTTCTGCTATATTTATTCTCAAACCATATCAACGTGACAAGGTTTAAAACAGCCTATATCATATGGTGCATTCGTTCTGAAACCATACCTACATGGGAAGTTTTAAAAACATCGGCATAAGGCGACTAAATCTGGGTGCACATACTCTACTACATTCTATTTGAACAATACAACCATGGGATTTAAACTTATAACTCCTTTCTATTTGAACAATATAACCCTGGGATTTAAACTTATAACGTTAAAAAGAAACACATATTACCATTAAGCCATCGCCTTCAATCCATGAATTCAACGGTGTTAAAAAGAAACACATACTTAAACCAGCTTCCTCCAATCCATAAATTCAACAGTGATTAGTTGTTACAACATTATCACCGCTGAATTCATGCATCCAATTAGGTTTACGAATGGATTAGAAAGTTGCGCGTCTCTTAGAATATCGGCATCGCTGTAATTATAAAGACAATAACAGATGAATCTACACTCTTCCTTTTCACACCGCGTTTCACGGTTTTATATATGTACTTTTCTCACGTAACCTTTTGTCACATCAATCAGTCAATGTAAAATATCTGAATTGATACTTAGAATGAGTATACCCACAAGATTTGAGATTCATTGCCATAACATATACTCAATCTCCATTTGCTCGGAATCGATGATCCACTCCAATATCTGTATTTGGAGTTTGTGGTGTTGGAGGTCAGTGCCTTAACTACGTTGGAGCCCACGACAAGATTTTACGGGGATCGCATCGATTTTTCCGATAAAAATGACCACCATTAGCTTAATGCAATTTAGGTGTTGATATTCGGTATTTGTGGATTTTTTTAGACTACGCCATATGGCCGCAATCTATCAATGGCACTAATTTCTTTTTTTCCGGTTACTCCTCCGATCTGAAGAAAATTACGAGTATTAATCAACTCCAACTGAATAGTTTGGCAGTGCCCTCGGTCCTTGGAAAACTATTGGGCTGGGTTTCTAGTGTTTTGAAAAGACGTTTCTGATGTGGGGATGTGTATGTCTCTTTGGGACCGTTCTCTGCATTATCCTGTGCAGGACAACAGGCGAGTTGTATGAATCTATTTACCGGAAATAATTCGACCAAATGGATCAGAATTAATGTTGGAATATTGAAAAATTCTAGAAAAACAATGGAGAGAATAAACTCTCATCTTTAATAGAGATAAATTAATAAATTCTCACTCACACAAGACAGAGTTTCAACTCAATAAACAAACTTTTATTCCATAAAAAATTGTTACAAGTTCTTCCTCTGAAAGAGGGATTTACAAAACCCCCCGATCGGGGTGTACACATGCCATCATGACAACGGGAGGAGGCAACTTGGCAAGCGCTCCCGTCATTTACAATTATGATCATTTAAACATGCAATGTCAGTCCAGCGAAACGAAGTGTGGGAGCGCCGGCAAAGGGACGTTGGCGTATGACGGCCAGGCTGTCTGTCAGACCAGCGGAAAAGCAGGTCAGAAAGCGGTAAGTTTTTTAACCTCGCCTTCTCCGTCTTGCATGCATTATCTCTTGCATGCGAAAGATTGGCGGAAGGAACGAAGGAGTGCTACAGCCCTGCAACCTGGTTATAGCGAGATTCTGAACGGGTATGTCTTTACAATAACCTCTGCGCTTATGATGTTATTTGTAGCAGCTATGGTATACAGAGAAGAAGGTAGTTTAGAAATGATGTCGTTTTTGTTGTTTATTAACCGTCAGGAACCAAAATTGAACCCTGTCCCTCCTTGTTTTCGTGATCCTTGTTACTCTCAGATACCTGATGCATACTCTGTGCGATGGTATGGGAGTAATACCCTCAGTTCTATGTCTAACCACCGAGACAGCCAGGTTCCTATAGGGCGTCACGCCTCTAATAGAAACACCCTCCTAGCCATTTCAGGGAATAGTAATGGTAATATGAGGTGTCATAGCAGTAACAGTAGTTTTTACTACCTCCATCAGAACCAAGGCCTAACTCATTTAACTGTCGAGAACCTCCGCCATCCTGTGTCAACTTCTGGTCTGGGCAAAGTAAATACAAATTATATGAATGTTATAGTTTATTATTTGAAGGGGATGACAGAGTCGGTATGGCCAGAGCCCGAACAGGGCCAGTGCCTGTCCAACCAAAGCTCGTTTTATACTGAAGATAATTACCAGAGTCCTACCATCCCTCTTAGTAGTCGTAACCCCAGTCGTAAGAATTTGGCTGAACCTCCGCCTCATCTGATGTCCCAGAAGTATAAAAATGATATGAAACAGAGGGGTTTAGCCAACTCTGTCAATCAAATATCCAAGGGCACCGTAAGGTGCATACATTGTCTTAAATCCTTTTCTCATTTGGTTTACTTCTGTATGCCAGTGTTAGTTAATAATTTCCACTCAGCTATGGGAAAGCGACACCATAGAATAGCCACGGATAAGGGAAAGCAGCAGGCTCAGAATGAACCCGCTCCGAAGAAAAGGGGAAGGAAAACATATTTGGAACACCTAGAAACACTGGCAGTAAATTATGTTATGAGCAATCCTTCGGCAGTCAGAAATGATATCCGTGGATGGGAACAAGAAATACAGCAGGAACCAGAAGATATGGAAACAGAGGCAGAGATCCTCAATTTTATAACAGATCCAGGTCATACAAGGGGCAGGTTTACTTTATTTAATCAAACAGTTCATACATATTGGATATTAAAATGTTTGATAGCAAAGGCAGTCCAGAGTGCCCATACAGTGCAAGTAAAGGCAGAAACAATGCAACCAGACCTACGTACCCAGGCTCAACTCTTGGAGATTCAGGACAATCAGCAGCACCTGAAGATCACTCAATACCAGACTGCAGACAGGGTTAGTAGGCTAGACGAAAAAGTGGGTCGCATGGAGAAGACCCTCCAGAAGATTCTGCAACAACTGAACCAGGCAGAAATGCCAGGGTCTAATGTCAAAGACCCTGCCCCAGTGTCCTCATCTGAGGGGTAGATAATGTCTAGATTTGATGAAAACTTGTTAATTTTGAACTTTTAAAATTTCTGTATGTTTGTATATATTAAAGTAGAGGTGCAGTTAGTGCAAGAGAATCATAGACGCAAGAGACAATTTCAATTTTGGGATGCAAACCATGTTTTTAGAAGGTCAATAAACCTAGTTTCCCTACTGGGCAGGTTGAGACCAAGAATGACTTTATATTTTTTGTAACCTGTCTTAAAATATAAATAGAAATGGCGAGGTCACACTGAATTTACAAAAAAAAGAAAGAAAGAGGGATTTACAAAATATTATCGACTGCTACAGACGCAGTGTTGCTCAAAACAAATCTCTGTCTCTCTCTCTGAACAATACGTCGCTGTGTATTTTCAATTCCGCACTATTGTGCTTACAAAACAACTCTGTTCTATATAAAAATAAAACATTGTATTTAAACAGGCTCTCGGGCCTTTCCTTTATAAGTGACGCGTACATTATAAAATATAAAAACATAACATATAAACGTATCGGGTCCACGCTGTTAAAACATAACACACGACCAAATGAAATTCCAATTTCGCGATGTGCGATGGTGCGATGTTGCGATTGCGATGAGATCACATTGCAAATATCTGCGATCAACACATATGGCGGAACAACAAAAAATGTGATCTGCGATATTGCGATCTGCGTGATGGCATGATCGCGCGATCACATCGCGGTTTCAACCGGCGCAACACATATATTCAACATGCGTTTGTGCGATGATGCGATTTGTGATCGCATTGCAAATATGATATACAACGCCGCGTTGTCTATGGGATCCACGGGCCTTCTGCTTTATGGGAGGACGATTGTTTATATATATAACATATATATTTGTTCGTTCCGTACGCGGAACTCACCATATCAACACGACACTTTGCAAGATATTCTTGCGTTTTTCTTCCTCTGCCATTACTCCGCCAATTTAAATTGGTAAGGCTTTAAAGCTTATCCCAATCTGTAATCAAAGCTCTGCCTGCTGGAATGACTTTGAGTCTTGGCCATTAATTCTGTTGTTAATGAAAAACGGCTACCGCCTTATAAATATCAAGGGGATCAAATCTCATCTGTTCTGTGCTGCACCTTTGAAGCTTTCCAATCCTTTTGCAATTTGTTCAAGATTGCAGGCAATCGCCTTTGCCTTGGCTTCAATGTGCTGCAATCTTTTACTTTTGCAATTACCGCTGATTGACTTCAGCAGTTGGAATTAATTTCCAACACTCCCCCTTAATTTCAACTGCTGGGTTTTTCTGCATACCCAGGCATTTCCTGAAATGTTCAAAGCTTTTCTGCGCAAGTGGCTTTGTGAGGATATCTACAAATTGATCCTCTATTCTGCAATGCTGCAAAACAATCTCACCATTGTTAACCAATTCACATATGAAGTGAAACTTGGTGTCAATGTGCTTTGTCCTTTTATGAAAAACAGAATTTTTGGACGATGCAATAGCTGAGCTATTGTCACAAAAGATCACTGTCCCTTTTACCTGTTCTTGGCATAAGATTCTCAACATTTTTCTCATCCAAACTGCTTGACACGCTGCTGCTGTAACTGCCACATACTCTGCCTCTGATGTAGGCAATGCTACAATGGGCTGTTTCTTAGAAGACCATGAAATAGCTCTTGAACCCATGTGAAATACATAACCGAAAGTACCCTTCTGATCATCAACACTTCCAGCCCAATCACTGTCAGTGTATCCAACTAAATCTAAACATTCTGAAGCAATATACAAAATATCAAAGCTTTTAGTACCTTTAACATACCTCATAATTATTTTTGCTACCTGCCAATGTGCATCCTTTGGCTTTTCCATGAATCTAGAAATCAAACTAACAGCATGCATTATGTCTGGCCTAGTTGCAGTCAAATACATGAGGCTGCCAACTATGCTCTTGTATAAACTAGGATCAAAATCCTTGTTGTTGTCCTCTCTGCTGAGTTTTAATCCCATCATTGTGGGAGTTATTGCTGCTTTGCTCTCGTGAAAGTTAAATCTTTCAAGCACCTCATTAACATACTTTGCCTGTGAGATAAAAATCTCATTTTTATTTTGTTCTACTTCTATTCCTATGAAGTATCTAAACGAACCCATGTCATTCATTTCAAATTCTTCTTTCATGACTGTTTTAAAATGTTCAATAAGGCAATCATCATTACTTGTAAAAATAACATCATCAACATATAAGACTACAATCAATATTTTTCCATTTTTTTTTTGATGTAGAGGGTGGGTTCTCCCTCACATTTTTCAAATCCATTTTCTAGTAGATAGGAATCTATTCTACTGTACGACAGTCTTGGCACTTGCCTCAGCCCATAAATAGCTTTCTTCAACTTACATACTTTGTGCCCTTGGCCTTTCTTTTCATAGCCGAGAGGTTGTTCAATGTAAACCTCTTCCATTAACACTCCGTTCAGGAATGATGACTTCACTTCCATTTGGTAAATTTTCCACTTGTTTTGTGCTGCTATGGACATCACTGCTCTCACGGTTTCCATTCTAGCAACCGGTGCGAAATTTTCCTCATAATCTATCCCATGCTTCTACTTATAACCTTTGACAGAAAGCCTTGCCTTGTGTCTCTCTAGTTTGCCTTCATCATTTCTCTTGGTCTTGTAGACCCATTTAACTCCAATAACATCTTTACCTTTTGGGAGTTCAACCAAATCCCAAGTCTTGTTTCTTTCTATGGCATTAATATCCTCATCCATAGCTTCTATCCATTTCTCATTCTTGATAGCTTCCTCGAAATGAACAGGATCATCCACATGACAATATAAGGCAAACAAAGAATTGATACCTTCATTTGCTATATCTTGTTCATAAATTTCTTTCAAACTTCTGAATTTCTTACCTCTTTCAGTAGATGTAGAAATTCTTGAAGAAGCACTTGAATTTCCTCCTTGTGGTGTGCTTGGAGAAGCACTATCATTTTTCCTCAAGGGTGTGTTGTGCTTCTCTTTTGTTGGTGTTGCTGTTTGGGGATGTATTTCAGCCAACTCATCATTATTTTCATCATGAGATAAACAGTGTTTTACATTCACTGTTTTCTCTATGTTTCCATCCCAAGCTTCCTCTTCAATAAACTGAACATCTCTGCTCACAATAAACTTCTTGGTGGATGGGTTGTACAAGCGATAAGCCTTGGATTCCTCACTGTATCCAATGAAAATACATTTCTCCCCCTTGCTGTCCAATTTCTTCCTTAGCTGATCCGGTATGTGTGCATCAGCAACACATCCAAAAACCTTCATGTGTGTGACACCTTGCTTTGTGCCACTCCATGCCTCTTCCGGCACTTTCTTCATAACTGATTTTGTAGGGCATCTATTAAAAATGTATGCTGCACAATGTACAGCTTCAGCCCAATAATCATTCAGCAAATGCTTTGCCTTTAACATACTCCTTGCCATGTCCATTATGCTGCTTCTGTTCTTCCTTTCGGCTACTCCATTTTGCTGCGGAGTATATCTAGTTGTAAACTGCTTATGGATTCCATTTTCTCTACAGAAACGTAGAAAATCTTTAGAGATATACTCACCTCCTCTATCATTCATGAAGACTTTGATATGCAGCCCACTCTGGTTCTCAACAAGTGCTTTGAAATTGCAAAATTTTTCAACCACTTCACTTTTGTTTTTCAAAAAGTAAACCCAAGTTTTTCTTGTAAAATCATCTATGAATGTTAACACATAGTGGCTGCTTGCAAGTGATGGAGTTTACATCCGTCCACAAGAATCTAAGTGGAAAATATCTAAGGGTGCTTTTTCCCTTATGTTTTTCCCGGAAGGAAAACTTTCTCTGTGTTGTTTCCCCAAGATACAACCTTCACAAAGGCTGTCCGATTTCTCAATAAAGGGTAAACCACTTACCATTCCTTTTCTATTTAACAGATTAAGACCTCCAAAGTTGAGATGTCCAAATCTCAAGTACCATAACCAATTAGCATCTTTTGGTTCGCTTTGGAAAGTCTCTTGCGCAACTGCTGCTTTCTCTTTACCATTCTTCAAATCTGCTCTCATTCTGAGAGGGAGCATTATGTTCTTTGTCATCTTCACTTCAGCAATACATTGTTTGCTGGGTGGTTTATCCATGATGGTACAAACATCATTATCAAAGAAAACATTATACCCCTTACAGACAAGCTGTCCAATACTTAAGAGATTACACATCATTCCTGGAACATAATAAACATCTGCTATGGATTTCTTTTAACCTATCCTTGTTAAAAGATTTACAGTTCCTTTTCCCATAACAGAAACTTTGCTATGAGTTCCTAGTGTGACTTGTGACTGCACACTCTTATCTAACATGGAAAACATTGCTATGTTTCCTGTCATATGGTTACTACAACCAGAGTCTAGAAACCATAAATCCTCACTTTTTTCTTCAGCCATGTTACAAGCTAAAAACAAATTGTTTTGGCTGATATTTTCCTTAGTGAAATTTGCACTAGTTCTACTTCCCATATCATTCTACTTCTTTCTACATTCATTATCATAATGACCATATTTTTTACAATAGTAACACTGGACATTGGATTTGTCATACCTTTGTCCTTGAGCATTCTACTGACCACTCTGCTAGCTGCTGCCTTGGCCGTGGCTGTGATCTTGATTGTTGCACCTTCCATGTGAATGCGAAGGGCGGTTCTTTCCACCTCTGTTTTGGCTTCTGCCTCTTCCTCTCTTGTTTCCTCTGCCTTGCCCTGTTCCTCTTTCGAAAGACATCTAGGACTTAAAGGCATGCTCAAGAGATGAGTTTTCACTCCTACCCAATCTCTGTACATGGGTCATCAGTGATGCATGAATTTCATCCACTGAAAACTTTGTGAGATCCTTACTCTCCTCTATGGTGGTGCCAATCACATCGAATTTTCAGGGTAAACGTCTCAAGAGTTTTTCAACAATCCTCTTGTCTTAAAGAGTCTCTCCATGAGATCTTATTTGTGTGACCATTCCAATCACATGAGTGAAGAATGAGTCAATGGTATCTGACTCTTTCATACAGAGAGTTTCAAAGTCTCTCCTTAGCAACTGAAGTTTTGTTGTCTTCACTTTTTCCATACCTTGATAGGCTGTCTTGAGAGTTTTCCATGCTTCTTTGGATCTCTTAGCTGCTTCTATCCTCAGAAACACACTCTCATGCACTGCTTGATACAAAAAGAAAAGAGTCTTGGAGTCTTTCTTCCTATTCCTCTTTAGCAGTTTCCTTTTTGCCTGAGTTAAAACATAAAACTTATTTTCATCTGCTGGCTCTTCAAAGCCATCCTCAAAAAAACTAGAAATATCTGTATATGCAACTTACCAAGTCGATCATCACGCTCCTTGGTTAAAAAATATATTAGAACATTGAAAAAATATTTACAAAAAAAAGTGTAAGATGTTACAAGTTATAAGTTTTGAAAACTTAGGATAGTTGGGAGAGCATAACCATAAATGAAAACAAAATTTAATGAAAAAATTAAATCAATAATATTAAAAGAAAACTTCACTCATTTTATCATCTTTGTGAACAACACAATTTTAGTGTAGATATTCCTATTGGAAGTGATGTTTCCATGTGTTTTAGGTTTTCATGGTTTGTAAATGTGAGTATCTACGTGTCAATATAGAAGTAGTTATTTTTATATGTGTGAGTTGTATTAGATATCTAGATAAACTATTATTGGATATAGAAGAGCTCTGTATTCCTATATATATGTAACCATTGTGATCAATAAAATACAGTGTGTGTGATTTATATGTAATTATATTGGCTCTTTATGTTTTCTGACATTGTATGAGAGCCTGTGCTAGCTTGATTCCGTTACGGGAAGGTTAGGAAGATGTGAGAGAGCCTTGAGTTTTATTTTTTTTCTATATAAACTAGTAAGGTGTGTGTGAGTTGATTTCTATTCTGGAATTTTTTTTCCCTCCGTAGTTTTGTGTGTTGTTCTTTTTTTTATAGAATTGTATGCAACAAACAACTAGGTTTGGAGGAATCATCTATTAACATCCCTTCAAGAATTCTTTCTGTCATACAAAATATTTGTTGATCTTTGTTGACATGTAGGAAGTGAAACAATTCCACTATGAAGAAACAAACCATTTTTTTCATGTGTAATTGACAGATAATAATCAACACATAAATTGAGACTAAGGAGGTCGCTCATTAAATATGGAGAAATCAATTAATTTTGTTTTTCAAATTGAACAAGTTGGGGTGTCATATGGAATTTATGAAACATTATGTGAGCTTGTTTGGAGTGGCGTACCACCATATCAATGTTATACAGGGTGAAAGAGAATAAACTTATGTCTCTGATCACATGAGAGAAGACAATGTTGTGTTGGTGGAAATTCAAATAAGAAACCAACCTCACCATTCTAAATCAAACCATGAAGTCTGTGATGGATATCCCATGAAGGATAAAACATGAATAAAAAATGATTGGTTTTGATAATAACTATGGGATCCTTTACAATGTCCTCAAACAAATTCTTAACTCACATATACTTCCTTTTGGTGATGTTGGTTCTAATAATAATTCATTAAAAAATTGTTTAGGAAGGAAAAAATGTTTCCACCTGCAGCCACTTATCAATGAAGGGTGTGATCTAGGCTAGTACGTCTTAATTAACGCCATTAGTTGAAAAGAGGCTCTAAAATGTGCATTGGGGCTCGGTGGCATCAAGTGAATTGGAGCTCGTGTGTGTCAAATGTGCAGGGGCGGTTAGATTTGGATATGAGGATTAATTATTAAGTGAATGTGATATTTTAATTTGGATGTTAGTGATTATTATTAATGTATTAAAAAAGAATAAGAGGAGGTTGTTGGTAGGAATTTTTTTTTATGGTGCAGTTTATTATGTTGTAGAGTGCTAGTGATGACCAATTAATAAATAGAAAATCATCCTTCAAGTTAATGGTTCTCGATATTCTTGGGTTCTTAGAGAACACATAATTTACTTGTTTATGTAAGTATGTAATATTTTGATGGCTCTTATTGTGATTTAGGATTCAAGAGCACCAATTACATGATATTTTTCTGAGTATATAAGAGTGTATGTAAAAAAGGTCAGTCGTATGATGGACTGCAGGATAAGGTCAATACATAGACAACTTACCTATATAACTAGAAATATGTGTTTCAATGCATACTACTAGGATGGAATCATGTCCATAGAGATACTAAGTATCTAGGGTATTCTTTAGGGTAATGAAGAAGCGTCAATTGTACAAAGTTCATCGATGATGGTTAGAGGCAGTTATGTTTGAAACGAAGGTCAAGTGACACGTCAAAGATTTGGTGGTGAATAAAGAGTGGTGTTTGCGAGATTCCAAAGTGGATTTGACTTTCATATTGTTATTTAAATGCATGTTTTATATATTTGTTACATGTAAGCATTAAGAGAGGGCGTTGGAAGTAATTCTTCCATGTGTTTTAGGTTATTCTGATTTTTCATTGTGAGTCCCTAGGTGCAGGGATACTTTTAGGGGCGAATTTTAGCCCAAAGGCGAAATTTAAGGGGTTTTAGATTTTAGAGGGGCGAATTTTTTATATAGAACCTATTTGGTATAGTTTTGTATAAATAGCCCCCAAATTATTTTAAAAATAAATAATTATTATGGTTTAGCCAAGAAAAATAAGGGCGGATAAACCTGAAATGTTGCATTCGCCTTCGATTCACCGGTCTGTGATTTTATGGTGTTGTATTCGCCCCCAATTTACTAACTTGGAGGGTTTTGGATCTGCATTCGCCCTTTGATGATGCTGGGGTTGTGTACACCTGTGGCCTGCCGCCTCAGATTTACGATTTACGTAACTGTAGGAGACCGGGCAGCGGTGTTGGAGAGGGTTCAGTAAGGGTCTGTTGCATTCGCTGGTGGAGATTCCTCTACATCGTTGGAAGGAGAGGGGACTTGGTCTTTGGGATGGTGGTATTCACTTACGATACAGAAGGTGTTGGCGGCTGGAGGTATCATAATTGGACTGATCCTTACTTTCCAGCTTTCTCTTCGAAGATTTACTGGTCAGCTGACTACCTACAGCTTGCAAGTTACCACTTTGCTCATCTACCTTAAATTCTCCTGCAAGTTCTGAAATCCTGGTTTCACCTACATTTTTATTGGCACGAGTAGATCTTCTCGTTGATTCCGAATTAATATTCACCAAATTTTTATTAGAAAGGGTACCTTCAGCTTGCAAGTTACCACATTGCTCATATGCCTTGCATTCTCCTGAAAGTTTGAAACCCTAGTTTCACTTCCACTTTTCTTGGCACGAGTAGATCCTGTAGCTGATTTCAAACTAATATTCACCGGTTTTTTAGTAGAAAGGTGTGGAGGGTTTGGATTCAATGCAAGAGGGGAACTGGTTTGTGCAATTGAATTCAAATACTATGAATGACATTATGAGTGGGAGGTTGGATCTCCAGCCTGGTAGAAGTAGGGCATGAGAAGGGTAGGCATATGCCAAGGAAACGTGGTCATGCATGAAAGGGTGGTCTCGAGGGTGAAATGGAGGAACGAAGGCAGAAAGAAGACCCAAACTTAGACTCGGAGTCCACAGAAAGTCATCACTCCATGGAAGCAACTGCGGTTTCTCCATCTAGGTCACTTGGTCAAGTCAAGGCTCCGACCACCTTGGATGTTATTTCAGTCCAACTGCAACAGATCAGGGATAATTTTTGCTTCCATATGCCCCCTTAATGTGTTTCCCTGCTCCCATGTTCCTGTTTGCCGGAATCCTGGTGCAACATAGGTGAAATTCAGGTTTAAAGTTTCTGCTCTAAGGTACATTAATTATTTGAACTATGCCCTGATTTGTTATGTTTCTCCAGTCTGATTTCATGCAATGAACTCGTGATAGCTAGGATTGTGGTAGGATTCCCATGAATAATAGGTCTATTGGTTTTTGGTTTACAATATTATTTTGATTGAAAATACATCTTTTGTTTGTAATCATTGTCTGTAATTCTGGTATGGTCGGAGATCACAGTTGTAGGGTTTGACTTGTTTATAGGTTGGCTTGAGGAAAGGTTCCAAATCTTTTGCTGAAGCACGTGCAGCAGGATTTTTAGAGGAAAATGGAACACTTGGTGAAATGACAGAGACTTTGTGTGGTAGTGACCTTGTGTTACTTTTGATATCTGATGCTGCACAGGTTGGCACAACATTCTCTATATTACGGTGGCACATTTTATATAGAATCTTTCCATTGGAGAGATAATACCGTAGTTTCTATTGTTGTGAATGCTATTGATTGGTGGGCATTTTGTACAATTAAAGCAAACCCCCTCTAATTTGATTTCTGATCTTGCAAGAAGACAATTACAAGCAAATATTTTCTGCAATGAAACCAAACAGCATACTTGGTCTCTCTCATGGATTTTTACTGGGGCATTTGCAGTCCTGTGGGGATGACTTCCCCAAGAACATTAGTGTGATAGCTGTCTGTCCAAAGGGCATGGGACCATCTGTGAGACGGTTGTATGTCCAGGGCCAGGAGATTAATGGTGCAGGAATAAAATCTAGTTTTGCTGTGCATTAGGTGTTTGTACCTTGAAAATATATATTCACATTTTCAATTTTGTTTAAAAGTTCTTTGCTGCTTATGCTTTCAATGAAATCACAAACTCATTGCTATTTCAATAAGTTATGGAGTTTTCTTATCTGTGTTTGTCCAGGATGTTGATGGGAGAGCAACAGATGTTGCTTTGGAATGGTCAGTTGCTTTGGGTTCACCATTTACATTTGCAACGACCCTGGAGGATGAGTACAAGAGTGATATTTTTGGGGAGCGTGGTAACTATTATTTTAAGGACCTTTTGTTTTGTTTTATTTATAATTGGCATGCTAGGATTGAGTTGGTCTTTTGTGATTTACAGGGATCTTGTTGGGAGCTGTACATGGTATAGTTGAAGCATTGTTCAGACGATATACCGAGGGTGGAATGGATGAAAAACTTGCTTACAAAAATACTGTGGAAGGAATAACTGGGATCATATCAAAAACTATCTCGACAAAGGTGTTTTTTGATTTTGGTGAAACTAAAAGCAGATTTTAGGGATCTCTGTTCATTGGTTATAGAATGATCATAGGATGTTGTTTTCTACTAGGGAACATTGGACATATAATTTGTCATACACTGATTTTTATTTTTATTGCTCTTGAAATGGTTTGAATTTCTTATGGTTATTCTAAAATTGAACTTATTATACAATTTGCAGGGATTGTTAGCTATATACAATTCTCTGAATGAAGGAGGAAGGAGGGATTTTGAGATGGCATACAACGCTTCATATTATCCATGCATGGAAATTTTGTATGAGTGCTACGAGGATGTAGATTCTGGCAATGAGATCCGAAGTGTTGTCATGGCAGGGCGTCGGTTTCTTGTAAGATTTTTGCTTGGCTGCAACTTCACTGATTTTTTGGTCTTTTAATTTACTTGAGAAAATTATCTATTGAACCAGAGCTTCTAATTGCTCAAATTCATCCTACAGGAAAAGGACGAGCTCCCAACATTTCCCATGGGTAAGATTGATGAAACGAGAATGTGGAAAGTTGGTGAACGTGTTCGTGCAGTATGGCCTGCTGGTGACTTGGGTCCTCTTTATCCATTTACTGCTGGCGTTCATGTGGCATTGATGATGGCACAAGTAGAAAGCTTTACTGATTTATTTATGGTTCTTTTCTGGAACATATGACAAATAGAATTTGTTTTACATTATTGTACCTTTTAGGAAAAACTATATAATATGGTTTCAGATTTCAATACTTGCATTGACCCATGGTTAAATATTATAAAGCCTTCCTAAATGGAATCATCAATTTTATTTTTCTGGTCATCGTCATGTTCATCTCCAAGGCATTTTAGTCTGTCTAAAAATTCATCGGGGCTTTTCTATCTTGAGATTACTGTTATGGGATTTTGCTTCCATTGACTTGTCATCTTGAGATTCTTTTCTCAACATGGGCAGCTCCTCTTAATGTTTTTCTCAGTGATAACTATAATTTGCTGAGCATTACTGATTGTGCTAGATTTTCTGTTTTTTCCACTGACATTGGCATTGGATGTTTAAGTTAATGTGTCTATAATATATATAAATCTGGTATGAATTATTCATTTCTGGCAATATGTATGAGTATGTCTTTAATCTGCCAACAAATTTTACCGTCTGTCCTCAATTCAAAGTAATTCTGCTGGAAAGAAGTCTAGGGTATAATTTGTAACAACCATTTTTATTTTTATTTTTGTATCTAACCTTGCAGAGATTATCCATCAATTGAATTTGTGGTTGCAGATTGAGATCTTGAGGAAGAAGGGTCATTCATACTCAGAGATTATTAATGAGAGTGTTATTGAAGCTGTGGACTCGTTAAATCCTTTCATGCATGCGCGTGGTGTTTCCTTTATGGTTAACAATTGCTCAACAACAGCATGGCTTGGGTCGAGAAAATGGGCCACTCGATTTGACTATATTTTAACTCAACAGGCCAGTTTTTTAACTTTGCATGCAGACTTCCTTTCTATTTCTTCGTTGTATCATTGCATGGTTGATGTTTTTATGTATGGCTGACAAGACATTCTCTCTGTAGGCTTTTGTGGCTGTTGATACGGGCTCACCCATTAACAGAGATCTCATAAGTAACTTCCTTTCTGACCCTGTGCACAATGCTATAGAGACCTGTGCAAAATTGCGTCCTACTGTTGATATAACAGTGACATCAAATGCAGACTATGTGAGGCCAGAACTACGGCAGTAAACTCATGACCATCTACCTGTGTATATGGATCCTCAACTGGACTAAGAAAATATTAGAGTGGTTCTAGAATGCTGCATGCCATATTTGGTGTAAAACTGCATGTGATACTTGGTGGAAGAAGATTTACTCTCCAACATCAACATCAAAATTCACTCATAGAAAGCCATACAAAATCATCACTTGCACAAAACACTGGGCTAGACATGATACTAGGGGACTAATATGGATGATTGAAGTGATCTTGCCCACTGCATCTTTATTCAGAATCACTTTCTGCTGGACGAGTAGGCTGGATATAACCATTTCTTGGCCCCAAGCACATGCTTTTGCCATACAAAGTTGTTTGTTTGTTTGTTTTTTTTTTTTTAACACCAACAAGGACAGCTAAACTTAAATATACAAGGATTTACAAAATCACTCCAGCTGTACCTGTAGGCAATACATAGTCATCAGTCCCAAAATTTGATCTAAGACTATTTGCCTTTGTATCTATGTGTATAAAGGTAGTGCGTCTATGCCATTAGCTGGCAATTTAACCAACAATTATGATTGTAAACTAACTTACAGATAACTCTGGGTAGTTATTAAGACAAAGCTTAGCTGCTTTAATAAAAAATGACTAAACCAACATATCAATGCAACTCATGAAAATAGCACTTGTACAAAAGACCAACTATAACTGATCTGGACTTTTGCTGGAGGAAGGGTGATGAAGTATATGGAAATATCCAAAACCTCAACACAGGCAGGCCAAAACAATGTGGAACTTTAACACAATACACAGCACTGGAAGAGAGCCTGATTGCTTTGAAGCCTGAAAACATGTCCTTTGAAGAAGCAGCCAACTTTCCTCTAGCTCTTCAAACTGCTAAAGTATGTGTTGTTCAGCTTGCCAAGTATGTATATGGAGCTTCAAAAATAGCAACTACTACAAGCACTGGGAATGTGGATTTTTTTAGACAATTAGGATTTTCAGAACTGCATGTCTCTTTGAATTTTTTTTTCAGGTAGTGCCAGGTTGTGATGTGGCAGGAGTAATAGTTGATGAAGGAGGTAATGTCTCAAAATTTAGCAAGGGTGATGAAGTATATGGCAATATCCAAAACTTCAACACAGGCAAGCCAAAACAATGTGGAACTTTAACACAATACACAGCACTGGAAGAGAGTCTGATTGCTTTGAAGCCTGAAAACATGTCCTTTGAAGAAGCAGCCAGCTTTCCTCTAGCTCTTCAAACTGCCCAGGAAGGTTTTGACAGAGTAAATTTTCAAAGGGGCCAGACTGTGTTTGTTGTAGGTGGAGCAGGAGGTGTTGGTAGCCTGGCTATTCAGGTAAAAGTGAATACTATCTTTTTCTTTTAAAAACCTCTGATAATCTTCTTCCTCTGTATATGATCAAGTCAGAAGTTGTAATAATATTTGTGTTGTTCAGCTTGCCAAGTATGTATATGGAGCTTCAAAAATAGCAACTACTACAAGCACTGGGAATGTGGATTTTTTGAGACAATTAGGAGCTGATATGGTGATTGATTATACGAAGCAAAGCTATGATCAAATACCACAAAAGTTTGACTTTGTTTTTGACACCATTGTTAGGTTCCACTGGCTTTTCCCTCCTTTTTAATTTATCCTAATTTTATATAAAAACTTGCTGTCTTTGGCAATCCCACTTACTGCTTTTTGGTAGTTTGGATGCCTAATAAGCATGGAGTTTAACTTTCAGTCTTGATTTCCCAGTTCACATTCAAAATCAATATCTTGGAAAATTAATACAGTTTCAGTCTCCCCTTTACACAAAATTGTGATGGTGTGGAGAATTTTAACTCAAATTCATGCTATTTTGCAAGTTGTGATAATCAAATTATGTTAATCATTTTGTTATATCTTCCATACATGTCAACAACCACTCCTACCAAGTTGCCACATAATATTTATGATCAAATTCTATTTCTTTTAAGACTTAACGTTACCAGACAAGTCTTAATCATTATCAACAATGCAAAAATAACAATCGAACTAATACTAATCATGTAGAATGGACAAAGTTGGATTCTGGTATAGCGGCAAAGCTTACTGGCTGCTGACTGGAATCCACATATTCACCCTGGTCTGCATCTTTTATGTCTGATGTCATCCTGGTCTGCATCTTTTATGTCTGATGGAGAGCACCCATACCTGGTGGGAATGAGGATGCTTAACAAAAGTTATTCTTGAGCTCAAAACCTTGAAAGCCAAAATCAAATTAGGAATCTACTCCTGCATATCTGTATTCTTCATAATATATCATTTGCCATTTTTCTTTGTAAAAAGTAAGGTGTATCTTCATTTTTCATTGACAGTTCCTTCTTTATAAAATCCAAAAAGCAGATTTTGGCTAAAAGGATCCAATGGTGATTCCGGACTTCCTTTGAGCACTTTTCTTGATTCATGTCTTTGTTCTGGACAAAATATTGATTAGAAGTATGAATTGAATTTTGCAGGAGACTCGCACAGATCTTATGTGGTTGCCAAAGAGAAAGCAAAAATTACAGATATTGCCAACCCCTCACCTCATCCGAGGGCAGAATCTTACGTTGTGACTCCGAGTGGATGCAACTTGGAGAAGCTTAGAGGCTACATAGAGTGTGAGAAGTTGAAGCCAGTGATTGATCCCATTTTCCCATATGCATTTTCAAATGTTAGGGAGGCTTTCAAGCATCTTGAAAGTGGAAGAGCCAAAGGGAAAATTGTCATTTCACCCATAGATTGATCTCATATACGTAGTACTGATTTTTCCTTCCTCACTCTGTATTTAGGAGCTTTTCTTAGATCCATGAGTGTTGATTCAGGTCATCATTGTCATAAGTGGTATCGGATCATAAAATCAGATGTTTAAAGATTTATTGTCATCAGTTGGATTAGACAATAAGATCAGAATCAGATGTTTAAATATTTAAGAATGGTGTAAAGAGAAAACGACAAGAGTGTATCGAACCAAACAAACATGTTGTCTTGGAGAAAAATAACATTATGCTGCAATTTTCATCTGGCTATTACAGAATGTCCTTGCATCTTGAAAGTTGTTGCAAGTATAATTAGTAGATAATGTTGTTCGGACCTTGCATTTACGTTGTTAAAAGTAAATTTGATATGGCTCTGCATTATTCAAATTGTACATCTTTGTCTTTATTTGGTTTTCATCTGAATATTACAAAATGTCCTTGCATCTTGAAAGTTGCTGCAAGTATAATTATTAGATTACAGAATGTCCTTGCATCTTGAAAGTTGCTGCAAGTATAATTATTAGAGAATGTTGTTCAGTCCTTGCATTTACTAAGTTGTTAGAAGTATGATTTTTTTTGTGGATTTGATATGGTTTTGAGTTATCAAAATTGTGCATCTTTGTCTTGTCTTTACTTGGTCGATTTCAGCAATGTTTATATCATTATATTTAATAATTAAATAAAAACAAATGTAATATTAACTTGAGATTTATTGGAATTTCAAATTTATCTAACTTCCAAAATGGAAATTTGATGATGGTAATTTGTTTTTTTCATGCATATAACCTTATGTTTTATGTAAATTAACGAGTGCAAATTTTTTATAACAATTGGGAGGTAGGCTTGAAGGTAGTTACAATAAGTCATCAGCTCTATGACACCAAAAATTGTTTATTAAATGTATGCCAATTGTGTTCCTTTTTGTGCCTATAACAGTCACATTTCCAGCCCATTGACCAAGTAACAGTGACAAGAAATAGGTATCGCACCTATGGAGATTGTATAATTTGACCTCACTCATTAGAATTTATGACTTACAACTTAAATATAGAGTAGTCTAACGGGGCCACATTTTTGCTCGAAAAATAGTGGAAATTCCGGGCATGTTAGTCCAAGACACTTATCCAATCCATCATTCTCCTTATCCATGTCCATTTACTTGACCTAGCACATTATCCCTAATCCATCAAAGTACTTGACACATGGAGAACCGAACAAGTCAACATTCTCCCTATCCATGATGCATTCACTAGACTTGTGGTTGTTAGTCCCAGTCTAGTACATGACACAGGGAGAACCAAAGTCCAACCAAAACTCTCTCTTAATCGGGGAGGATATCCCTATTCTCCTTTTAATCAAATAATAGATCATGCTCCTATTCAAGGAGACTCCTTTTACTCCCTCTCCAACATAGAGGAGATTCCCAACTTCCTTATAGAAGTCAAATCCACAAGTCCTTTCATAAAAGCAGCAGCTCTCAGCTTCCATGGCTCCCTCTTTCCTCCACATCTCATTGTGCAGAGCATGCTTCCTTTCACAGAGCCATATTATTATGACAAGGCTTATTTGTTTTCCTGGTTAGGGTTTTCTGGTGGATGTAGTGTTTTTCTGTTATGCATTAGATCTATGTACACTTTCTTGTTTGTTATTTTAAAGTGTTATGAAAGACACACTAGTAGATTCCATAATGAAGAGTCTATTGCTTGTAATTTTTGAAAAATTGTTATGCTCCTTTTTCATTAAAACCAGTTGGATTGCTCTAGTATTAACATTAGGGTAATTCAATGGAACTAGTATTTGCTAAAGATGATACACGAACCTTAGGAGTTTGACTGACTTCAACAGAGCAAGTATTTGCTAAAGTTGATACACAAGCCTGATGAATATGATTTTGTTTGTGTAGTGGATTTTTTGGGTGGGACCTTTTGCTGGAGCTGCATTAGCTGCTGCCTACCACCAGTACATTCTGAGAGCAGCAGCCATCAAGGCCTTGGGATCGTTCCGAAGCAATGCCAATGTGTAATTAGGTGACACTGGTTGTAGGTAGCAGTTGTATGTGTTTCAGATGTGTAGGTCTACAGTAGATTAATAATTTCTATGGACTTATGTCTAGCACTGGATGAGACCAAATAGCAGCTCAGTGAAAACTGATTGGTAAAGGGTAGCTTCTTCTCTCAGGGCCTTCATCAGAGGTTGGATTGTTGACTTCTAAGAGACATAGAGGTTGAGGGAATCTGGCTTGAATCCAGTTCTGTTGCAGAAGTGATAAGAATGCTTGTAATTTCTGTAGAGGTTAGAAGTTGTGAATGAATGAACTCATAATTATACACAATACAAGTTACAAGGTAAGAGGACATATTCAACAGATTGATCTTAGAAAAGAAAATGATAAAGCAGACATTTATGTAGCCCTTGTTTTATAATTTTGGTCAGGATGTGTGGTCAACTCTTCTCCTAGCACAAACAATTGTAATTAATTTTTCAATGGTTACTAGCACAAACAATTTTAATCTCATTTTGAATGCTGTTTCTCTGATCATTTAGTACTCATTTGTACTTTAAACATATCATGCCTTCAATCATTTCTAAACCATAGTGGCCTACATAAAATTCTCAAGGAGGCTTAGATTTCATGAGTGCATCTCTACCAGACTCTTCACAGTGTTCACATTGACAACATGAGCCCCATCAACATTCAATGTCTTCAATTATTGGAGTGCTTTATCGCTGTACCAAAAATTCTCTCGTTTGGATTATGAGGTCTTTGATAAGTGCATCTCTTCCACCAACCATACTGGCCTACCTAAAATTATTTACACTTGTGGACAAGGAGGTTGGATTTGAAAAGTGCTGCTCTCCTCCCATTCTTATTCTCAGTGTTTACGTGGTTATAAACATCATTGGAGAACATGTGCCCACTCAAGAGTCAATGCCTTCAATTATTGCAATACTTTATTGGTGTACCAAAAATTCTCTTTTGGATTCTGAAGTCTGTGATAAGTCCATCTGCCCAATCAACCTTCAATGTCTTCAAGTATTGCAATAATTTACTGGTATGCCCAAATTTTCGCGTTTGGATTATGAGGTTTGTGATAACTGCATCTCTCCCACCATTTTTCTCTGCTTCCACATTCATTTCTACTGCATGGATCAAAGTTGGTAGCAGAAGGTAGGATTATATCAAATTGATTGTGTTAACCTCATTTTAAATATATCAAATTTCTTTAAAAAAAATGAGACAATCAATAATAACAAGATTAAGATAAAGTGAACCTTGTTGTCATGGTTATCATAAGTTTATGCTGAAGAAATTATATCTTAATAAGATTAAACTTTATTAAATCAGATTCGAAAGTATCATATTATTATTAAAAGTTTCAACATTATTTTTTTAATTAATAAAGTGTATTTTAATTTATTTTATTAATCTATATATATATATATATATATATATAATTTATTTTTAAATATAAATTAGTCTTATTTATGAAAATAAAATCATATTAATATAAATTAATCATTCCATACTTTCTGTTTTTTTTGAAATTTTGAAAATCATTTAAAAGGAATTTTATTATATATCAATATTAAAATAATATGGAAAAAGGATTAATAGCTAAATTATTTTTATAAGTTATTATTATAGAGATAAGCTTTGGAATATATTATAAAAGTGTAAGGTTTCTTTTGCATTTAGAGTTATTGTGATAAGGTTATATGAGAATGATATTGTTATGTCTAGGAATATTAAGGGTTGATAAAAAGGAATTAATTGCAATATAGAAATTAAGAAAGATTCTCCCCTATCCCTACCTTTATTGACATTCACATTGACAAATTAGAGGCATGTTTGAAAGAAGTAGCCTTGTGGTTGTATAACCTCAGCTAGATTAATCATCCCCTTTCTTCTTTACATTAGTGATATTGTTCTTACGGACATGACTCCACCTCATTTTGAGAAGCGAGGATTATTAAGGATTTTTTTTCTAGCATAGCTATGCGAGTAAACGCTAATAAAAAAGGTTGTAATAATCAATCGAGTAGTCTTTAGTGCGACTTTTTGAAGGCTTTTACGGTGACTTTTTACGGTGTAATTTCTCTAAATTCTGGCAGGAATTTATTGAAAAGAGAAGTTTGATTTCTAACTTTGCACAATCGAAGTGCCTTACAAGTTTTTGAGGGCGCTGAATCCATATATAGAGTCAAAAAACCAGTTTGAATAACAAAAACCAAGATTTTACCTCAAAATTTTTCACCGGATTTCGGCACCTGAAACTTCAAAAAGTCGCACTAAAGACAGCTCCATAATCAATTACAAAAAGGTAATTTATGTTAATTGTGAGCGATAATAACAAATCAAAGAAAGTTATATAATAAGGTCTTGAAGTCAACCTTCATCACAATCTTAACTAGAAATACAATGTTGGGAAAATGATTAATAGAAAGTGGAAAACCAATTTTTGTCTTAGGTGCAATTGTAGGTCAACAAATTTTTGGTTTTGGAAAAAAGAAGAAGAAGCTCATATTTTAGACACCTCTTCATCTTTTTATCTTATACGGAGATGAATTTTGCTGTTGCATCATCTCTATAGAATCATAGAGGGAAATTGAGAAAATCCAAAAGTTTTTTATAGTTTATGATCTTATTAAATGCAATATACCCTATCCTATATTATAGAAGCTAGTCTTTCACCCATTGAGAGTTTTCCTATGACTAAGTACCTAATATAGAACGACAAGACAAGTAACATGAAAACAAGTGGCTCCCTAAGATTGCTTCAAAATGCAGTCAAAATTTGGTGTGGCATAAAACTGGTTGGCATAAAGATTCTCAATCTTAGTCAAACAAGTGGAGAATAGAGGAGGCCACTCTAAAACGTGAACACCAATAAAATTGCTATCGCATATAAATTAAAGTTGAAATTATGGTGTGATAATGCAGTAGAGAATAAGAGAAAAACAAAATATTAAAAATTGGTCATTAACCATAATCCAAAAGATCAAGTGTCATATTCTTGTAGCTAGTTTTAAGAAGAAAAACATCATTACCAGAATAAAAATGAACTTTGAGGAGTTTAGGAATTGAGCAAGACCTAGAATTTCATAGGATGCAAGTAAATGTCATTGCGATGTTAGAAATGTGAAGGATGAAAAACACTTCCTTTTACAATGTCTTGCTTATTCTTATTTGTGACAGGAAATGAAGCTGTATTTGATGATTTTGGGACCTATTTTCACATAGATAGCATTTGACTAGTATTAAATGATAAATAACTAATTTAACAAGACTAATGCAAAGCATCAATGGGCTCATTCAAGTACATGAAACTACCTTGATGTCTAGCTTTGACATCTTAGAAAATTTTAATGGTATATATGCTGCTTGTGTTTGGGGAATTTTGCTGAGTTTCGAGTTTTATATTTTCTTGGAAAATAATTATTTATATTTGGAAAATGTGTGATTTTATATTGGTATTGGAAACGAAGCTAGTTTTGATCTTTGATTGGAAATGAAATCAGATTTGATGAAGTTGGGACCTATTTCTTTTCACATAGATAGTGTCATAGTATTAAATGATAAAGAACTAATTTAAGAAGTCTAACGCTAAGCAAAAATGGGCTTATTCAAGTACATGAAATTGTGTTAATGTCTAGCCTTGATATCTTTGAAAATTTTAGTGGTTTGTTTGTTGCTTGTTTAGAGGATTTTGTTGAGTTTGAAATTAGTCTCTTAAATGCTTATGGTTCTCATATCATGCATATATCGATAGATTGATAGATCCAGTTCTATTATTATAGTCATTATTGTTTTCTTTATATATTTGGTGGTTTGAGGAAAGATATTTTATTTCCTTTCACTTTGTGGCATGATTTCGACATCTTCACCTTTTAGAATATAGTAAAATATTTTTCTTATTATATATTTTTCTTGGAAAAGAATTATTGAGAGTTAGGTGCAAATGCACAATGTTGTGTAGCATTAGTATGATAAATATGGGATAGTGCAAAGCATAGTTTTGAATATTAGTCTAAGTTGACTCGTACCTAATCAACTTAGTCAAGTTGATTGTTGGTTGAATGGCTAATTGTTGGTTAAATGGAAAGAAGGTCTTGCAGGCACAAATACCAAAGGGAAAAATGAAGCCCATCATGGGGTACTCTTTGTAATTCTCCACCACTGCTACCTTTCCTCAAACTCCTCTCCAACCTCAATATCAGTGCTAGTAGTAGCATGACAAACAACACTACGCTTAACAGAACTAGAAGAACGTGTTTTCCAAACTACACGAGAACTACTTCCCTCACGAGTCACCATGTGCCATGCTTGGTCTCGGTGGTTCTCTTCCTTCTACTCCCGGTTCAATTACCATATCTTCATTGGAACCAACACTCCGAACTCCACTAGACAACGATTCACCATTTTGTAGTAGTGATTCGCCATTTGTACTGGTGATTCGCCATGATTTTACAGGATAATATAATCTCGTGAGAGATTCACCAAAAAATTATATATACATATTATATTATTAATAAAATCGCCTTCCATTTTTCCTATGTATCATGGGGATTCACCTATTTTATATATATATAAATTTAGGGGGGTTCTTAAAATTATCCCTGCCTAGGTGTCAATATCGAATCATCTGCTTTCCTATGTGTGAGTTGTATTAGCTATATAGATCCACTATTCTAGGATCTAGAAGAGTTATGTATTCCTATATATATGTAACCATTGTGATCAATAAAATACAATGTGTGTGATTTATGTGTAATTATCTAACCTCTCTATGTTTCCTAGCAATTCCACCCCCAATATCATATGTGTAAACCATTTCAATAATTTATGACAGGGAATCAGAGGATAACAATCAACATCACATTGGGGAAGCACAAACATGCCTCAGTAATTTAATTGGGAGAAATCCAACCTCCTTAAGAAATAATGTCCTGCTTGTTTTCTTACTCAACTTTGTCCCACACTTGCAAGAATGGTAGTAAAATTTTATTACAAATAAGGTTAGGAAACTTAACGGTGTACTACATCGATATTTCCTAAAATAATCATAAGAATAGATGAATTAAAATAAAAATAATTTTTTTTCTTACATGTCTCCACCTTCACAATATCCTATTAAGATATAGAATCCATGAGATAATATACAAAACAAAGAAGATTATATAAATACTTGGAACATGTAATTGAAAACTAAAAATTGAGAAAGAAATATAACTCATGCAAATATAAACTGTTAAGAAAGCCAAAAAGGCAGAAAAATAAGAGATTTTATTATTGAAAATGATAAATAATAGATTCTTGCAAATAATAGATCGTGCACACAAAGCATTGAAATGACATAGAAAAGGATCATAAAATTCAGTTGTAAATTGCAACAACAATGCAAGATATTGTTTTCAATTGAAACTTAATCGTTGCTTTTTCTCATTCACCTTGGCCTCCAAGGACCCTTGGTGTGAAAGAAGAGTAAAAATTCAATATATTATTTTCGATTTGGAAGATAGAGCTGATAGGTTACAACTATGAAAAAAAATACTTCATGAAGGGATTTGATATTGTATCTCTATTTGCATTCAGAATGGAATTGTGTGCAGGTACTATTATCAAAGGAAAATAATTAGGTAATTGATTTGGACTTAAGGAGGAAATAATTCAAATTTCGCATGCGTGTATTCTGAGAAATAATCCCCATATGAACAAAATTATGTGAAACTTACCTTGTGGGTTTTTTCACAATGTAGACATTACATTTCCCTCGTCAAAGATGGGAAGATACAACAGTGTAAAAAATAATAGGTTCACATTGATAACCATAGAAACAACCCATTTCAAGGTTTTTATAGTACAGACATTTGAAGCACAAGCATTGCAACACCTACAATTTACATTACCCTTCTCTTCGCCATTGATCAGATTCAAACCTGCATTCATTTTCCACATGGTGAATGGTATCAGTGTTAGATAGATCTGATGACTCCACTTTGTGAGACGAGGAGAGAATGAAACATGTATTATGTTGTCTCCTTGAATCTCAGGTATATTTTTTCGCTATGAGTATGTTAATATATTAATCTCACTCTCTATTAGGTTTCACCACATCTAATTCCATCATCTGGTAGGTGTGATAGTCATTTTAGATTTAGTTTAGTTTAGTCGAGTTTCACTGCAGTCATTTATTGTTTTTTTTCTAAGTAATGATAAATTCTATTATATTGTACAAAAATAAAATCAAGCTTAAGGATAGGGGTTGCTGGATTAGCCAACACCTAGTAGATGAGGAAAATTCAGAAATTCAAAATATGGCCTGCCCTTTAGGGGAAAACCAACTCTTAATGAGTTCACCAATTCAAAAAATGGGTTGCCCTTCCAGGGGAAGCCAACCATAAACATAAACATGAGTGAAAAAATTTGTAGGAAGAGATAAAGATAGACATAAAAACTATAGAGGGGCATATAAAAATTGAAAAAGAGGATCCCCGAGGTGCTGCAGATACTGGTTCTAGGCGTTATAATTATCCATTTGAGGATTCTCCTCAATTATGAAACAGTCATAGTCAAACGTGGTCTAATATTTATTTGAGAGCTAGAGTACCAGCTCTAGAGTCGAAGAGGAGCGAACTGCCTTGTCCATTTTTTCATCTTTTTGCCGAGTGCCCTCCGTAGGGCTGCTTCCACCGCTGTCTGAGTCTTCAGCCAAGAGTTTGACTGGGAGGCCAATGAATTTTCTAGGAAGAGGGCAGGAGGAGAATTATAGTGTCAATTTGCGCTAGTGGTTTCTTCTTCCAGAGCCGGAGAGGTAATGCTACTCCTATAGGAGGTGAATTGAGAGCTAAGTTGAGAGCAGTTGGAGGTCAAGAACCTTAGGTTCTTCCACAAAAACTGAGATGGAAAAGAAGTGCACAACCATTGGAGGAAATGGAGGGTGAGAGGGAGAGCCTCTACCTCCTCCTCGACGACACCACATTCAGTGTATTCTTGGCATTGAGTCGATAGGGTAAAGGGTCTGCAAGGCTGGAGAAGAAAGCTCAAAGGGAGTAATAGGAGCATCTCAATAGGTGGAGGCAAGACAGAGGTTTCTAGATCAGTGGGTAGAGGTGTGACAGAGGTCTGCAGAGAATGAAGGACAAAAATTCAAATGAGTTTAAAAACCAAAGCAATCAGCCATAAATGGCCAAGTTGCAAGTTACAAGAGTTGAGGTCGAAGGGGAGGAGTAAATGTCGCAAGTGTTGAAATTTCTTCCCAGAGCTTCAAATTTAAGCCCTTCACGCAGGAGGCGGGTGCAGCTTATGGAGCGGCCAGGTTCCCGTGTGTGGAGAGCCTAGGTGGCCACCAATTTCAAACATGTCAATCACCCGCATCCGGGGACTCTAGTCATTTATTGTTGATGCTTTCTATGCAATCTATTTAACTATTTTGAATATGAAGAATAGTGCTCTCTGCTCTTTTATTTTCATTTTTTATCATGGTATAAAAGCACCAGGTTTCATAATTCTCTAGAGAGAGTAGTGTGTCATAAAATTTTGTGGATGAGAGGCAAAGGAGAAAGTGCGAAATCAGCTTCAATTTCACACCTTTAAAGAAAAAAAAGTATGTCAATTTCGCACCTGTGAAGAAATGATCGTGCAATAGTTTCCCACTATAAAAATATAGATAGTGCGCAAAATTGTCCAAAAGTTTAGAAATTTTGCGTTGAAGCACCCTGTAAGTTAAAAGAGTGCACAAATTGCGCACAAAACCAGTTGAGAAATGAAAAAAAGAAGAAGCTAAATTTACAAAAAAAACTTTTATAAAGGTACCATAAGACAAAGTTTAATAAAAGTCTCCAAGAAGTCT
Organism: Pinus albicaulis; assembly: GCA_034641835.2. Taxonomy (NCBI): domain Eukaryota; kingdom Viridiplantae; phylum Streptophyta; class Pinopsida; order Pinales; family Pinaceae; genus Pinus; species Pinus albicaulis. Next base: position 465,544,580 of record CM076579.1, on the reverse strand, counting down.
TCAATTTCAAATGAAGATCGAAGCATTCTCCATTTAATAGGTTTACGTTCTTCATTTTTTTCATGATTGGTATTTGCGTTGAAAGGATTATTTCAAAATAATTTTGGAAAAGGTTCCTTTAATATTTCAATTGAACTTTAAAAAGGGTATGAGTTACTTCAAAGATTTTAAATGGGTTAAAGCTTGTATTTAGTGATTTTTTTTATTTAAACCATTTAAAAGACTCTCCTTCAAGACTTTTAAAAGGGGATTATACAAAAGTTATTTTACAAGGGGAGAAGGTTGGTTATTGAAGTAAAAAAGTTTTTTTATTGACAATTTTATTTAAAAGAACTTGAATTTGTTATAAAGAAAGAAGAGTGCGATGAATTTTTTAAAGGAGTTTTTATTGGAAAGAATATTGTAAAATCATGTGCACATCTCCATTCAAAAAAATAGGGCTTCCTCCAGCGCATTGCCACAAAACTCGATTTTTCTTGGAAAATATTACCAGTTTTGGTATTTAAGAATGAAAATATTTTTGCAAACACAAGAATGTTTGGATACCCTACTGAATGGTTATGTAGAGCCAACCCAAGAAAAAATAGTGACCATGAACAATAATCAAAGGAATGCCATTGCAAAACTATGAAAGAAGTAACATAGAGCCAAATGTTGGATACAAAACTCAGTTGATGACTTTAACTTTGATAAGATAACAGACACATCAACAACGAAAGAATATTAGGATATTTTGAAACTTGTTTATCAATGTAATGATGTAGTGAAGAATGCTAAATTACAGACATTAAGAGCGCAGTTTGAAACCCTAAAGATTACTCACACAGAGAAGGTGGAAAAATTCATGACTAGAGTCATGGGAATATTAGATCAGATAAACCTCATTGGTGAAACCATTATAGATTAGAATATTGTTGAAAACTTCCTTCAAAGTCTCCCCAAGAATTATGGCATAATTGTAACCATTCTAGAATCCAAATATTTTACAACTTTCTTAGTAGACCAATTTACTAGATCAGTTCTCACACATGAAAGATGACTTAACTTGGTATAAGATTCCATGGATAAAGCTTTGAAAGTAAAACTCTCACTTGGAGGAGGCAGAGGTAGAACATATAGAGGTGAAAGAAACAAAGGAAGAGGCCTAGGAAGTCACAGATCAAAACATCACCATGTGGTGGAGAAATAGAGACCTCCACAAAACCAAACACAAAGAATTAGAACATGGAATAAATATAGTGTTCATGTTATTACTGCAAGAAATTTAGGAATTATGAACGTGAATGTAGAAAGACTCAGTGAGATCAACAAACAGGGAATGTCGATCTCTCCAAAAATGAAAGAGAATCCTCTGAGACACCGTTTATTTCTTCTCATCTTTTTCAAGATACTCATAGAGAGGACCTTTGGTTGTTGAACAGTGGATGCAAAATCATATGACATGCAAAAAAAAGATGATTTTTTATCGTGATTCTTCCATTATAACAAATATTACTCTTGGAGATCACTCTTGTATTAAAGTTGAAGGGAAAGGTAATGTCCCCATTCTTACTAAAAAGAATCAACAAAAATACATACCTAATGTTTATTATGTTATACATCTGAAACATAACCTTATTAGTGTAGGTCAGCTGATGGAAAATGGTTATGATGTAATATTCCAAGGAAACACCTGTTATATGTATGACAAACCTCTCAATACAATAATGATAGGAAATATTTAAAAAACCAAGAATAGGATGTTTCCATTTACTCTTAGAAGTCGAAATCTCTCACAATATTTTTCCCACAATGTGTCAAGAATATATGAGTCTCAACTATGGAATTCTACGTATGGGCATATCCCATTAAAGAGTCTAACTCTACTTCAAAAAAATTCTATTGTTATTAGTCTCTTTGTATGAATGAAAAATATTATAATTGTGAAACATGTTTTCTAGCAAAGCATAAAAGATAGATTTTTGAAATCTTCCTCTAGAGAAAAAGAGCCTTTAGAACTATTCCATACAAATATATGTGACCCAATGCAAACACAGTCCACTCGTGGTAGTCTATATTTTTGTGATCCTCATTGATGATTATAGTAGGAAGATATGGGTTTATTTTCTCAACAATAAATCATATACATTCTCAAGATTCAAATAATTCAAAGCAGTAGAAAAGTAGAGTGAAAAGTCTTAAAAGTCCTCAGGTTAGACAGAGGAGGAAAATATAGTTCCAATGAATTCAAAGTTTTGTTTCAACGATAAGGAGCCATCATGAAGAACACAACAAGATATACTCCACAGAAGAATGGAGTAGAAAAAAGGAAAAATAAATCAATCATGAACATGGCCAGATGTATGCTCCATGAGAAGAAGTTGTCAAATGACTATTGGGTTGAATCAATGTCGACAACAGTATATGTTCGAAACAAATCTCCAACAACCAGTCTCCAAGATGTAGTAACTCAAGAATGATCAGATGGTAAGAAGGTGAATGGCTCCCATTTTAGAATTTTTGGATTAGTAACATTTGCCAATGTTCCTAATTATCTAAGAATGAAGCTTGATTATAGGATTGAAATATGTATTTTTGTAGGCTATACTGAGCAGTCAAAGGCCTATAGACTTTACAATTCATTTACCAAGAAGTTTTTTTTAAGAAAAGATGTTGAATTTTTGGAAAATAAAACATGGCGTGATCATATTGATGAAGCTTTAAATCAATCTTTTTATCCACCACAACTACCAATATTGCAGGTTGAAGAAGAGTCATACCACTCTGAAATAGTACATCTTCCAACAGTGAATCCACTAGTGATTCAACATATTTAGAATACAATAATAAGACCAGAAGCATAAGATAAATATATGAGCAAGAGAATGAGTTTGATTAGTGTAATGTGTTTGGATTTCTTTCATCTCAACCACCCATTTTTAATAAATAGTTAAAGAAGAACATTGGGTTGATGCAATGAATCAAGAAATTGCTGATATAGAGTAGAACCACGCTTGGGAATTAGTTGATCTCCCAAGAAACAAAACCAAAATTGGTGTAAAATGGGTATATAAGACAAAGTTGAATGAAAAGAGTAGAAATTCAGAGACACAAGGAATTTTTTTTTTCCAAAGGATTCTCACAACTGTTTGGTGTCAAATATTGTGAAAAATTTGCTCCAGTAGCAATTTTAGACACTGTCAGAAATATTTTATCCACAACAACTCAACATGGATGGAAGGTTTATCAACTTGATCAAAATTTTCTTTCTTAAATGGTCTATTGCAGAAATAAGTTTATGTGGAGAACCCTCCTAGTTTTGAAGTTCCATGACAGAAGCATAAAGTGTACTAGTTGAAGAATCCTTGTATGGATTGAAAAAATCTCCGTGAGCTTGGTACAATCACATCGACACCTGTCTCATCAAAAGTGGTTTTTGCAGAAGAAACCATGAGCCAACTTTTTATACCAAAACTCATAAAGATAAAATTATCATTGTATTCCTTTACATAGATGATCTCATTTATACAGGAAATATGATTGAAGAATTCAAAGTAGAAATGTAAGCATAGTTTGATATGAATGATATAGAGGTGATGGAATACTTATTAGGCATCGAAATATAACCATTTGCTAAAGGAGTTTTTGTTGGTCAACAAAAATATGCCACTGAAATCATCCAAAATATCAAAATTACCAATTGCAAGCCACTTGATACACCAATTTCTCAAGGAAGCTATTTTAACAAAGTAGATGTAGCACCAACTGTTGATCCCACATTGTATAAACGTCTGGTTCATATTTTGTGGTATCTCAATGCAACTAGACTTGATATCATGTTTGTTGCTAGTTTTGTCTCCAGTTTTATGCAGTCACCTATGATTTCTCATTGGAAGGTCGCAAAAAGGATCTTAAGATATATTGCAGGGACCATATACTATGTTTTGTTCTACGGACATTCTAAAAGTTGTTCAAATTCATGTTATACAAATAGTGATTATGAAAATAGTTTAGATGATCGAAAAACCACCTCAAGATATTATTTTCATCTTCAGATCTCATGGAAATCCAGTAAATTGTGAATAATTTCAATATCTTCTTGAGAGGAAAAATATGTAGCTGGAAATTCAGTAGCTTATCATGGAGTGTGGCTGAGAATATTGTTGAAAGATCTCTGAAATGTTCAGAAGGAGCCATCTCGTTTTTACTGTGATAACAATTCTGCAATTTCTTTATCAAGAAATCATGTCTTCTGCAAAAAGAGCAAGCACATTGACACATGTTTTCATTTCATTTATCATCTTGTCAATGATAGGCACATAATACTTGCTTTTAGTGGTACCAAAGATGAGCTTGCAGGCATTTTCACAAAGCCATTGAGGAATAACGTGTTTGAGTTTCAAAGAGAGCAATTAGGAATTGTAAGTGCCACCACATGTAACACTTTAGATTAGGAGGGGACGTTGAGATATTGATCTCATTTTCTGCTACATGTCATCACATTTAATTCCATTCTCTATTACGTTTCATAGTCACTTCAAATTTAGTTCATTCTAGTCGAGTTTCACCACAGTTATTTATTGTTGATGCTTTCTATGTAATCTATTTAAGTATTTTGAATATTGAGAAAATCACTCTCTACTCCACGTTTTTTTTTCTTCGATTTGCCTAAAAATACATTGTTCTGAATATGATATGGATTTCTTTGGTTAACAATGAGTTTTATATTAAAATGAACGAAGAGCAATATTTTAATTGGTTTAGGATGAATTTTATATTAAAATGAACGAAGAGAAATAGTTTCTTTGGGTTAGGATGACTTTTATATTAAAATCAACGAAGAAAAATAGTTTCTTTGGTTGAAGATGAGTTTTATATTAAAATCAACGAAGAGAAATAGCTTTTTAAAAATTCTATTCTAATATCTTGATACTATACCATGAGGATTTTTTTTGGTTGAGCATGAGTTTTATATTAAAATGAAGAGTAATAGTTTCTTAAAAAAATTATATTATAATATTGTATTTTTTTATTAAAAAACAAAACCAAAAGCAGTAGTAACTTTTTAAGAAATTTTGTATTAAAATTTTGGCGAAGTGTTTTTATTAAAAAGGTAGGAATGTAAAGTAGTAGTTTTTTGAAATTTTAAGATAAAAATTTGGATAAATTTTTTATTAAAAAATAGGAACGAAAACAATTGTTTTTATATGAAAACTATTATAGAAATTATATATTAAGAAATTGTAGTTAAGTAATGGTAAGTTAGTTATTAAAAATTATAAGTATTTTTTATTAAAATATTGTAGAGAAGGATAAGTTTTTATATTTTAAAAAATAAAAAAATAAAACTCATTTTTTAAAAATATTATAGAAATTATATATTAAAAAATTGTAGTTAACTAATGGTAAGTTACTTATTAAAAAATATAATTATTTTTTGTTAAAATACTGTAGAGAAGGATAAGTTTTTAACTAATGGTAAGTTACTTATTAAAAAATATAATTATTTTTTGTTAAAATACTGTAGAGAAGGATAAGTTTTTATATTTTAAAAGAATAAAATATTAAAACTTATTTTTTAGATGATAGCAATAGCCATAGTGGTGTCGAATTCAACTAGAGTTTCATTTTTTTGTTATTGGCATAAATGATAATATGTTGACACACTTATTGTTAAATAAATTTGGATCTCATAAGAATAGTGATTAAGGCATATTTTTTTGGTATGTAGAGATCACTTTAAACCTACTTTCCATATCCAAGATGTTATTCTCTTTGTTGAACATCATATTTCAAACTTGTTATTTATGTTATTATATTTTACTTACATTTTTCTTACTTTGCAATACTAATATCATGCAAAATGAATATGAATATTGAAAACAACTTAAAAAAATATTTAATAATTTTTTTTTGAAATTTTTAATATAATTATCCTTCTACTCCAATCTTTTAAAATTTTGGAAATATATATATATATATATATATATATATATATTATAAAATGTGTATTCCCTAATTTTATTCCGATTTTTTAAGTATCAAATCAAATTTGAATTCCAATTTACTAACTATGATATTTATGAGCTCACATACCTGCACAAGCTGAACTCTCAAATGCAGCGCTATGTACATTACTCTATACATTTCTCGACATAAGGACACAGTGCCCAACGTGGCCTCACTCACAAATGCTACTTACATTTATGATATTGGATCCAATATTACCGTTACGATACTTGCTTCAGGTTTAAGAGCCCTAGTGCACCAACTCAGGTTTTGGAGCTCTCCAAATTTTGTCTACACATGAGAATATCACAGCACCATCGTAACCTAGTGACATAACAATGAGAGTAGGTCTTCAAACAAACTTTGATTGGGATTATGGACTATTATGTATATAATTGACTCTCAATACCCAAATCACGATCGAAGTACACAACTAAGATCCACGCTGTAATATAATCTCAGTTTTTCAGTTTTCCATCAGTTAATACAATCGCTCATCCGGTGAAAGAGGCTGGGAACGTTGAAACAACTGAAGCGCAATACAGTCACAGATCTTCGTGACGAGAGAAATGAAAACTTCATTAATCAAGTTCAATATTTCTTGTGACTGCTATTCTATTTCCTATCACGTGTGTGAATTTCAACGATAAACACACACCTTTTGATAGTCTTCTGTATATACCTTCTGCTATATTTATTCTCAAACCATATCAACGTGACAAGGTTTAAAACAGCCTATCATCATATGGTGCATTCGTTCTGAAACCATACCTACATGGGAAGTTTTAAAAACATCGGTATAAGGCGACTAAATCTGGGTGCACATACTCTACTACATTCTATTTGAACAATACAACCCTGGGATTTAAACTTATAACTCCTTTCTATTTGAACAATATAACCCTGGGCTTTAAACCTATAACGTTAAAAAAAAACACATATTACCATTAACCCATCGCCTTCAATCCATGAATTCAACGGTGTTAAAAAGAAACACATACTTAAACCAGCTTCCTCCAATCCATAAATTCAACAGTGATTAGTTGTTGCAACATTATCACCGTTGAATTCATGCATCCAATTAGGTTTACGAATGGATTAGAAAGTTGCACGTGTCTTAGAATATCGGCATCGCTGGAAATATAAAGACAATAACAGATGAATCTACACTCTTCCTTTTCACACCGCGTTTCACGGTTTTATATATGTACTGTTCTCACGTAACCTTTTGTCACAACAATCAGTCAATGTAAAATATCTGAATTGATACTTAGAATGAGTATACCCACAAGATTTGAGATTCATTGCCATAACATATACTCAATCTCCATTTGCTTGGAATCGATGATCCACTCCAATATCTGTATTTGGAGTTTGTGGTGTTGGAGGTCAGTGCCTTAATTACGTTGGAGCCCACGACAAGATTTTACGGGGATCGCATCGATTTTTCCGATAAAAATGACCACCGTTAGCTTAATGCAATTTAGGTGTTGATATTCGGTATTTGTGGATTTTTTTAGACTACGCCATATGGCCGCAATCTATCAATGGCACTAATTTCTTTTTTTCCGGTTACTCCTCCGATCTGAAGAAAATTACGAGTATTAATCAACTCCAACTAAATAGTTTGGCAATGCCCTCGGTCCTTGGAAAACTAATGGGCTGGGTTTCTGGTGTTTTGAAAAGACGTTTCTGATGTGGGGATGTGTATGTCTCTTTGCGACTGTTCTCTGCATTATCCTGTGCAGGACAAGAGGCGAGTTGTATGAATCTATTTACCGGAAACAATTCGACCAAATGGATCAGAATTAATGTTGGAAAATTGAAAAATTCCAGAAAAACAATGGAGAGAATAAACTCCCCTCTTTAACAGAGAGAAATTAATAAATTCTTACTCACAGAAGACATAGTTTCAACTCAATAAACAAACTTTTATTCCATAAAAAATTGTTACAAGTTCTTCCTCTCAAAGAGGGATTTACAAAATATTAATGATGGCTACAGACGCAGTGCTGCTCAAAAAAAATCTCTGTCTCTCTCTCTGAACAATACGTCGCTGTGTATTTTCAATTCCGCATTGCTGTGCTTACAAAACGACTCTGTTCTATATAAAAATAAAACATTGTATTTAAACAGGCTCTCGGGCCTTTCCTTTATAAGTGACGTACACATTATAAAATATAAAAACATAACATATAAACGTATCGGGTCCACGCTGTTAAAACATAACACACGACCGAATGAAATTCCAATTTCGCGATGTGCGATGGTGCGATGTTGCAATTGTGATGAGATCGCATTGCAAATATTTGCGATCAACACATATGGCGGAACAACAAAAAATGCGATCTGTGATATTGCGATCTGCGCGATGGCACGATCGCACGATCACATAGCGGTTTCAACCGGCGTAACACATATATTCAACATGCGTTTGTGCGATGATGCGATTTGTGATCGCATTGCAAATATGATATACAACGCCGCGTGGTCTATGGAATCCACGGGCCTTCTACTTTATGGGAGGGCGATTGTTTATATATATAACATATATATTTTTTCGTCCCGTATGCGGAACTCACCATATCAACACGAAACTTTGCAAGATATTCTTGCTTTTTTCTTCCTCTGCCATTACTCCGCCAATTTAAATTGGTAAGGCTTTAAAGCCTATCCCAATCTGTAATCAAAGCTCTGCCTGCTGGCGTGACTTTGACTCTTGGCCATTAATTCTATTGTTAATGAAAAATGGCTACCGCCTTATAAAATATCAAGGGGATCAAATCCCATCTGTTCTGTGCTGCACCTTTGAAGCTTTCCAATTACTGCAATTGCTGCAATTACTGCTGATTAACTTCAAATCCCATCCTTTTGCAATTACTGCTGATTGACTTCAACAGTTGGAATTAATTTCCAACACTCCCCCTTAATTTCAACTGCTGGGTTTTTCTGCATACCCAGGCATTTCCTGAAATGTTCAAAGCTTTTCTGCACAAGTGGCTTTGTGAGGATATATGCAAATTGATTCTCTGTTTTGCAATGCTGCAAAACAATCTTACCATTGTTAACCAATTCACGTATGAAGTGAAACTTGGTGTCAATGTGCTTTGTCCTTTTATGAAAAACAGAATTTTTGGACAATGCAATAGCTGAGCTATTGTCACAAAAGATCACTGTCCCTTTTACCTGTTCTTGGCATAAGCTTCTCAACATTTTTCTCATCCAAACTTCTTGACACATTGTTGTTGCAGCTGCCACATACTCTGCGTCTGATGTAGACAATGCTACAATGGGTTGTTTCTTAGAATATCATGAAATGGCTCTTGAACCCATGTGAAATACATAACCGAAAGTACTCTTCCGATCATCAACACTTCCAGCCCAATCACTGTCAGTGTATCCAACTAAATCTGAACATTCTGAAGCAGTATACAAAATACCAAAGTTTTTAGTACCTTTAACATACCTCAGAATTCCTTTTGCTACTTGTCAATGTGCATCCTTTGGCTTTTCCATGAATCTGGAAATCAAACTAACAGCATGCATTATGTCTGGCCTAGTTGTAGTGAAATACATGAGGCTGCCAACTATGCTCTTGTATAAACTAGGATCAAAATCCTTGCTGTTGTCCTCTCTGCTGAGTTTTAATCCCATCATTGTGGGAGTTATTGCTGCTTTGCTCTCTTGCATGTTAAATCTTTCAAGCACCTCATTAACATACTTTGTCTATGACATAAAAATCCCATTTTTATTTTGTTCTACTTCTATTCCTAAGAAGTATCTCAACGAACCCATGTCAGTCATTTCAAATTCTTCTTTCATGACTGTTTTAAAATGTTCAATAAGGCAATCATCATTACCTGTAAAAATAACATCTTCAACATATAAGACTACAATCAATATTTTTTCATGTTTTTCTTTGATGTAGAGGGTGGGTTCTCCCTCACATTTTTCAAATCCATTTTCGAGTAGGTAGGAATCTATTCTATTGTACCACGCTCTTGGAACTTGCCTCAGCCCATAAAGAGCTTTCTTCAACTTACATACTTTGTGCTCTTGGCCTTTCTTTTCATAGCCGAGAGGTTGTTCAATGCAAACCTCTTCCATTAACACTCCGTTCAGGAATGCTGACTTCATGTCCATTTGATAAACTTTCCACTTATTTTATGCTGCTATGGACATCACTGATCTCACAGTTTCCATTCTAGCAACCGGTGCGAAATTTTCCTCATAATCTATCCCATTCTTCTGCTTATAACCTTTGACAAAAAGCCTTTCCTTGTGTCTCTCTAGTTTTCCTTCAGCATTGCTCTTGGTCTTGTAGACCCATTTAACTCCAATAACATCTTTACCTTTTGGGAGTTCAACCAAATCCCAAGTCTTGTTTCTTTCTATGGCATTAATATCCTCATCCATAGCTTCTATCTATTTCTCATTCTTGATAGCTTCCTCGAAATGAACAGGATCATCCACATGACAATATAAGGAAAACAAAGAATTGATACCTTCATTTGCTATATCTTGTTAATAAATTTATTTCAAACTTCTGATTTTCTTACCTCTTTCAGTAGATGTAGAAATGCTTGAAGAAGCACTTGAATTTCCTCCTTGTGGTGTGCTTGGAGAAGCACTGTCATTTTTCCTCAAGGGTGTGTTGTGCTGCTCTTTTGTTGGTGTTGCTGTTTGGGGATGTATTTCAGCCAACTCAACATTATTTTCATCATTAGATAAACAGTGTTTTACATTCACTGTTTTCTCTATGCTTCCATCCCAAGCTTCCTCTTCAATAAACTGAACATCTCTGCTCACAATAAACTTATTGGTGGATGGGTTGTACAAACAATAAGCCTTGGATTCCTCACTGTATCCAATGAAAATACATTTCTCACCCTTGCTGTCCAATTTTTTCCTTAGCTGATCCGGTATGTGTGCATAAGCCACACATCCAAAAACCTTGATGTGTGTGACACCTTGCTTTGTGCCACTCCATGCCTCTTCCGGCACTTTCTTCATAACTGCTTTTGTAGGGCATCTATTCAAAATGTACGCTGCATAATGTACAGCTTTAGCCCAATAATCATTCGGCAAATGCTTTGCCTTTAACATACTCCTTGCCATTTCCATTATGGTTCTGTTCTTCCTTTCGGCTACTCCATTTTGCTGCGGAGTATATCTAGTTGTAAACTGCTTATAGATTCCATTTTCTCTATAGAAATGTAGAAAATCTTTAGAGACATACTCACCTCCTCTATCAGTCCTTAAGACTTTGATATGCAGGCCACTCTGGTTCTCAACAAGTGCTTTGAAATTGCAAAATTTTTCAAACACTTCACTTTTGTTTTTCAAAATGTAAACCCAAGTTTTTCTTGTAAAAACATCTATGAATGTTAACACATAGTGGCTACTTGCAAGCGATGGATTTTGCATTGGTCCACATGAATCTGAGTGGACAATATCTAAGGGTGCTTTCGCCCTTATGCTTTTCCCGGAATAAAAACTTTCTCTGTGTTGTTTCCCCAAGATACAACCTTCACAAAGGCTGTTCGGTTTCTCTATCAAGGGTAAACCACTTACCATTCCTTTTCTATTTAATAGATTAAGACCTCCAAAGTTGAGGTGTCCAAATCTCAAGTGCCATAACCAATTATCATCTTTTGGTTCGCTTTGGATACTCTCTTGTGCAACTGCTGCTTTCTCTTCACCATTCTTCAAATCTGCTCTCATTCTGAGAGGGAACATTCATTTCTTTGTCATCTTCACTTCAGCAATACACTGTTTGCTGGGTGGTTTATCCATGATGGTACAAACATCATTATCAAAGAAAACATTATACCCCTTAGGACAAGTTTTCCAATACTTAAGAGGTTACACATCATTCCTGGAACATAATAAACATCTGCTATGGATTTCTTTTCACCTATCCTTGTTAAAACTTTTACAGTTCCTTTTCCCATAACAGAAACTTTGCTATCAGTTTCTAGTGTGACTTGTGACTACACACTCTTATCTAACATGGAAAACATTGCTATGTTTCCTGTCATATGGTTACTACAACCAGAGTCTAGAAACCATAAATCCTCAGCTTTTTCTTCAACCATGTTACAAGCTAAAAAAAAATTGTTTTGGCTGATATTTTCCTTAGTGAAATTTGCACTAGTTCTACTTCCCATATCATTCTGCTTCTTTCTACATTCATTAGCATAATGACCATATTTTTTACAATAGTAACACTGGACATTGGATTTGTCATACCTTTGTCCTTGAGCATTCTGCTGACCACTCTGCTGGCTGCTGCCTTGGCCGTGGCTATGGTCTTGATTGTTGCACCTTCCATGTGAATGCGAAGGGCGGTTCTTTCCACCTCTGTTTTTGCTTCTGCCTCTTCCTCTCTTGTTTCCTCTGCCTTTCCCTCTTCCTCTTCCGAAAGACATCTAGGACTTAAAGGCATGCTCAAGAGATGATTTTTCACTCCTACCCAATCTCTGTACATGGGTCATCAGTGATGCATGAAGTTCATCGATTGAAAACTTTGTGAGATCCTTACTCTCCTCTATGGTGTGACAATCACATCAAATCTTGAGGGTAAACTTCTCAAGAGTTTTTCAACAATCCTCTTGTCTTAAAGAGTCTCTCCATGAGATCTTATTTGTGTGACCATTCTAATCACATGAGTGAAGAATGAGTCAATGGTATTTGACTCTTTCATACATAGAGTTTCAAAGTGTCTCCTTAGCAACTGAAGTTTTGTTGTCTTCACTTTTTCCATACCTTGATAGGCTGTCTTGATATTTTGACATGCTTCTTTGGATCTCTTAGCTACTGCTATCCTTGGAAACACACTCTCATGGACTGCTTGATACAAAAAGAAAAGAGCCTTGGAGTCTTTCTTCCTATTGCTCTTTAGCAGTTCCATTTTTGCCTGAGTTAAAACATAAAACTCATTTTCATCTGCTAGCTCTTCAAAGCCATCCTCAACAAATTCTCATAAGTCTTGGGAGACAAATAATGCTCTCATAGTTATTGACCGGTAGTCATAATTTTTCCCATTAAACATTGGCAGATGGATATTTCCCATACCCATACCAATGCTGGCTCCAGCCATTCTGCACTCTTAACTATAATTAAAAAAACTTGATTGTGTATTTAAAATAGCTCACTGTTCTGCAATAGTAACACTAAAATTTTATAGAGAAATCTCGTTGGATTCTTTTTGGCTGAGTCTTCACACTATTGGAGAAGCTGCTGCAACAAAGAACTCCTTTCCTTCAGCTTCTTTTATCTTTAAAGAGCCTGGAATAGCTCTGATACCATGTTGGAATATTGAAAAATTCCATAATAACAATGGAGAGAATAAACTCCCCTCTTTAACACAGAGAAATTAATAAATTCTTACTCACAGAAGACAGAGTTTCAACTCAATAAACAAACTTTTATTCCATAAAAAATTGTTACAAGTTCTTCCTCTCAAAGAGGGATTTACAAAATATTATCGACTGCTACAGACGCAGTGCTGCTAAAAAAAAATCTCTGTGTCTCTCTCTGAACAATACGTTGTTGTGTATTTTCAATTCCGCACTGTTGTGCTTACAAAATGACTCTATTCTATATAAAAATAAAACATTGTATTTAAATAGACTCTCGGGCCTTTCTTTTATAAGTGACGCGCACATTATAAAATATAAAAACATAACATATAAAAATATCGGGTCCGCACTGTTAAAACATAACACACGACCGAATGAAATTCCAATTTCACGATGTGCGATGGTGCGATGTTGCGATTGCGATGAGATCGCATCGCAAATATCTGTGATCAACACATATGGCAGAACAACAACAAAATGTGATTTGCGATATTGCGATCTGCGCGATGGCATGATCGCACGATCGCATCGCGGTTTCAACCGGTGCAACATATATATTCAACATGCGTTTGTGCGATGATGCGATTTGCGATCGAATTGCAAATATGATATACAATGCCGCGTGGTCTATGGTACCCACGGGCCCTCTGCTTTATGGGAGGGCGATTGTTTATATATATAACATATATATTTGTTCGTTCCGTACGCGGAACTCACCATATCAACACGACACTTTGCAAGATATTCTTGCGTTTTTCTTCCTCTGCCATTACTCCGCCGATTTAAATTGGTGAGGCTTTAAAGCCTATCCCAATCTGTAATCAAAGCTCTGTCTGGTGGCGTGACTTTGATTCTTGGCCATTAATTCTGCTGTTAATGAAAAACGGCTACCACCTTATAAAATATCAAGGGGATCAAATCCCGTCTGTTTTGTACTGCACTTTTGAAGCTTTCCAATCCTTTTGCAATTTGTTCCAGATTGCAGGCAACCGCCTTTGCCTTGGCTTCAATGTGTTGCAATCTTTCACTTCTGCAATTACTGCTGATTGACTTCAGCAGTTGGAATTAATTTCCAACAATTAAGTATTTGTATTTCAATTTTGAAAATATAATAATAGAAAACACTTCCTCCATATTTTTTAGACAATTATCCTGAGCCGAAATCCATTGTATTCCACTGGTTTACATTTTGACCATTCGCAACATTAACTATAGATCAGTTAGTTCGCCATTGGCTCCGTGTGCTGCACAAAGTAACAAACGTTGCATGTTCTCAGTCAGAATTGATTTCATTATTGCAACATTTAATTAAAACTATCATTCACTTGTTGAATTATTATATATGCGAAATCAGCAACGGAAATCCAACCCCTCTGCAAACCCTTCTATTTTAATGTGTGGCTCAGCAAAATATTAACTGCAAACCCTACCGGAAAGATAGAAAAATAAGTTTTGTGATGGTGTTTTTGCTCGATTAACGGCAGTTTAGAGAATTGATATACGAAATCAGCATCCAAAATTGAAGTAGTTATTTTTTGGTATACGGACAACCGTGATCAAGACTCGTTGGAAGTCGACGTCGTCGATGTCTCGTGTTATAAGAAAAAACACAATAGTTTGAGCAATAATAGCCTCATAATAGGGTGTGTGACATGGAGCGTATATGGATAATGGAATATCACGGCATGTTAATGTTAGTGTTCATGTCATATACAACGTTGACCATATATCATGCAATACAACCCTCGCTCTATATATATATATATATGATAATCCATATTTATTATTACATAATTTGATAGATATATATATTATTTGATAAGTTGTAATATTAGTAATTTAATAAGTAAGTACGAGCTAACGCTCATTAAGTTCTCCTCTCAAAGTGGTTGAGTTAATGAGTTCTGCTTTGTTATTTCTTTTTTCTTTCCAATTTAAAGGTTTGGAACTTACTTTGGAACTTAAAAGTAAGTTGAAATTAAAGTCACTATAAACTCTCGTCAATTTTTTTATTTTTTAATTTATAGAATATTAAATTTTCAAATTTCAAATTATTATTTTTATTCATTTATGAGTTGACTATATTGATTATATAGTAAGGGGTATGATGCCATTGTCCCACCAAGCCAAGCGATGGTAGATATGCCATCATGTCCCCATAACCATATTTAATGACTCCTTACGCGAGGTTGCCTCATGCAAGTTAATTGTGGCTACATGAACCAATAGATTATGCCACCACAATTGAATTATGGTTGCCCCTCCAAGTCAACCAAGGCTTGGATTGTGTGAAGTAAACGCAGTTCCTCATGTCATTCACTACACTCATCCCAACGTTACTAGTCACACTCAGATTGTCTATATTTAGCTCTTTCTATCTACAAACTCCTCTCAGAACTTGAGCAACTAATTTTGTGGGAACTCGTTGGCCCACTTATGTGAGCGTTGGTAAAGCCAAGTTCATGTGTTCTCAAAACAAAGTTGTCATTCCATAATTGGTAGGTTCACTGTCGTGAGCTGGCGACTGAAGGGCGCTTTGCATTCGGTTTCTTAGCATGTTGTTATAACATTGCTATTTCCTTCTCCAAGTTGAATTGTAGTGCAGGCAATGACTTCTAAAGTGGATTTTTAGTGTAGGATTACCATTCATTATTTTGGGTGTTGGACTTCCTTGGTGGGAATTTTTGTCATCTCTAGTATTCATTCCTTTTATGGCTTGATGTTAATTTCATTGAATTTTTTCTAGTCACCCTTTTGGCTAGATGCTCTTCCTACAACTCTTGTCCAGCTCATATGGAAATCAATGTACTCTGAGGCCTCTCTCTTCTAGACTCGTGTGTCCTTTGCTTCATCCATTCTGTCGGCCTTAAAATTTTCTTTCTTCTTCTATCTCTCCCTCTCAGTGGTTTTTTGTATGCTTCTATGTTCTTGAATCCATGTATTTATCTAACTTCCTGTCATAAGACCCTTTTCCCTCCCCACTTAGCTTCTCTCACTCGGTCACTCGCTTATTCTCCTCTCCCCTTGACAACTTGGTCTTGTATCCTTGTTGTGACCTTCCCCATGCCCTGTTAGTGTGCACATTTACACTGAGAGGCAACTTATAGTTAGGAGTGGGCTTCTCGTGGAAACTCTTGCACCCACCATTTCCTGGAAGATATAACTTCTAGGTTTTGAGACCTTACTCTGGGACCCACTCAGGAGGATATAGGTTGAATGGAACATGAGGCAGCCTTTATGTGATAAAAAATTTAAGGTACCCAAGTTATTTTAAATCTAGTTAACCAGGTGCCAGCTATAGGACACACATGAGGCCGCTTCAACTATCACATGTATGGTATCGACTTATACTAGCATCTAATGTTTTTTTTTGTCCATATTTTTATGGATCAATACAAGCATAAAGCTAACATAATTCACTATCTAGATCATATTCACTATAATTTGAGGGACCCAGACCAACATTTTCATCGTACTATCAATTGCACTAGATGTTGCAAAGGAAACACTGTAGGGTGATAACGTATATTACTAATTAATGCTTGTTTTACAAATGTTGAAACACATTAAATTATCAACAAAAATGAGGACCGTGCTACAATTAAATCTTACTACTACTTCCTTAATCCTTGCAAATCATGAGACTTATGTTCAAGTTAAAGACCTTGCCTGATTATGCCAACATGAATGCCCCATAAATAAAGAAATAGATCATTATTTTCTACCTTCGAAATCAGAGGTTTTTTTCGTACAATTCCTCCATATTTGTTCTTAAAATGAGTGCTTGTGCTCTATATTTCCCTTTTGTGAGTTGGCAAGGATAAGAAATAAAAAACTAATTTTATCAATTACTTAATTAATAATACATTTTAGCATATTTCATAATTAAAATTCCATGGAAACATGTTTTTTATGGCATTGCAATTAAAATATACATGATGTGAGGGCTTCCTTAAATATTCAATACAAGAAAATTGCTAATTGTTTCAACCATTAATTTTTTACTCATTTATTGTCCATGCATGAGTTTTTTCACCTGTCTAATCATTTTTTTGTACTCCATACAATACTGCTGAGCATTATGTTTGTTACATGTACTACATTTCCCCCCTTGTATGCAGATGCATCATTCAAAACCTTAAGAGTTCTTCCAAATCTTGTGTGATCTTTAAATATAACTAATGAATTATTGTCATTTAGCCACAATATCTCACACTCACCTCCAACCTGAATATCAGTGAATTCACATTTTCATCACATGGTAAATCAAACAGTCAAATGGCAAGCCTCTACTCCATATCTACAGATGATTTGAATGGTAGAGGATGGACCTGCCCTATTGCACGAAATGAACCCTTGGAATTTATGATACAATGTAGAGGGGATTTTGAGTTTTGTGTAACTTATAAATTGAAAACAAATATTAGATCCTTTCGTGAAAAATATATAGAGAGGTTACATATTTCTGGAAGACACTTCAATTCAACCCTTTTATACTTGGGCATTGCATAAAAAACATGCAACTGACTGCCTTTTTTTTAAGACAAAACCGAGAATCTAAACATTTCCTCCACATCTGAGATCCATCTTCACTCTCTCGTTATCAAATCTAAAATTTGCAATTCACCCCTGACAGATCAACCTTTGTTGCGCAAAGGCCAAAGGCATATTTCTTTAACTTGACAAATTCATCATTACATACAAGTTTTCTTTGACCAATAGGCACTATGCTTGAATGTGTCTGCAATGGTTAAAGAGGAGCATGCAATTTATGTCAGTTTTTAGAAATTCAAGTCTATAAACCAAGTTCTGTAACCAGAATGAAATTTAACATAGAAAAATTATCATAAAATACGTCGTTGTACTACATAAAGCCCCCATCGGAGAGGATGAATGATCATGAAGAGATTTTACAAGGTACTCGAAGACGTAGTAGGTCTTGGTAAAAAACTATCTCCAAATACTTTTTCAGAGTTTTATAAAAGTAAAATTACTGCAAAATACTAGTCTAACATCTCTAATATTAATAGGATCTCTATCAATCACTTATCATATTGCTTGATAAAGCTATCCTTGATTTCATAAGTATGTAAGCTAGGATAGTGGATATCACTAGATAATGTAATGATAAAAAATATTTTCTTGATAACAAGAAGTTATAAAATTTGGTTAAACTATAGTGCATAATAGCGAATCAATACCAAATCACAACAAGAATAATGAACAAATTACTTGTCGCGACAAGCTACAAGAAAGCTTCTTGTCTACCTTAGAAAGCTTTCATATAAAACAATTAGGAAAGTACAATGCTCATACACCAGAACACAAAGATGGAAAATAAAATTCCATGAGATATATATATTAAATTTTAAGATAATTATTTTATTCTTGAGTTCCATGGAGTCACAATCTATTAATTGTTTTGGTTATAATTATTTTGTATAAAGGAAGTTTACAAGCATAAAAAAATTGAGCTAACTTTCAATTTCATACATTAATCTGTGTCAACCCCAAGTTCACCATTGTAATGACAAGGGGTTAGCTCAATATATGTTAGCTACTATGGTACATAAAGGAGATAGGGATATGTACATCACAATATGTAAACTGAAAACCCTTCTATTTTAATATATGTGGCTCAACAAAATATTAACTGTAAACCCTATATGATAGGGTAACAAAGAAAAACAAAAAAAGAATGGTTTTGATGGCTTTTTTCTCGATTAAAGGCAGTTTGGTGAATTAATAAAAAAGGCAGACAACAAGTCTTGAATGGGTGTTTTTAAAGAACTATGTTAACTCTCACAAATGGAATACCCCTCGCTTCATTATAAAAGACCCTTTATAAAATGCACAAATCATAGTTAGACGATGAAATCCTACTCAAATTTCAACAGATATTTTCATATATTTTATATAAAAGGTCATTCAAACAAATCAAATGCAAGGGAACCCAATAATTAATTAGCATGTAGGTAGAAAGTTGACAAGTAACAGTAGTATCATGCAACTTCTTGTCATTAAACAAATGGATTCACAATAAAATATAGAGTTGTTAACCTCATAATAGCTACACCATCTACAACCTTTATATACATGACTGAGTTTCTCCCAGTGTTATGCATCAGTGGCATGGGTTCACACTTCAATACAGAGTGGAAATGCCATGGCAAGGGTGAAATTTTTTTAACAAATGCAATGTAGACTCAATTTTCCTTTGTACAACAGTTCTTCAGGTACGTGTGTACCTCATTACAACTTTCTAGATGCAATGTAGAAGGTAATCATACCAATTTTCCACAAACCAGGCCTGCACAATAAAACCAAATAACATTAAGTTACTAGAACACAATTTTTTATGCATGAAAAAAGAAAAAAAAAGAGAAAAAAAATTGTACATGTCCATTTTTTCACCTTCCCTTCTCCAAGAAATTAATTTTCAATTTTTTGCTTCACATTGTTCAATCAATTTTTTTGGAAAATTTATGGGCTTGTACCATGCTGCAGGGGGGCAACAAATTAAAAGAAACAAAGAAAAAAAGTGAATATACATGGAGCCTATTTTTTGCAACAGTCTAAAAGTTATAAATTTTAACCTTGAACACTTTGAGGACCACAATTAGCCAGCCAAGACCTATGATATAGCCTCTCTTTCAAATCCCAACAATGTTAGTCAAAATATTCTCAATCTAATAGGAAATGGAGACACTCAAACTCTCGGCTCCTTAAAGAGCATCAATTTTCTAAATCGTCTATCAACCTTTGAGTCTACTTCCAATCTCTAGGAAAAGGATATATACATGGGTTTCTAGCTAGCCCTATAGGCTTACATTTCCATTACCTAATTATCATTTCCTACTTAGAAACCCTTGTAAAATGCAATAATTCAGACATTTAAAAATAAAATATAAATGAAGTACCTAAAGTCATAATCAAGATATAGGTGGTTCATAGTAAGAATGAGATGGATCAATGTCCTCTAAATTAGGCAAAAAAATTGGTTATGTCAGTTGTTAGAAATTTGACCTTATAAACTAAGTTTAGTAACCAAAATGAAATTTAACTTAGATAATTATCATAAAATACCTTTTTGTACTACATAAAGGCCCCGTTGGAGAGGATCAACGCTCGTGAGAGATTGGGCAATGTACTCCAGGACCCAGTAGACCAGAGTTTACATTTCTTAGTAAAACATTGTGGCCAAAGACTAGTGTTATAAAAGCAAAATTACTCGAAAAGAGTAGCCTAACATCCCCAATATTAATAATATCTTAGTCTATAATCAATCATATTTCTTGCTAAAGATACCCTTTCTTTGATAAGTCTGTAACCTAGGATAATATAACACTAGATATCATAATGAAAACAAATAGGTTCATCATAACATAATCTTATAAAATCCAGTCAAACTATATTGCGTAATAACAAATTGATACCAAATCATAAGAATAATAACAAACAACTTACTTGTTGCTCCAAGCTACAAGAGAGATTTGTGCCTATCCCAATAATTTTTCCTATGAAACAATTAGAAAAGTACAATTATCATACACAAATAATATGGAAAATAAAACTCTATGAGATATATATCAAATTTTCAAAGAAGGATTTTATGCTTGAAATGTTCCAAGGAGTCACAATCTATTAGTTGTTTTGGCTATGATTATTATGTATATAAATCATTTACATGCATTAAAGAAATAAACTAACTTGAAATTTCATCCATTAATCTATGTGTCAATCACAACTTCTCCAAATACACAAATCCTAATTAGACGATCAAACCCCCCTAAAATTTCAAAAGAATTTTTCATGTATTTTCTATAAAAGGTCATTAAAAACAAAAATGCCAAGGCACCTGACCATCATTTAGCATGTAGGTACAAATTTGACAAGTAAGATTAGTATCATTCTTCTTCTTGCCATTAAACGAATGGATTCACAAAATAGAATAAAGTTTCTAGCATCATAATTACTACACCTTCTACAACCTTTATATACATAACTGATTTGTTCCAAGTGTTGTGCATAGATGGACAGGGTTCAGACTTGAATACAGATTGGACATGGGATGGCAAGGGTGATATTTTTTTAATAGGTGCAATGTAGATCAATTTTCCTTTTTACAAGAGGTCTTCAAGTACAAGTGTTTGTCATTTACAACTTTCTAGGTGCAATGTGGATGGTTAGCAGCCCCATTTTTTTCAAACCACATCTAAAATTCAGGAAATAAAAATAAATACCATTAAGTTAATAGAACAAAATTTTTTATACATGAAAGTAAAATAAAAATAAAAATAAAAATCTACATGTGTGTTTTTAATTTCCTATTTAGGAAACATTATGAGCTTGTACCATGCTACACGAGGGAAACAAATTAAAAGGAACAAAGAAATAAAATGAATATACATGGAGCTTATATTTTGAAACACTCTAAAAGTTAGAAATTTGAACCTTGAATGGTTTCAGGACCACAATTGAACTAAATTGCAAGTTCTCCATAGTTATAACAAGGGGTTAGCTCAACCATTTATTGTTGTTGTCGTCAATGACAGCTAAAACAGTTTTCAATGTCACTTACAATTAGCCAGTTCACTACCAAGAAATGAACTCCCCTAGCCCTCTACCAAGGGCACACCAGATACTCAAGGTTCATTAGGGATGTCATCCACCAATGTGATATGGGGTTTCCTTGGAGCCAAATGATTTTATTAAACATACCGCAAAATGAAAACAAAAATAGAGTTGTGACTGAATTTTTGTAAATCTGTGGTACCTCTTAAATGATTATAATGGATTATAATTGATCATATTCTATAGAATG
Source organism: Pinus albicaulis (assembly GCA_034641835.2). NCBI lineage: Eukaryota > Viridiplantae > Streptophyta > Pinopsida > Pinales > Pinaceae > Pinus > Pinus albicaulis. The sequence continues at coordinate 465,522,404 of CM076579.1, read as the reverse complement.
CTTCATTTGGGGCAAAAGGAAATGCAAGGTGGCCTTGATAGATGTACCTTGTTTCTTTCTATAAGGATATGTTAATTTTGATTCAAGTTTACATGTTTTTAAATTTTGCCATAGAAATACAAATAGAAACGTAAAATTTACGTAAGTAGTATTATCAATCATTCTTTTGGGTGTTGGACTTCCTTGGTTGGAATTTTTGTCATCTCTAGTTTGAATTCCTTCTATGGCTTGATGTCATTTCACTGACTTTCATGTAGTCACCCTTTTGGCTAGATGCTCTTCATATAGCTCTCGTCTAGCTCATATGGAGCTTAGTGTACTCTGAGGCCTCTCTCTTGTAGACTGACGCGTCCTTTGGTTCATCCCTTCGATCGACCCTAAAATTTCCTTACTTATTCTAGTTCTCCCTCTCAATGGTTTTTCGCATGCTTCTACTTTTTCGAATCCTCGTCTTTATATTACTTCCTACCACTAGATCCTTTTCCCTACCCAGTTAGCTTCTCTCAGTTGGTCACTCACTTATTCCCCTCTCTCACTGACATCTTAGTCTTGTCTCGTTTTTGTGACCTTCCCCATCCCTCGTTAGTGTTCACATGTACACTGAGAGGTAACTTACTATTAGGAGTGGGCTTCTCGAGGTCACTCTTGCACCCACCATTTCCTGGAAGATATAAATTTTAGGTTTATAGGCCTTACTCTAGGCCCCACATAGGAGGAGATAGGTATGGAACATGAGGGAGCTTTTATGCGATAAAAAATTTAAGATACCATGGTTATTTCTGAGCTAGCTTACTTGGTGAAAGATATAGGAGACACATGAAGTTGCTTCAACTAGTACATGTATACTATCGACTTGTACTAGCATCTAATGTTTCTTTTTGGCCATATTTTGAGGGAACGGTATGAGCATAAAGCTAACATACTTAAATCGCTAGAGAATATTCACTCTCATTTGAGGGAAATGGACCAACATTTGGATCGTACTAGCAATTGCACTAGATCTTACAATCAAAATGGTGTAAGGTGATAGCATGTAACACTAATTAATGCTTGTTTTACATCTGTTGAAAGAAAAATAAATTATAAAAAAAATCAAGGACCATGATACAATGAAATCTTACCGCTACTTCCTTAAGCCCTACAAATAATGAGACCTATGCTCAATTTAAATACCTTCTCTAATTATTCCAACATGAATGCCTCATAAATAAAGAAAAAGATCATTATTTTCCACCTTCGAAACATCAAGTTGTTCTAGTACAATTCCTTCATATTTCTTCTTGAAGTAGGTGTTTGTGCCCTATATTTCCCTTTTACGAGTTGGATGGGATAAAAAATAAAAAAAATAATTTTATCAGTTAATTAATAAAAAAAATTGGCATATTTCATAATAAAAATTTCCATAGAAACATCCTTTTATGGCTTTACAATTAAAATATGCATTATGTGAGGGCTTCCTTACATGTTCAATACAATAAAATTACTAATTGTTTCAACCATCACTTAAATTTTACTAATTTCTTTTCCATGCATGAGTTTGTTCACCTGTGTGATAATTTTTTTGTACTCCGTACAATACGGTTGGGAATTATGTTTGTTGCAGGTGCTTCATTGGCCCCCTCATATGTAGATGCATGATTCACAACCTTAAGAGTTGTTCTAGCTCTAGTCTGATATTTAAATATAACTAATGCTTAATTTTCATTTAGCCACAATAGCTCACAATCACCTCCACACCTGAATATTAGTTAATTCACATTTTCATTGCATGGTAAATCAAATAGGAAAATGACAAGCCTCGATTCAATATCTATATATGATTTGAAATGTAGAGGACAAATATGCCCTATTGCAGGAATTTAACCCTCGGAATTTATGCTACAACGTAGAGGGGCTTTTGAGTTATGTGCAACTTGTAAATTCAAAACACATATTGGGTCCCTTCTTGCAAAATATACAGAGATGTTACATATTTCTGCAAGAAGCTTCAATCACTACAAGGAAAAGACCCTATAGCGATTGTTTTTGAGGAAACCCTTACAAAAATACCCCAGACATTAGTTTGTAGTGGAGGTTACTAGAGGAGGTTGGCAAGTGGAGGTTTTTTCGAATGTTTTTCTTCTAGTGCGTTCATCATCCTAAACCGCACTAGTGCGTTCAATTAGAGAAAGCACCAGTGCATACAAAACATTGGCACACCGGGACACCGTGTGCATAATAAAAACCCGCCCGGTGCATCTTATTATTATATCACACCAGTGATTTACAAATATTCTGCACTAGTGCGTCCTAAAACCCTGCACCAAAACTAAAATAGCCAGATGCAGTTTTAAGAAACTGCATCGGTGCACCTATACAACCCATGCACAAGAACAGGGTTCAATAAAAAATATATATTTATGGCCAAAAATCCGCATTTTTCACTTTTCAGTGCTCCAGAGCTCTCAAGCACTCATGCGAATTTACCTTGTGTGAGGTGCCATACCATCTATGCTCCCATTACACACACTACCACTTTCGATTGCCCACCATCTCCATTTTGAATTTTTCAAAATGGTGGGAAAATTTAGTTTCAAAAATTCTACAGCCAATATGCCTCCTCGACGGCGAAATGTACATGTATTTTCCTTTTTTTTCCATAATTAAACCTTTTAGCGGCTTAGTTTTGTAAAATAGCTTAAAATTCAACTTATTTAAAAAAAAAAAATCCCGCGCAGTGTGCTCGAGCCATTCGGCTCACACTGGTTCGCAGTGTTGTCTGTAAATTTACACGTCGTACCATGACCGGTGCTAACAGTATCCACACTAGTTCTGGGGTAGTACCAAAACTGTGCATCGTGATTTTTTAAAATTAAAACAAGTGTGATGCGATCGGTTACCCAACCGCACTGTTGACCATGTCAACTTTAGGGAATGCAGTGTGTTGATGGAAATATCCACCTTGGGGCAGGTAATTTTGTTAGTACATTGCATTCTAGCAATTTGACATTGTCAACAGTGCGGCCAGGTAAACGACTGCACCGTTGACTATGTAGTGATGTCAGGAGGGCAACGCGCTTCCTAAACTATGCTGGGAAAAATACTAAGGGGGGGGTGAATCAGTATTTACTGCACACTCAAAACTTTTTACTTTTTCATGCACTAAAACCCATACGCTACTTTCCTTTAGTAAACTAGCGTATACACGCGGATATCCTTCATAAAACTCGCGTATACACAGAGATCTAATTATGCCATTAGTTCTTCATTTATGTCATTCCATCATTCATTCATTAGATGTTCTATGAACAGTAAGCATGTGCAGTAAGAACAGAATAAACCATCACACAAAGCATCACACATGAACACCAGGATTTTTAGGTGGAAACCCAAGTCGGAAGAAAACCACCGCTGCAGTTGCTCAGCCTTCAATATTTTATTATAGAGAAAACATCTTACAACATATGCCGGTGTAGAATCCACCAAAGACGCGTGCACCCACTCGCGTCATTAATGCCCTCCCCGGAAGGGAGCTCCAACCCCCGACTCGTTTACCAGCCTCTCCTGGAAGGGAGCTCCAACCCCCTGACTCGTTTACCAGCCTCTCCTGGAAGGGAGCTACGACCCCCTGATCTCTTTTACCAGCCTCACCTGGAAGGGAGCTACGACCCCCTGACTGAAGGCTACAACCCTCAGCACCTCTATGGACCACGTTTCATCAATTTTCACACTGGATCGAACAACTTCAATAGAACACAACTTGCAGGCCACGTTTCATCATATTTTCAGACTGGACCCTCTCCATACATTTAAGCACAGTCAAACATCAACAACAGATAGCTAAAACACAACAGATCAGATCAGAGATTTCATACCCCATACTTCAGCAAACCCTAGTTTGCATACGCGCTTTTCTTTCACTGATGTCGCGTATATACGTGCTTCCGTCCACATCAACCATCGTATACATCTGCACATAAAATTCACTGCGCATACGCGCTTTTTCTTCAGAGAAGCCGCGTATATACGCGCTTCCTCTGCTGCTAACTAGCGTATGGATCTTCAACCATTACAGAGCTGCATACTTCTTCAGATCAGATATTCAGTTCAGATTCAACCCTTTACTTCAGACAGAGGTTCGGCTCATCACAGATCTAATCACTCCATAAACAGATCTAGTAGATACAAATACATTTCAGATCTAGATATACCGCTTCATCATTTCTTCATAGGTGCATCATAGATTCAGATCTATCATCAAAACTTTACCCTTTCCATACAGATATACTTCACAGAGAGAAGTATTCATTCAAGCTCAGACATCTTGCTCTCACACTCATAATTTGCACAATGAATTTCTTCTCCTTATATAGGTTTACCCTTTTCAATACCATGAGCCCAAAACCACATTACATCCAATGGTATTCCTGGACGGGGTCAATTAGGCGGAACAATACTCAATACAATGGGTCAATACCATGGTGATTACCCCTAGTTTTTCACTTTTAGAGCGCTTTTGCCCATACGCGACTTGGAACGTTCTTTTCCGCGTGCATACGCGACTTCCCCTAGACATATCCGCGTATACCTAGAGACATACTCTTTTCATCAAGATTGAGCACATGCTGACTTCTTTTCTTCACTGCCTTCTGTACACATTGTAGATACATCATATTTAGCTCATCAAGAACATATTCTAGCAAGCACAACTTCATCAAGTGGATTGTCATCATCTTCATCAAGTGGGTTGCCTTTCAAGGACAACTCTTAGCATCATATCACATCAGATTTACATCATTTACTAAGTCCATCAAGTCAAGCATAACTTCATCAGGTGGATTGCCATCAAGGACAACACATGTCAACAGTCGCATGTCTTCATCTTCATTCAGTGGGTTGCCATCAAGGACAACACTCTGCATCATATTGCAAACAATCTCCCCCTTTGGACTTGATGGCAACCACGATGGTGTTTGATCACCACAACAGATAGGTACATTAAGAATACAATGACACCATGTCACTCTCCCCATTCTTTGACACCATTCTTTCTCTTCATTCAAACACCATGTCACTCTCCCCTTTGACATCAAGGGCAAAGGGCGGATCAAAACCAACACACTCTCCCTCTTTTCTCCTCATGTAGAAGGAGCGTTCTGCAGATCTGATGTATACTTAAGTGACCAAGCTCCCCCTGAGTTCATGCTGAATCTTCAAACATATTTTTCAATGAAGTACATGACTCTATGAACTTCCTATCACCAAAAGACTCATACTTACATCAAATATCCAACCAAGTGGATTTACATATAAGACTCAAGTACCCAACCAAGTGGGTTTACACAATTCAACTCAGCTACCCAACCAAGTGGGTTTACAAAATTTGACTCAGTTACCCAACCAAGTGGGTTTACAAATTTGACAAGTCCTTACATGACTGAATATTACAATTTTACATCATGGGTCCTAAAAGGACCTTTTCATCAAATTACAAATATGACCATTTTAGGACCAACACCTAGAAAATCCTCAAGAAAGAGAACATATTTCAAAACCATCATAAAGCCAACAAAGCATTATACTCAGTAACGCTAATGCTCCCCCTGAATCTGTGCATCCAAGCATCCTTTTCATATGACTAAGGCTCCCCCTTAGTTTGTGCATCCTGAACACTTTCACCAACAAATCATCAAGGCATCTTCATCAAAACATTAGAGACAGAATTATGAGAATTGGAACACCACCAGAGATACCAAAAAGTATTAGAGATACCAAACAACACTGAAGCTGTGCTGAAGAGAGCTGACTACAACCAAAAATTGTCAGCAATCAGACATACGCGGTTTTCTGTGCAGGAACTCGCGTATATACGCGACTGTGTTTCAGGAAACCTGCGTATCCCAAGCCATCTTCTAAATTTCAACGAGATCTGATTCTCTGTGAGGAAAAGACAGTGTTCAACTTCTTTCTGAGATATTTGACTGCTTCCCTGGACTACAGATAGAACAGAGTAGTTGTGTCTTCAAGCGTCATCCAATGGTGGTAGCATAAGCGCATTAGTAGCCAAGTCTTCATATTCCCTGCAGCATCAATACATTCTTTCCAAGAGAGATTATCATACCAGAACAACATCTTCAAATATGTGTCAAGCAATCATCCATGTGGTCCAATATCACCACGATCTTCAAGATTTAACATGAAGTAACATATGTAGGCAAAAGATCTCAACCATAGTAACCAACTCTGCATGCTCTATTCTTATTTCTGAATCAAATGACATCCAACTCATCCATGTGTGAGCACAAAAGATACTTATCAGCAACCAGAGCTCAAAATCTCATCATAATAAACCATGTACCATGTCATCATCATTTGAGCATGAGTATCACAAAGACCAAAGAATAAGCAATCATATTGCCAACAATGCAATCATTAGTATTCAACCTGCTGCTCCCCCTAAACCAGTGTTCTTCCTTAACTTGTGAAATCTGAAACACCTTCAACAGTAAGTTATTAGCAACAATCTCTGCATGATCTGTCCTCATTTCTGAATTATAAGAATTTCATCTCAACAACGAATGCTCTTCATCATAAAGCAACCAGGCTTCATCCATAATCTTCAACACAAGAACCCATGTATCATTTCATTATCATGAGTATAACCAGAATAATGCTAACAGTGCAATCATCAGCAGTCAGATTGATGCTCCCCCTGAACCTCTGCTCCAGATCTTCATCTATCAGATAAATTTTCTCATCATCAATGCATACGCGACAGTGTCTGATGAAACTCGCGTGTATACGCGACTTTTGTTCAACTAACCCGCGTATGGAAAGTGAAGCATAGAAAATTTCCACAATCCTTCTTCTCACCCTGAACTTGTACTTCCTGTACCTGTCTTCTTCATATCAGATGCTTTTTCAGAAATACATATAACCAGAATAATCAAATCAACCATGAGAGACATCATACATTGCTCCCTCCTGTCACGATACATTACTAAATCACATAATGTATCCCACATCATTCCTGCAGTCAATCAGAGAAGTAAGCTTCAGAAGCGGATGACTGCAGTAGGGTCAGAATTCCCTACGTTTCTGATCGGTCCTCCATCTTTTTCCAGATTTCTTTGAACTTTCTATTTGTGTGCTGGAAGTTATCCAATTTCTCATGTCTGTTCAACCTGCATTCCTTTTCTACATGTCCATACTTGTTACAAGAATAACATCTCATGTGTCCAGAGAAATAAGCATAAGAATCATAATGAGTATTTCTAATCTTTCTCCTTTTGCAATCAACTGCTTTATGTCCATACATGTTACATGAGAAACAATATCCCCCGAAGAAACTAGAGTACCTTTCTGAGTAGAACCTGTTTGTTTGTGGCTGAAATGATCTGCTCCTGCAATTTGCTGCAACATGCCCATAATTATGACATTTAAAACATTCAACGTTTTTGAATGAATTCATTTGAGAATTCATGATTGTTGGTTGATCTTTTATTTCTTTCAACACTTCAGGTTTTGCATTGACATCCTCTGAATTTTTAGCACTTCCTTGTGAGCTAGATTCACCTTTAACAGTTTCATGGAAACCAAGACCAAGTTTGATAGCAGGAGACCTTTGATTACTTAGAATATTGTCCAAAGTGTTAGTACTATCTTGAAACCTCAAAATTTTAACCTTTTCTTCTAATTTACCTTTGATAATGTTTACCTCAACCTCCAAGGCTTGACATTGCTTTTTCATGCTTTCTTCTTTCCTTCTTCCATCTTCTACTTGATCCTTCAGATTTAGGATCTCTTCTTGAACAACCAATTTTCGTTTTCTTCACATGTTTGTTCTAGCTCTTCATTCTTCTTATTTGATTTTTCCAGATCTTCTTTGAGAGATATGATTTCTGCTTCAAGGCCTTCCTTTTCAAATGATTGTAGAGGTTCCTCATTTTTCTTACTTGATGCTTGTAGATCTGCCTGCAGAGAGATGATTTCAGCTTCAAGTCCTTCATTCTTCTTGCTTGATTTTTCAAGTTCTGCTTCTAGTTCTTTAATTCGATTGGATGCATAAGTATGAAACCTTTGATACTTGTCCACCTGTCCATTCAAAATTTCTATTTGATCTTTCATTTGAGAGGTCATCTCTTTGTAAATAGAATCTTTTGTATCAATTTCCTTTTGTTGTTCTTCAACTTTGATCTTGATAGCTTCCACAACTTTACTATCTTCACTATTGTTTGCCCAAAGAAGAGTATTACAAGTGGCCTTCTTCTTTTCCTTCTTTGCCATGAGTACTTGTAGAGCTTCGTCAAAAACTTCTGGATCCATACTGTCACTTTCACTATCATAATATTTGCACATGCAGTTAAGTAAGAGACAAGAACAACGATTGATGCCTGGTTCATCTTCTTCAATTTTTTCTATACATGATTTGTGAGGTGTCTTCTTGTTTTGAGTAGCCTTCTTCTTTTGCTTCTTAGCCATGAGCACTTTCAGATCTTGGTCAGAATCTTCTTCATCTTCACTGGACACTTCATCATCATCTTCTTTTGCATAATAACTCTTTCTCTTTTCAAATTGTTTCCCTTTACCATTTTTTTCTCTATAAGGACATTTAGCAGCATAGTGACCAACTTTTCCACACTCAAAACATTTGAAGGGAAGCTTACCTTTGAATCTTCCAGTACCTAGTTGGAGTTTTCTCACAAAATTCGCTTCTTCTTCTTCGGATATATAGCTGGATTCTTCGACAACTTCCTTTTCTTTTCCTTTTGCAGACGCCTTAAAAGCAGCTTCTTTTTTTTGAGAAGGACCTCCTTGTCTCATTTCAAAAGCAGTCAGGATACCATGTAATTGAACAATAGTAAGAGTTTGCAGATCTTGCCTTTCTTCAATAGCCGAAACTTTAGAGTCAAATTTCGAAGTCAAGGATCTTAAGACCTTTTCCACCAGAGTAGTATTAGTTATGGTTTCACCCAAATTTCTCATTCGATTTACAATATCATCCAGACGAAGAAAGAAACTAGCAACACTTTCATCACTATGCATCTTCAAAGTTTCATATTCAATTCTAAGAGTTTGGAGTTTTGCACTTTTTACCTTTGTATCTCCTTCATAGCTCAGAATGATTTTGTCCCATATTTCTTTTTCTGAATGTAGCTGCATCACTTTAGCAAATTCTGATTCAGACATGCTTCCTAATAAGACATTCACTGCTTTGGCATTGATTTCATACTTCTTCCTTTCAGCTGCATCAGTAGGAATACTTGTCGGATATTGATAGCCTTCTTCCACGATTGGCCATACATCTGCACCAAGACTTTGCAGATATGCTTTTGTTCGTACCTTCGAGAATATCAGATTGCTTCCATTGAATAGAGGTGGCTTTATAGACATTACTCCTTCTTGACTTCCCATTGCGACGGATCTCCTTCAAGCGATCAAGCTTCTGCAGAAGAACCCGCTCTGATACCAGTTGTTGGGAAAAATACTGAGAGGGGGGGTGAATCAGTATTTATTGCACACTCAAATTTTTTTACTTTTTCATGCACTAAAACCCATACGCTACTTTCCTTTAGTAAACTAGCGTATACATGCGGATATCCTTCATAAAACTCGCGTATACACAGAGATCTAATTATGCCATTAGTTCTTCATTTATGTCATTCCATCATTCATTCATTAGATGTTCTATGAACAGTAAGCATGCGCAGTAAGAACAGAATAAACCATCACACAAAGCATCACACATGAACACCAGGATTTTTAGGTGGAAACCCAAGTTGGGAGAAAACCACCGCTGCAGTTGCTCAGCCTTCAATATTTTATTATAGAGAAAACATCTTACAACATATGTGCTGGTGTAGACTCCTACCAGCACGCAGGCACCCACCTGCGCTCGTTTACCAACCTCTCCTGGAAGGGAGCTCCAACCCCCTGACTCGTTTACCAGCCTCTCCTGGAAGGGAGCTACGACCCCCTGCTCTCGTTTACCATCCTCACCTGGAAGGGAGCTACGACCCCCTGATCTCGTTTACCAGCCTCACCTGGAAGGGAGCTACAACCCCCTGACTGAAGGCTACAACCCTCAGCACCTCTATGGACCACGTTTCATCAATTTTCACACTGGATCCAACAACTTCAATAGAACACAACTTGCAGGCCACGTTTCATCATATTTTCAGACTAGACCCTCTCCATACATTTAAGCACAGTCAAACATCAACAACAGATAGCTAAAACACAGCAGATCAGATCAGACATTTCATACCCCATACTTCAGCAAACCCTAGTTTGCATACGCACTTTTCTTTCACTGATGTCGCGTATATACGCGCTTCCGTCCACATCAACCAGCGTATACATCTGCACATAAACTTCACTGCGCATACGCGCTTTTTCTTCAGAGAAGCTGCGTATATATGCGCTTCCTCTGCGGCTAACTAGCGTATGGATCTTCAACCATTACAGAGCTGCATACTTCTTCAGATCAGATATTCAGTTCAGATTCAACCCTTTACTTCAGAAAGAGGTTCGCCTCATCACAGATCTAATCACCCCATAAACAGATCTAGTAGATACAAATACATTTCAGATCTAGATATCCTGCTTCATCATTTCTTCATAGGTGCATCATAGATTCAGATCTATCATCAAACCTTTACCCTTTCCATACAGATATACTTCACAGAGAGAAGTATTCATTCAAGCTAAGACATCTTGCTCTCACACTCATAATTTGCACAATGAATTTCTTCTCCTTATATAGGTTTACCCTTTTCAATACCATGAGCCCCTTTTTCAATACCATGAGCCCAAAACCACGTTACATCCAATGGTATTCCTGGACGGGGTCAATTAGGCGGAACATTACCCAATACAATGGGTCAATACCATGGTGATTACCCCTAGTTTTGCACTTTTAGAGCGCTTTTGCCCATACATGACTTGGAACGTTCTTTTCCGCGTGCATATGCGACTTCCCCTAGACAGATCCGCGTATACCTAGAGACATACTCTTTTCATCAAGATTGAGCACATGCTGACTTCTTTTCTTCACTGCCTTCTGTACACACTGTAGATACATCATATTTAGCTCATCAAGAACATATTCTAGCAAGCACAACTTCATCAAGTGGATTGTCATCATCTTCATCAAGTGGTTTGCCTTTCAAGGACAACTCTTAGCATCATATCACATCAGATTTACATCATTTACCAAGTTCATCAAGACAATAATAACTTCATCAGGTGGTTTGCCATTAAGGACAACACATGTCAACAGTTGCATGCCTTCATCTTCATTAAGTGGGTTGCCATCAAGGACAACACTCTACATCATATTTCCAACAAACTATACGCCCCAGGGCGTATAGTTTGGTCAGCGCACCGCCCTCCTGACAATGGTCCGTATTCAACGATGCAGTATGTTACACCACCACACCATTGACCTTGGAACAATGCTAGGAGGGTGGTGTGCTGAAAATTTGTAGGTGCACCGCCTCTGGTGAGTGACAAAAAAAAGACGCACCATTACCAGTGCATGCCTATTTTTTGTGGTGCACCGACTATTTTTTTTTTCAAAAAAAATTATACATGTATATTCCTAAATACATGTCTTATCTAATAAAAAAATTGTATTTAATATGTCAATCATTTAATGACGTGAAAGGAGAGAAGAAAGGGAACAACAACAACAACAGGCAGACTAGTATAACATGGTTCGCCTGTGGGAGGCATGACAGGGGGAGAGAGATGCATACCCTCACCCTATTATAGTAGCTACCGAGGGGCTCCTAGGGAAGGTAAGCCTCCTCAAGTTATATGAGGAGGCTACATCCATAAAGAGCCATGGTCCATGGTGTGTTTTTGTGACATCTTATCTGTAGGTGGAATGCCCACCTACAAGCTTTCTGGTTTGGTCCTAAATAGTGGTACGCGTTGACTGAGGAGAACATCTATTTAATTATTGGTCTATTGAGGAGAGGGGTGGATTTTCCCTTATTCCCAGAGGTCCCAGTTGGTTATGCAATAAGGAGTCAATTGGTGTAATCCCAGAGATACATTAGCGCAAATATATTGTCTCCTTCAGATTTTCAGGTCTCCGTAGGTCAGTTACGCATTTCTTCATTTGATAGAGAGGAGTTGAGGTGCCTCTGACTACTGATTTCGACCATTTCACAAAAAACCAACGACGGGAAAAACATTAGTTTCCCCCTTCTATTTTATGTTGATTCTTTAGTATAGGAGCCACAACTTGTTAGGTAGTCTGCCATTTTTTTGCAGTAGTTCTGCATAGCTTTAGATATATTTCATGCTCATGCACAAGGGAGGGTGAACTTCCCTTCTACTTCAAAGCTATTTTGTTTATTTTTTGAGAGGTTTCCAGAGACGAGGCCTACTTTTTTTCGACAGCCTCGCAGGCCAATGTTGCATATACGGATGAAGATGTGGGGACAGATGATGCCCAAGAGGGGAAAGTCTGATTTTTCCATGAAAATATCCCATGATGCAGTGGATTTGTTAGCCAGTGTTGATGAGAATCCCTTCATTATGGTCCCATGTTCGTATGTTGGTTTGGATTGGCGAGGTGTTGCAACATCCTCTTCATAGATCATGAGTCGCCGGATGATAGAGGTAATATTACTACTTTATTTAGATTTATTCTAACATGTTCTTTAACTTTTTTATATCAAAATGTTAAATGAAATTGTCTAATTTTTGTTATGTACTTATATATATTTTGCAGAAATTGGGTCATTTGATGGCGATGAGATGCCAGCTCCACCAAATGATCCAAGTGTGAATCCTGATGATGATCAGGATATGGCGGATGTCAAGGATCAGGCTGGTGCAGACAGACCTGGTCCTCATGGTGCACCGCTACTGCCTTTTGATAGGCATAGGCTTGATAGTAGATTGAGGATGGAGTTGGGTGACCAAATCTGTGCATTGTTTATGGAGGTGGGAGTCAAGCCCACTACTATGAGAGATATACAGGCCGATGCTAGGCTAGTACATATGTGGAGGGGCATGTCGCGTGACATGTTCACCCTAATGCGACATGTCATAAAATCTACGAGCTTAGTTACGCAGTTGAGGAGGACCCTTTGACATAAGCATGGTTGAGGCATAGTACGTTGACAATCCATGAGTAGTGACGCATCATCTGATGATCATGATCGGGGGAGTGATCATTGTTCACCTCGCGTCATGCTAGATAAGCAACCTCCACCATTGATCAGCAGTCATGATGATGAGCAGGCTGGGCCATTGGCCATGTTGAGTTAGTAGTCTACAACATCCAAAAATACTCATGATCATGAGAAGGTTGCACCATCGCCCATGTTGAGTCATCACGATGAGCATCCGATAGTTGATCCTGATCAGCATGAGGCACTAGTACCAAATCAACAGGCAGGTGATGATTGGCATGTATCTAAGATTTTCGAGGCTACACCATTGACTGAGAAGGCCTCGACTAGTACTAATAAGTAGGCCTTGACTAAAACAATTCATAAAATCACGGACATGTTATAATAGCCCTACTTACCCTCCTCTAGGAAAAAACTAGTTCAATGGTATTGATAGCCCCATTTATAGTCCTCTGGGAAGACACTTATTCATGGGTAAATGCGTGGTGGTGTGTCAACTATAAATTCATCTATTTCCTTGCAATTGTTGGTTTCCTTCCTTCCTAGTTGATATCTTTGGGCCTACCTAACTAATATATCTAGTCACACTACTCAACAAATATACTGAGGAAGGAGAAGGTTCATGAGTTACAATATCCTTATGGATATACTAGATGAGGCATGTGGAATTTGATATATTTCTGCACTGACATGTTTCGATACAAAAAATATGCTAATTTTATCACTTGTAAATTGGCCTTTTGACGGCATGTGGCACACACTGGTTAGAATATTTTAAGATAGATCTATAAATATAGACTTGATTCACTCGTACTATATATTTGCATAGGGAAGCCTCACCGTTACAAATGTGTAGTGCCATAGTCCATTGACCTCATCTAGGTAGTGTTTGACATCAACAAATATAAAACTTGGTACCTATTATATTGGGATATTTTAATATCAAATAATCTGCTAATGCTTAAAAAAATTTATTCTATATTTTCATAGTAAAAATTTAATTTAAATACGAACCATCAAATTTTTTCATCTTCATCTTCGATCACATAGAAAAAAATTCTAACAATTCTCTTTAAAATTACCAACACTCACTCATTTTGTTAGAAATTTTGTGACATTCTTCACTATGACTACTTTTACTAGTAACACCTTATTTCTTCCAACCATGTCTCTAACGAAATTGTACAACACATCAAATCTAATTTTTCTTTGAATTTTAAGATAGGTATTTTCCCAAGAATATTTCACTTTGAATATCAAAATCTATCCTTATTACTTATAGAGCAAACCAAATATCTGAACATAGCCATGACCATGAGAAATTTTCCTTTATTGCATAAATGGCTTCCATGTATTTAGCTTCAATAATTAATGGTGACACAACTAACTATAATTTACTCATCCAGTTAATAGCTCCCTCGAGAAGCTTGAAAACATATCTTCTAGTCAACCTTCTTCTATCTAGATCACCAGCCCAATCAACGTTGATAAAGACTTGGACAATTGCTTCACTGTTATCCTCAAGTCCTTCAAGGTAGAATATCACATAATTACTACTACGGCACAAATATATAAATATTTGTTTGAGAGAAAAAGAATACTCTTTTTAGAGAAAAATAATTCTCTTTTCTCGGTGTTTTCATGTATTTGATAAATAATCACACTGCATGAATAATAGGTCGAGTACACACAGTTGCAAGCATAAAAAAATGCCCAAAACTTGCATATGGAATATGGGTCATGTCATCTCTTTCTTCTTATGTCTTTGGAAACTATTCGACATTTAGTATTTCCCCAACAGGAACTGGTACCTTCAGCATTTTACAATCTTGCAGGCCAAAACACTTCATAATTATTTCAACATAGTTCCTGTGAGTTCTCATGAAGACCAGTAAAAAAAAGATCATATTGTAATTGAAATATGTGTTTTCTATATTGGTTACATGTAAGAACTAAGGGAGGGTGTTGTACTTAATTCTTCCATGTGTTTTAGGTTGTTGTGAGTTGTAATTGTGAGTCCCTTGGTGTCAATCTAGAAGTAGTCATTTTCCTATGTGTGAGTTGTATTATCTATCTAGATCCAATATTTTAGGATATATAAGAGTTATGTATTCCTATATATATGTAATCATTGTGATCAATAAAATATAGTTTCTGTGATTTATGTGTAATTTTCTTAGCTCTTTATTTTTTCTAACAATTCCACCCCCAATAGCATATGTGTAAAATATTTCAACAATTTCTAATAGGGAATCACAGAATAAAAATCAACATCACATTAGGAAAATACAAACATACCTCACTAATTTAATTAGGAGAAAACCAATATCCTCGAGAAAAAATGTCCTACTTGATTTCTTAATCAACGCATCCCCACACTTGCAAGCATGGTAGTAAAGGTTTGTTACAAGGCACGTTAGGAAACTTAACAATGCACTACCTCCAGATCTCCTAAAACAATCATAAGAGAAACTCAATTAAAATCAAAATAATATTTTTTCTTACATGTATCCACCTTCACAATATCCTATTAAGACATAACATCCATGAAATAATATAAAAAATGCAGATTACAGAAATACTTGGAACATGTAATTGAAAACTAAAAAATGAGCAAACAATATAAATTGTGTGAATATCAATTATCAAGAAAGCTAAAAAGGAAGAAAAGAAATAGATTGTATTATTTCAAATGATAAATAATATATTCTTGCAAATAACATAATAAATTGATGCACACAACACATTTCAATTACAGAGAAGAGGAACATAAAATTTAGTTGTAAATTGCAGCAACAATGCAACATATGTTTTTTAATTGAAACTTAACCTTTGTTTTTTTCTCATTCACCTTAGCCTCCAAGGACTCTTGGTGTGAAACAAGATTAATAATGAAGTATATTATTGTCTGATTAGTATTTAGAGGTGATAGGTTACATCTATTAAAAAAATTACTTTGCAAAGAGGTTTGAGACTGTATCTCAATATTTAGAATGGAATTGTGTGCAGGTACTATTAAGAGAGGAAAAAAATTACGTCATTGATTTTAACTTAAAGAGGAAATAAATCCACTTCACCATGGCTTTACTCTGAGAAATAATACACAAAGTAACAAAATTATGTGAAACTTACCTTGTGTTTATTTTCATGATTTAGGCCTTACATTTACCATGTCAAAGATGGGAAGAGACAACAATGTAAAAAATAACAGGTTCACCTTGACAACCATAGCAACAACCCATTTCGAGGTTTTGACAGTACATACATTTGAAGCAAAAGCACTACAACAAATACAATTCATATTACTGTTGTCTTTGTTATTGGTTGAATTTTAACCCTCATTCATTTTCCACATGCCTAATGGTAACAATGTTAGTTAAGAGCATTGGTAGATCTGATCACTCCACATTATCATCCGAGGAGATATTGGAACATGTATTATGCTTTCCTCCTTGAATCACAGGTAGATTTTGTCCGTAGGAATATGTTAAGATATTAATGTGATTTTCTGCTAGGTTCCATAAAATTTAGTTCCATTATCTGTTAGGTGTCATAATTAGTTCAAAATTAGTTCAGTTTAGTTGAGCTTCACTCCATTCATTTATTTTTGATGCTTTATATGTAATCTATTTAACTATTTTTAACATTAAGAAGAGTAGTCTTTGCTCCACATTTATTTTCATTATTTGTCATGTTATAAAAGCACCAGGTCGCATAAGTCTCCAGAGAAAGCAATGTGTCGTTAGATTTCATGGAAAAGAGGGCGAGGAGAAAGTGAGAAAGCAACTTCAATTTCAAAATTTCAAAGAAAAGGAAATGCATCATTTTCGCACGTGTCAAGAAACTCCCGTGTGTCACATTCACACCATAGAAAAATATAACGTGCGAAAAATTGTCAAAATGTTAAGAAATTTGGGGTTGGCGCACCCGGTGAGTTGAAAGAGTGTGAAAATTGTGCACAAAAACTATTGAGAAATGCACAACCAAAGAAAATTATTATCCCTATTCTTACTAAAAATAATGAACATAAATACATACCTTATGTTTATTATGTTCCACATCTAAAGCATAATCTTATTAGTGTAGGTTAATTGATGGAACATGGTTATGATGTAATATTACAAGGGAACACATGTTATATCTATGAAAAACCTCCCAGTATAATACTAATAGGAAAGGTTGAACACACCAAGAATAAGGTGTTTTCCTTGACTCTCAAAATCCAAAATATCTCATAGTATTTTTCCTACAATGTGTCAGAATAGATGTGCCTCAAATATGACATTCTAGATATGGGCATATCCCATTCAATATTATAAGTCTACTTCATAAAAATTATATGGTCATTGGTCTCCCTATTATGAATGAAAAATATTGTAATTGTGAAACCCGTATTGTAGCAAAGCATAAAAGAGATAACTTTCTAACATATTCACCTGGAACAAAAGAGTCTTCAGAGCTAGTTGATGCAAATATATATGGCCCAATGTAGACATAGTCTATTGGTGGTAGTATTTATTTTCTTACCTTCATTGATGATTATAACAAGAAAATATTGGTTTATTTTCTTAAAAAGAAATCAGATACATTCCTAGGATATAAAAAATTCAAAGAAGAAGTAGAAAAGTAGAGTGGAAATTCTTTAAAATTCCTCAGCTTAGACAAAGGAGGAGAATACGGTTCCAATGACTTCAAAGCTTTTTGTCAACAATAATGAATCATCATGCAGAACACAAAATATATACTCCATAACATAATGGACTATCAAAAAGGAAAAACGAGTCAATCATGAACATGGCTAGATGTATTCTTCATGAGAAGAAGTTTTCAAATTAATATTGGGATGAAAAAGTTTCGACAACAGTATATGTTCTCAACAGATCTCCAACAACTATTCTCCAAGATGCAACACTTCAAGAAGCATGGGATGGTAAGAAGGTGAATGTATCAAATTTTATAATTTTTGGATTAGTATAATTTGCACATGTTCCTAATTATCTAAGAAAAAAGCTTAATGATATGAGTCAAAGAAGTATTTTCGTAGGCTATAGTGAGTAGTGAAAGGCCTATAGAATTTACAATCTAGTTATGAAGAAGACAATCAGAAGACAAGAAGCATAAGAGAAATATATGAGAAAGAGCGTGATTTTTATCAACATAATATGTATGTCTTTCTTTCATCTCAACCAACCCATTTTGAGGAAGAAATTATATAGAAACATTGGGTTGATGTAATGAATCAAGAAATTGTTTCCATAGAGAAGAAATAACATTGGGAATTAATTGATATGTCAAGAAACAAAACCAAAATTGGTGTAAAATGGTTATATAAGACCAAGCCGAATGGAAATGGAGAAATTTAGAAATATAAGGCAATGTTGGTTTCCAAAGGATTCTCACATTAGTTTGGTATCTACTATGGTGAAACCTTTCCTCCAGTAGCACGAGTTAGACACTGTCAAAACTATTTTATCCACAATAGCTCAACCCAAATGAAAGGTCTATCAACTTGATGTAAAATTTTCTTTCTTAAATGGTATATAACATGAATAAGTTTATGTGGAGCAGCCTCTTGGTTTTTAAGTTTCAAGACATGAGCATAAGGAGTACAGGTTGAAGAAATCTTTATATGTATTTTGATAAGATCCATGAGCTTGGTATAGTCGCATCGACACATATCTCATAAAAAGGGGTTTATGCAGAAGCAAAAATGAGACAAATTTATATACCAAAACTCATGAAGGTAAAATTCACATTGTATTCCTTTATGTAAATGATCTACGTTATACAAGAAGTATAATGTTAGAAGAATTCAAAGCAGTAATGCAAATAGAGTTTGATATTACTGATCTTGAGGTTATGAAATACTTCTTAGCCCATGAAATTTAGCAATCTGTTAATTGCATTTTTGTCGGTCAACAAAAATATTCCACTAACATCATCCAAAATTTCAAAATTACCAATTGCAAACCAACTCATAGACAAATTGCTCAAGGCACCAAGCAGAGCAAAGAAGATGTAGCACCACGAGTTGATCCCACATTGCATAAAAGTCTAATTGGTAGTTTGTTTATTTCACTGCAACTAGACCTAATATTATGTTTGATGCTAGTCTTGTCTTTGGGTTTATGCAGACACCTAATATTTCTCATTGGAATGTTGCAAAAAGGTTCTTAAGATATATTGCAGATACCATAGAACATGGTTTTTTCTACACACATTCTGAAAATTTTTCAGTTTTAGGTTATACAAATAGTGATTGTGCAGGGAGTTTAGATGATGACAAAAGTACCCCACGATATTTTTTTCATCTTGGAACCAATTTGAACTCATGGGCATCAAAGAAAAAATCAGTCATTTCAATATCTTTTGCAGAGGCAGAATATGTCGCTGGAAATTCAGCAGCTTGTCAAGTAGTGTGGCTAAGAAGATTAATGAGCCAACTCCTATTTACTATGATAACAACTCTGCAATTTCTTTATCAAAAAAGCATGTCTTCCACAAAAAGAGCAAGTGCATTAACACACGTTTTCATTTCATTCATGAGCTTGTCAATGATGGAGAGATAATACTTTCTTTTTGTAGTTCCAAATATTGGCATTGAGGAAAAATGTGTTTGAATTTCAAAGAGAGCAATTAGACATTGTAAGTGCAACCACCTGTAACATTTGAGATTAGGAAGGGATGTTGATATATTAATCTCATTGTCTACTAAATGTCATCACATATAATTCCATTGTATTCTAATTTTCATAGTTAATTTAGATTTAATTCAGTTTAGAGGAATTTCAACCCACTCATTTATTGCTGATATTTTCTATGTAATCTATTTAACAATTTTGAATATTTTGTAATCTATTTTCATGTTTATTTTCATTATTCATGATAATAGTCATATTTATGAGCCTCAGCTACCTACACAAGCTCAGCTCTCAAATAGAGCTCCTTTTTACATTGCTCTATACATTTTTTCATAAGGACACAATGCCCAACCTGGTCTCACTCACAAATGTGGTTTACATTTATGATATTGGATCCAATATTACCGTTATGATACTAGCTTCAGATTTTAGAGCCCCATTGCATCCACTCAAGTTCTGGAGCTCTCAAACTTTGTCGACACGTGAGAATAACGTCACAACACATGCACATGCAGCAGCGCCAATCGTATACATCACCTAGTGACATAACAATGAGAGTAGTTCTTCAAACCAACTTTGATTGGGACTATGAACTATTCTATATATAATTGACTATCAATACCCAAATCATGATCGACGTACACAACTAAGATCCACGCTATACAATAATCTCAACTATTCAATTTTCCATCAGTTATATGCCTTTTAAGTTCATGCATATTCCGCGTAAGGAATATCCGGATAAATGAAAAATAACGTCTTAACCACAATGCAGTCACATATCTTCGTGACGAGAGAAATGAAAACTTCATTCATCAAATTCAATAATTATATTTCCTATCATATCTATGAATTTCAACCATAGACACATACCTTTTGACAGTCTTCTGTATATATCATCATATGATATATTTATTCTCAAACCATATCAACGTAAAAAGATTTAAAACAACGTATCATCATAAGGTGCATTCGTTCTGAAACCATATTAACATGGGAAGTTTTAAAACAATTACATAAACATCAGCAATATGGGTGTGCATTCTCTACTTCTTTCTATTTCAACAATATAACCATGAGAGTTATAACTCCTTTCTATTTGAACAATATAACCCTGGGATTTAAACTTCGCCTTCAATCCATGAGTTCAACGATGATAAAAAGAAACACATATTACGATTTAAACCAACATCCTTCAATCCCTGAATTCAATGGTGATAACTTGTTGCAACATTATCACCGTTGAATTCATGCATCCAATTCGCTTTACGAATGGCTTAGAAAGTTGCGCGCGTCTTAGAATATCAGCATCAATGGAAATATAAAGACAAGAACATGGGAGTCTACAATCTTCCTTTTCACATCGCGTTTCACGGTCTTATATATGTATTGTTCAACTTCACAGGGAAAATTTTGTCACATCAATTAGACAATGTGAAATATCTGAATTGATACTTAGAATTAGTATACCCACAGGAATTGAGATTCGTTGCCATAACATATACTCAATCTCCATTTTCTTGGAATCTGTATTTGGAGTTTGTGGTGCTGGAGGTCAGTGCCTTTACTACTTTGGAGCCCATGAAAAGATTTTACGGCTATCGTGTAAATTTTGGAATATTGATAATTCCAAAATAAACTCCCTTCTTTAAACACAGAGAAATTAAAATAAATATTTTACTTGCAGATAGAGATGGCATGAAAATTCTTTCATCTATTTCATTAAAAAGAACTAAAAAACTATTACAAATTTCTTCCTCAGTGGAGGGATTCACATAATACTATCAAGACTGCTACAGACGCAGTGCTCCAAAACAAATCTCTCTCTCTGTCTCTCTCAAAATGCACAAATAGTGCTATGTTTGTCTTACTCTGTTTTTTCCTCCCTGCGGGCTCTCACACAACAATTACAGCAAAAATAACATTACATTTCTTTTAGTTTCACGGGATTTTTCACCTTTTATATGGTGCAGTGGGAACAAAACCCAAAACAAGGAAATAAAACCAATTACAAAGAAAAACTTTGCAGAACTTAAAAGAAATCAAATGCGCGACGTACGAGTGGGGACCACATCGCAGTCCACAATCGGCGATCAGCGAATCGGCGGTACAAACTAACTTGCAATCCAACGATGTGAGATATTGTGATTGCGATGATGCGACAATAGCAATATCGACGATCAAACGAAAAATTGGCAGAATGGTTTAACACACGCGATGTTGCAATTTGCGATTGGATCGCATCGCACCATCGGCATCGGCGATTCAATCATATGGCAGAACACTTTGAGACCTACGATGTTGTGATTACGCGATGGCATGATGGCGCGATCTCATCGCGGATTTCAATGGCGGTCACATATATATAATGCTCTGTTCCTTTGCGTTTGCGATGATCACATCGCATCGGAACTCTGCCACATCTGCAAGACATTTAACTTCTGTTGTTTGTGATTTGCAATTGTGATTGTGATCACATCGCATCACGAAACTTCATATCAACAAGACACTGCCAAGGAGACTTGCAATTTGTGATTAGCGCATAAGTGGTAGGGATCACTTGTCCTCCCTTTTTACAAAACTTTAAGTCTTTCCACTGTTTAAACACATTTTCTCCATTTTGGTTGTTGAGGGCTTTAAATGCCCAAAATGACTATTTTAATTAGTTCTACTCCTTCGTAGTTTAGATCTATAGGAAAATATTTGTTTCACTGTAAAACGGATCTGCCCATCTCCACAATCAATTCTCCTCTGCACTCTGTGGCTGCGGCCCATAACGATTAATTTCATTCCTACGGTTCTTCCATCCTTCTTTAACTGCGTAGTGCTGTGTACACATACACTTCTCCTGCTATTGCCTTTGTACTCTTTTCTTCCTGCTCAAGGCTATCAGGTGACTTTAATATTTTCAACACTCCCCCTTAAAGTCAGCTGCTGGGTTATCAATCATACCCAAACATTTTCTTAAAAATTCAAAAGTCTTCTGCCCCAATGGCTTTGTCAAAATATCTGCATATTTCTCCTCTGTTTTACAATGATGTAAAACAATTTCTCCATTGTTCACCAATTCTCTGATATAATGAAATTTTGTATCTATGTGTTTTGTTCTCTTATGAAATACTAAATTCTTTGACAATGCAATAGCTGAGCTATTGTCACAATAAATCACTGTCCCTTTTACCTATTCTTGACATAAAAATCTCAACATTCTTCTCATCCAAATTGCTTGACACGCTGCTGCTGTAGCTGCCACATATTCTGCCTCTGTTGTAGATAATGCTACAGTAGGTTGTTTCTTAGAAGCCCATGAAATGGCTCCTGAACCCATATGAAAAACATAACTGGAAGTGTTCTTCCGATCATCTACACTTCCAGCCCAATCACTGTCAGTGTATCCAACTAGTTCTGAATTTTATGAAGTAGTATATAAAATAACAAATCTTTTAGTTCCTTTAACATACCTGAGGATTCTCTTTGCTGATTGCCAATGTGCTTCTTTTGGCTTCTCCATAAATCTGGAAATTAGACTAACAACATGCATAATATCTGGCCTAGTTGCAATAAAATACATGAGGCTGCCAACTATGCTTTTATACAAACTTGGATCAAAATCCTTGCTATTGTCATCTTTACTCAACTTCAATCCCATTACTGTGGGAGTAATTGCAGCTTTGCACTCCTACATATTAAATCTTTCTAAAACTTGATTCAAATACTTTTCTTGTGAAATAAAAGTCCCTTTTTCATGTTGTTCCACTTCTATTCCTAAGAAGTATCTCAATAAACCCATGTCAGTCATTTCAAATTCTTCTTTCATGACTATTTTAAAATTTTCAACAAGGCAATCATCATTACCTATAAAAATTAAATCATCAACATATAAAACAACAATGAGCATTTTACCATCCTTTTCTTTGATGTAGAGGGTGGGTTCTCCCTCACACTTTTCAAATCCATTTTCTAGTAGATAGGAGTCTATCCTATTGTACCATGCTCTTGGCACTTGCTTTAGCCCATAAAGAGCTTTCTTCAATTTGCAGACTTTATGCTCTTGACCCTTTTTCTCATATCCAAGAGGTTGTTCCACATATACCTCTTCCATTAAAAATCCATTTAAAAATGAAAATTTTACATCCATCTGGTATACTTTCCATTTG
Organism: Pinus albicaulis; assembly: GCA_034641835.2. NCBI lineage: Eukaryota > Viridiplantae > Streptophyta > Pinopsida > Pinales > Pinaceae > Pinus > Pinus albicaulis. The sequence goes on along the minus strand of CM076579.1, from coordinate 465,498,476 downwards.
TTTTGTGCTGCTATGGACATCACTTCTCTTACTGTCTCCATTCTTGCAACTGGTGCAAAATTTTCTTCATAATCAATCCTTTGCTTCTTCTTATATCCCTTGACAACAAGTTTGGCCTTGTGTCTTTCTATTTTTCCTTCAGCGTTGCTCTTGGTATTATAGACCCATTTAACTCCAATGACTTCTTTACCTTCTGGGATATCAACCAACTCCCACGTTTTGTTCTTCTCTATGGCATTAATTTCATCATCCATAGCTTCTATCCATTTTCTATCTTTAATAACATCTTCAAAATGAATAGGATCATGAACTTGACAATACAAAGCAAATAGGGAATTCATACCTTCATTTGCTGCTCCCTGCTAATAGATTTCTCTAATACTTCTGAATTTTGTTCCACTTTCACTTGGTGTAGTCGTGCTTGATGAAGCACCGAATTCTGTTCCATGTGGTGTTCTTGGAGATGCACTCCCATTTCTTCTCAAGGGTGTTCTCGCTGCTGCTTGAGGTGTCCCTTGTTGTCCTTGTGTTAGTGGAGGTTGTGTAGTGGATGAGTTGTTAATTTCAACCACTTCTCCCTCATCTTCATCATGAGATAAACAACTTTTAACATTGACTATTTTCTCAATGCTTCCATCCCATGCTTCCTCTTCAATAAATTGCACATCTATGCTTATCGCAAATTTTTGTGTGGATGGGCTATACAATCTATATCCTTTGGAATCTTCACAATATCCAAGGAAAATACACTTCTCCCCCTTGCTATCCAACTTCTTTCTCAACTTGTCTGGAAAGTGTGCATATGCCACACATCCAAAAACTCTCGTGTGGGTGACTCCCTGTTTTCTACCACTCAACGCTTCTTCTGGAACTTTGTTCATCACATATTTTGTAGGGAATATATTCAAAATATACACAACACAGTTTGCTTCTTCTTCCCAATACTCATTCGGCAAGTTTTTCAGCAACTCCATTCTGTTGCGGTGTGTACCTTGTGGTAAACTGCTTGTGTACGCCGTTCTCTCTGCAAAAACGCAGAAATTCCTTTGATATATATTCTCCTCCTCTATCGGTTCTGAGAAATTTAATGTACTTCCCACTCTGTTTCTCTACAAGAGCTTTAAAGTGGAAAAATTTCTAAAAGACTCCACTCTTATATTTTAAAAAATAAACCCACACTTTTCTTGTGAAATCATCTATGAAGGTCAACATGTAGTTGCTACCTGAAACTGATGTTGTTTGCATCGGCCCACACAAATCTGAGTGGATGATTTCTAAGGGTGCTTTCACCCTTATGCTTTTCCCTGATGGAAAATTTTCTCTGTGTTGCTTTCCCAAGATGCAACCTTCACATAGGTTGTTAGGCTTCTCAATCAATGGTAAACCTTTTACCATTTATTTTTTGTGCAGCAAATTTAATCCTCCAAAATTGAGATGTCCAAATCTCAGGTGCCATAACCAATTTTCATCCTTTGCTTCCTTCTGAAAGGCTTCTTGTGTTACAGCTGCTATGCTCTTTCCTTTTCCCTTCAAGTCAGTGTTGAGCTTGAGTGGAAACATTCTATTGCTGGTCATTTGTATTTCAGCAATGATTTTCTTGCTTGGAGGTATATCTTTTATTGTGCACACATCATCCTTAAATATTACATTGTAACCTTTGTTTATGAGCTGCCCAATGCTCAAAATATTACACTTCAGACCTGGAACATAATACACATTCGGAACAAATTTCTGCTCACCATTTTTTTCTCGAATACTAACTTTGCCTTTTCCTTTTACAGAAAGTATCAGTCCCTGTGGTCACTTCTAATTTTACTTCTTCATCTAGATTGGAAAACATTGCTCTGCTTCCATTCATATGATTACTACATCCTGAATCTAAGAACCAAACATCATCTTCTCTATCCTGTGCTACATTACAAGCTAACAACACATTACTTGGGTTCTTTTCTTCTTTTGCTACATTAGCATTCTGCCTATTTTTCATGTCATTTTGCTTCTTTCTACATTCATTGGCATAGTGCCCATATTTCTTGCAATAATGACATTGGACATTGGTTTTGTCATACCTTTGTCCATGAGCATGATGGTGTTGATGTCCACCTTGCTAGTTGTTGCCTTGGCAGTGGCTATGATTCTAACTATTGCTCCTTCCATGTGAATGTGAAGGGTTGTTCCTTCCACCTCTGTTTTGGCTTCTGCCTCTTCCTCTTCCTTTGCCTCGACCTCTTCCTCTTCCTGAAGGCATCTGGGTCTTGAAGGCGTGCTCAAGAGATGAATGTTCATCTCTGCTCAATCTATGTTCATGAGTTATCAGTGAGGCATGAAGTTCATCCACTGTGAACTGTGAGAGATCTTTGGTCTCTTCTATGGTGGTAACAATAACAACAAACTTTGAGGGTAAGCTCCTCAAAAGTTTCTCCACGATCCTTCTTTCTTCAAGAGTTTCTCCATGGGATCTTATCTGATTTACAATCCCAATCACATGTGTAAAAAATGTGTCTACAGTATCTGACTCTTTCATGCTAAGAGTTTCAAAATCTCTTCTTAGCAACTGAAGTTTTACTGTCTTAACTTTCTCCATACCTTGATAGTCTACTTTCAGAATTTCCCATGCTTCCTTGGATCTCTTAGTTGTTGCTATCCTTGGAAACACACTCTCATTTACTGCTTGATACAAATAGTAGAGGGCTTTAGAGTCCTTCTTCCTATTGCTCTTCAATATATCCTTCTCTGCTTGAGTTAAGGCATTAAAATCCTGCTCATTAGCTGGTTCAACAAAACCATCTTCTACAAATTCCCATAAATCTTGTGAGACAAATAGGGCTCTCATGGTAATGGCCCAATAATCATAGTTCTTTCCATTAAATTGTGGAAGCTGAGCATTTCCAATACTCATACCAGTGCCTGGTCCAGCCATCACTTTTAAATTGAACTTTGAACTTAAACAAACTGTCTTTCCTTTTATCTGAAAGAATAAAATCTTTTAAACAAAAAAAACAACTCTGTTTTCTTTGAGAAATACCTGAACTTTGACTTCTGCTGAGCTTTCACACTGCTGGAGAAAACACTGCAACAAGTCTTCTTCTTCAGCTTCTTTGAAAAGCTTCAAAGAGCCTAAACTAGCTCTGATACCATGTTGGAATATTGGTAATTCCAAAATAAACTCCCCTCTTCAAACACAGAGAAATTAAAATAAATTTTTTTCTTGCAGACAGAGATGGCATGAAAATGCTTTCTTCTATTTCATTAAAGAGAACTAAAAAACTACTACAAATTTCTTCCTTAGTGGAGGGATTCACAAAATACTATCAATACTGCTACAGACGCAGTGCTCCAAAACAAATCTCTCTCTCTGTCTCTCTCAAAATGCACAAACAGTGCTCTGTTGGTCTTACTATGTTTTTTCCTACCTGCGGGCTCTCACACAACGATTATAGCAAAAATAACATTACATTTCTTTTACCCTCATGGTATTTTTCACCTTTTATATGGCATAGTAGGAACAAAACCCAAAACAAGGAAATAAAACCAATTACAAAGAAAATATTTGCGGAACTTAAAAGAAATAAAATGCACGACATACGAGTGGGGACCACATCGCCGTCGGCAATCGGCGATCGGTGGATCGGCGGTACAAACTAACTTGCGATCTAGCGATGTGCGATATTGCGATTGCGATGATGCGACAATCGAAATATCGGCGATCAAACAAAAAATTGGTGGAATGGTTTAGCACGTGTGATGTTGTGATTTTCGATTGGATCACATTGCACCATCGGCATCGGCGATTCAATCATATGGCGGAACACTTTGAGACTTGCGATGTGGCGATTGCACGATGGCGCAATCACACGATAGCATCGTGACTTTGAATGGAAGTCACATATATATATAATTCTTTATTCCTTTGTGATTGCGATGATCGCATCGCATCAGAACTCTACCACATCTGCAAGACATTTAACTTTTGTTGTTTGTGATTTGCGATTGCGATTGTGATCGCATCGCATCGTGAAACTTCATATCAACAAGACACTACCAAGGAGACTTGCGAATTGCGATTAGCGCATAAGTGGTAGGGACCACTTGTCCTCTCTTTTCAGAAAATTTTAAGTCTTTCCGCTGTTTAAACACATTTTCTCCATTTTGGTTGTTGAGGGCTTTAAACACCCAAAATGACTGTTTTAATTAGTTTTTCTCCTCTGTAGTTCAGATCTATGGGAAAATCTTTGTTCCACTATAAAACGGCTCTGCCCATCTCCATAATAAATTCTCCTCTACACTCTGTGGCTGTGGCCCATAACGATTAATTTCATTCCTACGGTTCTTCCATCCTTCTTTAACTGCGTAGTGCTATGTATGCATACACTTCTCCTATTGCTGCCTTTGTACTCTTTTCTTCCTGCTCAAGGCTAGTAGGTGACTTTAATATTTTCAACAGTAATTTCCAATCGGCGTCGATTTTTCATATAAGAATGACCACCGTTAGCATAATGCACTTTAGGTATTGATATTCGATATTTGTGGCTCTTTTTAGATTACGCCATATGGACGCAATATATCAATGGCACCAATTTCGATTTTTACGATTACTCCTCTCATCTGAAGAAAGTTACATGGATTAATCAGCTCCAACTGAATAGTTTGGCAAATTATTGGGCTAGGTTTCTAGTTTCTGGTGTTTTGAAAAGACGTTTCTGGTGTGGGGATGCATATGTCTCTTTGGAATCATTCTCTGCATTATCCTGTGCAGTACAACACGTGAGTTGTATGAATCTATTTACAGGAAAAAATTCGACCAAATGGATTAAGTATATATATTTCAATTTTGAAAATATAATAATAGAAAACACTTCCTCCATATTTTTGAGACAATTATTGTGGGCCGAAATCCATTGTATTCCACTGATTTACATTTTGACCATTCACAACATTAACTACAGATCAGTTAGTTTGCCATAGGCTCCCTGTGCTGTGCAAAGTAACAGACGTTGCATGTTCTCAGTCAAAATTGAGTTCATTATTGTAATGTTTAATTCAAACTGTCCTTCGCTTGTTGAATTATTATATATACGAAATCAACATCGGAAATCCAACCCTTCTGCAAACCCTTCTGTTTTAATGTGAGGCTCAACAAAATATGAATCGGAAACCCTCCCGGATAGGGTAGTAAAGGAAGAAAGAAAAAATAAGTTTTGTGATGGTGTTTTTTCTCGATCAAAGGTACTTTCGAGAATTGATATGCGAAATCATCATTCGAAATCCAATTAGTTGGTTTTTGGTATACTGAGAACCGTGATCAAGACTTATTTTTCAGTCTATTCACCCATAAATGTTGGGGAAAGTAAATTTTCATTATAGGATTAAAGCAGTATGGTAGACATTTACTGTCCCAAGAATTTATGAATCTATAGAAATAGAAACTTATTTTTCAGTCTATGCACTCATACACTCATAAATATTGAAGTTGTCTACCGAGCCCGTGAAATAGCCCAGACGACAAAAAATTGTCGGAATCTGGTCAACTAAAACTCGAAAAATCATGTCCTCGGAGTGTTTAGAATCCATTTTTGATGTTGGAAATGGATTCAGCACTATCAAAAATCCTTAGGGCACTCAAAATATTAAATTTTAACAACTGTAAACAAGAGTTTGGGCAAATCTTTGCCAGATTTTGTGAAAAACATTGCCAGATTTTGGATGGAAACTCAGCCTTTTTAGGCTACGCTATAAAGATTTGGAAAAAATAAATATCCACCATAAAATTAAAGCAGTAAGCCATCTAATAATATACATTTACTTTCTCAAACATTTATGAATGCATACACTGAGAAATAAGCTTCGCCCTGGACAACGTCGGTGTCACATGGAGCGTATATGGATAGTAGAATATCATGCCATTTTAATGTTAGAATTCATGTGATCAAATACAACACTAACCATAGACCTTTCAATACAACCCTCGGTCCTATGAGCCACATGCTCCCCATACATACATACATACATATATATATATATATATATATATATATATATATATATATATATATATATATATATAATATAAGATAAGATAATCCATATTTATTATTATATATATAGATAAAAGTGTTGTAATATTAGTAATTTAACAAGTAAGGATGAGCTAACGCTATTTAAGATCTCTTCTCAAAGTGGTTAAGTTAGTGAGTTGTGTTTGTTTTTTCGTTTTTCTTTTTAATTTAATTTAAAGGTTTGGAACTTACTTTGGAACTTAAGGGTAAGTTGAAATTTAAGTTAATATAAACTCTCATGAAATTTTTATTTTAAATTTATAAATTTTTATATTTTAAAATTTTTAATTATTATTTTTATTTATTTTGTTGTACTCCATACACTACGGCTAGGCGTTATGTTTGTTACAGATAATTCATTTCCCCCATTGTATGTAGATGCATCATTCACAACCTTAAGAGTTGTTGCAACTCTTGTGTGATATTTAAATATAACTAATGCATTATTGTCATTTAGTTAAAATAACTCACACTCACCTCCAAATCTAAATATCAGTGAATTCACATTTGTATCACATGGTAAATCAAATAGTCAAATGAAAAGCATCAACTCCATATCTACAGATGATTTGAAAGGTAGAGAACGCACCTGCCCCGTTGCACGAAATAAACCCTTGGAATTTATGATAAAATGTAGAGGGGATTTTGACTTTTGTGTAACTTGTAAATTCAAAACCCATATTAGATCCCTTCCTGCAAAATGTATAGAGAGGTTACATATTTCCACAAGAGGCTTCAATTTATCCCTTTTATAATTGGTAATTTCACCAAAAAAACATGCAAATGAATGTTTTTTGTTTTAGACAAAACCAATAATATAAACCTTTCCTCAACATATGAGACCCATTGTCACTCTCTGGTTATCAAATCTAAAATTTGTGAATTCACCCCTAATAGATCAACCTTTGTTACGCAAAGGAAAAATGCATATTTATTTAACTTGACACACTCATCATTACACAAAAGTTGTATTTGACCAATAGGCACACTGCTTGAATGTGAATGCGATGGTAAAAGAGGAGCATGAAATTTAGGTCAGTTATTATAAATTCAAGTCTATAAACCAAGTTTTGTAACCATAATAAAAATTAACTTATAAAAAATATCATAAAATACCTTGTTGTACTACATAAATGCTCGATTGGAGAGGATGAATGATCATGAGGAGATTTTGCAAGGTACTCCAAGACCTAGTAGCCCAAAATTTACATTTCTTGGTAAAACACTATGGCCAAAGAATTTTTCAGAGTGTTATTAAAGTCAAATAATTGCAAAATAATACTCCAACATCTCTAATATTAAGAGGATCTCTATCTATAACATATCATATTTCTTGCTAAAGCTACCCTTGCTTTGATAAGTATGTAAGCTAGGATAATGGATAACGCTAGATAACGTAATGATTACAAATAGGTTCATGATAACATGAACTTATAAAAAAATTTCAAACTATAGTCCATAATAATGAATCAATACCAAATCATAACAAGAATAGTGAAAAAATTACTTTTCACAACAAGCTACAAGAGAGCTTCCTATCTACCTTAGAAAGCCTTCATATAAAACAATTAAGAAAGTACAATTCTCATACATCGGAACACGAAGATGAAAAATAAAATTCCATGAGATATATATTAAATTTTAAGAGAATTATTTTGATGCTTGAGTTCCAAGGAGTAACAATATTTTAGTTGTTTTGGTTATTATTATTATGTATAAAGCAATTTTACATGCATAAAAAAATTGAACTAAATTGAAATTTCATCCATTAATCTCTGTGTCACCCAAAAGTTCACCATTTTTATAACAAGGGGTTAGCTCAAAATATGTTAACTGCTATGGTACATAAAGAAGATAAGTATATGTACACCATAAGATGTAAAAAACAAACCCTTCTATTTTATTATGTGGCTCAACAGAATATCAACTGTAAACTCTATCAGAGAGGGTTACAACAAAGAAAAGTAAAAACAAAGGTTTTTGATGGTGTTTTTTCTCGATCAAAGGTTGTTTGGATAATTAATAAAAAAGGCAGACAAAAAGTCTTGATGGGGTGTTTTTAAAGAAGTATGTTAATTGACACAAATGGAAGACCCCTCACTTCATTATAAAAGACCCTTTATCAAATACAAAAATAATAGTTAAACAATGAAATTCTACTCAAATTTCGAAAGAAATTTTTATGTATTTTATATAAAGGGTCATTCAAACAAATCAAATGCAAGGGAACCTAACCATTAATTAACATGTAGGTATAAAGTTGAAAAGTAATAGTAGTATCATTAAGGTTCTTTCCATTGAACAAATTGATTCACAAAAAACTCTAAAGCAACTAACCTCATAATAACTACACCATATACAACATTATATGCAGGACTGTGTTTCTCCCATTGTTATGCATCATTGGATTGGGTTCAAACTTCAATACAAAGTGGAAATAGCATGGAATGGGTGATAGGTTTTAACAAATGCAATGTACACTCAATTTTCCTTTGGACAACAGGTCGTTAGGTACATGTATACCTCATTTAAAACTTTCTCGATGCAATGTAGAGGGTTATCATCCCCATTTTATGCAAACTGCACATGCACAATAAAACCAATAACATTAATTTACTCGAACAAAATTTTTGATACATGGAAAATAAATAAAAAGAAAAACAAAACTCTACATGTACATTTTTTCAACTACCTTGCTCCAAGCAATTGATTTTCAGTTTTGCGCTTCACATTGTTCAATCAACATTTTTTGGAAAATTTATGGGCTTATACCATGCTGCTGCTGGAGGCAACAAGTTAAAAGGAACAAAGAAAAAAAGTGAATATACATGGAACCTTTTTTTTTTAAACACTCGAAAAGTTAGAAATTTGAACCCTAGCCACTTTCAGGACCACAATTAGCCATCCAATATTGATGATGTATCCTCTCTTTCAAATCCCAACAGTGTTATTCAAAAGAGTCTTAATGTGATAGGAAATGGAAGACTCAAGCTCTCAGCTCCTTAAAGATCATCGATTTTCTAAACCATCAATCAACCTTTGTGAAGACTTCTAATCTCTAGGTAAACGATATATACACGTGTTTCTAGCTAGCCCAATAGGCTTACATTGACATTACCCAATTATCTATTCCTGCCTAGCAAACCTTGTAAAATGAAAGAATTGAGACATTAAAAAATAAAATATAAATGAAGTACCTAAAGTGATAATCAAGATATATGTGGTTCATACTAAGAATGAGATGTATAAATGTCTAACTTAGGAAAAAAAATGGTTATTTCATTTTTTAGAAATTCGAGCTTGAAAACCAAGTTCTTTAACCAAAATAAAATTTAACTTAGAGGAATTATCATAAAATACCTTCTTGTACTACATAAAGGCCCCATTGGAGAGGATGAAAGCTCGCAAGGAAATTGTGCAAGGTACTCCAAGACCTAGTAGAGAAAATTATACATTTCTTGGTAGAACACTGTCGCCAAAGACTATAGGAATTTACAAGGTAAGTTCCTTAGATCAAATCCAAATGTCACTGCTCACAAACAAATCACATATCAGTACACCAGTATTTGACATGGTTAAAATCATCGAAGAGGGAAATAGTCCATGGCCTGAGCCAATGTGGACACTTCATGCAATTTATTAATAAAAGGAAAGGAAATTTACATAATCTTCTCTCCTAAATGTTCACCGAAAAAATTACCCTCCATGCTCTTTAAATAGAGATCATCGATCAATCGGGTGTTATGCCACAGATGAAGTGTCAGTAATACCGAGGAGAGAATGAACTGTCAGGTCACTACGTATCATGACCGTTAGATTATAAGTTACAAAATTACATAGTAAAGAAACACAATTTTCCTAAGTCTATGCTAGCTGAAGTTATACTTAACTATTTCCTATGTGTCAGAATATCCTAACAACCCCCTTAAGAACAAATTGGGATAGTTTTAAAGGATTTACAAATATGATGCAATAGGAGAAGGAAGGAGGAATTAGAGCCTATTCCCCCTTAATGATAACTTTCTTGAACTCCAAGCCACTTTTGTGAGGGCCTTTGTAAGGATATCAATAGCTTGATCATTGGTTTAACAATAGTGCACTTCAATAACATGATCATGAATGAGATTTTCGATGAAGTGTATGTGTAGCTCAATGTGTTTCATGCGCTGATGTTGAACTGGATCCTTGGATAGCTGAATGACACTCTGATTATCACATGAAATTGTACTTTGATGTTGCTAATGAAGACTAAATTTAGACAGGATCTCACCATGTAATATGTCCTGAACCACGAGTGAATACATAACCTGCAGTATAATTTCAATCATAAGGGTCACCAACCCAATCAGAATCAGTGAAACCAACAAACAATGGAGATGCTCTTGCACTGTAATGAATCCCAAACTAAATTATACCTAAAATATATCAAAGTATTATTTTAACTACTTTCGAGTGATTTTCATTATGTATGTGCATGAACTGAGCAACAAGAAATGACAAAGGAAAGGTCGGGACAGGTATGGGTTAGATAGATAATTTTTTCAAGAAGTTTATGGTATAAGGTAGCATCAAATTCATGGGAATTACAAGTGACTGAAATCTTAACTATAGACTGAAAGGGAAAAGGGGCTGGCTTACAATATTCCATGTGAAAGTGGTGTAGAAGATCATAGGCATAACTTGACTGAGAAAGAGTAATACCTTCTTTGCATTGCAAGACTTGAAGACCAAGGAAATTATGCAAGTTCCTAAGTATGTCATTTCAAACTTATTTTGAGGTTAGACTTCACATGGTTTATATGGTTGGGATCACCACTAGTAAGGATAAGATCATCAACATAAAGAACAAGGATGATTAAGGACATACCCACTTTCTTGGTGTATACAGTGTTGTCGGAATGACATCTATAAAATCCATTATCTAAGAGAAATCTATCCATTTTGACATACCAAACCTGAGGGGATTGATTGAGACCATAGAGAGACTTCTTAAGGTGACAAACAAGGCTAGAGTCATTTTGGATAAAGCCAGGGTGTTGTTCCATGCAGATTTCTTCATGTAATTCCCCATGTAAGAAGGCACATTTAACATCCATCTGATGGAATTAACATTTAAAGGAGGCAGTAGGGGCAAGAACAAGGTAGATAGAATTCATTTTGGCAACTGGGGAGAAGGTTACAATATAGTCAATTCCTTTAGCTCGTGAAAATCCTTTAGCAACAAGAAGAAATTTATGTTTATCCACTTTTTCATCTGGTCCAAAATTTGTTATGTAAAACCATTTGCATTTGACAAGTTTTCCTTGCTTTGGAAGAGGAACAAATCCCAAGTATCATTTGAAAATAAGGAAGGATATTATTCATTCAAAACTACATCCCAATCTGGATGACTAGAAGCTTATTCAAAGGTATCTGGATCATGATTTTTTGGAACTTGACCCAATAAAGAAGAGGCTCTGTTGAACTGATAATGTGTACAACGTTGTTCTGCAAGGTCACCTACAAGAGAAGCTGCTGCATCCTAAGTAGAGCAGGCCCATTTTGGAAGCTATGGAGATGAAGGAATATCCCAAGGAGGTGGAGGAGGATTTTCATCCTTGTTGTCATCATCGAAATTATAATTAATTTTGTTAGAAGTAGAAGAGATAGAGACAGGTGGCACACATGCCAAATGAGGCTCGCAAGCCAAAGGTGGCACACCCAGCGACCTAGGCTTGCAGGCCGATATATTTTCATCAAATTTTATATCTCTTCTAAGGATTACATTTTTTGATTTGGGTTGAAGAATTCTATATCCTTTTACATCTTTAGAATATCCAACAAAAATGCATTTTTCACTCTTAGGTTCTAAGGCTTTATGTTTCTCATCTGGAATATGGGCCCAAGCTTCACTTCCAAAAACATGAACGTGACTTACATCTGGTTTGATTTAGATCCAAGCTTCTTCTTGAGTGATATTCCTTAAAACCTTAGTAGGATTGCAATTTACTATGTAATTATCACAGTTAATTTATTCTGCCCAAAATTAAGACTAAGCCCTTTATATTGAAGCATTCAATTAGCCATTTCTTTTAGAGTGTGATTCTTTCCTTTTATATACAACATTTTTTTGTGGAGAATATGAAACAGTATGTTGCAATTGAATTCCATGCTCAGTGAAAAATTTGATAAATTTGTTGTTAACATATTGTCCTCCATTGTCATATCTTAAATTAAGAATTTGATGTCCAAATTTTTTCTGAACAAAGGCCTGAAAGGCCAAGAACATGTTAAAAAATTCACTCTTGATTTTTAAGAAGTATACCCAAGTGCGTCTGGAAAAATCATGAATGAAAGTTAAGAAGTACTTGTAGCCAGAGAAAGAAACAACTGGAAGTGGACCACATAAATCACTATGCACAAGCTGCAAAGGGGTTGAAGCATGCTAAGAGTAACGTTTTTCAAAACTATCCCGATAATGTTTTCTGAGTACACAACCGAAACAAACACAACCTGGGAAAGATACCATAGGAAGACCTGTCACCATATTTTCTTTACATATATTTTTAAGAGATCGATAGCTTAAGTGAACGAATCACTCATGCCAAAGTTTTCCCACTTCATCAATATGAGGAACAAAAACGGAGGGAAGAAATGATGAACCAAAGTTTTCAAACTTATAGAACCTTGTGGAATCATCAACAATGCTAGTAGCTAAAATATGTCTAAAATATCTTAGGTCCTTAATTACAACATCATGAGGTGATAATTCTACGGTTTTCCCTTCACATGAATGAGTAATCTGATAAATAGATTGAAGGTTGCAAGAAAAAGTAGGAACACATAATACATCATTAAACTGACCATTATATAGATGAATGGTTCTAGATCCTACAACAATAAGAAATCTATCATCACCAACATAAATATTTTTGGTGTTATAATCATTTAAAGAAGAAAACATGGATTTATTTTTGGCCATGTGGTAAGAGGCTCTAGAATCAATGAGCCACTCATGAGAATGAGAAGAAGAATATGCATTCAGTGAAAAACCATATCTTGGTGCTTGAAAAGAACATGCAAAAAGTGTCATTCTCGAAGATTAAGTTGAAGATTTCTCCAAATGGATGTTGTGCTTCTACATTGTTGCTTCCAAGGCTTCCATATTCTTAAAACATTTTGACTCTACGTGGCCATCATGATTACAGAATTTGCAATGTATATATGTCTTCTTCCCTTCTTTTATTTTCCTTATTAGTTTTTTGAGGTGCTTTTTCAGTTTGTGGATGAGATTGCTTAAGAACCTTGTTTTGTTTAGGACCATTCTTTTTAGGATGTTGCTCCTTAGGATTCTTTGGATTTGGTTGTTGCTGGGCTACTAAGGATTTCTTAGAAAAGTTTCAAGTATTAATAAGACCAAGGTGTAAGATTTTTTCTTGTTCTCTTACCAAATAATCAAAAAATGCACCAAAAGAAGGGGACTTGTAGGCCATTCCTTGATAAATGAGGGCTTCTCTAGTTGAATGGAAGGTGTAAAGAAATACAAAGTATGCAGGGTCTAGATTAGTAAGAATGGAATATATAAGGCTACCATATTCCTTTTTTACCTTACAACATTCTAAAAGAAGTCTTAGGGTCTATAATTTGGACAAAAAATCTTCAATAGAGGAGAAATTATTGGGGTCCAAAGTAAGCAATTCATTTTCAATCTGGTGGGCTCTCATTTCATTTTGAATGCCAAAAAGAATATTTATATTTTTCATAGCTTCATAAGGGGAGCTAATTTCTTGGATATGAAATCTAATATCTTGAGCAATGGACATTCCTATCAACCCTCGTGCTTGATCTTGTTTAATCTCCCATTTAACTTGTTTATCTTCATCGATAGATTTAGATTCTAGTCCTGAGGCTATTCTATACAGCCATTTACTTCTATGTAAGTCTACCATGTAGGATAGCCATTGGAAATAATTGGTGTTGTTAAGAATAATCGGGCATGCACTTTCCATTTTTAAAAACTGAAGCTAGAAATGTTGAAACTAACTGCTCCAATGGAAATATTTCGAAAAAATACGTTGGTTAAAAAAAACCACTCTAAAAATGACTTCCGGATGAAGAAATTATGCCTCTTTTAAGAAATGTTGAAGTATATGCCAAGTAGTCACATGATAGGTTGAAAGTTGATGATGAATTTGTACTTAAAAAAAAAATCCCCCCATTTCCAAACTTAATATAATAAGCACACTTCAAAAAAAATTACTTTATGTGACTTAGTTTTATAAATAAGTGAGAGTCACTTTTACAATGTTATTTTATGAACTAATGACCAAGTATACTATAACTTAAATAAAATATAAAGTGACTTTAGACTGTAAGTGACTCAATTTTTATAATGGGTGACAAACACTATTACATAAAGTAACTTTAAAACATAAGTTACATATGTTAAAAAAAAAAAAAAAACGTGACAAAAAGCTTTCAAAAAATAATAATTTAATAAAACGTTTTTAGAAAAAGTAACTTCACAAAAAACATTTTAGGAAAAGTAACTTGACAGAGAGATTTGCACAAAATACCTCTATTCTCATAAAGTAACTTTAGACCAATTGAGCTAGTACAAAGATTTAGTAATTGTTGGAAATGAGGAAGGGGAATTTTTTTTTTTGGTGCATGCTTTTTTCTATAATAAACAACCATGCAAAAAACAAAACAAAAAAAATACAACCCTTCCCGATTGTTGTTAGATTTTCGGTTAGTCTGCTCGGCAACTATGTCCTTTTCTTGTTATTTATTATTTCCTGTGATCACACAAAGTCGTGGGGAAAGAGCATACGTAGGCAAAAAATATCGTCTTTATGTTATTGTTTTTATAGATCACAAACAATGCATAACAAAGAGCATACATAGATAAGAGGGTATAAATCCGGTAATAAAAAAATGATGATAAACTGAAATAAACAGAGGGATAGTTAAATATAACTTCAAAAAAAAAAATTTATACCTCCAAATCTAAAATGACATATCTAAGACACCCATAAAACTTCCCACATGAAATGAAAGGGTTTCCTCACTGGAATAGAGGCTCTAAACAAAATAAAGAATTTCTCTTGGCCTGAAGTCATAAGAAACAATAGATCTAGAAAATGGTAGTCACATGCAGTCAAAACCGGCTTTGGATTTGGATCAACGGATACAACCTTCAAAAAGCTCTGATACCATGTAGGAATCTACAAGGTAAGTTCTTTATATAAAACCTAAAGGTCACCACTCACAAAAACATCACAGATCAGTACACCAATATGTGACGTGTTTAAAACCCTCAAAGAGGGAAATAGTCCATGGCCTAAGCCAACACGGCCACTTGAGGAAATTTATTAATATAAAGAAAGTAAATTTACATAATCTTCTCTCATAAATGGTTACCAGACAAATGAACCTCCATGCTCTTTAAATATATATCATGGACCAATCGAGTGTTAAGCCACAAATTAATTGTCAGTAATATCAAGGAGAGAATGAACCATCAGATCACTACATATTGTGACCATCAGATTATAAGTTAAAAAAATACACAGTAAGGAAACACACTTTACCTAACTCTACACTAGACCAAGTTATACTTAACTATTTCCTATGTGTTGGAATATCCTAACAAATAATAGTGTTATAAAAGTCAAATTACTCGAAAAAAGTAGGCTAACATCCCTAATATTAATAATATCTTACTCTATAACCAATCATATTTATTGCTAAAACTACCCTTTCTTTAATAAGTCTATAACCTAGGATAATGGATAACACTAGATATCATAATGAAAACAAATAGGTTCACGATAACATAAATTTATAAAAGTCTGTCAAAATATAGTGCATAACAACAAATTGATACCAAATCACAAGAAGAATAACAAACAAATTACTTGTTGCTCCATGCTATGAGAGAGCTTCCTTTCTATTGCAATAATATTTCCTATAACATAATTAGGAAAGTAAAATTATCATACACAATGAATATGGAAAACAAAATTCCATGAGATATATATTAATTTTTTAGAGAATTATTTTATGCTTGAAATGTTCCAGTGAATCAAAATCTGTTAGCTATTTTCGTTACGATTATTATGTATTTAAATAATTTACATGCATTAAAATATTAAACTCACTTGATATTAAAAATTTATATTAGGCAAGTGTAGAGAAAATGATCTCTATGAAGAAATATTATGGTTTGGAGTCATGAACGGCTAATGACTCCACAGAGGGCTTTAGAGAACTCGGATTTGTGTCATTGTTTGCTGCCCATAGTGATAGATCAGGAGGGGGCTAATCCCCCTCCCCCGCCTCACAAATTGGACGAAGATCCAAAATTCATAGCACTGGTTCACGCACTATAGAATAAGGCCAAAAACCGCGATGCAAGTTTGAAGTTTGTCAAAAGAGCGCAAGAAATCAAAAATATTTTCGGAAAGAGGTCTGGTTGGGAAGTTCATTGGGATGAGGCCGTCCCCAACCTCCATGGAGCAAAGGGTTGGAAAAAATTGGCGACCACTCAAAACAGGAGGTATCTCAGTTTCCATGTGGGTAAGAGGTTCTTTGCCTTTGTTTTCAATTTGTAGATTTGTAGCGGGCCTTATACCCATATGCGTTCGTATTTGGGTAAAACTGCCTCGACTACCTCCTTCTTTTTCGGATGATGGCTACCTACGGGCCATTGGGAAAAATTTAGGAAGGTATGTTGACAAGGCCGAACCCAAAGGAAAAATGTTTATCTTCGCAAGGATATGCATAGAACTGGATCTAGAGAAGGGCTTACTGGCAGAAATAGTAATGGAAAATGGGGGATGGTTGCATATTCAACCCTTGGACTATGACCAAATCCCCTTAAAATTAAAGAAGTGTCATGAGTATGGACACTTTGCAAGAGACTGCCCAAAGGGAGCAGCCACAGAAAACCCAAAAACCCCGGATCAGGAAAAATGGAAAACTTAGAAGAGAAAGAGCTCAAAAAAAGGATCGACCTCAATGAAATCATCTCCCAAAACCACAGGGGGAGAAACAAGAGTTCCCAAACAACCTACAACCAAATGCAGGAACAATGGTCCTTCGCAAATGCCAATCCAGCCATCAAGCTCCAATCAGAAGCGACAAGAGGGAAAGAACTTCACCATACTGGAAACTCTTGGAGATAAAGAAATGATGCACCAAGATAGGACCCAAAATCAATCACATCCTCATACCCAACCCTAGGAAATGGAATTATTAGTGGAAGAACCAATACCAAAGTCATGGTCATTGGTAGTATATCCAAATCATCCGCCTACCAATGTCACCACTTTTCAAGATATAGGAAAATAAGGGGAAGGTGGAAAAAGGCCTAGAGAAAACTATGTAGCACAAAAGGAAAATGAAATTGCCAAAGAAGAAGCTCCAGGGAAAAAAGAGGTAGAAAGCCCAATCGAGAGGTCAAGGAAATCTTCACAGAAAGAGAAAAAAATATAGTCCTACAGTCATGCTTATACTCGTTTAAAGGATACACATAGGAAGAGATACATCAAAGAAGATGCATCCTTGAGGAGGCAAGCATGGCCATTCAAAATCAAGGATAATAATGAATTTAGTCTCTTGGAATTGCAGAGGACTGGAAAGCATTAAAAAATTAAAAAGCATGAAGGACATAATCACCACCCTCAATCCATCAGTCCTATGTATCCAAGAGACTAAGTTAGGAGAAGAAAAAATGATAGCGACAACCTCACAATGTTGGCACAATAGAATCATGGAAACGATTTCCTCCAGGGGAATTTAAACCATATGGGACAGCCAAATCTTCACCCTCATCCACAAGGTAAAAAATCATAGTATCATTCTAATTATTTTGGAGCACAAAGTTACTAAGAAAAGGCTGAACCTATATAATTAATATTCTCTAGTAGATTATTTAGAAAAAAACATAGTTCTGGCATACTTTGAACAAGCTCAAATCTATTGATCGCCATACTCTTACTATTATGATGGGAGATTTCAACACCACCCGTCTAGAAAATGAGAAACGTGGAGGAAACCAAGTCAGGGATCCTTCCAGGGAACATCTATATGAACTCCTCACACAATGGGACTTAGAAGACCTCAATCCCATATCCAAAATTTTTACTTGGTCAAACCAATGAATAGGGGAGGCTCACATAGCAATGCGATTGGACCAGATAATGATGCACTCAGATTGGTTACTGGCTAACAGGGATTATAAGGAGGGGACTGTTAGTAACCCATCATCAAATCACCATTTGATCTTATTGGATATGTTGGAAAAGAAATATTGGGTTCCAATCCTGTTCCACTTCAATCATCACTGGATTCATGAAGAAAAAGTTCATCATATGGTTAGAGGAGAATGGAGCAAACACATCCAGGGATCTCCAGCTTTCGTTTGGGAAGATAAACTCAGAAGAGTAAAAAAATCCCTTAGAATCTAGGTCAAGTTGGAATATAAATCCTCAGGAACGCATAGCAAGCTACTCCAACAGTAGTTGGAAGACCTGACTCCTAACATGGAGATGGTATAGGTAACTAAAGAACTTCTAAATAGAGAAAAATAATTGGGAAGAAAAATTTACACTCAAAAGAGAAAAGAGGAGGAGGAATGGGGAATAAAATCACGAAGTCTTTAGCTAGAGGCAGGAGATCAAAACACTAAATTCTTCCACAGACAGGCTAAAGTGAGGTAGTAGCATAATAAGGTCCTAGAAATCACCACTGAAAACAATGATAAAATCAATCATTCAGAAGACTTGGAACACACAACCTACACTCATTTCCACAATATCTACATGGAGACAAGAATGGAAATGGAAGGACAGGAGGTGGATATCCTCGCAAATATCCCAACCCCGGTCACGAGGAAGGAAAATGAGGAATTGGAAGCCACCATCCAAGAAGAGGAGGTGATAGAAGCCATATGGTTTATCGATCCAGACAAAGCCCCTGGACCGGATGGATTCACTATCCACTTTTATAGGGCTTCCTGGTTATTAATTAAAAAAAAATATTCTCCAAATGCTGCAATGGTCAATTGGCAAAGATAAACTTAGTGGAGGAATAAATTCATATTTCTTGGCTCTTATCCAAAAGGACACCAAACTGGTATGTTTTTAAATATTTAGGACTATTTCACTTTGTAATTTTTGTTGCAAAATTTTCACCAATTTTTTTTTCCAATCGATTAAAACGCGTCTTTGACAAACTCATCGCACCTAATTAAGGTGGGTTCATCCAAGGGAGGAAAAAATTATATAACATAATCCTGGTTCAAGAGGAAATCTACATGAGAAAGAATGCAAGAAACAATGACATGGAAATTAAATTGGACATGGCAATGCCTTTGACAGGGTGAGACACAAATTCCTATTTCAGATCATAGAGAAATTTTGATTCAAGGATAAATTCATCAAATCTGTCAATTCCTGTATAGGACATCCTTGGATTCCCCCTCTATTAAACGGTCACCTAGTTGGGTTTTTTAAAGCTTCTCGAGGGCTGCGACAAGGATGTCCCCTTTCCCGACTTATTTACATTATTATGGGTGATGATATGAGTCGGTCCCTTTAGGAGGAACTCAACAGTGGAAAACTAGGAGGCATCCTCATTTCCAGGGGAGTAAAACCTATCAATCATTCCTAGTTCACTGATGACACCATTCTACTGGGAGGAGCCTCAAGGAATATAGCTATAATATTCAAGAGAATTATGGAAAAATACTTGGAGGCTTCAGGAGGAGAGGTGAATAGTCATAAAAGTCATATCTATGGGTGGAACTAATCCAACAACAAAATGGCGACCATTGCTAAAATCCTCTCTTTCCCAAGTCGTATAAATTAGAAAACATTTACTTATCTCAGGTTTCATATTGTGGAAGCGGGAACCCCCAGATTAGGATGGGAAATATTCTTTGACAAGATCAAAAATAAATTTGAAAATTGGGGAACTAGGTGGATGAACCCAGTGGGATAGATGGTCTTCAATAAATCGGTCCTATCAAATCTCCCTCTGTATCAGTGTTTGGATCTTCTAGCCCCAGTTTGAGTGGTAAATCAACTCAATAGATTGATCCGTAAATTTCTCTCGCAAGGAGGAAAATGAAATGAACAAACATTTCATATGGTGAATTGGCAAACAATCTGGGCCTCCAAGCTCTTGGGAGGGTAGAAATTTGACATCCAATTTTGGTCAACAAAGCCCTGAGGGACAAATTAGTATGGAAGCTCTTCTCCAATCACTTGGGCTGGTGGTAGTTGGCTATAATTAACAAGTATCTAGAAAAAAGTAAGCCCAATAAACTAGATTCATTGCAATGGCCATCTAAAGGCTCACTTATTTGGCGCCAATATAGAGGCATTTCCCTACATATGCTCTCCCATCTTAGTTGGCAGGTTGAGAATGGAAGAGATATTGAAATCTGGGAAGATGGTTTCGATGAAGAAGGACCGCTCAATTTTAGGGAATACCTCCATGCTCTATGTCATTGTTATAACACAAACCATATCCACACTCTCTTCGATATCTATGAATGGCATGAAGATGGAAGGGCAGGACTCTAGGTAATAGGAACCTTCCTCACCATCTAGCTAATCAAAAAAAAAATATATCCTCTCCCTCCTCTAGGGACATGTGAATTTGCATTAGAATAAAAAGGAATCTAGGAGATGGATTCACTCTAAAATAGGATACAGGGTCAAGACAGGATATCACCATGTTTGATCGGAACCCCTGGTGAAACAATATTCTCGGTTATGGAAAGCTATCTGGAATAGAAATAGTCTCCCCAAGATCATTTTTTTTTATGTTGGCAAGCATCCCATAAAAAAATCATTACAGTAGAGAATATTTGAAAAAGGCGCATAGATGGGCTGTCCAGATTCGCTTTATGCAAAGTGGAAGAAGAGACAATAGAACATTTATTCTTTCAAATCTGAATATACCAAATTGACTTGGAAATGTGCCTAATCTGACGTAATACAGGTCAGGGATCTCCCCCACTCCTTTATTGGTATGCTTAATTCCAGGAAACATGCCTACCCAAGCTCCCTTTCGTCCCAATTGCCTATGAGGCGATACTGGATTTCTTTCCCCAAGTTCTTATATTGGGAAACTTGGCTCGCCAAAAACAAAGAAATCTTCCAGAAAAATATCCCCACATCCCATCAAACAGAAACAAAATCCCATCAGTTTCTCTCATAAGTCCTATCCCATCGTCGGTGGAAGCAAGGAAATTTGGAAGGAGTAACGGATGTGGGATAAAAGTGGATTCACCTCAACATCACCAATAGCAAAAATTTATGCTTCCCTACAAGACCAAAATGACGAGAACCCTGGAAACTTTGTTTTACTCAAGATTAACTGAACAGGTGGCTAATTGGCATAGAAAATAATGTGCTATTTTTTTATGGTGCCTCGAAAGGAAATCCAAGGTAAGAAGGAGCGGGAGGGTCTTGCATAACCCTAAGGGAACTAATAGAATAGAGTATTCCTAGGGAATTGGAACGAAAACGAACAATCAAACTGAAGCAATTGCTCTCTAGAAAGGGTTAGAGCTACCATTAAGGAATAACATTAGAGCTATATATGTTAATGGAGACTTTACTTGAGCAATTAGGAACATTTTATCCCTGAAAAAAGGAATAATGAAATATAAGTATGGGATCTAGTGCTGTATAGAAGGTCTTTTCCCCCATTTCAAAATCCTGACTCCTTGGCATGTGATTCGGGATTTAAATATCATGTCAGATAAGCAAGAAAATTAGGGCGTGGTGCTACCCCCAAGCCACCTTAGTCTATGGACAACAATTGAGATCCACAACATTCCCTAATGACTATGGAAATTAAACCCAAATGGACCAAGGGAAATCTCCACAAGGAACATGATCTCTTGAACACCCAAGGCAGATGTCGCAGCTACCTCTCATATTTCACCACTCATGGTACATCGATTCAGCATGACACATGGTGGAGTTGGCTCACCCCTGATGTAATCACCTACCACATGGATTATGGTAAGGGATGTCATATCAATCCTGCGGAGGGTCAATACATATGTGCCATGGATACAACTACCATCAATACAATGAACTGGCTTCGAATGAGAGCATGCTAGAGGGATTTGTTTCACAGAGAAATGAACTTGCTCGAGAGAAAGTACGATCAAGGCATGTCAAGAATTTATGGCATGTTATCCTTTCCAAATAAGACAACATATGGTTTCCCCTTCCATCATAACCATTCCCCCAACACCCAAAGTAGTGATAAGGGTAGAGCCTCATTACGGAGTTGGAAGCTTCATGTCAGGAATAGTCTCTGCGTGGCTCTCAGGAACACAATTGGAAAAAGGTCTCTACACTGTTTTCTAGAGAACAAGGAGGTGAACACTACCATTGTTACAAGAGAATCGGGTATAGACAACCTTGGAATTTGATGCCACAACAATTGGAAGGAAATGGACCCCTCGAAGCATAATCTGGACTCCTCCTCGGACTTGTCCCCATTAGTGGAAGAGATTCGTAGTTAGTAGGAGGCTCAATTGGCCCACCTACAGATTAATTTGAGAAAATGCTATTCAATATCAGGGGCAAGGAAAAATTCATTGAAGAAAGATGATGTTGCAGGAGAATAGGATCATAGAGTAGGTAAAGTTGATGTCCTAATTAAGGAGTGAGGTTCGCAGTCTCCGTTAGCAGGTGGACCAAGATGAGAATGGCAGGTAGACCCAAAACCTTCTGGAAACAATTGAATCATGTACCCAAAATGGAATGGACCTAACCATAGGATAGCTTAGAAGCCGACAACAGAGATGTACAGTCAAATAAAAAGTGATTTTTCAAGACATCTCGGGTTATAATCATTCCTGTTAGTTTCTTTTCATGTATTGTTTTTCAAATTTTCTTTTAGGAGTATTCCATAAATTCTATAGTATATCTACGAAGTTTAGAACTCTCGACGTTGCTAGTAAATGAAATTTTGCTGAAACTGTGTGCATCATTTTTGTAATAAACTCTATAACTAATAGACTGGTAAGACTTGTAAGACATTGTCGCTGGACAGGAATCGAGCGACTTTTAATTTTAATATAAAAACCATACTCGTTCTTCTTAAAAAAAAATTAAATTCACTTGCAATTTCATCCATTAATCTATGTGTTAGTCATAATTTCGCCGAATGCACAAATCCTAATTAGATGATAAATCCCCCTTAAAATTTCAAAAGAAAATTTCCTATATTTTCTATAAAAGGTCATTAAAAAACATAAAATTCGAGGGAAACTCACCATCATTTAGCATGTAGGTACAAACTTTACAAGTAAGAGTAGTAGCATTCTTCTTCTTTCCATTAAACCAATGGATTCACAAAAACAAATAAATTTGCTAGCATCGCAATGACTACACCATCGATGGTCTAGGTTCAGACTTGAATATAGACTGGATATGGCATGGAAATGGTGAAAAGTTTTTAACAGGTGCAATGTAGATCAATTTTCCTTTGCACAACAGGTCTTCAGGTACAAGTGTACCTCATTTACAACTTTTGAGGTGAAATTTATATGGTTATCACCCCCATTTTCTGAAAACCACACCTGAAATTCAAGAGATATAATAAACACCATTACATTACTCTAACAAAATCTTTGATACATGAAAATAAAATAAAAACAAAACAAAACTATAGATATGAATTTTTGTACCTTCCCTTCTTCAAGAAAATAGTTTTCAATTTTCTACTTCACATTGATCAATCCACATTTTTTGAAAAATTTGTGAGCTTGCACCATGCTGCATGGTGGAAAAAAATTAAAAGGAACAAAGAAAAAAACTGAATATACATGGAACCTATATTTTTCAACACTGTAAAAGTTGGAAATTTGAACCCTGAACACTTTCAGGACCACAACTGAATCAACTGGAAAGTTATCCATAGTTATAACAAGGGGTTATCTCAACCATTTTTTTTTTTTGTCGGCAGTGCCATCTAAACCAGTTTTCAATGTCACTGGCAATCGACCATTTCACTACCGGGAAGCAAATTCCCCTAGCCCTCTACCAAGGGCACACCAACTTACTCAAGGTTCATTAGGGATGCCATCCACCAATGTGATAGGAGATTTTCCTTGGAGCCAAATGATTTTATTAAGCATACCCCAAAACAAAAATAAAAATACATTTGTGACTAAATTTTTGTAAATATTCGGTACCTCTAAAATGATTCTAATTGATTCTAATTGATTGTATTCTATAAAATGCTTCATTTGGGGAAAAATGTAATGCAAGGTGGCCTTGAGATAAAGGTAACTTGTTTCTTTCTTATAAGGATATGTTAAGTTTGATTCAAGTTTACATGTTTTTGAATTTGGGCATAGAAATATAAACAAAAATGTGAAATTTATATTAGTAGGATTATCATTCATTCTTTTAGGTGTTGTACTTCCTTGGTGGGAAGTTTTTTCATCTCTAGTTTTAATTCATTCTATGCCTTAGTGTACTTTCACTCACTTTCATCTGGTCATGCTTATGGCTAGATGCTCTTCTTATAGCTCTCATGTAACTCATATGGAATTGAGTGTACTCTGAGGCCTCTCTCTTGTAGACTCATTCATCCTTTGGTTCATCCCTTCGGTCTACCCTAAAATTTCCTTTCCTTTTCTAGCTCTCTCTCTTAGTGGTTTTTCATATGCTTCTACCTTCCTGAATCCTCATCTTTATCAAAATTCCTACCATTAGACCTGTTTCCCTCCCCACGTAGCTTTTGTCACTTGGTCACTCAATTTTTCCCCTCACCCACTCACATTTTTCTCTTCTCTATTTGTTGTGACCTTCCCCATGCCTTGTTAGTGTGCACATTTACATTGAGAGGCAAATTATTATTAGGAGTGGGCTTCTTGAGGTCACTCTTGAACACACCATTGCCTAGAAGATATAACTTACAGGTTTAGAGACCTTACTCTCGGACCCACCTAGGAGGAGATACGTTGGATGGAACATGAGCGATCCTTTATGTGATAACAACTTTAAGATACCCAAGTTATTTCCAAGCTAGTTAACTAGGTGCCATATATAGGACACACATGAGGCCACTTCAACTAGTACATGTATAGTATCGAATTATACTCGCATATAATGTTTCATTTTCTCCATATTCTGATGGATCGGTATGATCATAAATCCAACATCCTTCACTCTCTAGAGAATATTCAATGTCATTTGCGGGACTTGGACCAACATTTAAATCGTAGTATAAATTGCACTAGATGTTGCAAAGGAAGCATCGTAAGGTGATAGCATATAACATAAATTAATGCTTGTTTGACAACTGTTGAAAGACATGAAAGTATAATAAAAAAAAGGACTGTTATACAATGAAATCTTACTGCTACTTCCTTAAGCGCTACAAATAATGAGACCTATGTTCAAGTTAAATACCTTGTCTAATTATGCCAACATGAATGCCTCATAGATAAAGAAATAGATAATGATTTTCCACCTTCAAAATCATAGTTTTTTTGGGTACAATTCCTCCATATTTCTTCTAGAAATCGATTTTTGTGCCCTATATTCCCTTCGATGAGTTGGCTAGGATAAGAAATAAAAACAAATAATTTTATCAATTACTGAATTAATAACAAATTTTAGCATATTTCATATTAATAAAAATTTCCATGGAAACATCCCTTTTATGGCTTTATAATTAAAATATACATTATGTAAGGGATTCCTTACATATTCAATACAAGAAAATTACTAATGTTTTCAAACATTACTTGAATTTTACTCATTTCTTGTCCATGCAATAGTTTTTTAACTGGTTTGATAATTTTGTTCTACTCCATACGATACAATTGGGAATTATGTTTGTTGTGGGTGCTTCGCTGGCCCTCTCATATGTAGATGGATGATTCACAACATTAAGAGTTGTTACAACTTTCGTGTGATATTTAAATATAACTAATGCATTATTTTCTTTCAGTCACAATAGCTCACACTCACCTCCAAACCTAAATATCGGTGAATTCATGTTTTCATTACATGGTTTTTATCAAATAGGAAAATGACAAGCCTCATCTCCTTATCTAAAAATGATTTTAAATGTAGAGGATGCATATTCCCTATTGCAGGAATTGAACCCTTGCAATTTATGATACAACGTAGAGGGGCTTTTGAATTTTGTGTAACTTGTAAATTAAAAACACATATTGGAACCCTTCCTACAAAATATACAGATATGATATGTCTTTCTGGAAGAGGATTAAATGTATCCCTTTTCTCCTTGGGAATTAAAAAAAAAAACATGCAAATGAATGCCTTTGGTTTTAGAAACATGCAATAATATAAACCTTTCGTCAACATTTCATACCCTTTCATGGCTCTCTAGTTATCGAATCTGAAAATTTTGAATTCACCCCTAACAGATTGACCCTTTTTTTCATAAAGGCCAAAGGCATACATACTTAACTTGGCACACACATCATTACATACAAGTTGATTTTTCACAATAGGCACTCTGCTTGAATGTGACTGCAATTTTTGAAGAGGAGCGCACAATTTATGTCAGTTGTTAGAACTTTTAAGATATAAAAGAAGTTATGTAACCATAGTAAAATTTGAGTAAGAAAAATGATCATAAATACCTTGTTGTACTACATAAAGGCCCCACTGGAGAGGATTAACGATTGTTAGGAGATTTCACAAGGTACTTCCAGACCTAATAGAAAAAAATTGCATTTCTTGGTCAAACACTATGGCCAAAGACTTTTTCAGAGTATTATAAAACTCAAATTACTGCAAAAGACTAGTCTAACATCTCTAATATTAATAGGATCTATATCTATAACCTATAAAATTTCTTTCTAAATCTACCCTTGCTTTGGTAAGAATGTAAGCTAGGATAATGGATAACACTAGATATCATAATGAACACATATAGGTTCATGATAACATGAACCTATAAAATTCGGTCAAACTATAGTGCATACTAATGAATCAATAATAAATCACAACAAGAATAAGAAACAACTTACTTGTCACTCGAACCTATGGGAGAACTTCATGTCTACCCTATAAAGCTTTCCTATAAAATAATTAGGCAAGTACAATTCTCATACACCAGGACACGAAGATGGAAAATAAAATTCCATGAGATATATATTAAATTTTATGAGAACTATTTTATGCTTTAGTTCCAAGGAGTCACAATATGTTAGTTTTTTATTAATGATTATTATGTATAAAGGAAATTTACATCCATAAAAAAGTTGAAATGACTTGGAATTTCATCCATTAATATGTGTGTCAACCACAAGTTCACCATTGTTATAAGAAGGGGCTATCTTAGTATATGTTAGCTACTATGGTAGATAAAGGAGATAGGGATATGTACACCACAATATGTAAACTGCAAACTGTCCCTTTTTAATGTGTGGCTTAGCAAAATACTAACTTCAAACCCTATCAGATACGGTAACAAAGAAAAAAAATTTGATGGTCTTTTCACTCGATAAAAGGAAGTTTGGAGAATTAATAAAAAAGGTAGACAAAAAGCCTTGAAGTGGTGTTTTTAAAGAACTATGTCAATTCACAGAAATAGGAAACCCCTCACTTTATTAGAAAATACCCTTTATCAAATGCAAAAATCGTAATTGGACGATGAAATACCATTCAAATTTCAAAAGAAATTTTCATGTATTTTTTATAAACGATCATTCAAACAAATCAAATGTAAGGGAACCTAACGATTAATTAGCATGTAGGTACAAAGTTGACAAGTAATATAGTAACATTCAAATTATTTCCATTAAACCAATGGATTCACAAAAAACTCTAAAATTGCTAGCCTCATAATTACTACACCATCTACAAGCTTCATATACTCTAGGACTGAGTTGCTCCTAGTCTTTTGCATCATTGGACTGGGTTCAGACTTCAATACAAAGTGGAAATGGCATGGAAAGTGTGGAAATTTTAAAAGAAATGCAACATGGACTCAATTTTCCTTTATAAACTAGGTCTTTAGGTATATGTGTACCTCATTTACAACTTTCCAGATGCAATGTAGAAGGTTATTGTCCCCATTTTCTGCAAACCACACATGTAATTCAGGAAATTAGAAAAAATAACATTAAGTTACCTAAGAAAAATGTCAGATACATGAAAAATGAAAAAAATAAAAGAAAAACTCTACATGTACATTTTTCCACCTTCCTTGCTTCAAGCAAATAATTCTCAATTTTCTACTTCACATAATTCAATCCTCATTTTTTGGAAAATTTATGGGCTCGTGCGATGTTGAATGGGGGTGACACATTAAAAGGAACACAAAAAAAATATAATATACATGGAACCTATGTTCTTCAACACTCTAAAAGTTAAAAATTTGAATCTTGACACTTTAGGACCAAATTTGGCCATCCAAGGCCGATGATGTAGCCTCTCTTTCAAATCCCAACAGTTATCAAAATAGTTGTAATT
Organism: Pinus albicaulis; assembly: GCA_034641835.2. Classification (NCBI taxonomy): domain Eukaryota; kingdom Viridiplantae; phylum Streptophyta; class Pinopsida; order Pinales; family Pinaceae; genus Pinus; species Pinus albicaulis. Next base: position 465,469,939 of record CM076579.1, on the reverse strand, counting down.
TGATAAGAAATAGAGAGACTTAAACTCTTGACTCCTTAAAGAGAAACTATTTTATAATCCATCTATCAACCTTTGAGACCACTTCAAGTCTCCACGAAAAGTATATATACATGGGTTTCTAGCTAGCTCAAGAGGCTTGCATAGGCATTATCCAATTATCCTTTCCTTCTTAAAAACCCTTGTAAAATGCAAGAATTTAGACATTTAAAATGAAAATATAAACAAAGTACATGAATTTATAATAAATAATTATGTGGTTCGTAGTAAGAATGAGGTCAATTAATGTCCTTTAAATTAGGAAAAAAATTTGGTTACGTCAGTTGTTAGAACTTAGATCTTGTAAACCAAGTTCTATAACCATAATGACATTTAACGTAGATAAATTATGATAAAATAGCCTGTTGTACTACACAAAGGCCCCATTGGAGAGGATGAACACGCGTTGCGATATTATGCAAGATACTCCATGACCTAATAGATTTTTTTTTACATTTCTTGGTAAAACACTATGGCCAAAGGCTACTATTATAAAACTCAAATTACTCCAAAAGAGTAGTCTAACATCCATAATATTAATAAGGTCATTTCTTATAACCAATCATGGTTCTTGCTAAAGCTACCCTTTCTTTGATAAGTATGTAATCTAGGATAATGGATCAATGTGGATATCATAATGAGCAAAAATAGGTGCATGATAACATAAAATTATAAAATTCAGTCAAACTATAGTGCATAATAACGAATTGATACCAAATCACAAGAAGAATAACAAACAACTTACTTGTTTCTCCAAGCTACGAGAGAGGTTCCTATCTACCCCAACAAGATTTCCTAATAAACAATTATGAAAGTACAATGTTCATACACCAGAACACAGAGACGGACAATAAATTTCCCTATAATATATATTAAAGTTTAAGAGAATTATTTTATGCTTGAAATGTTCCAATGAGTCACAATTTGTTAGTTGTTTTGGTTATAATTATTGTGTATAAAATAAATTTACATGAATTAAAAAATGAAAAAAAATTTCAATTTCATCCATTAATCTTTGTGTCAATCAAAAGTTCACCAAATGTAGAAATCATGATTAGATGATTCAAAATGCACTAAAATTTCAAAAGAAATTTTCATGTCTTTTCTATAAAAGGTCATTCAAACAAATCAAATTCCAGGGAACCTGACTATTATTTAGCATGTACGTACAAAGTTGGCAAGTAAAAATAGAAGTATTCTTCTTCATCCCATTAAACCAATGGATTCACAAAAAACAATAAATATGGTACCCTCATAATGACTACACCATCTACAACCTTTATATACAAGACTCAGTTTCTCCTAGTGTTATGCATGGATGGACTGGGTTCAAACTTGAACACAGAGTGAACATGGCACAAAAAGGGTGAAATTTTTTTAATAGGTGCAATGTAGATAAATTTTCCTTTGTACAACAGGTCTCGATGTACAAGTGTACCTCATTTACAACTTTCTAGATGCAATGTAGAATGTTATCACCCCCATTTTCTACAAACCACATCTACAATTAAGGGAAAAAACTAAATACCATTAAGCTACTTGCACATAATGTGTGATACATATTTAAAAAAAAAATCTCTACATGTGAATTTTTGTCGCTTCCCTTCTACAAGAAAATAATTTTCAATTTTCTACTTCACATTCTTCAATCCACATTTTTTGGAAAAGTTATGAGCTTGTACCATGTTGCATGGGGGAAACATATTAAAATGAAAAAAGAAAAAAAATGAATATACATGGAACCTCTATTTTGTAACACTATAAAAGTTATAAATTTGATCCTTGAACACTTTCAGGACCACAATTGAACTAACTGGAAATTTCATCCATTAATTTGAGTGTCAATCACAAGGTCTCCATAATTATAACAAGGGGTTAGCTCAACCAGTTGTTGTTGTTGTCATCAATGTCAACTAAACCAATTTTCAATGTCACTAGAAATTGGCCAATTCACTACCATGAAATGAATGCCATTAGCCCTCTACTAGGGGCGCACTAGGTTACTCAAGGTTCATTAGGGATGTCATCCACCAATGCAATATGAGGTTTTTCTTCGGGCCAAACAATTTTATTAAACATACCCCAAATCAAAAAAAAAATTAATAGAGTTGTGACTAAATTTTTGTAAAAAATGGATACCTCTAAAATGATTCTAATGCATTATAATTAATCATATTCAATAAAATGCTTTGTTTGGGGAAACAGGAAATGCAAGGTGGCCCTCAGATAAAGGTACCTTGCTGCTTTCTACACTTTTGTGATAATAGAGCTAATATATTATTTTTTTGGAACATTAGAGTGTAAGATATTTTATCGATATAGGTATATGTTAAGTTTGATTCAAGTTTACATATTCTTAAATTTGGGCATATAAATACATAGAAAACCACAAAATTTATATACCAATTATGCACTAAATTGTTTACAATTAACATTTACTCTATCCACACTGGGAAGTTTTGAAGTATATATGCAGAAAACATACTTAGGATGTCATAATCATGAAACCAAACCCTTAATTCAATTCACTTACAGCATAACATAAAAGCATGAAAGAACAAAGCTCTTATGTGGTAATTTTTAAGTTAATATGTTTATATATTTCTTTAAAATAGAGTTGGTAAAGGGAAATATATATTGATTTTAAATACTTTAATATATATATATATATCTGTGTGTGTGTCTATATGTGTGTGTTTTGTAGAATAGAAAGACCCATTTTTACAAATAAAATTATAAAAAAAATTCTATATTTATATAGATTAATAAGACTTTTAAAAATTAATTTTATATTATTATCTCAAATTTTCTTATAAATGATATTTCATTTTTATATTAAATACAATTAATAATAAACATTATTGTAACATAATAAAAAGACATTTTTAACTTCTAAAATTTAAAAACAATTAATAATAATATCCAATAATAAAAATAAATCATACCTACTTGAAACACAATTATGATCCCGATAAACTTTAAATTTCAATGTATGGATAACAAAACTTAATAATGCATTAATGGTCAATAAGTTTATCTCAAAATTTATGCTCTCATTTCATTAATGCTAAGCACTAAAAAAAAGTACAAGATTATATCAAATGAATGAGCTTTGAAATCAATCATTCCGCTCACATGTAGAAACCTTGCTCATGTTTACTAATACTCTTTTCTCAATAAAGAGATATTTATTCTTTATCATAAAAGGAGTATTATAAAACGATTTCCAAAAGTTAAACAGACAGTTTATTAATTTACTTTTTTAATTATTTTTTATAGATAATATTATATATTTATATTTTTTATTAGAAATTATGATGATGATTAGTGGTTTAAAAGAAAATATGGTTTACTCTAAGAAAGTAAGAGATTAAAGTTAGTTAACATTTTATTTCTATGCTCAAAGATAAGTGAGAGGAGTATTTCTAAATCATCATAATTTAGTTGAGTCAAAATGTCAAGAAAGTTGGTAGTGTGACAAATTAAGAAAATTATATGATGAAAATTTAAAAAAAAAGTTATTTTCATTTTCAAACTCAACCTTCTTAGAATCTTACAGGTGACAAAATATTTAATCCCATGACCTTTTGGGAATTGAACAAAGAGTTTCACTATAAATCTAATGAGAATTGGTTCTAATATTGTCAATGTTCATTTACTTAATGCTAGTGAATTCATTGAGATAATTTTGTTTTTCAAGATGGTGTTGATCACGCTCTTACAATACCATAATTTTCATTGTCTCTCTAGCTTTTAATTTGCCCAGTTAAATTCAGAAGTAATAACATTCTTAATATTATCATAATTTTGCAAAATCACTTCTTCCTTTATTTTCAAATAATTTAATGAAATCCAAACATCCTTATATATTAATAATATAGAGATATTATGATTTATTAAAAATAAATAAATAATATTTTTTATAATAAAATTATAATTTATTTTAATAATTTATTAAATATTTAAATATTCATATTTTTATAACAGTTAAAAGTGATTATTTTTTGGTTACCGATATAACAAATTAATACATCTCAACTTTTTAAAAAATATTTTCTTTCACATAAGTTAATTGTTAAATTCACTATTGTTAAATTCATAATCAATGTATAAGGGTTTCATAATCAATGTATAAGGGTTCATCCAGCAATACTCCCACACAGGTGTTCGATAAAGTTAAACATTTCCTACAGTATTTGAACTCATTTTTACCACAGATTTATTTACAAAAAGGTTCATTGTGTAGGTTCGTTGTGTATTATTATTTCTTGCGAAGGTTTTAAATAATATTTTTATAATAAAATTTATATTTTTATAATAAATATTTAATATTTTAATTTTATATCAATGAATTTTTTTTTACATTACTAATATAACAGATTAATACATCTCTGCATTTTTCAAAATATTTTCTTTCACGTAAGTTAATTATTAAATTCATGATAATGTATGAGCGCAAACAAAAATGTTTAATAAGGTTAAACATTCCATGGAGTATTTGAAATTAATCAACTGGTTCACATCAGAAAAATTTTATTCCCCATCAATATTTTTATAATAAAGTCTATAATTTTTTTAATAAATACTTAATATTTTGATATTTATATTTTTATAATAATTACATTTAGCTCTTTTTTAGATCACCCATATAACAAATTAATACATCTCTAACTCTTTCAAAATATTTTGTTTCACCTCAACTAATTACTAAACTCACGATCATGCATGAATGTTTGTCCAATCATACTCCCACAAAGATGTTCTATAAGGTTAACATTCTCCAGAGCATTTGAATTCATTTTTATCAGTGATTTTATTTATAAAAGGGGTCATTGTGGGTGAGTATATTAATTAATTTGAGTCTGAAGGATATGATAGGTTAATCATGCTAAATAAATTAATAATATAGGTGTATTTTTTTTTTGGTAAATTACGCTATTATGATTTAGTGATGTTTCTAATGAGCTAATGTGGTGGTTCAAAATAAAGACTAAATCTTAATATTATGATTGATCAAAAAGACATTTATCGATATTATGAATCACAAAAATCTTAGATTTAAAAATAATAATAAAAAATAAATACTGTATGGAAATTATAATTATATATATATATATATATATATATATATATAATAAATTTTAATACTATTTGTTATTAATATAGTTAACTAAATTGAGTTTTATATCACTTCCAACATTGAGATGTTCGTTAATTATCATAAAACTGTGAAAGAAAAAAATATTAAATAAAAGAATTTTAAAAAGGAAAGGAAGTACTTATATTAAGAACTGAAAAGTTATTTACCCAGATGTCGGTGACCTACAGTAATTTGAGGGGCCACATGGGCACGATTTGGTGGGACAATTGTCTTTACCACATGCCCACACATGGTCGCCAGCCGAGAGTTAAATGCCCGAATGAGCCAACCATAATTTCACACTACGCCACCTTCTCTTTGACGTCCTCCTGCTGCAGCGCATTAAGAGCTCTAGATTCCACCACCATCGCTATTAACCCTGCAACTCGTGCCCATTCAGCCTCCATTTGGCTCTCCTTACTGTTATCTATGCATGCCCCCCGCTCTCCCTTGCATCCTCTGGTTTTTGGCCCTACTCTGCCCTGCCTCAGCCTTCCCTCGGTGCTCTCAGGTGGCAGCTCCTCCCCCATGCTTTCAAGAGTTCCCTCCCTGTCTTGCACTTATTTTCCCTCGACTGTCATGCCTCGGCATCACCGTATGAGGTGCCAAAGAGCTGGGGGCCGCGGTCTCCCTTCTATACCTCCACTTTCGCACACCATGGGCATGGAGCTGAATTTGTTTTTGGGATGGGAGGAGCCCAGCACGCTCAACCCCATTAACCTTTCCACTCAGCTATCCCTGCAACTTCCCCCTTCCCCTCCGACTTCCTCTAGCATTCACCCCAAGAAGTGACCGCACAAATCCACCATCCTGCCAGAGCTGACCTTTATCCCTCACAACATGAGAGCTCTCCCTGTGCAGAGTGCCTCTAGTAGTAGCCATTTCACCGACAAAAACTCATGCTATAGTGATGGTCGTAGCTCTAATAGTGGTAAAGGAGATCAGAACAAGGACATCAGTCAACAAGCCACGTGCTGAGCAACGCGAAGGACGACTCTTATTATGTCTGTAGAATTGAGGAGGAAGACCCCAACTCTAGCAAGAAGAATGAAGGTCCACACTAGTTTCATTTACATGATGGTCCAATGTATTTCTAGTTTTTTCGTAGCGTTTCCTAGCTCAATTATGTTTTGGAATAATTTTATTTCATGCTTCAATATGCCTTTTTCTACTGTGTATGCTGGTTTCCCATTTTGGGTAGCGTTTTTTTTGTGCTACTGGTTCCCCAGCTAGGGCAATATGTACTCTCGTTTTAAACTCTTGAGACTTTCCTCTCGAATTGGCTTGCCAAGTCTGGAGAATGAGACATGTAATTGTTTGCTTTGTATAATATAATAGAGATAGTCTAACTTAGATTTTTTTTTTTTTGAAAAGTTAGTTAATTTGAGGTGACAGCACTTTATCATTTAAGTTCCAAAGAGATCTAATGAAACAAATGTTTCCAAAGGAAGGAAAATTTCTAAAGGGGACTAAAGAAATGAATGTTTCCAATGGGAAAAATGAAAATGGGAGAAAACACTTGGATTTTAAAGGTTGATTAAAAAATTTATGAACAAAATAAAATATTAAGAATTCAAAGATATCTTAAAGAATGAATGCAAGAATTACAACTGTGATTAATGAACTAGAATACATTTAATCATATATTAAAAGGCGACTAATGTGATTAAAGATACAAGGAACTGAGTTTTTGCGAATAAAAAATTACTTCAAAACAAAAACTAAAGCACAACATTATTAGATTATGGTAGTGTATTTAGAAGAGCACTGGTAGTGTATTTGCTCTATCTCTCATCAGTAATCTCAAATCCTAGGAAATGTTACACTACTTTCATGTACCAGTTGCCAAAACATGCATCATAAATTCATTACAGAATTTACCTTTCTAATTAAACTTTAAATTTAAACATCCATTCTAGTTTTCATAATAACCTGATTCATATAAAACACGTATTTGTTTCCAAATGGGTAAAAAATTGGAAGCTTAGTTGGTCCTTCCAACCATGAGAAGGGAAATTACATCCCATTCTCCCCACTGAGCTTCTTCCCTTGTATATTCCACGCACTTTCTTCACAGGTTAATTCCTAGGGTAATGGGACAATAGTCCAGCCACTAGTAACCAGGTGTAGGATTCTCCACTAGCTCTAGTCCAGATCAGGAGCTTTCAAGAGGCGTCATCCTTCCTATCACAAACCACTTTCTTTTTCCTCTTGTCTCTCTCGGACTTTTTTTTAGGAAGAAAAATCGAACCCCTTCGTCTCTTCATATTTTCTATAAATATTAGGAAGGTGGTTGTAACTTTACAACTGTCTCAACTTCCCAAGGCTGAAATTCGTTACCAACCAGTGTTTCTTTTAATTTGTAAAATAATTATTCTATTAAAGATATAAATTGAAATTCAAAAATTCATATGTTATTTTAAATTATTACAAGTCTTTCAATTGAGTTTTTAAATAAATATTTACCATAATAAATTGAAACATATCTTTAGACATCATGAGGGTTACATATCCATCGCCTCATGACAACATTGTCCTTGGTGTTCATTCCAAACCTTGGAACAGATTTGCTTATACTTGCTTCATCAGCCCTTCATCCCCCCATGTGGCCTCTTATGGGCTAAAATACATCCACTTCAGTTTAACCTTGGTGACCACTCGCCTGCGCAACGTGGCTTCTCTCCGGTCGAGGATAGACAGGGGTTCTATGCTGAATTCTCCATCTAGTTCAACCTATCAACCATTACAGTATTCGTTAATTCATGATGCAAAAATCTGAACATAAAATTTTCTTTAAAGTCAACACAACACCTACCTAAATATCTTGCCAATTAATTATGTGTTTTGGATGATACACATATTTCTTTAACAAATAAATGTGAAATACAATATGGACCTTTATATAACTAGGAATGGTGAGCTGGTGGGCCACCGGCCCTATTCTTTCTAAGATCTGGAAGGGTCCACAATAGTGAGGAGCTAGCTTAGCACACCCACCCCACTACAAGGTACTTTTCTTGGGTTTAATTCTTAAGTAGAAATTATCTCCCACTTGGAATTCCTTATGACTCATTTTCCTATTTGTATGTATTTTTTTGGTCTTGAGAAGCTTGCAAATTACGGAAAACTCTGTTAACTTCTTTCTCCATCTCCTTAAGAATATTTGGTCCTAATGTCATCTTTTCCTCGGGACCATTCCAATTGGCGGGTTTTCTGCATTTCCTACCATATAACACTTAATAGGGACTCATTTTCGGTGACTCACGGTAAATATTATTATATTTGAACTTAACTAGGTTGATATAGTCCTCCCATTTAGTTGGTTGATTCATTACGTACATTTGCAACATTTCTTCCAATACCTAATTCACCCACTCTATCTTCTCATCTGTATCAAGGCAGTAGGAAATGCTAACATGTATTTAGGTACCCAACTCAGTGAAAATATACTTCCTAAAGGTAGACTTGAATTTCATGTATTTGTCGTAAATTACCACCTTAGGTATGCCATGTAACCAGAATACTTCTTTCATGAAAATATATGCAATATCCACCCTATTGTAAGTGAATTTTATAAGAATGAAGTGAGCAATTTTTCTCAACTTATCCACCACCACCATGATAGAGTCATATTATTTATTTATTCTAGGTAGTCCAGTTACAAAATCTAGCATAATCATTTCCCATAATTTCCATTCCAGAATATGAAAGGGGTTAATCAAACTTGTCAGATGCTGATGTTCATCCTTTACTTGTTTACACTCCAAGCATTTAGACAGGTATTCTACAATATTTTTCCGCATTCTCAGCCAAAAATATTCCTTATTTAATGAAAAAATAGCTTTTGGTATCCTCGATGAACTATGTATGGACTAAGGTGATGTTCATCCAGTAAAAATTTTCTTGATAGAAATTTGATTAGGGGCATAAAGTCTTCCACAAAAAGTCAACTGGTCCTGACTATTAACACCATGCTCACTGGTTTTACCTGATTCCTGCAATTCTTTCATGTGTTGCCAAAGATATTTATAATTTAGGTCCTTAAGGGTAGCTTCAGCAAGCAGTGACGACACATGAAATTCAAATTGATGGTACTGGACTTCATAAACACATTGTACCTTCCAACTTAAGGCATCTGCTACTCGGTTTTCCTTTCACTTCAAATGCCCTATATCAAAATAAAACTCACTCAAGAATACAATCCACATGTATTGTCGTGCATTCAACATTCATTGCTTAAAAAAGCTGGTCAAACTACTCTGATCTGTCAAAAGAAAAAATTTCTCACCCAATAAATAATGGTACCACATTTTTAAGGAATGAACTACCATTGTGAGCTCCAAGTCGTAAACATAACACTTTTGTTCATGTTCCTTCAAATTATTGGATTCATATGCTACAACCTTATCCTCTTGCATAATAACTCCTCCCACACCTTCTTGACATCTGTTAGTGCATACAACAAACTCCTTCTAAGGATCTGCCACCTTCAAAAAAAATTCTGAAGAAAATAATTTTCTTAATCGTTCAAATCCTTGTTGAAATTTTTTTGTGCATTTAAATTTCTTGCCTTTCTTCTCTAAGGATGTTATGGGATAAGTTATTTTTGAAAATCCTTAATAAGCTAATGATAATAACCTTCTCATCCCATAAAATATCGTATGTCAACAAAATTCTTAGGTACAACCCATTCCATAATTGTTCGGATATTTTCAGGGTCAACATCTATCCCCTCAGATGATATCACATGTCCTAGATACAGGATTCGGCACTTAAAAAAATCACATTTATTATACTTAGCGTACATCTGATTATCTCGTGAAGTTTACAAAAATATCGTGAGATTCTTCTCATTCTCTTCTCGGTTCTTAGAATAAATTAGGATATCATCAATACAAAATATTACGAACTTATACAAATAAGGCTGAAAATTTCCATTCATAAAAATCGTAAAGATTGCAAGAGCATTGGTGAGACGAAAGGGTGGCACCACGAACTTGTAGTGACCATAACATGTTAGGAAAGTAGTCTTAAAAATATCCTCATTCCTAATCTATATTTTATGATATCCTGATCTTAAGTCAATTTTTGAAAACACACTAACTCCTCGTACTTGGTCAAATAGATCATCAACTCATGGTAGTGGATATTTATTTTTAATGTTTAGATTATTGTGCCAGAAGTAATCAATGCATAACTACATGTTCACATCCATCTTGCGCACAAACAACACTCGGTCCCCCCAAGGAGAAATTATCAAGCAACTCTTGCAACTACATTTTGAGCTCAGCCAACTCCGATATACTCATACGGTAGGTAGTCCTTGATACAGGAGCTTCTCCTGGAATCAACTCTATAGTGAATTCAATTTATCACTTGGATGGTAGACCAAGTATTGATTCAAGAAACACATCAAAAAAGTCTTGAAAAATTGGCAGATTTTCAAGTCATGTTATCTTGTCTTTTGAGTTAGTATAGCTACTTGAAAACCATAAATTTGGCACCCTTGTACATTTTCATAGTTGATTGGCAATAATTGTTCGTAATTTAATTACTTTCTTAATACCCTGAAACTCCTATCTCATTCCCTCATCAGCGAGGAAAATGACAATTTTGTCCTTACAGTCTACCAAATACTAATGGATTTCCATCCAATCCATCCAAATCAACACCTCATACGAGCCCAAATAAAGCACATTTAGATTCACACGAATGTGTTGTCCTAATATCTCAAGAGGACAAATTTTTGTTTTAGCAGTTACCCACAGCTTGGCACTAGTAGCCAATTGTACTAGCCATGGTTTCTAAAATTTAAGACTTCATAATTGACACAATTCTATGATTTTAGGGCTACTATAACTTAAAATAGCACCGGAACCAATTAAAACAGAGACAGACTGATTAGTGATTTTACCTTCACATTCTATCATTAAGGGTTGGTACTCCAGCAGATGGTTATCCAAGGCTGCGCTGATTTGGGGTATGCTTCTTTCTACCTCACCAATAGTTGAGACTCTCGCACATTGCTTGATTTCTTTTTTCTTTATCTATGAAGACAATTTTGATAATAATAGGATTCTATGTACCCCGCACATTGTATGGTGTGTTTTTTCACCTGACTAGGCTCTTGTTTTTTGGATGCTTCTATTATTCTAGCCCCTGATTACCATTTTGGTTTTGGCTATGATTTTCCCATACTCCTATTCACTTAAATTATCTATAAATTTTTAGGATTCGGCTTACGGTTCCTTAAATTTTGGAAGATCTTTGACCCTTTCTTCTGGTTACAGCCTTTGTTAGTGTCCTTGTGCTTGGCTTTTTGGTAGCACATTCATGCTTTTTTTATCACTTCATTCATCATTTTAGGACTATTAAATTCAATTATTTCCTTAATGAATGTAGGTAAACTGCATAAAAATTGTTGCACATTTGCTTTCTCCTCATGTAAGTAAGGCACATACCTCAATAAAGTTGTAAACTTGGCTATGAACTCGTCCATCGTTAGATGTACCATACATAATTCATGGAATTCCATGTATTTTTCATCATAAAAGTGCTCTGCCAAGTATTTATTCTTGAAGTTCCTGTAGAAATATTCCTAGGTTATTTTCTACTAATCAATTTTATGCACAGTTTTAATCACTTCCCACCACAAGGTGGCCTTTCCCCGTAGCTGGTAGATGGCCAATATAGCCCTAAGATGGCTATTATAATTATACACTTTAAAATATTTGTTCATTTCGATGACTTAGGCCTCGGTTGCCTCTTATTTCTCTCCATCATAGGTTGGTGGCTTAATTTTTTTGAATTCTCCTTGTAGTTTCGCCCTTTCCTTCTTTGTCATTCCTTGGTAATTGACATTATCAAAATCCTCCTCATGCTCAATTATATGTATTTAATGGTTTTGAATTCTCTGGGTATGAATATCCTCTATGTTATCTTCATTTCATTATTGTTCCTTTCATTTTGGGTTTCATGATATGGAATTGGCTGATAAGCTCTATTTTTTTTTTTTTTTTATGAGGGAGGCTTTTTAAAATTCTCTCTTGTTCTTGAATCAACCTATCATTATCATTTCTCGTTCGTGCCATCTCATTCTAGAGTTGTTACACATTCTCCAGTACTTGTCTAGATTGTTGTTGTTCTTCCAACAATCTATTTGTGTGGTACTTCTGGTTTGCATCTAGTTGTAACCACATTTCTATATTAGTTCCTCCATAAGACAATTTTGGTCTCTCTGATAATCTGGACCCTCTCTGCATCTTGCTCCTAGCCTCTACTTCGCTCTTTTACTGTGTTCATCACATCATCGCACTTTTAGTTCCCACAAAACCATAGTGTTGGAACGTGGGTCTGACACCACCTATAACTTACCTCCACATGCTATATTTAACCAACATAAAAAATAAACTTTCATTGTATGTCATAAACTAGCTAAAGACATAAATTAATAGAACCTCATAGTATAATATCAACATAACATTATCCACATTATACATTACCGAAAAAAAATATAATAATGTCATCGAAATACATCCTATTCTCAAATATTATGTATTAAGTATATCCTAATCCCACTCTTAGAGTGTTTGAACACACATTTAATTGAACAACCTTATCATTATATTTAATATATCAAACCATGAATATACATTTATATGGTTTAAATGGTTCAACATGATTGAGAGAGGGTTAATGTGATCCAAGTGGATATTGTGGCCACCTGTCTATTCCACTTTGGGCTCCACCATTTTTTGTTTCAGTTTTTCAGGTCCTGGAATTTTGGAGTCATTTTTAGGACCTAAACAACTTCTTTTGGGAAAACCAAGAAATACATGGGTCTTTGAGTAATGTTTTTTCACTCAAAATTTTTAGTCCTCGGATATATATTTGTAGCAAGGTATTTTTCCCATCAAATGGAGATCGTATGCCCAAGTTATGTCCCTCGGGAGTTGATGTACCAATTTCCCTAAATGGGGCCCATAGTTCTGGTGCTTCATCTCATAGGGTTAGGTTTTTGGATGCTTAGGGTTTTCCATTGTTTCTCAATAATAAATAGGACTTTGAACATCATTGTAACACAGTTCAGAGGCCTGTAGCCACCACATCACTTCTTAGAGATAAGATACCAATGCCCTAGCTAGTTTATTTCCATTCTGTCTATAAACATATTTCAGTTATGTGATATTAATGAAATGTGTTAGCCATCGGTAAACTTTGTTGCAGCAGATGATGGCTAAATTTTTTGTGTAAGCCTTCAAGAGATTATTTTCATATAAAACTACTCATTCTTGAAGCCTTTGGTCTCCTCTGAAGTAAGAGTAATCTTCACTGTTGTTCCTTTCAAAAGAGCATTCCAAGAAGCCCTGCTGATATAAAAGAAATTGTTGTTTAGACCCATTTTTTATCATTTTTCCTTTAAGAAATCCCTCTGCAAAAATCCCCCAGTTCCCTCATTTTATGCTCTACTTTCTCAAAATCCCCTTTTAAACCTTGAAAATCCCCTTTATTTGGTTTAAAACGCCTTTTTCACCCTACCGGAACCTCAAAAAGGGCTTAGAAACCTTCTTTCACTCTATTGGAACCTCTAAAAACCATTAAAAAATCCCCTTTTCGACCTATTCTGACATTTTTTCAAACATAAGGCCTTAAGTTCTTTGCCTAAGTCCTTAGCCCCTTTTCCTCTCATAAAACCGAGGCCTGGAACCACGCACTAAGGTCTTAAGCCCCCATCACAATCGCTCTTCGGCGTTTTCGAATTCTTCACGCCTTTACCTTTTTCTCTATTGATTTTCAATATACCGATGCATTCTCCTAATTCAATCTAAGCCGTCGATCTTGTTCCGATCCGACGACCCTCGCTCAATCGACGATCTCCTTTTCCTTTGTCCCGGACCGCTTATCCCGTCGATGGCCGATATCCCAATTTGGTCTCAGCCATACATTTTCCTCGAGATCGACGGTCAGCACTCAATCACATTGTCACTCTCCATGCCATCGGCGTTACTCCATCACATCGGAAATTCTTCATTGGATTCATGTTTTGAAATTTCTCATTCCCATTCTTTTTCCCCCACTGATGTGATCTCTCGAGGGCTTAAATCCTTTGCCCTTGTTTCTCATGTCACTCGGTCCTGTGACCAAGTCTTAAGCCCCTCTTATCGACCATTGTCCATCACACTTTCTAAATTCTTTTGTTCCTAAACCCTCTTCCTCGCCAATGCAATTCCCCTCTGGCTTAGCCCTTAACTCCTTCTCTGGCATACGACTCAGGCGCTATGACCAAGTGCCAAGCCTTCAGCCCCTTTTTCCCTAGCTCTCGGTCCCCTTACTCTTCCACAGGACTGTGCCCCAGCACTTACTCTTAGCCCCCATCGGCCATTGAAAATCCAAAAATATTTCGTTCCCGGACCATATTCTCCTAAAATCTCCAATTCCCCGATACAATCACAACCGTTGATCCTGTTGATCAAACAGTTCCCTTTGATCCCCTCCGTTGATCTTATAAACCCATTTTATCATGTAAAAAAACCCTTTTCCTAAGTAAAAACCTTTCCTCCCTTTGTATAAAGGTGGGCCCTCCATCTCTTACCCTTTCACCCTGGCCCCACCATATATTTCCTCCACACATTTCTTCTATTTTTCGTGCTTGCTTAAGGCCGTAGATCTAGCCCCCCCCCAATATCAGACGGTCTAAAACCATTTTCGCTTCCATTTCACAAATAAAATTGATCACCCGTTTTCAACATGAAATAAGCAGTTTTCACCTAGACATGCGTCGCCCAAAGACATGTATCGCATTCCCCTCGGGGTGAAACCATTTACCGTCTGACCCTACGTGAAAACCACTCCCGATTTTCTGCAAAACCACTTGTCACTACTTCACGCCACAAACGAATTCAAACCTTGTTTTTCATGGTTTCTTCCATGGATCCACCCCAACTACATTCCACCTCTCTGCACAGCTCCTCCGCCTCCGCCCAATCCCTCTGAAGAAGTAAAAACAAAACACAGGATTTCATATAACATGTTGGTTTTTCTGTGTA
The DNA here is from genome assembly GCA_034641835.2 of Pinus albicaulis. Classification (NCBI taxonomy): domain Eukaryota; kingdom Viridiplantae; phylum Streptophyta; class Pinopsida; order Pinales; family Pinaceae; genus Pinus; species Pinus albicaulis. Next base: position 465,454,717 of record CM076579.1, on the reverse strand, counting down.
GGTTGCATGGCGTTTAAAGGTTTAAATCCATCCCATAGTCATTACATAGGAAAAGAGCCGAGGGTGACGATCCTCCGTGGCTCTAAAAGCATAAAAGGAGACAAAGAGTGTTAATTGCATGTTTTGACCAATGATTCATGAGCACTGGTCACATAGTCAAACCCTCCAGCGCTACAAAAAGGCCAACTGTACACAAAGAAAACAAAGAAGATCAGTGAAAAATGATGGTTGAGGAATAAAAGCCCAAATATTAAACCCTTAACCACCAGGTTAAAGATCTAGGACAACATGAAGGACTATGAAGCCTAAAGCATAATCAAAGACATATCAGTATTTAGATTGCTAAAACAAGGCAGATCAACAGAAGAAGTCTCGATGCCACATCTACAGAAGCTATTACTGCACCAAAAGGAAACCTGCAGTCTGCTTTACCTTTCAAAGACACTATCATAGCCATTCGTATGACAGAGCCCCATTAAAACTGTCAGAGCAGTTATTAAGTAGACATAGTGCTACAGAACCCAAAATATGACAGTTACTTGTTTCAGAAGTCAAAAAGGGTACTTTCGCCACTATTATCTTTAAAGAACAAACTTCTGAGCTATTACTATGCCTACCAGATATGCCTCAAAGATAGGAAAACTGCTAAAATGGTACCATTAGTTAATGCAAGGTTCATTAAGCAGAATGGGCATTCAAACATCATCTACCCCTCTATCTTAATTAACATTGGACTGTAAAAGTTGTTGGACTCGAAAGAATTGGACTATAAAAGTAGATGTAGATAGAGGGGTAGGCTGGGAAGAGAAAGAATTGGACTGTAAAAGTTGTTGGACTCGAAGTATGTAACTAGTTTTGGACATCAAATAGACAAGCAGATTCACTGGATCCTGATCTAAATCATTGGTGATGTTTTCTTACTGTTATTGTTATCCTACTCATGTTTCCACTTTGTTCATATTCTCTGATAAAGAGCAGTAAAATATAGATAAGGATTTACTTCTAAAGTACCCTGATCCAACTGATAAGCTTTATGTTTATGTTTTCCTCTAAATGTGTATTTAAGAGTGATATCAATAGAGTATAACCAGTCAAGGATGTTGGTGAGCCCATGTCTTGCTGAGTAGAACTTGAGATGTTGTTCTTGAATGTTATTTTCACTGCATGCTAAGTAGTGTCCTAATCAAGGAGGTTTATGGTTAGCCCTATCCCTTGTTAGTTTTAAAAATTTGTTTGAAGATTTCCGTTAAGAGTTGGCCGAAAGCAAGATAGATTAAACGTCCTTACTTAATCTTAAGCTGCTTTTTATGTTTATATTATATGTTTTTCCCTTGAGTGTATGTCAAAAGCAGGATAGGTTTAAATTCCTTACCTGATGTTAGGCTGCCCTCTGTGTTCTCACAAGTTTTCTTCTTTCACCACTCTTCTTAATGTTCCATACCACAAACTCAACTTAAAATATCTTCTGATATAGATGACTTGCCCTATGGAAAACCTTGGATAGTTGATGTGTAAGTAAAACCATTTTATGAATCCATAGCCCAATGGTTTAGCACTGTTTTTGACCTATCTTCCTATGTTGAAACATCCTTCCACTTATTTCCTCTTCACTTCACATGACCTTCTCAATTAATGATTCCCAACCAAAAACAACCAAAAAAACCCCTTGTACCCCATAACTAGCCTAATATAATAGCTAAGCATAAATAAATATCTTTTGAAAACACTTATATATAGAGATCCCTCTCTGAATCCAGGAGGGTTAGATCCTAGGATTCCAAAGTGGTTTTGATGTTGCCTAGTCATTTGGTATGCCAATCTGCCAAATCACTAGGACCCCAACATAATGGTGACTCCGTTGGGGACTTCTGAGTAAATTACATCTATAGATTTTTATGAGCTCAGAAGACTCACAAACAGCCTTACATTGGTAGTTAATTACTGATGGTGGACAACATTTCATCTTGAAACATTTGAAACCGTCCACCTAGCGTCTCCACAACTCCTAAAAGACTAAAAGACTCCACTGGTGATCAGTGGGAATGCTGATTATTTCTAGTTTCAAAAAGACTCCACTGGGGCAACCCACACTAGAATTGAAGCATTGTACACACCCACGATTAGAAAACTTTGAGGATTAAGTTTTCTTGTTAAAGACTAGTTTTCCTCTAAAGATTGTCATATCTGTACAACTTTCTTTCTTTGGGTCTAAACCCTAACAATACTGGCTTCAAGAAGAATTCATACCAGAGCCTACCCTGACCCATATCCTCCTAAAATAGTTGATAATATAGAAAGCATCCTTAGGAAGTTTCCTATATCTAGGGATCCAACTATTGTCAAAGCCATTCATAGAGCTAACACTGTGCCTGAAAACCTTACAGCTTTATCAGATGCCCAAGTTGACTTACCCTTTCCAAGAAGTCTACCAAGAGCCAAGTCACTTAGTGGTATAGATCAGACAGACTTTGAGCCTCCAAGTTCACCACATCATAGTGGCCAACCTATTAGCACCAGAGAAACCCCCATCCACACCTCCTGATCTTCATTTCATCCATAAATTTGGTTTCTATCACCCCAAATATTCTCAACAGTCTCTTGTTGGTCCAAGCACTTCTGTCACCCATATACCCACTATTCAATCCACTCCATTCCTTCCACAAAATCCTATCATGGTAGCATGGTATGCTCCACTAGTGTTACCATAGCCTCTGGTTCCTTTACCCAATGAATATCAATCTGAAATTCCCCATTTCACTGGAAATGAATCCACTACTACTCAACAAAACATAGACAAGATGAATGATTCCTTTGATTATATGGAAATAGAAGATGAGACCATTAAGATGATAATATTTGCCCAAAGTTTAGGAGGAGAGGCCAAGAAATGGTTTAAGGGTCTAAATCCTCATAGTATCCATGATCTCCCTTCTCTACATCAAAAATTCATAAAAAAATGGGAAGTTAGGAATAACCCTCTCCAAACACTTTCGTATTACAACAACCTCAAGAGAAACCCTCGGGAGAGTGTTCACAATTATTGCACTAGATTCAGTAGTGTTTACAACACACTACCCCTAGATTTGAAACCTCCACAAGTCTCAGATTTGGCCAAATTCCCTAAAAGATTTTATCCCAAAAAGGCCTATAAGGTAAGGGAAAGGGACCCCTTAACCTTAGAAGACATGCAGAAGGAAGCTCTTAGTCTGGAAGAAAATCTGATTGAGAAGAGAGCTAGAATGAGGATTGAAAAGAGAGTGACATATAAGGAATATACTGCACCTTCCAAATTTGACTCAAAATTATACCATCTAGCCAGGAACATGGATAGGTTAGAAAAAATGATGGAGAGGTTAGTTGTCCAAACAAATTCTCAGAATAGGAACCAGACTCAAAATCAGAGAAAGAACTTTAGGAGGAATCCCCCTCAGATGAAACAAAGAGATACTGATCAACAAATCAGACCTCCATTTCAAAAAAATTATGTTGATGAAGAGGAGGGAATGATAGAAGAGCCAGAGGGAACTGTTATAAACATGCTGGGAGTAAATAATGAAGAACCTGCCTTTTTCACAAAGGATGACCAGGCCACATATACATATTATGATAATGAAGGCTTAGAATTTGAAGACTATAGGAAATGCTTTGAGAATGCCATCATGGAGGTCCATAAGCAATATGACCTCAGGAGCAAAAAGAGGCAATACACTCCACAAAAAAGGACCTCTGAAACTGCTATTAAGAACAGATCTGAAAAGGTGATCAGAAAGGCTGCTGAAAACAACAAAACAACAGCTAAAAGTTCTGGTAAAAATAAGGGCAAAGTCACTCAAACCACTGATAAACAGAGTGTTGGACCTAGCAGCACTAGCACTTCAGCTAGCGCCCCTAGAAAAACAGTTTTGACTGATGTACATAGTAAAAACCAGCAAGATAATCTTGATGATAAGTTAGTGACTAACAAGACGGGTTTTAGCCTTTCAAAGAACCAGTTCCCTTTCAGTTTGGAGAGTGGAATTGCTAAAATCAAGATCTCTGTCCCCCTCACTGAGTTAGTCACTCAAGATGTATATAAATGTCAAGTTTTGAAAGCTTTGAACATAGAAGAAAATAATGACTCTGTCAACCTAAATGATGATCAACCAACCCTTTTATTTGGTCCTAAAATTGAAGGAAAGTTCTAGGAAGGAGTGGTCCCTTCTTTCTATGTCAGTTTCAATATCCATGATAAAATTTTACACAATGCTATACATGATTCAGGGGCATCACATAACCTCATGCCCAAAGTAATCATGGAGAGATTAAGCCTTGAGATAACCAAACCATATAAATATCTTTATTCCTTTGACTCTAGTAGAGTAAAATGCTTAGGCCTGATCAAAGACCTTTGTGTAAACTTGACTGAAATCCCAGCCAAATGCATAGTGATGGATGTGGTAGTGGCTAATGTGCCCCAAAAATATGGCATGCTTCTTTCAATATCATGGGGTGCTAAGCTTAAAATTACCATGGAAATGGACATGACATATGCCACCATCCCTATTTTCAGCTAGCTTAGAAGACTCTACAGGGAATCATACATGAAATTTATGTTGAGTAGTCAAGAGAAATAAAAAAAATCCCCTATTTATTCTATCCATATAGACTTAGACTCATTCATTCTTTGCAATGATGAAAGCTTTGGTGAACTAGAGTTGAATAGTGATCAATCACCCAACATAACAGAAAACATGGCAGGATAAAATAGGGAGGGAGAGGCTCTCAAATAGTTTGTCAAATCTGAAAGTTGCAACAAGCAAAACAAAGAGTATGAGAAACCCATTGTCCATCAGCTTAGTGCAAATCATGAGATTAAAGAAGAAAAGTCTCAACTCCATGAAAAATTTAGTGAGCAAGACCAACATAAACATGCTGCAGAACCCATAAAACTACATAATGACAGTCAGAACACACAGGACAAAGAGGACATCAATGAAAATAACACCAAGTTTGAAACTAGCCCCCTTTGGAGTATGAGTTTTTATGGTCCTGTAATAGAACTGGTATAGGATTAGGTGCTTGGATTCACAACACACAGAAAAATTACACTAAAAGCCATGCATACAAGCCAAAATTCCAGTGCACAAATAACATAGCAGAGTATGAAGCACTCCTCTTAGGACTATAGTTACTGAAAAAATTAGGAGCCAAGAGGATAGTTGTTCATCGATATTCTGAACCGATCATTAGGAAAATAAATGGAAAGTACACTTCCAAACATCCAAGACTAAGAGCCTATAGAAATGATGCCATGGACCTTCTGAAAATTTTTGAGGAATATGAACTTGTTTTCGTCACTAGAAGCCAAAACATCCTTGCCAATGGATTGGTTTGTGCTGCCAGTTCATGCCAAAGACCCTATGATAGCAAACAGTTCATGGTCAAACTTAAATATAGACCAGTTGTCCCAAACAATGAAAAGTACTGGTAGGTCTTTGAGGGAGATAAAAATATAAAGGACTTTCTGCAATTTAGAAATGAGTTTCAATTGCTGAATTTAGACTCAAAGTATGATAAATATTGTCTGAATGAGGAATAGGCTGTAGAAAAAGAACCTCCTCCCATTGCAGAGTTCAATTTTCTAACCAGAGAGTTTGAAAATCAAATTGAAGAGTACATAAACTCATGAAAATAACACATAGAGGTACTACAGTCTAAATACAAAGGCTTACCCAAAGGACTAGCACCTCTAGAAGACTTGTTTGATTTTAATGACATTGTTAAGAAACCAACAATAGAACCCACCGATTCTGATATTGAAGAATGTAACATAGGTAGTAAAGACAAACCTAAAATCATCAAACTGTCTAAAACACTACCAGTGCATACTAAATTGAAATACATTGATATTTTTAAATAATTTTATGATGTGTTTGCTTGGAGCTATGAGGATTTAAAGGCATATGACACAGATACCATTCAGCACAAGATACCACTCAAAGAAAACCAGAAACCGTTTAGGTAAAAATTATGCAGAATAAACCCTGCACAGTTGCCTCTGGTTGAGAAAGAAATTATGAAAATGTATGATGATGGAATTATTGTCCCTATGAGATACTCATGGTGGGTATCTAATATTGTAGCTGTAAGAAATAAAAAATGAGAAATAAGGCTCAGTATTGACTTTAGGAACTTGAATAGAGCCTCATTAAAGGACAACTATCCCATACCTAAAATGGAGCACATCTTATAAAGGGTAGTTGGTTCCAAAAGGATTTCTTTGCTAGATGGATTTTTAGGATACAATCAGATATTGGTACTTCCTGAGGATCAACTGAAAACAACCTTCACTACTCCTTGGGGCGCTTTCATGTATGTGAAAATTCCTTTTGGATTAATGAATGCGGGTGCCACCTTTCAAAGAGCCATGGATATTTCTTTCTCATAGGAAATAGGACACTTCATTGTGATTTATTTAGATGACATTACAGTCTATTCCAAAACAGATGAAGAACACCTAGCACACCTAAGAAAGGTCTTTGAGACATGTAGAAAGTTTGGACTATCTTTAAATCCCAAGAAGACATTGTTTGGTCTCCAAGAAGGTAAAATTCTTGGTCATATCATATCTAAAAATGGAATTAAAATAGACCCAAAAAAGGTTGAGAGTATATTGCAGATCATTCACCCCGGAAACATCAAAGAACTTCAATATTTCATTGGAAAGATTAATTTCTTAAGAAGGTTCATACCCAACCTAACAGAACTCCTTAGGAACATGAAAAACATGCTAAATAAATAGATAGGAGTTAAATGGACCTTAGAAGCAAAGAAATCCTTTGAACTGGTCAAACATTCACTTACCCAAGCGCGGGTTCTTATCAGTCTTGATTTCACTAAGGACTTCCTCATATTTTCATTTGCATCAGAACATACTGTGGTTGTTGTCCTATTACAGAAAAATCCAAAAGGACAAGAGCATAAAATTGCATTTTTCAGCAAGGAATTAAGAGATGCACCTCTGAAATATAATATCATGGAAAAGCAGGCCTATGCATTGGTCAAAGCCTTAAAGGATTTCAGAGTTTATATCTTGCACTCTCACATTATTGCATTTGCGCCTCATGTAGTGGTAAAGGACATTTCGTCACAAGATCCTGATGGCAAGATCAAAGGTCAAGGCCTAGCACAATTAATGGCTGAAACTAACTTACAAGCACTTGATATAAACATGATATATTCATTATATGGACAGGAAGAATAACCAGCCCCACTTATTGAAGATAATTTCCTTAATTCATCATGGTATGCTGATATTTGTATGTGCTACTAATCTCAATGCCCCTCCTAGTTTGTATAAAACAAAGGCAAGATTCTTGAAGTTAAAGGCTATTAATTACTACATTTTCGATAAATATTTATATTGGAAGAATGCCAGTGGTTTACTACTTAAATGTTTTCCTGAGATTGATGCAGATAGGATCAAGCATGAGTTTCATGAAGGAGAATGTGGAGGCCATCTAAATTGGAAAACCACTGCTAACAAAATCCTTAGAGCTAGCTATTACTGGCCCACCCTCTTTCAAGATGTCCACAAAATGATAGTTTCCTACCACAAATGCCAAATATTTTAAGGAAAGAGAAAACTGCTTCCCTTACCCTTGCAACCAATCACTATTGAAGCTCCTTTTCAACAGTGGGGCCTAGACTTCATTAGGGAAATCCATCTTGCCTCATCCGCCCAACATAGATGGATACTATTAGCCACTGATTATTTCACCAAATGGATAGAAGCCATCCCTTATAGGAAGGATACAAACTCAGATATCATAAAATTCCTTGAAGACCATATCCTGTCTACATTTGGTTATCCTAGGAAAATTATTACTAACAATGCTATTGCATTTGGTTCTAAGAAGATGGTGGATTTCTACCATAGATATCAGATCGTGCTGGGTCATTCTTCATCTTATTACCCTCAAGGCAATGGGATAGCAGAGTCTTCCAATAAGAGCCTGGTAAACATAATAAAAAAGTTGTTGGAAGAAAATCAGAGGTCATGCAGCAACAAGCTCATACAGGCTTTATGGGAAGATAGATTGACAAAAATGAAATCAATTGTAATGTCTCCCTATCAACTGGTTTATGGAGTAGATGCAGTTTTTCCTACCAGTTTAGGAGTGCCATTGATGAAGTTGGTCCAATAAATACAGTCAGAAGAAGATAGCATAATGAGAAGGATAAATCAGACCATACATCTTCAGCAAACCAGGGAAGACGTTTATAACAGAGCACAAAAAGTACAAGAGAATATCAAGAAGATGTTTGATAAGAGGATAAAGGCCAGTGATTTCAAAATTGGTGACAAAGTACTCAAATGGGATTGTAGGAGAGAAGATAAGGGAAAACATGGCAAGTTTGAAAATTTATGGAAAGGCCCTTACATCATTCAGTCTCTCATTGGTCATAATGCATTTTTCCTACAAGAGATGGATGGTACAGACCTGTTTGGGGGTCCTGTCAATGGCAGGATGCTTAAGCATTACTTCTACTAAAGTCCCAGTTTAAAGCTTTCATTCTTCACTGTAAATACCATTTCTTTATTTTGTTTTGAAAAAAGAAAAAATATAAAAAAAATAGAAAAAGAGAAAAGAGGGTAGATTAAAGGAAGAAAGGTACAGCCCCATACCAAAAAAGAAATGAAAAGTTTGAAACTGTGCAAGCCTAAATGCCACTACCAAAAGAAGCACTCCTATCTAGTCATACAACCTAATCATGGCTAGATAGATTTCAATTTACTGCTGATAGGTTAGTGAATTAGATTTACCAAACAGTTTAATCTTGGCTTATCAGTAGGGTAGATTACGATAGAAAATAATGGCTCCAATAAAATCAAAACCTGAGCCAAAGATACAAAGAAGACTGGTTCTAACATGCTGAAAAATTGAACCAGGTGAAAAAGAAGAAGACAAGTCAAATCAGATCAAAATCAGAGCTGAAAGAAGAGGGAAGGACTCTCATTATTTTCAGATCTGAAGCCTTCCAAGTTCTATTTTACTTTCTACAAATAAATGGTCTATTTGAAGCTTGTTTGATGCCATATCCATCACAGCAAATTATATAGCGTAATCCTAGTTTGATTGTGTTTTCAATTTCTATTTTAGAATATAGAGAAGGAAATCTATCAGATCGTTTAATCCGAGCAGATAGTAGATTATGTAGAGAATTTTTGAGTCCAACTGTTTAATCTGGACTCATGGAGAAATAAGGGTAGACATGGATTAGTCTCCTTTATTTCAATAAAAGAATAAAATGTTGATGTTAAGGGTTTGCAAGTCCAAGTGCACCCTGCTGAAGGAAAAAAAGTTAGGAAAGTAGGCTATGTAGGTAGTTGTTTGGGGAAAAGTGATTTGTTATGATTGATCATCTTTTCAAGCAGCATATTGTAAAAGTGTAGGACATTGATCTACATTCCAGAGATAAAAATTTTGAGTTTCTTGACACCTCCAATGAGCTGCCATCCCCAAGTGGAGCCACTGTTAGCCATTAGTAAACTTTGCTGCAACAGATTGTCGCTAAATTCCTTTTGTAAGCCTTCAAGAGATTATTTTCATAGAAAAATACTCATTCTTGAAGCCTTTGGTGTCCTCTGAAGTAAGAGTAATATTCATTGTTGTTAATTTCAAAAGAGAATTCCAAGAAGCCTTGCTGATATAAAAGAAACTGTTCTTCAGACTCATTTTTCAAAAATTTTCCGCTGAGAAATTCCTCTGCAAAAAATCCCCCGCTTCCCTCATTTTACCCTCTGCTTCCTCAAAATCCCCTTCTAAATGTTGAAAATCCCCTTTATTTGGTTTTAAATGCCTTTTTCACCCTACCAGAACCTCAAAAAGCACTTAGAAACCTTCTTTCACTCTATCGGAACCTCCAAAAACCATTAAAAAATCCCCTTTTCAACCTATTCCAACCTTTTTTCAATCATAAGGCCTTAAGAGCTTTGCCTAAGCCCTTAGCCACTTTTCCTCTCATAAAACCGAGGCCCAAAACCATGCGCTAAGGTCTTAAGCCCCCATCGCAATCGCTCTTTGGCATTTCCAAATTCTTCATGCCTTTACCCTTTTCTCCGCCAATTCGCGATATACCAATGCATTCTCCTGATTCAATCTGAGCCATCGATTTCATTCCCATCTGACGGCCCTTGCTCCATCAGCGATCTCCTTTTCCTTTGTCCTGGACCCCTTATCCCGTCGATGGCCGATATCCTAATTTGATCTCAACCGTCCATTTTACCCGAGATCGACAGTCAGCACTCAATCACATCGGCACTCTCCATTGCATTGGCATTACTCCATCGCATCGGAAACTTTTCATCGCATCGGCATTATTCCATCACATCGGCGTTTTGAAATTTCCTCGTTCGCATTATTTTTCCCCCGCCAATGTGATCTCCCGAGGGCTTAAATGCTCCGCCCTTGTTTCTCATGTGACCCGATCATGTGACCAAGTCTTAAGCCCCTCTTATCGACCATTGGCCATCACAATTTCTAAAGTCTTTTGTTCCTAGACCATCTTCCTTGCCAATGCAATTCTCCTTTGGCTTAGCCCCTAACTCCTTCTCCGCCATATGACTCAGGCGCTATGACCAAGCGCCAAGCCTTCAGCCCCTTTTTTCCTAGCTTTCGGTCCCCTTACTCTTCCACAAGATCGTGCCCTAGCACCTACTCTTAGCCCCCATTGGCCATTGTAAATCCAAAAATATTTCTTTCCCGGACCATCTTCTCCTCAAATCTCCAATTCCTTAATAAAATCGCAACCGTTGATCCTGTTCATCCAACGGTTCCCTTTGATCCACTTCGCTGCTCTTATAAACCCCTTTTCTCATGTAAAAAACTCCTTTTCCTAAGTTAAAACCTTTCTGCCTTTTGTATAAAGGTGGGCTCTCCATATATTATCCTTTCACCCCAGCCCCACCATACATTTTCTTCGCACATTTCTTCTATTTTTTCCACTCTCTTAAGGCCGTATATCTAGCCCCCCCCCCAGATCGGTGGTCTAAAACCATTTTCGCGTTCATTTCAAAAATAAAATTGATCGCCCGTTTTCAACGCGAAATAGGCAGTTTTCGCTTGGACACACATTTCCCAGAGACATGTATCATGTTTTCCCCAGAGCGAAACCATTTACAGCCTGACCCTACACGCAAATCACTCCTAGTTTTCTGCAAAACCGCTTGTCACTACTTCGTGCTAGAAACGAATTTAAACCTTGTTTTTCATGGTTTCTTCCATGGATCCACCCCACCTACATTCCACCTCTCTACACAGCTCCTCCGTCTCTGCCCAAGCCCTCTGAAGCAGTAAAACCAAAACACAGGATTTCATATAACATGTTGGTTGTTTTGTGCAGGTTGCATGGTGTTCAAAAGTTTAAAGTTGTCCCACAGTGAATACAGAGGCAAAGAGCCGAGGGTGATGATCCTTCATGGCTCTAAAAGCAGAAAAGGAGATGAAGAGGGTTAATTTGATGTTTTGAAAAATGATTCATGAGCACTAGTCACATAGTCAAACCCTCTAGTGCTAGAAAAAAGCCAACTGTACACAAACAAAACAAATAAGATCAGTGAAAAATGATGGTTAAGGAATAAAATCCCGAATATTAAACCCTTAACCACCAGGTTAAATATCGAGGACAGCATGAAGGACTATGAAGCCTAAAGCATAATCAAAGACATATCAGTATTTAGATTGCTAAAACAACGCAGATTAGTAGAAGAAGTCTCGATGCCACATCTACAGAAGCTATTACTCCACTTAAAGGACACCTTCAGTCTTCTTTACCTTTCAAAGACACTATGACAACCATTCTTATGAAAAAGCCTCATTAAAATTGTCAGAGCAGTTATTAAGCAGATATGGGGCTACAGAACTCGAAATATGACAGTTACTTGTTTTAGAAGTAAAAAAGAGTACTTCAGCCACTATTATCTTCAAAGAACACACTTTTGAGTTATTACCATGCCTACTAGATATGCCTCAAAGGCCGGAAAATTGCTAAAATGGTACCATTAGTTAATGCAAGGTTCATTAAGTAGAATGCACATTCGAACACCATCTACCCCTCTGTCTTAATTAACATTTATTACTATTTCTAAAGCACTCTTCCTCATTCACCTATATGTATTCACATAAAACTCATTACAAAAGGTTGGAAATTTGTTAACTGTTGAACTGTTATTGAGTTAGTGTTACTGAGTAGTTGTAATATAGTAGGCTGGGAAGAGAAAAAATTGGACTGTAAAAGCTGTTGGACTCGAAGTATGTAACTGGTTTTGGACATCAAATAGACAAGGAGATTCACTGGATCTTGATCTAAATCATTGGTGATGTTTTCTTACTATTATTGTTATCCTCCTCATGTTTCCACTTTGTTCATATTCTCTGATAAACAACAGTAAAATATAGATTAGGATTTACTTGTAAAGTATCGTGATCTGACTGATAAGATTTATCTTTATGTTTTCCTATAAATGTGTATTTAAGAGTGATATCAATAGAGTATAATCAGTCAAGGATGTTGGTGAGCCCATGTCTTGCTGAGTAGAACTTGAGATGTTGTTCTTGAATGTTATTTTCACTGCATGCTAAGTAGAGTCCTAATCAAGGAGGTTTATGGTTAGCCTTGTCGCTTGTTTAGACTTAAAATATCTTTGAAGATTTACCTTAACAGTTCACCGAAAGAAAGATAGGTTAAAAGTCCTTACTTGATCTTAGGATGCTTTTTATATTTATCTTATATGTTTTTCCCTTGAGTGTATGTCAAAATTAGGATAGGTTTAAAGTTCTTACCTGATCTTAGGTTGTCCTCTGTGTTTTCACATGTTTGCTTCTTTCACCACTCTTCTTAATATTCCATACCACAAATTCAACTTAAAAGATCTTATGATATAGATGACTTGCCCCATGGAAAACCTTGGATAGTTGATGTGTAAGTAAAACCCTTTTATGAATCCATATCCCAATGGTTTAGCACTTTTTTTGACCTATCTTCCCATCCTGAAACATCCTTCCACTTATTTCCTCTTCACTTCACACGACCTTCTCAGTTAATGATTCCCAACCAAAAACAAACAAACAAACTCCTTGTACCCCATAAATAGCCTAATATCATAGCTAAGAATAAAGAAATATCTTTTTAAAACACTTATATAGAGAGATCCCTCTCTGAATTCAGGAGGGCTAGATCCTAGGATTCCAAAGTGGTTCTAATGTTGCCAAGTCATTTGGTATGCCAATCTGCCAAATCCCTAGGACCCTAAAAAAATGAAATCTTATTTCTGTTGCATCTCTATGTTTATGTGTATTTCTATAATTTTTTGCATTATTTCATAAGTCTGGATCAGAATGGCATCCATTCTTCCACTTGGCAGAGTCCAACGGTCATGATTGGGTGAAAGAACTTTCAAGAACTTTCACACTTTCACCTGTCGGTAAGTTGATCACTCCTTTTGGTAATTTGGACCATCGAACAGATCTCATGATGTAGTTGCATGATGAGCCTCGTTGGGGTATTTACCCTACCCCCAAACCCTTCATGCAGTGTTCAGTTGATTTGTTGTGGACTGTCACTCTGCAACATGATCTTTCATTAGGAAAACCTATCTTTCGCATGGTATGGAGCTCTCTCCTCCTCATCCTACATCTGTGGGAGTGAATTACTTTGATAGTTATGATGGAGGTTGTGGCATACGTCAAAATGGCTTGTGTGTAGTAAAACACGGTCCTTTCTTGCTCAGGTGTCCTTGCCACCACTGGTTCCATTTTTACAGGTATATTTCTCATGGTTAGTCTCTAGAGTATTTATCTCTTCATTTACAGGTTTTTTTTTCTTAAGCCCTGGTGTAATTCGTGGTTACAGTTTCAATGTGCAAGTACCTTGGGTATATTCCAAGATTTCGGTGGGCTGCGCAACCAACCTTATCCTTTGCATGGAACTAGTAAGTCCTTACACTTTGTATTTAACCTTTCTTGAGTACCTTCTAGAGCATTTTACCAAGCCATATCACTTTGTTTCTTGTAGGATAAAATCTTCAGGGGTCGAAGAAGTCTTTTGTCTTTTACATCATGATTTTTGTTATTATAGAGTTGTGTATTACATTTTTTTTGTTAATGGAAAACCCTACCTTGGGATGAGGATTTGATGGGTTTCACTTCAATTAATTTATTTGAAATTATACAAGATCTAGTACCTAAGTCTTTTTTTCAATTTTTTATTATCTGAACAATTCTTAGATTTTGGGCCTCAATGTTGCTTTCCACTAGCTCTAGTTTCTACATGTAGTTGTTCATTTGAAGGGTTTCAACCGTGGCAATCAAATATCTAGAATATTCCTTATGTAGTTATGCAATGTTGTATTTCCTTTGTATGAATTATATTGTCTTTATTGTATTTATTATGGAATCATTTCTCAGATTAAAATTATAGTAGAATAAGGGCTTATACTGTAAATGTAAATATGTAGAGTTTTAGGGTTGTTTTCTATGAATGGAAAACAAGTTAATCATTTAGTACAGTTATTATTATTACTCCTCAGTGTCAAAAAACAACGGTAGTGACTAACAACTTTGTTTATTACAAAACATTGTTTTGGTTTCCTCCATTTGAATTTTCAACAGTCATGTTGGTTTCCTAGTGGTTGTAATTAGTGCCTCAGTAAGCCCACCTTCTCGCGGCAGGGTTGTTGTATCTATTATTATTCAATCTATTATATTTACAACTTAGAGAGGGGACATGCAACCACTAGTTTCCACTTCTAGTGCACAGCTAATCCCCAATTAATCTTCTTATATAAGCTTGGTGCATGCACATTTAGAATGACCAAGTAAGGTTAATCTTCTTTCCGGTTGAATATTATACAACGTTACTCTCTTTATTTTTAAATAGTTATCAGTTACATGTTTTTATGCATAGTAAGTTTAGAAAACATTTTCTTTTATTTTGGTCTGGGAAGAACATGGATTACCATATAGTTTTAAATTGTTTTAAGGAAAGAATCGAATGACCAGAAAATACTTTCCTCTTGTACTTCCACTTCTGGTCACTTTGTTTGTTCCTCTAAAGCTGAGCTAAATGTCTTGTAACTATTGATTAATTTTTTGCACTTATTTCAGAATACAATAGCATTATTATTTGAGATCATATATTATCTTTGTTATTCAATATTATGCAATACTTCATAATATATATTACACTATTATTTCATCTATGTTCAGGAATATGGTACAAGATTTCAGAATATATATTATGACTGTTATTTCATCTCTGTTAGCTAGTATTTGTACATAATTATAGAATACATTACTTGTCTGTGCACTCATATAATATAGGTATCTATCTTAAAATGTGAAGCACTTAGAGGGGATAAGGCAGACTTTGGGTTCCTTTCTGGAGTGCAATTAAACCCTCAAGCAGCTAAACTACAACTTACTAAATTGTATTACATTTTGTTACCAATTCCAGGCAAGATACTCTTGAAATCAAACAAAATAGTTACAGGTCCTTATAACTAAATTATTGCAATATCTACTTACCCATTATTTCTATTATGTTCATGACATTTTATAGGGTTAAACCCATAGCCTTTTCTTTACACTGCATGTCATGTGTAATCCTAAATCCAATCCTAAGAAATGTTATAGTACTTTCCTATACCAATTTCCGAAACATGCATCATAACTTCATTACAGAATTTACCTTTCAAATTAAACTTTAAATTTAAACATCCATTCTAGTTTGCATAATAACTTGATTCAGAGAAAAAACCTATTTATTTCCAACTAGGCAAAACTTTGCAAGCTTAGCTGATCCTCCTAGCTATGAGAAGGGAAATTACGTCCTCTTCTCCTCATCGAGCTTCTGCCCTTGGGCATTTCACACATTTTCTTCACATGTTAATTCCTAGGGCAATGGGACAACATCCCAGCCACTCATAATGAGGTCTAGGATTCTCCAATGGGTTTATTCTAGCTCAGGAGCTTTCCACATGCAGTGTCCTGCCTATCACAGACCATTGTCTGTTTCCTCTTGTCTCTCTTAGAATTTTATTTTGGAAGCAAAATCAAACCCCGTCATCTCTTTAGATTTCCTATAAATCTTAGGAAGTTGGTTGTACAACTACCGAGAGCTGAAATTTGTTACTAGCCAAATTTTCTTTTAATTTGTAAAATAATTATTCTATTAAACATATAAAGTGAAATGTAAACATTCATATGTTCTTTTAAATTATTACATGTCTTTCAATTGAGTTTGTAAATAAAAATTTACCACGAGAAATTTAAACAATTCTTTAGACATCTTGAGGGTTACAAAAATAAAAACTCTTTCAATATATAAAATTATATTTTTCTATCAAAACAATTTATTTATGTTGAGAGAAAGATTTTTTTCCCTTCACAAAAACATTGCACAAATTTTATTTTAAAATGTTTTTATTAAAACTAAGCAATTCTAAATTATATTTTTCCATCATAATAGTTTATATATCAATTTTACATATGTAAAAAATAAAAATAAAAACTTTTCCAATATATAAAATTATATTTTTTTATAAAAATAATTACGCCATAAGCCGTCTCTATTTGAAAATAGCTCCCCTAGTTGCCACTGTGTCCTTTTTTGTATCATTGGCTCAAATTTTAGGTGATTAAAATGTTTTAGACCATTAGATCCAATAAATCCTTCATTTATGGTTTGGTAACTACCTAAATAACTCACCAAACCCTACTAATGTGTCTTCTATTTCAAGCAGAACTAGAATTTCAAATAAAAATGTTCATAGAATTTCATATAAATATGTTCATAGAATTTCATATAAGGATGTTCATCGAGAACTAAAATTTCATTTGTGTCCTATTCCCATCTGTTCTAGTGCCTGCAACATGTCTACTTAGCCAAGAACTTTCTTTCTGCCTTCGTCCACTTAACGAAGCGCTTTCTTTCTTCCTTTGCCTATGCCTAGCTTGGGTCTACCTTTCTTTCTGCCTTATCCTGTGCCTAGCTTGGGTCTGACTTTCGACTGCACCTTGGTTCACCCAGTTCCTTACTTTTTCCGGTTTTGCCCAGTTCAATACAATCTTCGATGTGAGTATATACGCCTTTCATATTTGCGAAATTATGTGAAAACGTTGAGTTAAAATCATTAATAAGACCTGTAAATTTTCAATTGTAGATCAAATATGAACGAAGTGATAGAATTCAATTCCCAATTTTAAATAGGCATTGGATGTGGCAAGGATGCCTTATGCGGCAGTGAAAAATGATATAGCTCCTCAAAAAATCACAACGCAACATACTCCATTGTTTGTACAAAGCTCCCACGAGCTACACTTAGCAGATGGCAGTTGCTGCTGCGACAAGTGTGGTTTTTGTCATGGTTCAACCCATCAGGTCAGTTTGGTTTCTATAGTTCACTTCGTTTATATTTAGTTATGTGATTTTTTTAGTTCCTCTCCACTGTTCACTTTGAGTGGTATGAGAATATATTCTGAATGCCATCAACAATCAACAATGATCTTGTTATAAATTATTAATCAATAAGAATGGAAAAACATGAATGGTGGAAAAAATCGAATTTCGCTCATTGACTTTGCTAACATATTTTTTGAATGGTAGTTACAATTATGATGCTAGCTCTCACCTCGCTGGCTTTTATTTTTTCAGAGTAGTAATTGCAATTACCATACTCATATAAAATTGTGAATTAGCATAGCCCCGAATGGTATTTGAATCTCACAATTCCAATTTATACTTGAACTCGTGAAAAACAAATAGGAAGTATTAAATATCTCTTTGCCTTTCAAGTGCGATGATTTGAGATTTATGTTGAAAGAGAGCAACTACAAGCTAGAAGGCCTTAGAGTATCAAGCATGAGTTGATTTATTATTGAAATGAGTCTCAATAAGAGAGACATATAACTGTGAACTCTAGTGAAAGGATAGCAGTGAAAGGGTATGGGCGGAAACATGAAGCTGGGTTACACTTTTGTGAGAATCGGGGGCCAAAAGTTTTTTTCGGCAATAGTTCGGCTGAACATTTTCTAAAGTTCGGCCAAACTCTGTAATATTTCGGTCGAAATTTCTTAGAAAGCTCGGCCGAACTTGTGATTCTGTTTAGATTGACGGCACACTAACGGCGCAGGCAAACAGAATTTTTGCCGGAGATTGGAAAACTGGCGACAAAAGCTCGGTCGAACTTTGAACAAAAGTTTGGCCGAACTATGAGTTCGGCCGAACTTTTACTTTTAAAATAGTTCGGTTGAACTAATTCCTATAAAATAATCGCCCGCGAAGCTATTCTGTTTACCTGTTTCATTATTCCTCGTTGTTGTTCACGCGTTTTCGCTGTTGCTACCTGCTCGTCCCTGCTGTTGTTCGTGCGTTTTCGCTACTACTGCTTGCTTTCATCGGGTATGAGTACTTGTCTTAGTTTTCGCTGTTGATGCCTGCTTTCATCGGGTATGAGTACTTGTCTTATGAGTACAAATAATCATTATCTAGTGCAAAACGATTTAATTTTCTTAGCCTAAGAAATTGCCAGAGTACACTTCACCAGTCATTCTTGTAATTCATGTTCATAAAATTATTAACATACTCGTTATTCACTTTTTACTTAGAAGTCAAATGTATTTTTTTTTCAATAACATAAAGAAAATAAGTTGCGTGTTACATGATCCCTTTCAACCGACTATTATAGAAAAAATACAAACAATATTTCCCATGGATATTGGTCAGCTTATTCAATGGTGTTACATCTTAGTTATAGAGATAGTGTAATTAGTAATCAATCGCATCTCAGCTTTCCTAAGGTGTAACCATAACAATAGAATAGCATTAGTTTGTACAATGGGATCAGTAGTACTATTTAAACGCATGATCTTGCTATAAACTAGCCTGTTAGATTACCAAGTTAAACACGTCATAGATATGGTACGTAATATCCCTAATCTATCACATGAAACAAGTGTAAACCCTATTCAAGATGTATTACTAGTAATCAATGCACAGGTCTAAGTAGTAAGCTTAGTGTAATCTCCCAGGAATTAGCTTCATACTCTACTAGTTATGGAAACACAATGAACACTATAGATAGTATTGTATTTGGTATATGATTAATACGTAAACTACAGGAAGAACATCATTGCACTCATAGCTCTTTCTATAATCAACACCCTTTGTTATATCATTACTACCGGCTAGTTGTGGTTTGTGTTAAACGCATATCGTACTAGCTTACCTATTTAGAAAGAAATAAGGAGAATACGATAGATCATGTTTGTTCTGTAATAAAGAGCTTACGTAATGTTATAGGTTTCAATAGTGTCATATCTTTCATGAGTTCCATGTCATAATCGTTATGATTTCATCGTTATGAGTTAATCATGCTCTTTGTTATGCTATTACCTCTTTATGGTGACTAAGCTTAGAATGATGGGATTTGATCTATTAAGGTTATGAACACACATACTCTGTTATGACAACTCCATTGGTTTAGCTTATATGCCTTACTGCCACAACTAAGGGTCTATGTTTCCATAATCATACAAGGTGACAGTAGTATATACTCTAATAAGAGGGGCTCATTCCCTAAGAGCTTACTAGGTTAAAACGAGTCAATTAACTAGGTTGTATTTATTATACTAGTTAGCACTGTTATGATTAGAACAAAATGCCATCACTAATAAATAAGAAGGGTTACAAAGGTGTTACATATGGCTTATATGACCGTAACAAAGCACCTATGAAAGCTGATATCAGTACTCTTAGAACTCTTATCCTTACTGATGACTCTTTTCACTATTATCTCAAAACTGATACCGTTAGTATCCCTAATTAAGCTTATCTTGGAATTGAGTGTTATAACATATTGAACCTACATGGGTCAGTTATACAAATCACTTAGCTTACTCGTATAGTATATGTAATCATGTATGCATAATCACTTACATTAGACTAGTATGAGCTTATTATACACCTCTTGCTTCGTATCACTGATTATAAGAACACAGCTTCATCATAGAGCTAAAGATCACATGGTAATCATAGTAACATAATATGGCTTAATACAGGTATACAACTTACGGTATTTCTTAGTTATGATATGCAATTGGAACATACGCTTGTTCATAGCTAATAGATAAGCTGTCACTTACTCTACAGGTTATGATCATACCATTGTATTGGCCTAATCAATGACACACATAATACTAGTCTGAACAAGTAGTAGTGATTATTAGTCATATACATGGATTCAACTCTATGGATTAACTAGTTTCACCTCTTACATTACCCTTACTTCTTGTGACGTATTTATTACAAGAAATTTTATTATTATAAGTAAGCAGCTCTTATCCTTTTCATTATTATGGAAATACTTATGATAAACACTTAGCACACTAGTAATAGGGATCTATCATATACGTTTAACTCTTGGTTAAAGGTTAAAGGTAAGTAATTCCACTCAATGGGATTAGTACTTATAACAATCTTTACATGTAGTCCAAGTAATGAGTAATCTGTAGTTTACATAGTCTACTAGTCTAAACGTATGTTTCCTAATCATCATGTTTGGTTTCTACTTAGAGTATGATGTTAGCTAAACTAATGGCAATCAGACTTCCATGAAGAACAGTAATCCTTGTACAAGTGAGCTTATGACATGTACCAAAGTAAGCAGTAATACTAAGCTTATAGGGTAGTTATGGTTCCATTACCATTACCTTTATACAAATATGTTATATGTTTCTACAAGGGATACTGAATACAAGATAAGCTAGGATAGATCACTAGACAATGGTACTCTTTCATATTTATCGAAACAATCATAGTATTCATGTTAATTACTCTTAATGGGCTTGATAGGGCATTACATAGAACCCATGATTATACGTATTATGTATATAAATCATTAGGCTAATGCTTAACCCTTTGATAAGCTTACATATCTACTAGCTTAGTTTATGTAACTATACCAATGATTTTATTTGATTAGTGGATAGAGCAATTCCGATCAGATAGATGATGAAGTAACATAAGCAAGGATGAAAGCTTATATAAGATACAAGCTCTTACATAACACATGGTCTCACATGAAGAGTTTAGAGTGATGTGTCCAAGTCATTAACCATCGTAATGGGGTTAAGTATAGATAGCAAGTGTAATAATAAAGGTTACATCACCATGTTCTACTCATTCTTATATCACTGATAGATATAAGTGTAATCATAGTATTAGATACACCAAGCTAATGGTATACTCATATCTACTATTCTATTACCATTGAATGTATAGAGCTTTGATATGCTTGTTATTACTTACGATTTCATGAAGCTAACTAATCATGAGAAGCTTGTAATGTTCGTATATCTAATGAGAAGGCAAGGGTTTTACATATGATAAGCACTATGATTCCCGTTACTTAACCTTTGTCAAGCTCATATGGGATTGTAAGTTACGTATAAGTTCCAAGTTAGAGCTAGAGACCCGTATTGATTAAAGCTAAGGTAATGATGCAACTATGATATCACTCATACCAGCTTGTTGTGTTTTCCATATCTCTTCTTAATGGCATTGGTTCTCATGGTAACCTTATATGTCACAATGGTAATCAAAGTAAGCTCACTCGGCATGACCTATGATAGTTTGAAGCTATAACCACTTATAAGCTATTAGTTCAAATACGTAAGCATTTATATCCATAACAGAACAATATTTATATTGTAATGAATCTAAGTATATCAGTAACATATGAGCTATATTCCCTTCCATATGTGTGCCCTGTGCATTTCCCTCTATTCCATGTCCATATCATACGTGAAATATAGGACCCAATATGAGAAAGTAGGCAATCAATGAAGCTAAGTAGTACTGTAATCACCTAATCAATCATAACCTATAACCTTATGCTTACAACTTGTTAGCTCTATATCATAGGTCATATTAGATATATATATACTGTGAAGTGTTCCAATAACTCATACCACTAATAGCTTATACTTCCTTATTATGAGAATACTAGTAATAAAAATTACCTTGTTATGGCTTATATACACTATTCCAGTCATATCTAGTAATCAATAGAGCTCGTAATCTAAGGTTTCTTACTTATACATGAGCTCTCTACAATGGCTTTAACACAGTGATTCATAGGATGGATAGAACCGATACCATTGATTGCTACTAATGTGATATCAACTACACCAGTCCATGTGTTATACATAATGAGTATTAATAAGCTTACCAAGTGATTATCTCACCAGAGTAATGGTTTTAATTGATTATGTATTAGTATGCATGTATTTACAACACATATTGAATAGGTAACATACCAGTATTTAATCACAAGCTATATTAGTAGTATGAGCTTATTAAGATATGGTAATTGTACTCATTAGGTAAAAGTAATCAGTATTCATTACTACTTACTATCCATTGTACTATCCTAATCAAACGAATAGGATATAGTGTCACACATATCACATAAGTACAAGCTTGGTACTCATTAAGCTACATACTCATCTAAATAATGGTAAGAAAACCATTGTTTGGAATAGAGTCATTACATTAAAGCAATCACATTATATGTGTAATCTATATAAGGTATGTGATAGTAAGCTTATGGTGATAAAGCCTATTCTATAAACATAGGTAATCACTTACATAAGGATAAACAAGAGTTGTAATACTTATAGTAATAACATGGGCTTTACACTTATACTGTAATCTATCTAAGCTCTTATCTCATTACATAGGTGTGACGTATTCTCCCTAATAATCATATTGTATATATATACAACCATATATATTACTCCGATTCATAGTATAGTGAGTAATCACTACTTATGGAGATGCTTATATAACGGACTCTTCAATTACCTATCTTTCCAACTTATTAATAATATAAAACACTATCCCTTATAGAGATCTATCAACCTAATGAACACACTACTTCATACGTACTTAACACTGATATTTGAGTCCATATCATGTTGCTTACTCTATCTATTTCCTTTTAGGGTTACCATCTATCGATTCCCCTTGTATAAAAGGGTGTCAACTATAGCTAATAGAAAAAAAAACCCACCATAAATTCTTATGATATCTCAAAAAAACACTGTGAATGGTGCAATAATAGACGATTAGTGACAAACAACTCACATATGTCCCTTTTACAATACCATAGATAGCCAAAAGAAATGAAAATAACCTAGGGAAATAAGCCCAAAACCACCATAGACATGCACAATACACATAGGTGTAGTGCCCACTAACAAAGCGGGCCATATCCATCACATAAAAAATATAGATGTGACCAACCTATGCCTCCATATTTTGTAGACCAAAAGGATGACAAGTACCCTGCATAAAACAAAACTAGAATTTCTAGGAAATCACCATACTACACCACCTACCATACATGCTCATTGGTCATTTTTCGAAGGTGAGATATTTTCTAGAACCCTCACACTAGAGCGAGGATGATACACTAAGTCCCCACCATCTAAATCACAAGAAATATGGCTCTCCACATGCTCCAGATACAAGTCAATCCTCTCCACGAAGAACCTTTGGTTCTTGAGCATTATCTTGACTTCCTCAAGTGAAGAAAAAACATTATATCTCTCCACGTGCTTATCCGGAATCATACTTCCTGACAAGAAAATGAATCTGTTTGAAATTTTGATTACTTTTTAAATCCCTCACCATATCAGAATCACCATGTGGGTTTTTTCTGCAATTTCTTTTCAAGAATTATTTTCTTGCTTTTGTTTCCCACCCCATGTGTGTACTGTGAATAATTTCATGTGGCTACTAGAAATGGCGGGACACTGGCGGTTTTCAACGCTATCCATGTTCCCAGTACTTCCTATGGTTGGCCAAGCATTTTTGCCGTCGTATCTACAGGCTATTCTTACTAATTGTCTGCTATTTTGTCTGCTTATATTTCTTCCTGAACTCTTACATGTTTTTTCATGTCTAACTGGCTGATGTTTTTCCTTTCGCTATGAAATTTATATTGTTCGTGTTATCTACAGGGATGTTTTGAATTATTATCATGATGGGATGTGGTATCAACCCCCAAAATTATGTTTCCCACTGTTATCTGTGCCCTTCTTTCTTAGATTGGCACTGTATACTGCTGGCGAATATGTATTTTCTTCTCTCGCTGCACAACTGAGAGTATGTATTTAGCATATGAACTAATTAATACATCAACATTTTTTTTTTTGTCTAAAAACAAAAGCAATGGCGGGACACAGGTTGAATTTTGTAAAGCATATGCAAAAGTTCTAAAATTTATTCCTGTACCCAATAGATTCAGTATATTCTTTCTGGATCCTCCTTTCAAAACATTGATCAACTGTTACATTAATTGCTGTGGTAAATTGTTGTTGTTTGCTGTGTTAAATTGTATTAGTTAGTTTACATTCATTTTCACAATCTTCAACTTGGTATCTGCAATTTTTTTTCTCCAACCTTTCTAGACTCTCAAATGTTTGCCACATAACAAACAAAGACAAAATGAAATAATATAGCCCAAAAAATACCATTTCAAAACAGAGAAAATATGTTATCCCTACCCCTGAAGAGCCCAAAAAGTGACAGTATAAGGATCTACGGAATAGTTCATACAAAAAGGGACAGCAAAGTTTTTACTGTCAAAGTAACAACACATATTAAACCTGAAATCTAAAAACAAAGCCTCCCTGAACCCCACTATACTTAAATGATGGGGACTAAACCTTCAACTTGAAGACCCTGCATGTTATATAGCTGGTAATTAATCTTTCCAAAAACAGCCTTCAGCCCCTGCTTTGACAATTCATCTGCAATAGTATTCTTTTCATGATATATATGTTGATAAGTAATACCTGCAAAAACAGTTTTTAAATTCTCAATTCTGCAAAGCCAATGTGAAACCTCCTTAATTCAACCTCTTTATTTGCACATTCATATTCAACAATTTTTTATGAACAAATGACACCAATTGTGTCGTGAATAATTCCATCAAATTTAATGTATGCATTGTATGTTCTGAAGACTCCAATGTAATGGATGAATTGTATGTATTTTTTGCTTGTATATTTTTATGTTGTTTGTCATAGTAATGTCATATAGTGTATGAATTTTTAAATTGTTTTTAAATTATTTTTATTATGTGTTGTATGTGATTTTTATTGAAAATGTTTCTTTTTTATTTATTAATTAAAAAAAAAAAATTAGAAAAATTATTGCTTTAAGCCTTAGAATTTACAATCAAAATTAGAAAATGTATTTTTATCTAAAATATTTATGAAAAGTTTAATATTGTTTGATCTTCTCTACCATGTCCTTTTTACATATATCTAGAGTAATAGTATTTGTACAGTTTCTATTTTTTTGTAACATTTTACTACCATAATCAAAATCTATAGAAATAATAATCTAACATTATAATATCTTGAAATGGAGCTAGCCAACTCAAATATAGTATTGCAAATCCCTGGCTAAGTTAGATGAGGAGGCTATGTATTACATATGGTCTTGAATGAGCATTTGGACTCTTTAGATATATATCTAAAGAGTCCAAAAGCTGATTCAAGACCATATGTAATACATAGCCTCCTCATCTAATATATAAAACTTTAATCCATGTGCTTAACCTTAACATTGACACAAATGGAATTTACAATTTTACTCACTACTTTATGACAGACAAATATGTGGATGAATATTGCCCACATATCCAAAGTCTAAAGGGATAGATTAAAAAGGGATGTGCTCTGGTCATCTATAAAAGATAAATTAAAGATGCATGACATATTAGTAATGAAAATTAGATATGTGTACCAATTATGTTCATATAACACAACAAATAGATGATTCAATACAAATGTCACATAGAAGTCATATTTATCTCATGGCCTTCAACTTAAATTATATATCTAGCATTACATTAAGCTATAGGAGATAAATCAAAGAAGCATTTGAATGTAAATTAAACATGTGTAATAATTATGTCCTTTAGTTTAATAAATAGATAATAATTTGCAAATGCCATATCTAAGCTATATTTCATCTAAGTACCTTTCAATTTAAACTTATATCTAATGTTAAATTATATAAAAGAATAACAGTAATCCAAACTTCAAAAAAATATTTAGAACTTTAGTATAAAATGTGACATATAATTTTTCTGTGTGGAAAAACATAGTTATCGAGAGTTCAAAACTCATGCATTTGAATAGAAAGTGGGTATACGAATGAGCAAGTAGATTTTTTCTAGAAATGAGGAAGTGAAGGTTGATAGAGAGCCACACAAAATTTCAAATTCATACCTTAACAAAATTGTTAGATCCTTTTAAAGAAAATGTGTCATATAATCAACTTTCATCGAAATATACGATAAACTCAACCCAATTTTATGAAAAATAGTATACCATTTTTTACATTTCACATAATACAAATAGATAAATATTACTTAAGTATTGTTATAAAGATTTAACTACCCATAGAGAGATGTCCAAGTGATTGAGACAGGGCATCATCACAATAAAAAACCAAGTACAAATTGTAGTAATCCTAGAATCATGCTTTACATAAGGTAATTTATTGGGGAACTCATGACTTGTACTATAGATAAAAAACATTTACCCTTACCAAAAAATATATGATAAAAATTGACAAACTACATAACTTTAAGCTTAAGGGGATATAATCCTTCTTGCCTTCCATATAGATAATGAAAATGATTGTTCCAAGTCTCATGTTGCTTGTCATGTTACTTTATAAACCTTGATTGGAAATAAAAATAGGAGGGCAGAAATGTAAGAAATATAAAACATAATTAAACACAACGTAAGAAATAGAGAACATAATGAAACACACACATACATATCTCTAGACAATCAACACAATTATTTTCCTAGGAAATCCTTATGGGAGACATGCAACCCTAAAAAGTAATGATGCTCTAGACTCGTTTTCCCTAGGAAATCCTTATGGGAGAAACACAACACTAAAATGTAAACATGCTCTACTCTCTCTTTTCTGGTATGGAAAATATGTTTAAGGTAATATCTCTAGAGTTAGCTAAGACTTTTGGCATGTAAGATTGCTATAAAAACTTAACTTCATACATTTTTCTCTCTAACATCACAGTCCTAGTTGTATTTTCAACTATGGAACAAAATACAATAACACAAAATGGACTCTTATTCCTCCTAGTGACGAAGTATTTAACATAGCGTGATAGCCAACTAGGTGTAAGATTTGACTCCGTCAACCATTAACGAGGTTTGTGATTTTAGACCTTTTAGAGTCTTCTTAAAATTCCACATGTAGCTAGCTTTCTATGCATGAGTAATGGGGCTAAAATGTCATTCTCTCATACCATGGTGGTCAACATGATATAGGTCAACTTACTAAAGGCATAAATTTTGAATGAACTTCATTTGATGTTTTTATTGCACCATTAGATATATGTCTTTAAGTGTAGAATAATGGTCAATATTTTGGCACAAGGAATAATCATTTGACCCCCAAAAATGTCAAATTTAAAACCTCAAAATGACTCCAAAAGGTTTTGGATCCCAATTCTACACCCACCATCAAAATGACCCTACAAGTTGATTCTTTCAATTTTTTCACTCTATAAGCATCAAAATATATGACAAATAATATAATTATCCAATCTAGATCATTATTTAATAATTTGTTAAAATTATGAGTAAGATATACATCATGTAATTTAAATAAATAGTGTTAATTCATTGAACACCCTTGTACATTCCTTGTTGATACTTTGAAAGTAATATGTTTTGAAAAATAATTTGTTTATGGATTCTATTTTCCACATTCTCTCAACCATATAAAAAACCTTCTTATAATATTTGAAACCTAAGGTCTTTCCCATACCAAAGTATGTTCTTTTAAAACATGTTTTCTTGGTGATATGGGTGATTTAGAAATGATTGGGAGAGCGAAAGTCCTCATTTAATACACAATATGTTTGGTTCATGCCACTAAGCCAAGAATTTTAAATTCAACTAACTTTTAATATAACCAACTAAATCCTGCAAAAAAAGAATAAAACAATTTATGTTAGGGTTGTGGATTCGGGCATTGAAACAACACACCATGATATTTCAAATTTAAAAATAATGGTTTGAGTCCTAGGTAGCTTAGAATCCTATTTGTTTTCAAAATAAGGATGCACTCCCATTTGATTCTCATGATTAGGTTGTAATCATGAGGCTCTCGCTCAAGAGTGGACCTTCCCAAAATCTTATGACGTCTTGTCACAAACAAAACCATCAAACTGAAAACACATCATGCAAGAAACATAGCTCGCTGACATATCATTTTTCTCCTTCAAAGAAAAAAAAATTCATATCATGTGAATATCTCCATGTACTCTTACATATTGGTGTACAAAACCATCAACCAAACACAAGTCGACAAAACATGCCTCTTCAAACAACTGACTCTCAAGTCAAATAATAGCTCATGTACAAATTTCTATATTTGTTGCATTTAAGTGTGTCAACATAACTCTAATTTCAACATCTTGCTTCATGCAACATGCACCATACTTTGAATTTGCAAAGAAAT
Source organism: Pinus albicaulis (assembly GCA_034641835.2). Taxonomy (NCBI): domain Eukaryota; kingdom Viridiplantae; phylum Streptophyta; class Pinopsida; order Pinales; family Pinaceae; genus Pinus; species Pinus albicaulis. The sequence goes on along the minus strand of CM076579.1, from coordinate 465,426,094 downwards.
TCATGAAACATCAAAATACATTCAAGGCCTTAATTGGATAAGAAATCTAACCATCTGTTAGCAAACCATTTCAATGGCACTTCTTTTAGTTGCACTTCATCATCATGTGAATCATCCTAACCCTCATCGATTATGGAATCCTCTTTTCCATTCTTGTCGTTATCTCTTTGCACCTTCTTCAAATGTTGTGGATGACTTGTTGGATAGAAAGTCCAGCACTTTTCTACAAGGTGACCTTTCTTATGGCAATGAGTAATAAACAATTTTATCTTATTTTCAACATCATTTTCTTTGTCCAATGGGCCTTTGATTTTTTGCCTCATTTATTTAGAAAGTTTCAATGTGCATGGATATCTTCTTCCAAAATCTATAAAAATTATGGTTATTCAAACCACAAAAGGAACATGTGCAAGTTCTTTTCTATATCTTATGTGAATATTTACCATGTTTATCATAATCAAAAGCACTTTGATTAAAGGCAAATTTATACCTTGAACATTCACCGTTGTCGCCTTCTTAAGGAGGTGAATTTGATGAGGTAGTGGCTCTCCTCTGAATACTAGCAATGAATTTAATGACTAGATAGAGCTTTCAACATCCTCTTATTTTACATTCTCATTAGCTGCATGTTTATTAACATCTTCTTCCAAAGTGGGTGTGAAAATTTTCCATTCATCATGAACACAAACTTCACAAGCTTGAGGTATTGAACATGAACTAAAATTCCTTCTTGGAACAGCTTCATGTGCCTCCTTGGCTTTGGAGCATTCTCCATCATGTTTTCCATAACCAAGACCCAAATAATTAGGCCCTTCCTCAACAACATTTGGCTCAAATATGCCTTGTACATGTTTGCCTTTAACCCTTTACTTTCATAGCACATTTTCATCAAAAATTTGGACCTTATTCCTCTAGTGTGTCTCTCAAAAGCATGTACACATTCATTTTGAGAGGAAATTGAAGACATAAACCAATAGCTAATTCTTATAACTAACCTTGACTAAAATGAGCTAAAATGTACTCTGATACCAACTTGATTTGAATATGGACAAACTAGTTTTATTGGGCTATCTCCCTCATTAGTTAAATAAAAATGTGTTTAGGATCATCTAAAGTTAGCCAATTGGGAAGGGGTTTATGTGTCAAGATTTAAGTGTATTTTGTGAGAAATTTATGAGTTAATTAGCTTTTAAAAAATCATGTGTACAACAAATAAAATGCAAAATTTTTATTTAGGAAATTTTTTTCCCTCAATCCAGATTTCGATCATTTGAATGTATGTAAGAGGAAGAAAGAGGGAATTCAATTTTCAAATTCTAGACCTTGTCTAAACCAAAATAAAATAGAGGTTTGGTTTTCAAATACATTCACTTATTTGGAAAAGTTCTAGCTACCAAAATTCCATATGCCAATCTACCTCCCAAGAAATACATTTATTACACCACTGGTTAGTTTTTTGTCCTCCTATATTCTTTATCAACCTCTTCTAGTGATTCTTGAAAGGTGGATACTCATATCCTTCCTAAAAATTTGAGCTCTAAAATGAGAAGACATACAACGTCATTTTAAGTCATTCTTCTATCCAATTATAAAAACCAAGTGAATATTTCTACATATTGATTTCTGTCCCATAAACTGTACAATATATGTGGAGTTGCCTTGCCCTAAGTGAGATGTTTAATAAACATAATAATAGAGAAACAATTAGTGACGTCACCAAAAGGTGTAGCCTCTTCAAGGTATCATATCCTCTCATCAAGGTCAAGAATCTATTCACCAAAAATGTCCTACGGAAATGATGGTTTAAGAAACAAAACTAGACAAAAACCTTCAGTGAGAATAACAAAATCTAAAACCTCTTCAAGGTCTTCAATCCACTCGTAAAGTTAAATTACATGTCTTGATCAAGTCCAACAACAAGGAAACATTCAGTGACAACACCAAAATCTACAACTTCTTCAACATCTTCTAAACCATCCTCAAAGTCAATATTTTGTGCATCAAATTCCTCAGTAAGGTCATTAATGGAGTCATCAAAACTACTATTTCAAACTTCAATGCCAAAAATAAGTCGAAAGAATTCAATTTCTCCTCCAAAACCTTCTTCTCTAAGCAAAGCTAGCATGATGTCGTCGGGAAATTCAGTAATTCCACGAGGAAATTCTATCAAAGTTAAAACAAATCCTTTTCATCCATATTTAATGCCTACTTTTTCAGGTGGAACACCTCCAAATTTAAGGACCACAATGACATAAAATATGTAACTTTACCTAATAGGTGTAGACCTAGAACCCCCAACTTTGCATGACATGTACAATTGAAGATCTTATATGGTAAGTACTGTGAGAAGAGAGTCATGGTCACTGAGTTGAGGAAGAGAAATAGTTTGGTATGACAACCTTACTTGTGATAGGTCTAGCTAGCAGACTACCAAATTACATGGTAATGGCATTCAAAATGTGAAAATTCCCATTTCACTTGGAAATAAGATGGTAGAGAAAGGTATAGATGAAAGGAGATATCCATCTATGCTAAAGAAATCAAATAGTTCTATCAATTCCACCTTGCAACTCTAAGAGACATTGAATTAAATTTCATCTCAAGACGGGGCTTTGAGAGGACACTCTCAAAGCCAACCTTCATTATGGCTTTGAAACACATGGTAAGTATCAAGACTTAGCAACCTTATTTGCATAATTGTTTCTAGCATGGACCTTAATGTCATAGCCTTCTTTTGCCTAAAATGAATGCAAATTTCCTTGCAATTTGGCTTGCGACATTCATAATTCATGCTCGTGGAACATGATTGTGTTGCAATTGTGATAACATCTGATATATGCAGAAGCTAATAAAAAATGATTGAAAATGACATTTTTGCTCTATTTTTTTGAAGATTTAAGGAAAATTACACCAAGTAGCTTCCAACCTCATATGACCATCATGTCAAACTATCTCGATATTGTCCAAGAAAGAGCCACTCAAGCAAGAAATCTAGTATACATGACTCCAATTTCAATTAGCAGCAATGACAGTTCTAAGTATGGTGCAAAAATTGCTCCAGATCCTCAATGGGGCATGTTTGATGACAATAATTTGGGGAGTGAGAGAGGGAGATGGTAGGAGAAAAAATTCAAGGAATCCACGGGAAATTGAAAAATATATAACTAATAAAGTGGAAGACACTTTGTAACCTAAGAGAGAAACCTGTTAGGAAATGGGTGAAGTTGGTATTACACACCCAATTGGATAACCTCGAGGAGAAAACATTTCTGCCACTTTATTTGTTGGCATAACCTAGTAAGTGTGATTCACTAGCATGTATTTTGTAAAGGCCTTGACCTAGTTCCCATTCAACTCCATCCACCAGGTTGTAGAGGATTCCAAGCCTAATTTCATGAAAAGTAAGTTGGGGATGATCACATTCACCTGCTTGATGACGTGTCTATGAAGATTAACTACCTTGAACTATTTTTTTGCGTAGGGAAAGAGACACATTCCCAGGTCTGAGCATGAAAATGTTATTTTATATTGTTAATGCCTCTAGTGTTTACTTCTACAAGTTCTATAGGCAGAGTCTGTAAAGGGCCAAGTAGCCTCTAGATCTCATCTTTTATGAAAGGTGACATATCTAGTAAATGCCCCTACAATCAATCTCTGGAATGGATCTAAATAGAAGTTCTTCTTTTTAATATCCACAAAACATAACAAATTTAAGGTAAACAATGTACATGTGTCATTTCTCCCACAAACTAAAGTTTATAAGTGGTAAATTTTATACCAAGTGTGTTCCCACCATGTAAAGCGCAATTTGGTGAACTTCTCATTTTTATAATTTATTTTTCGATTAAATTTAGTTTCACACATGATCAATTATTGCTTTGAAAGTTGTGTTCTACATAATTAGTGTATACTAAATTACAAATTGATTTTTTGAAATCTATTTTGTGTAAATGTCAACCAATAGATATATATCATGGAGGATGAACGACGAAGATCAACCGAATCCCATATGGAGGTTCAGGGATCGGGGCATGTTCACGGTATTTAAATATAATCTTAAATATCCATACATGTGTGTACATATGGAATTGATTTTTTATTAACTTTGTGAGTTAAATTAGTTGTTAATAAGTTTCATATTTTAATTTTTACGAGGTAAGAGGAGAAGGGTTTCCACTCCATCCATGGAGTGTGGCCAAGGTTCAACCGGTCGAGGTATGAGTGGTAGCAGGTTGCGGGAAGGGGGTGATATTTATTCCCCCGAAGGCCAATCAACGGTTGCTGGTTCTCAACAGGGTCATTGTGGGTCTTGTTCTCAGCAACATCATTCTCGGTCTGGTTCTCAGCAGGGTCATGTTAGAGAAGATGTTAACCAACAACATCAAGGTTGCCATCAATTTAAATATTTTTTCATTAAATTTGTACAAATTTTTTTACACGTGTTTTTTATAATATACGAAATTTTATATATATTGATGCAGAGGCCGAAAATTTTCAAGCTAGTGGTCAAAATAGACGCAGGGCAGACCGCTACATTCAAGAAGAAGGCTTTAAACCTAGCACAACTTATCCGGCCGAGATTACTGATATACCATGGGAAACCAACATGGAGGAATGCACCTTACGAAGGTGTGAAAGCCTTCATGCAAAATTGCAAAGAGATCTCATGGCCTTGTCTCTACCTGCTGAGAGTCAACAAAGCCTTGAAATAGTTACACATTCATTGGGTGAAATGGTAAATGTGTACAAAAATATTTAGCCAATGACTGATTCATTTGTAGAACTGATGAGAAAGAGAAAATAAACAGTGATGGATCCCGATAAATGGGAGGATGTAAAACAAAAAGTTACAAGAGAAGTGGCCAAGTCAATGTTTAATTATAAGGAAAGGCCAAAAAGAAAAATGTTGAAGGTGCAGTATTTCAAGCACCCAGACAAAGCTCGTTATTTGTATGATCGACATCTTGTGGCCTTTGGAAGGCTTCCATGGAACGATGAGGTTCCTGTTTATTTTGCACAAATGTTTTATGAAAAAAAAATTTTGGGTATGAAACCCAACTACAATGACCTTCCTTCAGAATTTTTTGGCCCAGGGAAAGGTCGATGATATGACCATAAGGCTGCTAAGAGAAATGTGGAGTTACCTCACCCTGAGCTGCCATTTCTGAGTCGATTGTTTCGAGTCTAAACTATGCGATCAAAGATGGATGCGACTTCTCAAATAAGTCGAGAAGCAAGGGATGTTATGATCAACAATGTTCATAGCAGATTGAGTGGAGTCGATCTTTGTTTAAATTGATAAAGAGCACGTGAAAATGCACGTGCCAATTTTGTTTATTGTACAGATGAGGAGATTTACAACATGAATGTTGAAGATCTCCGAACATATGCAATAAATTGTCACAATGGTTTGTAAGACCTAATTTTTCATGAGGAAGAGGGCACCGGAACGGTATGTGTTAGTGACCTTAGGGTTTGAAATTATTTTTACATATACATGTGTACAATTTGTAATAAATACATGTGTATGTACATGTATACATTTATTTGTATGTGTATATTAATCTAACAAAAATGTATGATTATATGTTAAAACACCATTTGCAGTTCTCACACATGATGCGTGACGAAAATGTTAATATCGCGTTCGGGACCTCTGGTTCAAACAATGCAGATGGGTCTGACCATCAAGATATGTTGACAAATGTTATTGTTTTTTAAGTGACTTTAAAATAAATAATTGTGTACACATGTACATGTATGTATATATATAATTTGATAAAATGTTTTAACAGATACCGATTCCGTTCGATGTTTTTGGGATGGCGGTACCTTCTTCTTCCTTGGGAGATGTACCTTCTACTTCCTTGGGAGATGAGCCACAAGTATGGACAATTTTTCACAAGTTTAAAATTTATGTTTAAAAGTTATATATATATATATATATTCTACCTCAAAAAGTTCCATTAAAAATTGAGATATATATATATATATATATATATATATATATATATATATATATATATATATATATATATATATATATATATATATATAGAGAGAGAGAGAGAGAGAAAGAGATCTATATTTTGAGTTATTTAAATTTTTTTGAATTTAGGTTCCTATAGAAGATTTCTTTAATCCGCGGACTCTAGCGACGGAGATAGGAACATCCACAACATTTGAACAAGTTGTCTTTAGTTCCTTTTTTTAATATTATTGAAAATAAGTTTATATATGTACACGTGCATTTTCATTTGAAAGTTTTTAATATATATATATATATATATATTTAACTGTACATGTATATTGTACAGTTTACCACAGCAGATGTTCCTATGGGAGAACCTGTTCATCAAATGGAGAGGGAACCTTCTGAGGTATTGCATGATTTTTTTGTTATATTTTTTTTTTACATCAAGTTATAGATATATATATTCTCATTCATTTTTAAAACATAAAATTTTAATGTTCAAGTACATGTGCATTGTGTATGTAGGTTTCTCATTCACAGGATAGGGCGCGAACTGAGACCCTAGTAGGGAAGACACTAGATCAGTCTCCATTTGATGGACATGATTTAAAGTAGATTTGATTTCAAAATTTAGATGGTTTTAAAATTTGTTAAACTTGATACAGTTTGATACTTGTGAGATTTACAATTTTTGGACATATTTTATTACATTGTTATTATATAATTTGTTTTATTTAATTTTTGTATGGTTTTAGTACTTTTGGCATGTGAATGCGAAGTAATGTTGTCATCTATAAATTAATGTTGTCATATGAACTACATTTGGCATGTTATGTAATGACATGTGTTATAATTTGTTTTGTTTTTAAAATTTAAGTTTTGGATGCTCGGAGTACATTTGGCATGTGAAGTAATGTTGTGATCTATATTTTTTTGTTAAATTAAAAGTTTAAAGTTTGGATGGTTTCAATCTACATTTGGCATGTGATATTTAATGTTAAATGTTTTTGTTGGATAGTTAAATTATAATTGGCATGGCATGTGAAGTTTTTAAAACTCAAGTTTTGGATGGTTTCAATCTACATTTTGCATGTGATATTTAATGAACTTTAAATGTTTAATGTTTTAATGTTGCACAATATATAATCAAAAGGTTTTTAAAACTTAAATTTTTGGATGGTTTCAATCTATATTTTCACATGTCGTATATAATGTTAAATGTTTCTATTGGATCTAGTTGAACTATAATTGGCATGGCATGTGAAGTAACGATCTATATATAATTTAAAGTTTTTTAAACTTAAGTTTTGAACGGTTTCAATCTACATTTCGCATGTGATGTTTAATTTTTTAATGTTGCATGATATATTATCAAAAATTTTAAAAATTTTAAAGTTTTGGATGGTTTCAATCTACATTTGGCACATGTGGTATATAATGTTAAATGTTGCTATTGGATAGTTGTTCACTATAATTGGCATGGCATGTCAAGTAATGTTGCACAAATCCCTTTTGGATGGTTGAAGTACATTTGGAATTTTAAGATTGCTTTTGATATCTGCATGTAGTTTTGTTTGAATGAAAACAATTCCAATAGGAAGAGCATAGCTTTTAATTGCAACTAACCATGTATCAATTAAGCTCTAATTGAAAAAAGAGTTTAAAGAAGTAGATATATGTACAAATTATCCCTTTAATTTTGATTGGAAATATAATTCTAGTACATATATATTTTTGTTGAATTTGGGTCAATGTCGTTAATGCACTCAAATAGGTATCCTTGTCGATTTATTTACATTGCTGAAACTTTTTACCAAAAAATCCAACTAGTTTTTCATCAATGCACATAGAAAAACTACTTGGAACAATTAATTGTGAATTATAGAACATATATATCCAAGACAAGTAATATTTTTCATCAATGCACATTGAACATATCCGACCATTGGACAAGCAGATTTTGTACTAGATTTTCAATCAGGATTAGAGATGTGGGTCAAATCCGACCAAAAGTCGGAGAAGTGCTCCAAGTCTCTTGTCTGAAAGGAATTTTCTTACAAAACTATACTGCAGATGATTTATTTACATTGTGTCCACACTTTTTACCATAAAATCCAACTAGTTTTTCATAAATGCATATAGAAAAACTAGTTCCAGTTAATTGCATTCTAGAACATATATATTGAGTACGTAAATAATTTTTCATCAATGCACATAGTAAAACTAGAACAATTAATTTCATTGTAGAACATATATATATATCCAATACATATAACATTTTTCATCAATGCACATGTATAGAAAAACTACTTTTAGTTGATACTAGAGCACGTGCTTGTACCCAAACAATTTGTACATGTGCAAACACTTGCACAAATAACATAAGCAGCTCAATTTTTAGTTGAGTACTGGAAGTTCTAAAACATATTTAATCCAAAGATAATAAATTGTTGGATAATTCACTCAAAAAAATTCTAATGGAATTCCATCCTAAATAATCCGTTCATGATCGGATTTTGACATTTTCCATCTCTTAATTTTCGATTTTTTCTTTGATTTAACTTCTATCAACTTTATGCGTGCTACACACACCAAGTGACTATATTGACAACTTATGGAATCAGGTTCATAGTTTTCAAGGTAAACAAAGTCTCCAATTTGATGAGTTTGTCTGAAAAAATAACCTTTCAGTATAATAGACCCTCTGTCATACTGAAATCCATGATCATTATAGTTTTTTAATAATTTCATCTTTCGTTCAGTGCAACGCATCAAATAATACTTCACATTTTCATCGTTATCAATAGGTGCAATTACAGAAAAAATATTTCCTACACAATAAAATAAATTTAACAAAATTATGCATATTTAAATTTATTTCTAGATCTTTAAATCATTAGAAAGTAATTCAAAAGTTACCTTCCCTAACAAGATTAGAAACTCGATCACCATCAGATGATATTGTAGTTTCTTCTGAATGCATTTCTTCAAACATTTCAACAGACATTTTTCCCTTTTTATTTAGCTCTGTATGTTTCCAATCGTTCAAATACATTTTGTTTTCACAAACGTCATTGGATTTTGTGTTGTCTATGCAAACATCACAAAAAAAAGAATATTTTCTTTTATCCAATGCAAACACATTTTTGGACGACTTTTTTTGAATTGAATGTGATTTTCGAGTCCCTTTTATTGTTTCAACATCATTTCCAATTGATCTATCTACGTCTTCGATTCCAATATGCTAGAAAAACCTTTATATGGAAAATTAGAAGAAGAATTTGTAAATATGATATCAAAATACAATCAAAGATAATCATTGCATGATAAATGCACAATGTTTAAAATTAGATTTCCAATATAAATTAAATTGAATGTACCTTCGCACTTCTCTTGATGGGTTTCTCTCATGGCTTAGAGCAGTGATGCACCATTGAACAAATTCTTCAGTGTTCACAAGTCGGATTACAGAGTGGTTCATTTGATATCTTCGAAGTACTCGTTTTATGCATGCTCCTGCACTATCATGTTCTCCTTTTCCATGGCCAATCTCAAAGAAATTCCAACAATGTTTAATGTAGGTTTTCTTATGAAGACAACACAACCAAAAGAATGATCCTGCAGATTTGAATTGACCTGCGCATCCATCTGACCATATCCAATGTTCATTGAATGTTATTCCATGATTTTTCAATGAATCATAAATTTTTCCAAAACAATGTTGTACAAAACATGTATCATGTGTACGATCGTCACTGATATAAAAGTGATATTCTTTAATGATATTTCGATTTTCACTCGTGATTTCTATATGATCGACATTTTGTTCAACATGTCTATATAGAATATGGATGAGCATGGAGACTTGGTCATAATGATAGTATTCACTCTGAATTTCTTTTTGTGGAACAAATGTGTAGTTTTATGCAAAATCAATAACTGACAAAATGGTCCCTGGTGGAAAAAATTCACGAGATTTTTTGAATTGCAAGTCTTGCCATCGAGCTCTATGGGAATGCTTGGCGTATTTTTAAATTTTTTCCTCGAACCTTCTCAAAAAGTCTATCAGAAAAATTTCGTCTTCTAGTAATTCAATTCTTTTAACACTATTTGCACCTTGAATCGATGTATCGATATATTCATATCTCTTCCATTTCACTTTCATGTTGGACAATGATTTATCATTTATATCAATACGATATTTGTTTTGAAATTTAGTCAAATTTCCACAATCATCGCATTTTTTACCACCAACACATTTCTTTTTGTAAAATAGTTCATCGCTTTCTCTTTCACATAGAATTTGAGATATGAATTCACGGATAGTGGAAGGAGGAGGTGAATCCTTCCATAATGTTCTACCGAAATCAAGGAATGTCTCATAATATAACTCAAATTCCACATGATAATGGCAACAACAAGTGTCGCGTACGGTGATAGGTTTTACATACCATGGTTTTTGTTGAACAAAAGCACTGAGTGAAACTTGAATTTGACGATTCTCTTCTTTGAACTTGTTGAATAACTCTATCTGAGTGGTTTCCAAGAGATTTTTTTCATGTTCTTCATACTGATTTCGTGCTATTCTTCTTCGCATCACATGTCTTGCAGTTGGTGAAACACGCGAATTATTCTTCCAATATTCATATATTATTTTTTTAACATTTTCTCCAAGTCTATCTTTGTATGGTTGCCTACAAATAGCTCTCCAACAAGCGAGTTCATCATTTACATCTATTTGCAACCGAAATTTTTGATGTTTGTGCAAATTTTTTCACGAGGTTCCCAGTGCTCGTGCCATAGATGTTACCAAACGATTCTCTTGAGTACTTGAGGAAACCATTGCCATCTGTATTCCTCTACGTACAATTGAAACATCTTTCTCTCTAGATCTCTTAATTGACTTTATAGCACTACTCATATTTTTGATCACCTCTTCCTTCATTTTTTTATCTTTGGTTGATTTTCGAATACCCAATAGTGTCGTAGCTTCTTTTAATTTCTTTAATGATAGGAGACCTTTCAACATTTGAGCCTGAAATGTCACCCACTCATTTAAGAAATACTTTTCAAAAATGCAGTTAACATGATATCATATAACATGGTCAGTTTTTTTATCTCCATATGTGTGAGTGTCAACATTTTCTAGCATCTCATTATCGATAGTGATTTCATCTGTACATATTCAAAAAAATAGTACATATTCAATAAATAACTAAATTAATAAATATATCTAAAATTTCAAATATTTTTCAAATTAGTTCATCAAATAAAAATCAAGCTTCACATTTTACATTAGGAAAATTTTAAATATATCAATAGATCATAATATTTACATTTACATACCTGCTTCAATTTCTGCTTGAGGTTGATTTTCTTCTTCAATATTTTGAGGAATATTTCTGTCTGTTTACATGTAAACAAAATATTTTTCAAACTAGTTCATCAAATAAAAATTAAGCTTCACATTTTACATTAGGAAAATTTTAAATATATCAATAGATCATAATATTTACATTTACATACATGTTTCAATTTCTACTTGAGGTTGATTTTCTTCTTCAATATTTTGAGTAATATCTTTGTCTGTTTACATTAAACAAAATATTTTTCAAATTAGTTCATCAAATAAAAATTAAGCTTCACATTTTACATTAGGAGAATTTTAAATATATCAACAGATCACAATATTTACATTTACATACCTGCTTCAATTTCTTTTTGAGGTTGATTTTCCACTTCAATATTTGAGAGGGCTTATAACTTTCTTTTGCAAGATTGTCTCGTCTCTTCTCTATGTTCCTCAGGGTCTCTTTTTCGATCATATTTTCTCACACAAGTTCTTCGATTTCCATGATAATAGGGTATGAAGTTCAAAAAATTTCCTTCAAAAATTAGACAATAACTCAATTACAAAAAATATCACAATAATTTAAGAAAATTCAGTTTAAATTTTTTGCAAAAAATACTTACTCCAATCCAAAACACATACTTTAAAAAATTCGAGAGAAAAATGTCTTATAAAAATGAAACGAAGCTCAAAAGATTTATTTCAACTCAAAACATGTACATACCTCCAAGAAATGTCTTTTCAATGTACATCCAAGAAATTTTTTTAAGTTCAAAACAATTTTTGCCAAAATCATGCCACCTCCAAGAAATTACTTCCAAAAAAATTCTTGAAACCCAAAAAAATTCTTTGTAAAATCAGTTTGCTTCCAAGAAATGCTCTTAAATCCAAACTTTGAAGAAAATTTTTTGAACCCAAACTAAGATCTTTGTAAAATGAGATGAAATGTGCGAAATGTGTAAAAATTGTGAATGATTTCGCGGCAATTTATATTGCCGCGAAATGTGTTTTAATAGGGGCTCCACAAAAATTTCCGGCCGACGGAAAGTTATACCATAGTTCGGCCGAACTTTTGATTAAAAGTTCGGTCGAACTATTAAGTCGTTAGATTTCATGAGTCGTTGGTGGAAAACATAGTTTGGCCGAACTTATATTAAAAGTTTGGCCAAACTAACGCGTCACCAATTACGAAAAACCAGGCTCTGAATACGGTTTTTCAACTTTGGACTGATTAAATTGGATGAAAGGTTGTTAATTAACTGTTGGAACCAAGACAAACATTTTCAGAATTGAATCTACTTTCAGGAAATATAACTTTTATGGAATTTCATAAACGTTTACTAATTTTAATTATTTTTAAAATAAAATAGGTGCAAACAATTTTTCATGGTCATTGTGATTCAGTGAAATCAAAATTTTGTATCTCCCAAAATACATTGTAAAAACAATTGAAAAAATTATGGGGCATTACATTGGTCCATCGTCTCTAATGGGTAGCTTTTAGATTTTTATTTTATAACTTATATGTTAAGAAATTTCTTGCGACGCGAAACATATCAAAAAAACACAGTTTTTCGTTTTGGACCAGTTCAAAAAATTCTAGTAATTACGATATGCATCCATTGGCTTTGTAAATATGATGAAACCAAATTATACTCTATCTAGATTGTTGTAACACATTTTGTTTTCTCAAAAACACAAATTTTCAATGAATACAACATTGCGTCATAACATGACTTCTTATGAATCCTTTAATTGTTAAGAAACACACACTCAAAGAAACGCTAAGTTGACATATCAAATCTGCATTAAAAAAATTCAAAAAATAAGTAATATGAAGCTAACAAAATTTCTCACAACTTTTATTTTTATCGTAAAATGAAATTCTACACAGAAAAATTGTTATAGTTTGCAGAAAGTTGAAGAACCAAAAAAAATGAAATTTTTTTCTCAAAAAAGGGCAAACATTGTAATAGCTAGTTGATTTATTGGCAAGCTTGCTTGCTTAGATTTTTGTTTTTGCAGTTTTCTATCACGGGGATTAACCTCTACCATTTCAGTTTGAACTATTGAAAAACCTGCTTTGTTTTTATATTTCTTTATCGAAGGTTTCAATTCGAATGTAATATTCCCATATGCTTATATGATATATATATATATATAAAATTGTCAATGTGGTAGTATCTTGCTATTTTCTATTTATCATCAAAAAGTAGGTTACAATATATAGTGAGTTGGTGACCTCAACGTACCCGGAGGAAAGCAGGTCGATTCGCGACCTTAATGCATTAAAATCCAACCAAAATTGGAAATGTTTCATTCTTCTACTCATCGCATTAGCTAGTTCACTATTTAAAACATTTACAATGTAAAAACTTAAAACTAAAGCACTGTCCAAAAAAAACATTATTCACAAAAAAACATGAGATTAAACTGGAATACTATCCATCTGATGACTCAATTGGTGCTGGGTCCTTCGCCGTAGAACCAGGCATGTCCGCTTGTTGCAGTTGTTGAATCTGCTTTTCAATTCGTCCAATACGGTCTTCAATTCGCCCGATACGGTCTGTCGCTTAATACTGAGTCACCTTTAGATGTTGGAGTTGAATATCAATATCTTGAAGCAATTCCATCATTTTGGTTCTTCAGTCTCATTTCTTGGATAAAGTCTTTACATAGCCTTAGCCAGAAGACACTTCATGATCCAATATGTATGGACTGTTTGATTGAACAGTGAAAGACAACCTCTAGTGTTGCCAAGATTAATGATAAAGTCCAAAATTTCTTCTTCTGCTTCATTTTCTTCCTCATTACTTTGAGTTTCTCTTTCCCAACCAGGAATTACCTTCCTGACTTGAGGCGGATTCCCAAGGGAGTATACTGTCAGGAGATTCACTAAAAGCTCTTGCTTTTTCTTCCTACCTCACTTTCTAGTCTCTGCTTCAGCTTTAATCATCTTCTATTTCCCTTTATCTTGATTTTGAGCCACTCTCTCTCTCTTGTCTGCCTCTTAACCATTGTTCTGTACTATATAATTTTTTGAATTAAATCTTTATTAACAATATATGATCTTGTATAACAGAAGAGGAAAGGTATAACAATTAATCTTCCTATCTTCTGACCAAAATCTTGTCGAATCTCATGTTTCTCCTCTTGAATAAACATATGCCGAAGTCCGAAAATTTTGCCACCCCAGAATTTGAAATGGACATATAGACAGACCCAGTGATGACCCACATGCATAGCTTTAACTACCTTCCCTAAGCCTTTTGGATTTTTGTAATTATAGGAATTAAGGTTAAAACCAAAAAATTAATATGTAACTTACTAATTTGCAGCAGAGTACCCTGTCTTTCTAACTTACACAACCGACAGTGAAAACTAGAACTGAGACTATATGAAATACAGAGTTGCAGCTTAAAACCATGATGGAATAACACTATAAAACCCAGACATATTTGCTTCAGAATACCTTTCCTCCTAGAGTTACAAGAATTCATAATAAGGCAAGACCAGAAAGCATGTAAATAACCAATTTGAAGCATAATACCCTGCCTATTGCTATGAAGATCGACATAAAATACATTACAGAAATTCCTTTGCCCCAACTCAAAAGTATGCATATAAGATTGGTTCCCCTTTCTCCCACTTCTAGATCCCAAATTTAAAAAACAAAAACCTACAGAACCGACTTGAAAACTCATTAACATACATTAATAGCACTTCACAGGAAAAAATTAAAAGTAATTAATGTTCCCATCATTACAAGGGTCACGAAAACAAGGCTTAATAGCCTCTGGTGCTATGGTCGCAGAGCAACTGGTTAAGAGCATTGGTATACATGCAGAAACTGCACTATCCTATTAAATATCATTATTGACGACAAATGACATGAGTTTGATATCAAGAAGAACATACCCCTGAACCAAAGAAAAATTCCTGTGAACTATGGAAGCTCCAGTCTCCACCCGCTATCGCAATTCACCATTTTTACCAGAGGGAAATGTTGTTTGGCAAGCCGAACTATGTCTTTTGAAACCAGCCCTGTATTTCCTTTTACCCCATGCTTCTGACAGTACAGGCTGTCTTACTAATTGTGTGATCATCTCAATATCCTCCACATACCTCCACATTCGTTTGATGGATGGTTTAACTATCATAGCTAATGCGCATGGTATGATAACGCCACTTGTCTTATGGTGTGGCCAGTGGCATCGATCTTGGAGCACCCCAATTAGGGATACGATATATATAATTTTATAAGATATAAATATGTTGGTTTATTTTCCAAAGAAGAAGAAAAAAAAATGTGACTCTCATATAAGAAGAAAAATTTCTACACTTCAATGGTTGTGGTAAACTAGTATAGTTACTGGAGCAATTAAGGTATGTGAATTTAGGTGACATTGATTTGTTAAGTTTACAGAACAACTTGAAAATACCCAAAAATGTAGAACAAATAACATTAAAAGAGATACCACTCACTGTAGGTGACAATTTGAGGAGCTTTAAGGAAATATTCAGATAATGAGCATTAGTGCCTTGCCATTAATACTGGTAAAGATTAAATCTACAAAACTGTTGTGGATTGTACAATTAGATTTAGTTTAGTCAACTTATTACAAGTTTAAAACATAACATTAGTTAATAATGATTTTTCAATTATATGTATAATAAAATGGCTTAAATAAGTCAATTAAATCTATTACTAAAAAATCCATAATTTTAGAGAATTGGAATGGGTAAGTTACATTTTAAAATTGTTTTATTACACATAAATTAAAATAATAAAAAAATCTAATAAAATTATTTAAAATATTTATTCAAATAAAAACAAAAAAATGTAATACAATTATATATAATATTCATTCAAATATAATCCATATTAATAATTACAAAATATTTTATTGTCTAATATTGATTTCTATATTCTTGCCTGTGTAGTTCTCCTATTTCGGTTCGTTGGAATCTCTCTCTATAGAACTCTTTGGGAGGGAAGTTTTTTGACATTCAAACTTTCAAAAAATATAGATCAAATTTTATTGTAGTTGGTAGGTATATACTAAAGACATTACGAAGAATCACACATTATCATTAAATATACTTCTAAAAAATATACATATGTTAGGGATTCCTCAAACTACCATTCTTCCTAATTATTGTAGGTCAATTATGCAAAGTTTAAATTTGAAAGTTTTTGTCACACAAATGCAAATAAATAAAAATAAAATTGCATAAATTTTTTACTTCTTTTTTCCATACTACTATTTCTTATAATATTATGTTATGGCATTTCTTCTGCAACATGTGGTGCAATTGCTAGTTTATTTATATTGACAAAAAAAATTCCCTACACAAAAAAAATTATACAAACTTCTTTTACAATATTTTTTATTAAAACTAACCAATTATATTTTACAATATTTCATATTTAAACTAACTAAATATATATCTCTTCATTTTTTACTTTTATTTATTATTTTACCGTTTTCTTCTATTTCAATTGATTTAAAAACCCGTATAGAGTCAGGTTTGGTATTGTAAAGAACTTCCAAATGTTTCGGAAGATTGGTCAAGTAGAACATTTTAATACGTAGAATGGTGATTAACATAGGATATTTATATACAACATGAGTAAAGATTGGTGGGATGGAAATTTTAAACACCGTGGTTCATGATAGAGATGAGATGTTTAGTCTTTTATGTAAAGTACCAGTGATTCAATTTCTTTTACGTAAACTATTTCCGATAATGTGTCCGAATTTTAGCCATAATTGAAAGTTTTTCCTAAAATGTCAACATAATTTAACTTGCAGATCAATCATTTATAACCCTATCGCATCGTGTCTTCCCATTCATTACATTCAGCATTGATCGCCAGGTGCATATCTTAGGGTTTCTATAGAACGGTGGCTTCCACGCGTCCTATAATGTGGGCATCCAATGGAATTACTATGACAAGGATCGAGTTGATAAGAGGGAATCTGCGTTCGAGGATCCTATTTTTATTCCAACAAGTCGTTTGCGTCAATATTATTCTGACCAGGGTCAATTAGGTCTTCGTTGGTGTTGTGCCAGAGCTTAAGTCGACTATGGAATATTCTCGGAATTATTTGAGCTGTACGTAGCAAGTGTTACCAACGCAAAAGGAAAAATGATGAATTAAGAGTCAAGCAATATCAATCCAATGTTGCCCACGTGGTGTAGAGCAGTCGGTGATGGGGTGTACTCTTAAGGCACTCCGCTCTGCAAGGTCACCGGTTCGAAACCCGTGGGTGGGATAGGAGGAGAAAAAATGGGAAGATTAAGATTAGTCTAAACTAGAAAAAAAAAAAATATCAATCCAATGTTGTGCACTATTGTGTGATGACTAGATTTCTTGCATGTAAGACTCAATTGCGCTTGCTGGAACGATCAACTAAATCTATGAGACGAACAACTGAATCCAAAAAAATTGTCCAAAGGACTCAGTGCATTCAACATTGATTAGGATCTGCAATATGGTCGAATAATAAAATGGTACAGTAGATCGAAAAAGGTTGATTGAGCATTGGCTTCCAAGTGATGCACTTTTGGCTCAGCATATGTTGGCAATATGATGCAGAGTGTTGTCCTTGATGGCAACCCACTGAATGAAGATGAAGACATGAAATTGTTGACATGTGTTGTCCTTGATGGCAATCCACCTGATGAAGTTATTCTTGACTTGATGGACTTAGTAATTGATGTAAATCTGATGTGATATGATGTTTGTTGGCAATATGATGCTGAGTGTTGTCCTCGAATGGAAATCCACTTGATGAAGATGATGGCAACCTACTTGATGAAGTTGTGCTCGATAGAATATGTCTTGATGAACTTGTTAAATGATGTAAATATGATGTATCTACAGTGAGTACAGAAGGTAATGAAGAAAGGAATTCAGTATGTGCTAGATCTATGATGAAAAGAGTATGTCTCAAGGCATACGTGGATTTTTCTAGGAGAAGTCACGTATGCACACGGGAAAATACGTGCCAAGTCGCATATGGGAAAAAAGCGCTCATAAAGTGCAAAACCAGGGGTAACCACCATGGTATTAACCCATTGTATTGGGTAATGATTTGTCTAAATGACCCCATCCAGGAATACCATCAGAAGTAATGTGGTTTTGGCTCATGGTATTGAAAAAGGGTAAACCTATATAAGGAGAAGAAATTCATTGTGTAAATAATGAGCGTGGGTGCAAGACGTCTGAGCTTGAATGAATACTTCTCTCTGAAGTATATCTAAATGGAAAGGGTTATAGTTGAATGATAGATCTGAATGCATGATGCACCAATGAATAAAATGATGAAGAAGGGTATCTAGATCTGAAATGTATTTGTATTTGCTAGATCAGTTTCTGGAAAGATTAGATCTGAGATGAGGCCAAAATCTGTCTGAAGTAAAGGGTAAAATCTGAGTGATGTATCTATTCTGAAGAATTGCAATGACCTAAATGTCTGAAGAACTATACGCTAGTTCGCCACAGAAGAAGCACATATATACGCGGCTTCGCTGAAGAGAAAGCGCGTATGCGCAGTAAAATTAGCTCTATAATATGTGCAGATGTATACGCGGGTTGATGTGATTGGAAGCGCGTATATATGCGGGATAAGTGAAAGAAAAGAGCGTATGCAAACTAGGGTTTGCTGAAGCATGGGGTATGAAATGTCTGATCTGTTCTGTTGTGTTACTGCTATCTGTATTCTACAGTTCTGAGTTGTCTGTACGCTATTGCATTGATGGAGCTTAAATGTGCGGAGTGTGTCCAGTACAAAATATGATGAAACGTGGCCTGCAAGTGTTGTTCTATTGAAGTTGTTGGATCCAGTGTGAAAATCGATGAAACGTGGTCCAAGGTGGTGCTGAGGGTTGTAGCCTTCAGTCAGGGGGTTGTAGCTCCCTTCCAGGTGAGGCTGGTAAACGAGATCGGGGGGTCGTAGCTCCCTTCCAGGAGAGGCCGGTAAACGAGTCAGGGGGTTGGAGCTCCCTTCCAGGAGAGGCTGGTAAACGAGCGCAGGTGGGTGCCTGCGTGCTGGTCAAGTCTGCGCCAGCACATATGTTGTAAGATGTTTTCTCTATAATAAAATATTGAAGGCTGAGCAACTGCAACGGTGGTTTTCTCCCGACTTGGGTTTCCACCTAAAAATCCTGGTGTTCATGTGTGATGTTTTGTGTGATGGTTTATTCTGTTGTTACTGCACATGTTTACTGATAACTTAACATCAGATGAATGAATATTGCAAAGAACTAAGTTAATAAATATCTGCATATTTAGATCTCTGCTAATACGCGAGTTGTATGAAGGATATCTGCGTGTATACGCGAGTTTACTAAAGGAAAGTAGCGTATGGGTTTTAGAGAGTGAAAAAGTAAAATTTTTTGAATATGCAGTAAATACTGATTCACCCCCCCCTCTCAGTATTTTTCCCAACAATTGGTATCAGAGCTGGTTCTTCTGCAGAAGCTTGATCGCTTGAAGGAGATCCGTCGCAATGGGAAGTCAAGAAGGAGTAATGTCTATAAAGCCACCTCTATTCAATGGAAGCAATCTGATATTTTGGAAGGTACGAACAAAAGCATATCTGCAAAGTCTTGGTGCTGATGTATGGGCAAACGTGGAAGAAGGTTATCAGTATCCGACGAGTATTCCTACTGATGCAGCAGAAAGGAAGAGGTATGAAATCAATGCCAAAGTAGTAAATGTCTTATTAGGAAGCATGTCTGAACCAGAATTTGTGAAAGTGATGCAGCTAAATTCAGCAAAATAAATATGGGACAAAATCATTCTGAGATATGAAGGAGATACAAAGGTAAAAAGTGCAAAACTCCAAACTCTCAGAATTGAATATGAAAATTTAAGGATGCATAGTGATGAAAGTATTGCCAGTTTCTTTTTACGTCTAGATGATATTGTAAATCGAATGAGAAATTTGGGTGAAATCATAGCCGATACTACTCTCGTGGAAAAAGTCTTAAGATCTTTGACTTCAAAATTTGACTCTAAAGTTTCATCTATTTAAGAAAGGCAAGATCTGCAAACTCTTACTGTTGTTCAATTACATGGTATTCTAACTGCTTTTGAAATGAGACAAGGAGGTCCTTCTTAAATCAAAGAAGTTGCTTTTAAGGCATCTGCCAAAGGAAAAGAAAAGGAAGTTGTCAAAGAATCCAGCTATATATCCGAAGAAGAAGAAGCGAATTTTGTGAGAAAACTCAAACTAGGTACTGGAAGATTCAAAGGTAAGCTTCCCTTCAAATGTTTTGATTGTGGAAGAGTTGGTCACTATGCTGCTAAATGTCCTTATAGAGAAAAACATGGTAAAGGGAAACAATTTGAAAGGAGAAAGAGTTATTATGCAAATGAAGATGATGATGAAGTGTCCAGTGAAGATGAAGAAGATTCTGACCAAGCTCTACAAGTGCTCATGGAAAAGAAGCAAAAGAAGAAGGTTTCTCAAGGAAAGGAGATACCTCAGAATTCATGTATAGCAGAAATTGAAGAAGATGAAACAGGTATTGATTGTTGTTCTTGTATTTCACTTACCTGTATATGCAAAGGCAAAGATAGTGAAAGTAACAGTATGGATCTAAAAGAAGCTGTCAAGATTAAAGTTGAAGATCAGCAGAAATCATCTAAAGAGAGTGAAAGTCTAGAAGCAAATGATGAAATTAATGATTGGTATCAATTTTAAAGGAAGGAATCTATCTACAAAGATGTGATCTCTAGGATGAATGAAAATATAGAAACACTAAATGGACAGATAGACAAGTATCAAGGGTTGTACACTTATGCAACCAATCAAGGTGAAAAACTTGAAGCAGAAATCATCTCTCTAAAAGCAGATCTCGAAACATCAAATAAGAGGACTGAGGAACCTCTACAATCATTTGAAAAAGAAGGACTTGAAGCAGAAATCATCTCCCTCAAAGAAGATCTGGATAAATCAAATAAGAAGAATGCAGGACTTGAAGCAGAAAATATATCTCTGAAAGTAAATCTTGAAGCGTCGAAGAAGAAGAATGAAGAACTCTTACAAACTTATGAAGAGCAAGAAAATGGGTTCAAAAGAAGAGATTCTAAATCTAAATAACCAAGTAGAAGACGGAAGAAGGAAAGAAGAAAGCATGAAAAAGCAATGCCAAGTCTTGGAGGTGGAAGTAAACATTCTCAAAGGTAAATTAGAAGAAAAGGTTAAACTTTTGAGGTTTCAAGATAGTACTAAGATTTTGGACAATATTCTGAGTAATCAAAGGTCTCCTGCTACCAAACTTGGTCTTGGTTTTCATGAAACTGTTAAAGGAGAATCTAGTTCACAAGGAAGTGCTAAATATTCAGAGGATGTCAATGCAAAACCTGAAGTGTTGAAAGAAACAAAAGGTCAACCAACAATGATGAAATCTCAAAGGAAATCATTCAATAATGTTGAATGTTTTAAATGTCATAATTATAGGCATGTTGCAGAAAATTGCAGGAGCAGATCATTTCAGCCACAAACAAACAGTTCCTACATAGAAAGGTACTCTGGTTTCTTCAAGGGATATTGTTTTTCATGTAACAAGTATGGACATAAAGCAGCTGATTGTAAAAGGAGGAAGATTAGAAATACTCATTATGATTCTTATGCTTATTTCTTTGGCCACATGAGATGTTATGCTTGTAACAAGTATGGACATGTAGAAAAATAATGCAGGATGAAAAGATATGAGAAATTGGATAACTTCTAGCTGACAATAAGAAGTTTCAAGAAAATTTGGAGAAAGAAGGAGGACCGGTCAGAAACGTAGGGAATATTGACCCTACTGCAGTCATCCGCTTCTGAAGCTTACTTCTCTTATTGACTGCAGGAATGATGTGAGATACATTATAGGGATTAGTAATGTATCGTCACAGGGGGAGCAACGGTTGATGATTCTCATGGTTGTTTTTATTAGTCTGGTTATATGTATTTCTGACAGTGCATCTGATATGAAGAAGACAGGTACAAGAAGGAAAAGTTCAGGGGGAGATGAAGGAATGTGAAAATTTCTATGCTTCACTTTCCATACGCGGGTTCTATGAACAAAAGGAGCGTATACACACGAGTTCCAGCAGACAGAGTCGCGTATGCACTAATGATAAAGAGAATTGGGATGACAACTAAAGTTCAGGAGCAGAGGTTCAGGGGGAGCATCAGTCTAACTGCTGATGATTGTACTGTTAGCATTTTTCTGGTTATACTGATGCTAATGGAATGATACATGGTTTCTTATGTTGAAGATTATGGATGAGTCTCGTTTTCTTCTTGATGAAGAGTATTCGTTGCTGAGATGAAAGTCTTATAATTCAAAGATAAGGACAGATCATGCAGAGATTGTTGCTGATGACTTGCTGATGAAGGTTTTTAGGTTGCACAAGTTAAGGAGGGACACTGGTTCAGGGGGATCAGCAGGTTGAATACTAATGATTGCATTATTGGCACTATAACTGCTTATTCTTTGGTTATTGTGAGACTCATGATGATGACTTAGTACATGGTTTATTATGATGATATTTTGAGCCCTGTTTGTTGAAAAATGTTGTTCTAGTATGATAATTTCTCTTGGAAAGAATGTATTGATGTTGCAAAGAATCTGAAGGGTTGGTTACTAATGAGCTTATGCTACAACCATTGGATGATGCTTGAAGACACAACTACACTGTTCTATCTATCTGTATTCCAGGGAAGCATTCAAATATCTCAGAAAGAAGTTGAACACTATCTTTTCCTCACAGAGGATCAGATCTGGTTAAAATATAGAAGATGGTATTGGATACGCGGATTTCTTGAAACACAGTCGCGTAAATATGCAATTTCATGCACATAAAACCGGGTATGTCTGGTTGCTGATAAATTTATGTTTGGGGTCAGCTTTCTTCAGCACAGCTGCAGTACTGTTTGGTATCTCTGATACTGTTTGGTATCTCTGGTGGTGTTCCAGTTCTCATAATTCTATTTCTAATGTTTTGATAAAGATTCCTTGATGATTTGTTGGTGAAAGTGTTCAAGATGCACAAACTAAGGGGGAGCCTTAGTCATATGGAAAGGATGCTTGGATGCACAGATTCAGGGGGAGCATTAGCTTTGCTAAGTATAATGCATTGTTGGCATTATGATGGTTCTGAAATATGTTCTCTTTCTTGAGGATTTTCTGGTGTTGGTCATAAATGGTCATATTTGTAATTTGATGAAAAGGTCTTGTTGAGACCCATGATGTAAAATTGTAATATTCAGTCATGTAAGGACTTGACAAATTTGTAAACCCACTTGGTTGGGTAGCTGAGTCAAATTTTGTAAACCCACTTGGTTGGGTAGCTGAGTCAAATCTTGTAAACCCACTTGGTTGGGTAGTTGAGTTGAAATGTGTAAACCCACTTGGTTGGGTACTTGAGTCTCATATGTAAATCCACTTGGTTGGATATTTGATGTAAGTATGAGTCTTTGGTGATAGGAAGGTCATAGAGTCCTGTACTTCATTGAAACATATGGATGAACTTTCAGCATGAACTCAGGAGGAGCATGGTAATTTCAGTGCACATCAGATCTACAGCGCCCTTCTTCTACATGAGGAGAAAAGGGGGAGAGTGTGTTGATTTTGATCCGCCCTTTGCCCTTGATGTCAAAGGGGGAGAGTGACATGGTGTTTGAATGAAGAGAAAGAATGGTGTCAAAGAATGGGGAGAGTGACATGGTGTCATTGTATTCTTAATGTACCTATCTGTTGTGATAACCAAACACCATCGTGGTTGCCATCAAGTCCAAAGGGGGAGATTGTTGGCAATATGGTGCAGAGTGTTGTCCTTGATGGCAACCCACTGAATGAAGATGAAGACATGAGATTGTTGACATGTGTTGTCCTTGATGGCAATCCACCTGATGAAGTTATTCTTGACTTGATGGACTTGGTAAATGATGTAAATCTGATGTGATATGATGTTTGTTGGAAATATGATGCTGAGTGTTGTCCTTGATGACAACCCACTTGATAGAGTGTTGTCCTTGAATGGCAACCCACTTGATGAAGATGATGGCAACTTACTTGATGAATTTGTGCTTGATAGAATACGTCTTGATGAACTAAATCTGATGTATCTACAGTGAGTAGAGAAGGTAATGAAGAAAGGAATTCAGTATGTATCAGATCTATGATGAAAAGAGTATGTCTCAAGGCATATGCGGATTTGTCTAGGAGAAGTCACGTATGCACGCGGGAAATAACGTGCCAAGTCGCGTATGGGCAAAAGCGCTCATAAAGTGCAAAACCAGGGGTAACCACCATGGTATTGACCCATTGTATTGAGTAATGATTCGTCTATGTGACCCTGTCCAGGAATACCATCGGAAGTAATGTGGTTTTGGCTCATGGTATTGAAAAAGGGTAAACCTATATAAGGAGAAGAAATTCATTGTGCAAATCATGAGTGTGGGTGCAAGATGTCTGAGCTTGAATGAATACTTCTATCTGGAGTATATCTGAATGGAAAGGGTTACAGTTGAATGATAGATCCGAATGCATGAAGCACCAATGATGAAGAAGGGAATCTAGATCTGAAATGTATTTGTATCTTCTAGATCTGTTTATGAAATGATTAGATCTGTGATGTGGCGAACATCTGTTTGAAGTAAAGGGTAAAACATGAGTGTTGTATCCGTTCGAAGAATTACAATGACCTAATGTCCGAAGAACTATACTAGTTCGCCTATGTACAGCGCGTATACACGTGCTTCGTTCGAAGAGAAAGTGCATGCAAGAAATTAGCTCCTATATTATTAAAAGTAATAAAAGTATGTATACGTGCTTACGGACGGGGCGCGCGCATATACGCGGATAAGTGAAATAGGTGAGCGCATGCAACCAGGGTTTACCGAAGCATGGGCATGAATGTCCTGCATCCTGGCTCGCTTGGGAGGCGCCATTCATATTCGCGCTTCCGAGTTGTCCGTATCGCCTTGGTTGTATGATTGAGCTTAAATGTGTGGAGGGGTCCGGCCTCGAAAATATGATGAAACGTGGCCTCGCAAGTTGTGTTCTAAAGGAAGCTTGGATCCAGTGTGATTGCTTGGATCCAGTGTGAAAATTGATGAAACGTGGTCCAAGGTGGTGCTGAAGGTTGTAGCCTTCAGTCAGGGGGTTGTAGCTCCCTTCCAGGAGAGGCTGGTAAACGAGATCAGGGGGTCGTAGCTCCCTTCCAGGAGAGGCTGGTAAACGAGTCAGGGGGTTGGAGCTCCCTTCCAGGAGAGGTCGGTAAACGAGCGCAGGTGGGTGCCTGCGTGCTGGTAGGAGTCTGCACCAGCACATATGTTGTAAGATGTTTTCTCTATAATAAAATATTGAAGGCTGAGCAACTGCAGCGGTGGTTTTCTCCCGACTTGGGTTTCCACCTAAAAATCCTGGTGTTCATGTGTGACGCTTTGTGTGATGGTTTATTCTGTTCTTACTACACATGTTTACTGTTTATTGAACATCTGATGAATGAATGATGGAATGATATAAGTGAAGAATTAATGACATAATTAGATCTCTGTGTATACGCGAGTTGTATGAAAGATATCTACGTGTATACACGAGTTTACTTAAGGAAAGTAGCGTATGGGTTTTAAGGAATGAAAAAGTAAAAATTTTTGAGTATGCAGTAAATACTGATTCACCCCCCCTCCCCCCCCTCTCAGTATTTTTCCCAACAGCATAGTAACAAGGGACCCATAGTAAAAGTGACTCAAATTGTAGGAAATCGTTACATGAGCGAAAACTTAATTGAAAACACGAGGATTGTTGAGCGTGGACTGTGTATTTGTTGGAGAATCTAATTTCAACCATTTGTTAGGTGTCAAAATCTTCTTGTCTAATTCCAATTAGTCTAATTTAATTTAGTCTGATTGCAGTAATTTAATATTGATGTTTCCAATAAAATTTTATTTAAGTCATTAGCAGTATTGAAACTATCTATCTTCTTCCCCACAATTTTCATTCTTTATCATGACATGAAAGCTTGTTCTACCTAATACCCACGAAAAGTTATTTTGAATAAGACTCGCTAAGAAAGCAGTGGAGAGACAAAACGATTTTGAAAATCTAAATCATGGCGAAACAGGAGAAGCGAGCCAGTTAAAATAATAATAAATTAAGTGACCAACGAAATTGATCACTCTTCTTAGGTGCATTTACCTCTACAAAGTTATGAAACTCCAAAATATAGCGATTAGTATCGGGAAGTGCGTTGGACATCTTTAGTCAAATTTTCAGCAAAGATATGAAGTTGAAGTTTTTAAATGTTTTCTAAAAAGCATGAAGAAATTTTTATAAAGGTATTATTAATCAATTTTTTGCTTTAGCTAAACGATAACGTCACCAAATTAAAAACACCACAAGTTCAAAGAAATGTGTGGTATTCCTCCTTTCTCACTTGAATATTTTTTTTATTAAAAAAGTGGCCTCAATTTTATTTAAAATGGAACTTTTGCCTATTTTTTATTAAGAAGGGGATTCATATTTACTAGCCTAGATCCATCTAACTTTGGATATATCATGCGCCGAGAGGGATCAAATCTCTCGAGGTGCAAACCTATTTTTTGAGTGCAAAACTTGAGGAAAGGTTTGCACCTCGAGAGAAAAAAATAGGTTTGCACCTCGAGATTTGATCCCTCTCGGTGCATGATAGAACCAGAGTTAAATAGATCTATGCTGGTTCGAGTCGGAGGCATCAACATCACATTTTTTAGATTATTAATTTTTTTGTATATTTTTGAGATGTAAGATGGATCTATGTTGGTTTCATTCGTGTGATGCCAAAGAAAATATATCAAAGATATGATTAATTTTATCAATAATATGTAAATATATCAAATATTAATATAATCATTTTAAATATGCTAAATATTTCTGAGATTAACTTGGTCATTTTAATTTTAAATTTTCTTAGTTACCTCAGTTCGTTGAGATGATAATTATTATTAATAACTATAATGATGAAAAATGATGAAATATTTTTTTTAAATGCAAAGTGACAATAATAGTGTTGAAAGATAAAAAATGTGAATAATAAGAACGTACTCATGTTACAATCAATCTCAAAATATTTTCTTCTACTATTCTTATTTCCTCCCTTGTTAGTTTTGTTATCTTTTCATATCGATTATATGAAAAAGAAAATTTAAATCTAAACCATTTAAATCTTTAGGTAAACATGATACCTTGTCTCTCTTTCTCTCCAATATTAATAGCTTAAATTACTATAACACAAAAATAAATCTAAATTTTTAATAACTTTTTGTGCTTACACTAAAATCAATGCATATTGTTAATCCAATCACTTTAATATTAATGTACCGTCATATATCCAATTACATCAAATCATAAATCAACATATACATTGAAATCAATGCATTTAATGCAAGCAATCAAATAATATTAGAAAATAACTTCTACATTGAAATCAGTGCACCTAATGCAATCATTCAAATAAGATTAGAAACCAACATCTACACTGAAATCAATGCATTTACTCAAAGCAATCAAATAGGATTAGAAATCGCCATCTACACTGAAATCAATGCATTTAGCGCAAACAATCAAATAGTATTAGGAATAATCTACATTGAAATCAATGCATCTAGTGCAAGCAATCAAATATAATTATAAATCGACCTCTAAATTGAAATCAACACATCCAGTGCAAGCAATCAAATAGTATTAGGAATCATCACCTACACTGAAATCAATGCATCTAGTGCAAGTAATCATATATCATTAGAAATAAATATCTACACTAAAATCGATGCATCTAGTGCAAATAATCAAATAGGATTATAAATCACCATCTCCACTTAAATCAATCCATCTGGTGCAAAAAATATTCTTCCCTCTCTCCACCCTCCATCCATATCTATATCCCCATCCATCTCATTTCTTTTTGTCTCTATCTCACCCCCCTAAACACACACGCTCTCACACTCCATATATGTCATTCTCTTTGTCGATCACCCTCTCTCCCCATCTCTCTCTTCTTCCCTCTCTTCCCCTTCTCTCCCTCTCCCCCGCTAATATCTCTCTTTCCTCCTTTTGTCCTCTCTCTCTCTCTCTCTCCATCTTCCTTATCACTCACTCTCTCTCTCTAGGAACCAACATCTACACTGAAATCAATGCATTTACTCAAAGAAATCAAATAGGATTAGAAATCGCCATCTACACTGAAATCAATGCATTTAGTGCAAACAATCAAATAGGATTAGAAATCATCTACGTTGAAATTAAGTCATCTAGTGCAAGTAATCAAATATAATTATAAATCGACATCTAAATTGAAATCAACACATTCAGTGCAAGCAATCAAATTGTATTAGAAATCACCACCTACATTGAAATCAATGCATCTAGTGCAAGTAATCAAATATCATTAGAAATAAATATATACACTAAAATCGATGCATCTAGTGAAAATAATCAAATAGGATTATAAATCACCATCTCCACTTATATCAATCCATCTAGTGCCAGAAATATTCCTCCCTCTCTCCACCCTCCATCCATATCTATATCGCCCTCCATCTATTATTTTTTGTCTCTCTATCTCACCCCCTAAACACACGCGCTCTCGTACTCCATATATATCAATCTCTTTTTCAATCAACCCCTCTCCCCATCTCTCTCTTCTTCCCTCTCTTCACCTTCCATCTATATCTCTATCCTCCCCTTCTCTCCCTCTCCCCCATTAATATCTCTCTTTCCTCCTTTTATCCTCTCTCCCTCCCTCTCCATCTTCCTTATCACTCTCTCTCTCTCTCTAGAAACCAACATCTACACTAAAATCAATGCATTTACTCAAATAAATCAAATAGGATTAGAAATCACCATCTACACTAAAATCAATGCATTTAGTGCAAACAATAAAATAGGATTAGAAATCATCTACATTAAAACCAATTAATCTAGTGCAAGTAATCAAATATAATTATAAATCGACATCTAAATTGAAATCAACAAATTCAGTGCAAGCAATCAAATTGTATTAGAAATCACCACCTACACTGAAATCAATGCATCTAGTGCAAGTAATAAAATAGGATTATAAAACACCATCTCCACTTATATCAATCCATCTAGTGTGAGAAATATTCTTCCCTCTCTCCACCCTCCATCCATATCTATATCCTCCTCCATCTCTTCTTTTCTGTCTCTCTATCTCACCCCCCTAAAAACATACACTCTTGCAATCCATATATATCAATCTCTTTTTCAATCCCATCCTCTCCCCATCTCTCTCTTCTTCCCTCTCTTCACCTTCCATCTATATCTCTATCTTCCCCCTCTCTCCCTCTCCCCTGCTAATATCTCTCTTTCCTCATTTTTTCCTCTCTCCCTCTCTCTCCATCTTCCTTATCACTCACTCACTCTCTCTCTCTCTCCACCTTTCTCTCTCTATTTCTTTCTGCTTACCTCTCTCCCCCTCCCCCTCCAAGTCCATCTCTCCTTCCCTCCCTCTCTCCACTCTCACATCCTCTCTCTTCCTTCCTCTCTTTCCCTTTCTCTCCCATCTCTCTCAACCTCTCTCTCTCTCTTCACCCACCAACTATGTTACTATATTCCTCCCTCTCTCCTTATATATCCTTCTCCCCCCTTATCTCCATCTCTCCTTATTTGTCTCTTTATCTCAGCCCCAAACATACACGCTCTCTCTCTGTCTCCATACATCACTCCTCTCTCCCTTCTCACTCTCTATATTTCTTCCTGTCCTACATCTCCCCCTCCAACTCAATCTCTCTCGTGATCCTCTCTTCTCCTCTCTCTCAAGTCCTCTCTCTCGTCCTTCCTCTCTCTCTCTCTCTCTCGACTCCTCCTGCCTAGTCTCTCTCTCTGCGTCGTACTCTCTCTTCATCACTCTCCTCCTCTCTCATCCTTCCTCTCTCTCGCCTGTCTCCCCCTCTCTCTCTCTGTTCCCTCCTCTCTCTCTTCCTCCATCTCTCTCTCTCTCTCTCTAATCCTCTCTCTTCCTCCTTTCTTTCTCTCTCTCTTTCCACCCCCTCTCTCCCTCTTTCTCTGGCCCTCGGTGTGTGGATGGTAAGTACCTTCTCACTTCTTCTCTCCCCCCTTCTTTCCATACATCTTACTTTGTCTCTTTATCTCACCCCTAAACATACACACTCTCTCTCCATCTCTCCCTCATCACACTCTCTCTCTATTTCTTCTTAGTTATGTAAACTAATGAACATAAATATTCGTAAATATAAAGCAGATTATGGAGTAAATATGAACAGAGGTTTTATTTACTTACCATACCTCTAGTTTATTTATATTTTTATTTATTTACCATACCCATTTTCTTTACTATGGTATTTGGCCCATAGGCTTGTTATATAATTATATTTTTATTTATAATCCTATTTTATATATTGTTATTTATTTACCTTACCTCTTTATGACTCTTTTATATTTATTTATTTACCAAACCTCTTTATACCTATTTTATATTTATTTATTTATTTATCATACTTTTTTATACCTCTTTTATATTTATTTATTTACCCATGGTATTTGGCCCATGGTATCAATATTAATTTGTCCCATGGTATTCGTCCCATAGGCTTCATCTAAATAACACCTCTTTTTAAAGTTTTTTTCAATATAAAAAGGTTTATGGAATAAATATAAAAAGAATTTTTATTTATTTACCATACATCTAGTTTATATATATTTTTATTTATTTACCATAGCTCTAGAGTAAGTATAAATTCATTTTACAAATATTTAATTAAAAGAAATATTAAAAGATTTTGGATTTTGATTGTTTGTGTTCAATTAACTCTTTTTCTTTGATTTAGGAAATGGTATTGACTTTAGTAAAGAGTAAAGATGTTTGAAATTTTACTTAATTTGGAAATTCAATGTGGTAATTTTTTTTGTTAAAGGTAAATTTATGATCCATTCAAATTATATAAATAATACATAATTGTATTAGAAATTGATATATGTTCTAGCACAATGCGATTTTTATTTTTTATTTTTTTTATTTTAATTTAAAACTTAAGCTGACATTTTGTATGAGGATGTGACCCACGGGTCAAATTGGGCTGTAGATGCGCCTCTCAGCGCAATAATTGAAAATATTGTAAAAAGCATTTTTTCTTTGAAATTCCTTTTAATGGAATCATTCAAGACTTTAATGTGGCTCAAAGACTTTATCATGCATATTTACGGTATTGCATATTAAAAAGTGCTTGAGATATATTGTATTAAATTTTTTTCTCTTAGATTATAATATAAATTTGTATGATCAAATTTATTAATGGGCCTTTGAATGGTAAAGGTTGAATCTATTTGGGTTCTGGAGCCACCTTTGTTGCATGTCACCATTGTGAGCCATATTCATTGTTGGCTTTCAAAGTCAGAATTTTTTATTGCAATCAACGACTGTGTTTTCAATTTGATTGGCTTGTTGAGTTGTAGTGAGCCAACACTCAACAAATAAGAAAAGCCAAGAGGCTAAGAAAGTCGAAGCAACAACCAGTCATGTCTGGATCTTTTTAAAAAGAATCATAAGTGAAGAGTAAAAAATATGTCTTCACATTAAAATGCATAAAATAATATGTAGATGACAACATTTAGCCACTCACTATTCGTCCACTCACTTCAGATTCCAAGACAGCGAAGAAGGCTTGGGATACCCTTGAGAGGAGTTTTGGTCTAAGGGGGAGCATTGAAGTTGAAAATGAAAGTGGATCTATAGCAAGGGATCTAGAGTGATATGAAAATTTTGTTGAATCCCACTGTGCTCAGCCGCAAGTGGATGATGATTGTGATAAAATTGCAGAAGAAGTAGAGAAGGAGCACATATATGGTTGTGAACCCCACTACACACATCCACAAGTGAAAGAAAATTTGGTGATTCCAGCAACAATGTTGATGATGACAACTTGGTGATTCCAACAACAGAAATTGTTGATGAAAATTTGGAGAATCCAGCAACAAAGCTTGTCGATGACAGTGAAACTGATATTGGAGCAATGAGTGCTATGGTAAATCGAGTAATTAATATTGTTGATGTAAAATTTGATAAATAATTGTTAGCTAAAGATGAAAGGTTGCATATGATGCAACAAAACATCATATAGGCATAATGTCATTCTTTGATATAAGCCCACTTGAGTCTAAAAACGAAGTGGAAGAAAACCTATTACAGGTTAGTAAATAATTCAAAGAGACATAGACAGAAGCAGAGACAACGAAGGAAGAACAATAGGAGAAAGCTCCCATTGTAGAGTAAAAGGAGCATAATCAATGTGGTTAGGTAGATATTTTTAAACTTACCATTGATTTCCAATGTGTAGTTACGTAAACATGGAAATTATGAAGAAGAGTTAAATTTCCTTGAAGCATGGCTTGCATCACCATGCCTTAACAAAAAATTCATATAAGCTATAGATATGAATGTTGAAGGCAACTTGGATGATGAAAAAATCAAAGAAATTTTCAAGTATTGGAGTTCTAAAGAAATATTTTTTTATTATAAGCTTGTGTTGGAGCAAATTGATGATGAAGATCACACAACAAAAGATGACATGTGGCAGCAGTCCACATATAAGCCGACTTTTGAATAATTATGGGACATTCTTAGACAACTTGGAACAATAGAAGACCTGCACCAGCAAATGAAGAAACTAAGGTTTGAAGGGTACAAGAACAAGAAGATGTTGAAACAATTTAGAGGCTACATGATATGGAAGAAGGGAAGAAGAAAAGTAAATTTAGTTGAAGTCAATTTTTTAAAGTGTAAGCCTAGCTCAGACATAGACCAACAAGAATCTTAGTTGAATTTTTATGTGTTTTTAATTAAGCGGGGGAGGGTGTTGGAGAATATAATTTCAGCCACCTCCTAGGTGTCAAAATCATCCATCCAAGTGTCCTAGTTCTATTTATGTTAGTCCAGTTTAGTTCAGTCTCACTACAATCATTCAATGTTGATGTCTCTAATGTTATATTATTTTTAATTGATTCATAATATTGGGAAGAGTAATCCTTTGCTCCATAATTTTCATTCTTTCTCAGTATTGGTGCATTAATGCATAATAATAAAGTGATCAGTGTAGCATAACAAATTTGTAATGCCTTGGCCACTAACATATATATGATTTGCAATAAATGGTGCAATCACACTAAAGACCGATTTTGTGGGATCACAAAGGAATTGAAAAAAATATTCCATTAGAGGTTTTGTGCGATGGGCATTAATAAGTTGGGTTGGTTTGATCGTGTGTGCTCAAAGGAGAATGTGTCTTGTTTGTGAACATATTTTCCTGTAGCAGTATGATATGTGCTAACGAGTTTATATTTCCTGGTGTGAATTTTTTACAAGTATTTTAGGGGCTTATAGTTATAAGGGGATGCTAATAAACCATAGTTGAACTGATCCATGTGGTTTAATCTATATGTTTGATAGATTTATATGTATGTTGTTGTAGTTATACTAGATAATATATTGAAAGCATACACATCATAAACAAAGTCATGTGCATTATTTGGAAATTGTTTTGCATGGATCTGAAGACTATTATTGAATTACTGTTGTCATAGGTGGAAAATATTTCATCTTTCACAAGACCATTTGAAGTATATCACTTCCACGAGTTGGAATTACCTCTGCCAGAAAATCAAACATATAATATTCCTGGATATTGAGTCTATCAGGCTGATCTAAATATGGGAAAACTATTTTTTTTGTGCTATCTCCCTCATCAATATTAAATAAATGTGTTTCGGATTGTCTCAACTTAGCAAGTTAAGCGGGGTTTTATGTGTCAATTTTTGTGTTTATTTTATGAGAAATTATTTAAGTAAATTAGTTGTTAAAAACACATGTATAACAAGTAAATTGCAGAGAAATAATACACAGAAAAAACATTACACAATAGTTGATAGTAGAGTTCATCCCTCTTGGGCTACATATACATGGACCTACATCAATGGCTTGGCCCTCTTTGGATTAATGGTAAATTGTTTGATTACATGCACCTACAGTGCTCCAATGGCTCTGCCAGCTATTCCATTAGATTAAAAAGACCCAAGAAACTCATAATAGACTCTTATGGCTCTGCAAATGGTCTTCAGGTGATCTAGACATGGGCTTCTCTTCTAGTGGCCCTAGGCTTACTTAATCTTCAAAGTGAAAAAAAAATTGCAGACGTTCTCCTCTGCCTTTGAGACTTGTACCATCATGCTCAGAGCATGCAAAACATCCAGGATTGACTCTTTTTGGGCCAAATTTGGTCGAGTTTTGCAAAATTTATGGCCTAATCACTTCTGGCCTTGGAAACCCCACTAAAACTATATAAAATCCAATTAGCGCCGCTAATTTTGGAGTCCCACTGAAAATGATAGACTCTACCAAACTGGTCGTTGAATTAATAGTAGACTAAATAAGATAATTAGGAGTTAATTATCAGATAAGTTGAGTTTAACACTAAACACACGTTTACCATAATCCAAATTAATGCGCAAATAAAGATTAATTAAGGGTTAAATTGAACCCGCATTATGGTTTAATCTATAATTAATATAAGCCTCTCCCTTTGGTTATGGAATATAGTTCTATTGTGAGGGGGTTGGCCTGCGGGGATGCCCCCCTCCTTCGTGTGTCACTCAAACATTGCGAACATAAATAGTAACTATCGGCATAGTCTATTAAGACATATTTTGCGGGCTACGAGTAGTTTTGTGTACTCGCTTGGGGGAGGTTGTGGGGTCAAGCCCCGATCTCTGCCCTTCCACCTGTAATAATTTTTCCAACCATATTTTATATGATATTTCGACCATTTAACATAGTTTAAAAATTCAACCTTTGACATAAATTTGAATTTGGCCTTTAAGGGGGGGGGGGGGGGGGGCATGTGGCAACCTCCAGGCTTTCCATGTGTCCCCTTCCCATTGGTTCATTCCAAATCCAATAAAAACCCGAAAAATTACCCAACTCTACCACCAAAAATGAAGTGACACTTGTCATTGGGAAAAATTAAGGAATATTCCCAGAATACTCGTTTTTGCTGACTAGGATGCCATGTCACCATTCTGCCCTTTCTCCAAAAATTTTAGATGTTTAAGAAAATGAAAAACATGCTCTAAATTTCACACACAAAGTCGGTTTTCGATGAAATGAAATGCGTCGAATTTCTGGTGAGGAGACCTATCCGATCGTTTTAGTTGGGATACATTCTGAATACTTTGATTTTTTAGAATTTTTTTTCCCCCAATTCAGCTTCTAATCACTCCTTCCCATTGACAGGCTTTTGGACCCACAAAATTTGATTATCTAATGAGAGCTGAATACTCCTCTCTTTCCCAAGTTCTATTAATTTTATTATACTTGTAAAAATATCCATTAGAACCACTTGGGTTTGTTGAGATGCCTTGCCTTCCAAATAGCTTGGCACTTCAACCAATGTCCTCCTTTTTTTTCTGACCCAATCCAACACTTGTTGGTTGGTTTCTGACTGATTAAACACTTTTTTCTACCACAGGGATCCCTCAGTGCTTCGAAAATTGACTAATGCCCTTCCCAATGATAATCATTTTCATCCTTTGCACAAACATGCTTTTGATGCAATCTTCTCCTTGGAAAAAAATTTCCCAAGTTAAGCCCATATGAGTGAAATAAAAAAATGATTTCCAACATTAGTAATCACAAGAAAATAAATTTCCATTTTTTTACCTCCACGGTTCCAAATTCCACATCTGGAAGAACGACTTTGCTATCTCTTTTGCTTCTTAGCATGAACATATCAAATGGTCTATAATGGTTGCAAAAGTTTTGGCATCTTGTCCACTCTCCCCTTTTTGATTCTCTCATCCTCCATTATTCACATGCTACTCATGCCATGATTTAAGAATGAAGGCTAATCATGAGCCTCTCGCTCAATATTGTACCTTTCAAAATCCTAAGACATCTTGTCACAAGAAAAACCATTAACTTTGAAAACACATCATGCAAGAAATAAAACTTGACAACCCCTTCCTTTTCCTCCTTCAAAGCAACAAATATCACATCATGTGAACATCGCCATGTACTCTTACATCTTAGTGTACAAACCCATCGACCAAACACAAGTTGACAAAACATGCCTCTTCAAACAAATGACTCTCAAGTCAAACACAAGCATGTACAGATTTCCATCTTTGTCGCATCCAAGTGACCCAACATAAATATACTTTTCCAACATCTTGCTTCATGTAATATGCAACATACTTTCAAGAGAAAAAAAATTCATTCAATTGGAAACAAAATGCATCAATAAGGTAAGATTTTCATCCATCGTCAAAAGAAATGCAAGGCATTAATTGGTTAAGAAATGTAACCATCTCTTTCCAAACCACTTGAATGATGCTTCTTTCAACTGCACTTCATCATGTGAATCCTCCTGACTCGCATCAATTATGGAATCCTCCTTTCCATTCTTGTCAATCTCTCTCTCCACCTTCTTCAAATGTCAAGGATGACTTGTTGGATACAAATTCCAACACTTGTCTACAAGGTGACCTTGCTTATGGCAATGAGTGAAAAAAAATTGAATCTTGTTTTTAACATGGTTTTCATTATCCAATGGACCTTTGGCTTTTTTTCTCCTTCTTTTTGGAATTTTCCTGTGTATGGATATCTTCTTCCAACATCTCGAAATAGTATGGTTATTCAAACCACAAAAGGAACATGTAATTTTTCTCCAAATCTTATGTGAGGATTTTCCATGTTTATCATAATCAAAAGAAACTTGATTAAAGGAATATTTTTACATTGCACATTCACCTTTGTCGCCTTCTTGAGGAGGTGAACTTGATGAGGTAGTGGCTCTCTTCTAAATACCAACAATGGCTTCAATGGCTTTAGAGCTTTCAACATCCTCTTGTTTTCCATTTCCATTAGTTTCATTCTTATGAGCATCTTCTTGCAAAGTGGGTGTAAAATGTTTTCATTCCTCATGAACACAAACTTCACAAGCTTTAGGTAATGAACATGTAATGAAAGTCCTTCTTGAAACACCTTCATGTGCCTCCTTGGCTATGGAACATTCTCCATCATGTTGTCCATAACCAAGACCCAAATACCTAGGCCTTTCCTCAACAATAATTGGCTCAACTATGAATTGTGCATGTTTGCCCAATCCTTTACCTTCGTAGCCTATATTCATCAATAATTTGGACCCTATTCCTCTAGTATGTCTTTAAAAAACACCAAAACATTCATTTTAAGAGGAAATTGAAGATAAACTTGAAATGCATACCTATTTTTCATACACATTCTTGCCTAGGGTTTAATTTGTAATATGGAGCTGAGTCTCCATCTCATGCATCTTTTCAAGAAGCTCTTACTTGTACTCCTTCATGGAAATCAACTGCTCTTGAATTATAGTGTTCTCCTTCATATCTTCAACCAAATGTTGCACCATATCTCTCATGATGTAGAGCTTCTGCAACATTTCTGAAGCTTCCATCACATTTTCAATGCATAAAAAGCTTATTTGATCTTATTTGAGAGCTGAGTCCTCAATCTTGAACTTATATTCTCTTCATCTTACACACATAAACTTTCACATAGTTAAATTATCCTTGCACAAATACAAAACCAATAAATAATTTTCTAGCTAACCTTGGAAAAACATCTCATGGCTAAAATGAGCTAAACTATGCTTTGATACCAACTTAATATGCATACAGGATAACTAGTTTTGTTGTGCTAGCTCCCTCATCAATATTAAATAAGTGTCTTTAGGATCGTCTCAAATTATAAGGTTAAGCGGGGTTTTAAGTGTCAAGTTTTGTGTATCTTTTATGATAAATTATTTAAGTATAGTAGTTGTTAAAGACACATGCACAACAAGTATATTATAGAGAAATAATACACAAAAAACACATTACACAATAGATGATAATAGATTTCACCCCTCCTGGACTACTTCTCTAGAGAGCTACCTCAATGGCTTGTCCCTCTTTCTATTAATGGTCAATTATATGATTACATGTAGCTACAGTGATCCCATGGCTCTGCCATCTACTCCATTGGTTTCAGAACACCCAAAAAACTCAAAGTAGACTCTTCTGGCTAAATGGTCTTCAAGTGATCTAGACATGGCCTCCTTTCCTAGTGGCCCTTAGCTTATTTAATCTTCAAAGTGAAAAATAACACTTGCAGAAGTGCTCCTCTGCTTCTACAACCTACACCATCATGCTTAGAGCATCCAAAACATCTAGGATTAACTCTTTTTTAGCATAACTTGGTAGAATTTTGCAAAAGTTATGGCCTGATAGATTCTAGCCTAGGAAACCCCATTAAAACTGGAGAAGCACTAGTTAGTACCATTAATTTTGGAGTCCCACCAAAAATGGAGGACTCCACCAAAATGGTCGTCAATTAGGAGGATTAACTAGGATAAGTGGGAGTTAATTATCAGATAAGATGAGTTTAGCGCTAATAGCGTTTACCATAATATGAATTAGCACACAAATAAACATTGATTAAGGGTTAAATTAAACCCACATTATCATTTAATCTACCATTAGTATAAGCATCCACCTTTGGTTAGAACATCCTACACCCTTCAGTCAAACATTGCAAACATAAATATTAACTATCGCCATATTATTTTAAGACATTTGTTGTGGGCTACCAGTAGGTTTGTTCACTCACTTGGGAAAGCTCGTGGGGTCCAGCCCCAACCTCTGCCCTTCCGTCTGTAATAAATTTTCCAACCATATTATATATGATATTTCGACCATTTAACATAGTTTAAAAATTCGGCCCTTGGGGGGGGTTGGCAAGAGGCGACCTGTGGGCTTGCCACATGTCCTCTTCCCATTGGTTCATTCCAAATCCAATAAAAACGTGTTGAATAATCCAAATCATCCACTAACCATGAAGTGACACTTGGCATAGTGTCATTGGGTGAAGTGAAGGAATATTACCAAAATATTCCTTTTTGCTGACTAGGCTTCCATGTCACCATTCTGTCATTTTTGAAAAAAAAATAGTTGTTTATGAAAACAAATAACATGATCTAACCTTCGCATAGGGAGTCGATTTTCATGAAATGAAGTACGTGGGATTCTTGGCGATGGGAACTATCTGGTTGTTCTAGTTTGGAGCTATTTTGAATACTTTAAAGTCTTAACAATTTTTTGCCCCCCAATTTAGTTTTTGATCATAGACCAAGGATACCCACTGTGTTTATGATTGTTTTCATTAATAGGAGGAGAATCCTCTTGTGATCAATTGAGGTCAAGTTTATTAATTTATGGGTGAGAGACCTGATAATTTTGAAGGAAAAACTTTCCTCCTCAAGGAAACAAATTGTAGGGCTAAATTAATACTCTTCCCTAAGAGGCCAAACAGCAGAGTTTGAAATCAGAGTATGACTCTGAGTGATCAGATAGAGCATGGTTAGAAGGTGTTTTTTTCATATCTATAGTAGAGTCACAATATACATTTCGAGTGCACATGAATGGATACAATGCATCAATCTAAATTAATTCCAAGCTATGGGAGTGCATTGAGGATAAAACCTAATTGAAGGAGGTCAAATACCTTGTGTGAGATATATTTATATTCATCATTATAGACATGCCAAGTTATCTCAAGTGTATGATTTACTTGCCACCAAAATCGAAGGGTTCATTTAAGGCATATTTTACAGGCCGCATCCATTGTGAAAAGAAGATTGTATTGTTGAAGCTTATAATGTTATTGCAAGACACATTGAACCACATTTTCCTACCAAATTCCCTGTAGAAAAATATTTTATGGCAGAGTTCACTTTTTTTTTCAAATTTGTATTGATATACAAAAGAATGTAGGTTTTAAACCTGTACATAAATTACCTGCAAACAAATTATTAAAAAAAAAATGGCAAGAATATAAAAAAAAAACATAAACAAAAATTTCCCCATGGACCCGAAAACCAAGACTACCAGATTGATTTTTCATTAGCTACCTTTCAATGTTACAATACATATATATACATGTTGAATCATTCATAAACCCCAATCCATTAACCATGGATTATAACATAACTTTAGTTCCCTTGACCAGATCTACAAAATACCATGAGAAAAAAACCATCATGCTCAAAACCATGTGCAAAACCCATGCACAAAACTATAGGTATGTTCTCCCACCTATTATAGGGTCCAAATTTTTTTTCTCCTAGGAAAGAATATAAAACACACCCAACAAATAATAGGTCATAGGGTTTTAAGTTACATGCCAAAATCAAACTTATGTGTTGATTATTGAAGGATGTATTGGAACTAGAACTAGTTTGTCCACTTTCTAAGTTAATTTTTGAGAGTTGAATCTCTACTTATTAGACTAATTTATATTGGAGCCTAGTAACTTTATGCCTCTTTGAAGAGTGTCTCACTTTATATTTAGATGTAAAATTTCCCATCTTTTGAACGATTGATTGTATGTACTTTGCAGGACCAAACCATCATCTCAAGAGGTCGAATTTCTCCACTGTTTAAAGAAAAAATTATTCACATAATATTGTATTCAAAGATGAGATCTGCAAGCCGATTTTTTCCCACAAATTTTGAGTTTCTCATTCATATTTAACGTTGAGTATCATACACATACCATAACATCATTTTCAGGGAGAATTATTATAAAAATTACAAACCATGCATATCATATATTGCTAAACAATAGTGTTTTTTATTAAGAAGTTGAATTGTCTGCATTTTGGACAAATATTATTCATATAATATTTGAATTTGAGCTACCATATACAAGACTTTTTTGAGTTGATATTTGACATTTAATTTAGGTTGATTGTGTGGAGCAAAGGATTTTTCATTGAGTGCATGGTTGTATTGTGTATTGTTTTCTCTGTAAGGTGTTGAGTATGATTTATTGAGCAAGTTTGTTGCCACAATAGAGGAACTTGCAGGTTGAAAAATTATAAGCCCATGGATGAGTCATGGTTGCTTTTAATTAAGGACATTGGTTGATTTTAAGCTAGAAGATAATAGATCTATTATCAACTAGGATTTTTCCAATTGGGATTTTCATGGTAAATCACATATGTTGTTTTTATGTGCATAGTTGTTTTTTAATTAATTATTTATTGCATCAATTTATCTATTTATTTCTTTGTATAACTTCCTTTTAATTATTTTCTTATGACATAAATTTATTTATTAAAAAGTGATATGAGAGATAAAGGTGTTGGGTGTGTGTTATAATATTTCCATGGAGATAAAAAATGATGTTTGAATGGATTATTAAACAATCCCTTTAGTTAGCTCTACAAAAGAGATTCTGAACCAAGAGAGTCTGGATTTTGCAGAACCCTCTACATTCTTCATACAATTCAGCTATTATATAGCACACAATATCTAGGGAAGTTAGAACTGCACCCTAATAAATAGAAACCAATTCCTATCCTATGGTCTCATGAACCAACTCACTAAAATAGGAGATTCTCCATTATCTTCAACACTCCCCCTTAATGGAGAAGGGGTTCACAAATATGCCTAACATCTCCCTAAACATTACAAACTTAATTTTTCCAAGAGGCTTAGTGAAAATGCCTGCAACATTATCACATGTTTTACAATATACAAGATGAATTTCTTTTGATTGAAATTTCTCCCTGACAAAGTGGAATTGTCTATCAATGTGTTTAGTGTTATTGTGAAACACCAGATTATTAACAAGTTTGATTGAACTTTGGTTGTCACATTTGATTGTTGTTGCATCTCTCTGTTCTTCCCCGACGTCTTGGAGAAGTCTCCACAACCAAACTGCCTTGCATGTTACTGCACACATGGCTTGATACTCTGCTTCCACGAAAGAAAAGGAAACTGTGTTCTGCTTCTTACTGCACCATGTAATCACCCCAGATCCAATGTTGAATGCATAGCCTGTTATTGATCTTCGGTCGTCGACATTGCCAGCCCGATTAGAATCTGAAAATCCTATCAATATAACATCAGAAGAATCAATATAAATAATATCATAATATACAGTTCCTTGTAGATACCTTAAAACACCTTCTGCTGCATTCCAATGACTCTCAAGTGGTTTGTACATGTATTGACTTAGCACACTGACTGCATAAGCCAAATCTAGTCTAGTGGTGGTTAGGTAGATTAGGCTCCCAACCAACTGTCTATAAAGTGTCGCAGCTCCTTCTTTAGAGGCATCCTCATTCTGAAGTCTAATGTTTTGTTGTAGTGGTACGACTAAAGCCTTGCACTGATAGTGTTTAGTTTAGCTACGAGGACGAAGGTTTCTTCATAGTCAATACCTTCTTTTTGTGAATACCCCTTTGCTACCACTCTAGCTTTTAATTTATTTATGGTTTCATCTACATTAATATTGGGTTTGTACAACCATTTACACCCTATGGTTTTTTTCCCATCAAGAAGTTCAACCAGCTCCCAAGTGTTGTTTTCGAGGATAGACTCATATTCTTGTTCCATAGCTGTTGTCCATTCACTACATTGATTTTCTTCTCTATAACTATAAGGTTCAACAACATTCATCATACTAGTTATAAAGGCATTTTCTCTGTATCTAGCAGGTAATTGAATTTTCCTACCTAGTCTTCTGAGCATTGGTGTAGCTTCCAACCCATTCTAACTTTCCTTTGATGGACTCACCTTGATTTTTGTATATGGATTATCTGCTTCTGCCTCTTTCTTTTGATCCTGGCTATTACCTATTTCTTCACTTTCTTCCACCAAAAACAGAATAGCAGCGCTGCT
Source organism: Pinus albicaulis (assembly GCA_034641835.2). Lineage (NCBI taxonomy): Eukaryota > Viridiplantae > Streptophyta > Pinopsida > Pinales > Pinaceae > Pinus > Pinus albicaulis. The sequence continues at coordinate 465,382,985 of CM076579.1, read as the reverse complement.
CCTCACACGCCAGCAATAGTGGTAGTGCAGATAAGTAGGCAGGCAACGCTAGGCAATTCTCCTCCTCACATGCCAGTAATAGTGGCAGTGCAGATAAGTAGGCAGGTAGTGCAAGGCAGCACTCCTCCTCACACACCAGCAATAGTGGCAGTGTAGATAAGTAGGTAGGCAGCATAAGGCAGCGCTCCTCCTCACACGCTAGCAACAGTGGTAGTGCATATAAGTAGGCAGGCAGTGCAAGGTAGCACTCCTCACACGCCAGCATTCCTCATGCACAATACTCCAAATCACACAAAATGTAAATCTGCAATACAAAACACGCCCTCAATCTCGCATTAGACTCTTCTCTAGAGCACACAAAAACACACAGGTCAGCTCACCTTCAATGCTACAAATTGAGTTGCAGTCTCCTCCATGCTCACATAGTTAGCCTCATCTCACTGTGCGGCAACTACCTTGGCTTTCAGCAATATCTCACTGAAACGTTTACTAACACCCACCAATAGATCTATGGGCAAAAAGCACTTGTGTAGAGGTCAAATTGTCCCATGATGATTGAATCTTGATCTCGATCCACGAAAGGATATTTCCACAGAGAAACGCTCGAACAACTCCACTGTCAGTAAACAAATCGCTGTAGAAATGCAGCGCAGAAATTCTAGACAATGCATCCTGGATCTGCAGACACATCAAAAAAATAAACTATCCACTAATAGACACACACGCCGCTCCAGATCACACACCCTATAAATTCGCTTGCACAGACTGCATGAATGCAGATTCGCTCCACATATGTATACAAAAACAATCTTCACTCCTCAAAAATGATAAAAAATCGACCTTAGTTGGCCTGTCTTGCCACAAATCGAACTCAATCAAACAACAAAAACATGAGGGTCAACTACAAGACACCTGGTCAAAGGATGGGTGTGAGCATGACCACCCCTACTAGAATACAACCCGCCCAGGCTCCAATAGGAAATCCATAATCTACATAGTCACCGATGAATAAATAATTGATGTCAGGAGCCTTGCCACCAATGCAGTACAACTCCAAAAAAAAAAAAATCATGGAACTTCCCATGAATGTCTCCATACATTGTGACTGGACATTTGAATGGAAATTTCATAGGCTGCACATTGGATTCCTCCACCAAAAATTCCCTGGAATGTCCACATAAACTCTTCACCTCAGCCTCGGTCAAATACTTGCATCCCATCAGCTATAGTATTTATCTATTCAATTCAACATATTAAGGCATATTTGATTCCCTGTATGATTCAGCACCAACCGATAGCGTTGACAGGAGCTCTTCGATCAAATATAGGAGTGGTCTTTGTAATCGTAGCAGATAGGCCTCGCCTCTAATCACAAAACATAGAAGGAACCCACCAATGACGTATCAACAACTGCTTTCACAATCAAACGAACAGAATTTTCCCAGATCATGTTCTGTTTTAGATATTTCTCACCAACAACATCGACGACAACATTTAAATGATGATGGACAAAAAAAAATTCACAAAAATTTTATTTCCCTTGGCCCAGGAGGGGCCAAGGTCAGGCCCAAATGGGCTACAATACCAAGATAAAAAATGATGTTTGAATGGATTATTAAACAATTCCTCTGGTTAGCGCTACGAAAGAGAGTCTGAACCAAGAGAGTCTAGCTTCTGCAGAATGCTCTACATTCTCCATACAATTCAGTTATAATATAGCACACAAGATCGAGGGAAGTTGGAACTGCACCCTAAGAAATAGAAACCAATTCCTATCCTAAGGTCTCGTGAACCAACTCACTAAAATAGAATATTCTCCATTATCTTCAACACATGGCTAGCACCACCTATTGTACTTTGCATGGGGCACAATGGGGGGGTGTCCCAGGGGGTGGTATCCCCTTTGCACGGGGTTCGTTGCAGCACCCCAAGAATTATTCTTTTTATGCAGACCCAATAATAGTTGGGTGGACCCAAGTATTCGAGTGGATTCATAGATGTTGGGAGGACCTACCCATGGTTTTGTGCATGGGTTTTTCACATGATTTCATGAATGATGGTTTTCTACTCAAGGTATTTTGTAGATCTAGTCATGGGAGCTACAATTATGTTCTAATCTAGGGTTATGGATTTGGGTTTATAAATGCTTCACCATGTATACATATGTATTGTAACATGAAAGGAATATGATGAAAAATCAATCTTGTAGTCATGGTTTTGGGATGCAGGAAAAAATATTTGTGTGTATGTTTTTTAATGTTTTTAGGAATTTATTCACACGTAATTTTTGTATAGGGTTAAAACCTACAAAAGTGAATAGCTTTGTGTGCATTGATGTGCTTTCAACCATTAATTATTTCTAAGAGACTTTATATAAATTTCATTCAGTATTAAGATGTGGCCTATAAAAGTTATTGGATAATGTATTTTTATAATAATTACCAATTTGTTTGTACCAAGATTGTGCCTTGTAGAAGGAGTCAGTGGTTATGTATATTCCCAATAGTTGTAGAAGGAGTTAGTGTTTGTGTAGATTCTCAATAGTTGTAGAAGTAGTTAGTGGTTGTGTAGATTTTGAATAGGTCAAGATCAAAGATGAAAAAGAGAAGAATGACTTGAAAATGGTAAGGGATAGACACCATGGTGGTGTGTATGATTGAAGAATTGATTAGGTATGCTTGTTAATGGTCACAAATATGATATCATTGCCCTCATTTGTTTGGGCTTGTGAAACACTTGTGGCTTTTGAGCTTAATCTCAACACCTGATTTCTCTTGAAAAAAATTTTGTATTTTGAGTTTGAACTCAACAACCTTGAGTTCGAGAAGGCTAAGCCTAGAGTGAATATCTGGAAGAGCCAACTATGTTTCTTGGGAAATTTCACAAAAAGAAATGTTCCTCAAGGAGCATGTAAAAAATTTGTTGTCCACGAAACCTAAGGACTAATGATAGGCTTTACATGAGAAGTGAAACATGGAATGGACAAAATTTTAATGGGAATAAACCTTCATCCTCATTAGAGGCCATACATACATTTTTACCCACTTAGGCATGAGGTATAATTTTGGAGTATAATGTAGTGACAAAGATCAAATGTTAAAATTGTGAATTCCCAATAGAGGTTGAGTTATATGATAGTACCACACCAACATTTTTGAAACAAAGATTAGGGGTGGAATGCTAGTCTAAGTCAACAACCTCCATTCCACTAGACATGATCGTGAACAACACTGAGATTAAGTGGAAAAATAGCTACAAAAACATTCCACGTTTAAGGTAGTCATGGATGTTTAGTTATCGTGCATTGGTGCAAGAGTGCTCATTTATTTAGATGTGGTTTTGGTTTATATCAAACTGGAGAGACTGATATTGAACCCTCAAACATACAAAGTCCACAAGGATGGTGAATTAGGTTGTATGTGGTTGGATTAGTAGAACAACATAACAAACAAGGAGTGGAGTAGAGGGAACATATCATCTATGAAAGTTTATACATATCATGTCTGAATGTATGAAAAATGGGTTTTGTTCATAGAGGTAACAATTTCAAGTGCGAGTGTGGAGTAAGGACAAATATTCTTAAACCAAAGGAAGTGGTCAAGGTTTAAGAAAATATGCTAAGTTGAAGGAATAACTATAATGTTTGGTCAAGTCACAAAGGAATTGAGATAAATTTATCGATACCCATATTTAGTTTTACAGGTGGATATAGAGGCAAAAACCAAGGTTATCAAAGAAAAAAACAAGATCAAGATATTTGTGAGTAGAATACTTGGTGTGAGCAAGTGTTAAGGTGAGACAATGGTAGCATAAATGCTAGGGAAAAAAAACAAAAAAATAATAGAAAATTACTTTAGAGATGGAAATTTGTAAAATATATGTAAATGGGCATAAAACTATAAGAAGTCATTATATATGCTTACCCCTAAGAGGTAGACCTAGGTGATAGAGGAGGAGATCATGCCGGTTTTCTTGATTGAATTAAAAAAAATTCTCCAAGCAGGTTAAAAGGGGGATTGTTAGGTAAACTTGACCCTATAAAAGTGTCAAAATTTATAGGTCAATATGGTAGTTTGAGACACATGTTATTGGAGGCTTGTGGTATTAAGTTCAGGGTATTATATGTAGCTAAATTTTGTAAAAGACACATATTATCCTTGGCCTATGGTATTAATTTTGTGGTATTACATATAGCTAAATCCATTAAAAATCTTGAGAATTCTCTAATGTAATGTGGAAGAATGAAGCACAAGGCTTACTTGGGAATGACCAAATTGTTTTTCAATATGACTACCTTTAAGTAAAATATATTATCATATATAAAATTACATTTTAATTATTTTCTTTTGACATGAATTAAGTTATTACATAATCTAAAAATTTGATTGCAGATTTTGATTGTCCTTATATTTTAAATTATCAACAGATTAGGTTTCAATTTCCAACCCTTAGCCACATAAATATATTGCGATGGTATACCCAAACCTCTATTGGAGACATAAATATGTTGTGATCTTATATTTACATATATACAATGGATCAAGTTATAATGTTGATAAATATGTTTATTTTGGAATGAGATTTCTAGAATTTTAATTTATTTATCAATAATTATGAGGTAAATGGTAGGGACTTAACTCCATAGAATATTCTACAATATTTATAGTAGCATAAAGAAATTAAAGCTTGAGATTTATTTCCAAAGTAGTTATTCTTTTTTTCTCCTTTTAATTACATTCATTAATTTAAAAAATATCATATAAACAAGTGCCATATGCAATGAGTTATGGTTATTTGGGCATTCTTATTGATAAATCATCTTATTCTGCCATGATATTGTGATAACTTGGGGATGACTCTCTATGTTAAGAATTTTGTTAGATGTTATTTCTAAAATAATTTTATATTAAATATTTTTAACGATAATAACTATAATAATTTTAAATGAAGTTACAATTTAGTTAATTCTTATATTTTTTGATTTTAGCAGCTTCAAATGTATGATGAAATAAGTGTTTTAATGTTTTGGATAAACAAAGTTGCATTCAACGTATGCAAATATACCTACCAAATAATCGTTATAATAATATATATATATATATATATATATATATATATATATATATATATATATATATATAATGTTATTATTATTTAAGAATAAGTTAGTATATATTAAATAATAAAAACAAAATAAAATATCATAATAAGTATTATTAATTATTAATTAATAACAAAATATTCATAAATTACCAATAAATATTAAAACATATTGAAACCAAAAAATATAAATATTATTCAATACACATTATTAATATAGACAAACAAAAACTAAACAATTTCATTCATAATATTCTAATTCCAAATCAATCATGTAATATTAATAAGAGTAAAATAAATATAATATTAATTAAAATAAATAAATAAAATTAGTTTCTGAAACGTCACTTAACAAAATTTTAGGTAGATAGATGTCAAAATATGAATGATAATGAACTTTATGGTAGCATTTATTGAAGCAACACATAAATAATTAATAATTTGTAGAATTTAAGAGAAATCCATGTCATTAGTGAGTAGAACCTTTCCTATAATTTTTTGATATGATGATGAAATGGGAGAGTGCTAATTGAGTTGATAATTTGCATTTCAAACTCGTTCGCAGTCTATATTAAAAAAGAAAAGAAAAGCTGAATGGAAATGTATTTAGATGAGTGAAAAAAATATATAATATAAAAACATATAATAATATTATGTTGGAGTTCAAACTTTTGAGATAGTTATTTGGGACGTGATTATTTCAAAGAACTATATCAAAATAATAATATTAATTTAATTTAATTAATAAATACAATAATTTCAAAAAAAATAAAATGGTTTTTATATTAAGAAATAAAATAATTTTTTTAATATAAAAATAATTTTATTCCAATACAATTCATCAAAGTTGAAGAAATTTGCAAATACACAATTTGAATCTCATATACACAATTTACATGGAAAAAATTTAAAGATATAGATAACCCTTTTACTATGCCAACTTTTATAGAAGAAAATGTCTCCTTTTTTGTGTAAGACATGAGCAATGTTCTTTTAGGCTTTCACGTGCTATTCCTTCCATATTCGATGTGTATTTGAATACATGGTCTATACAGTTACACATTTCATCATAGTTGAAGCATATTTAATATAAATAATATCATGGCTGTCAATGTCAACTATACATATGTAATTCTTCATATAATATTGCAAAAAAATATGAATATAAAGTATATATTTGTAATTCTTCCTATATTCTTTGAAAAAATATATAATACTCGACTATCTATCTGTGTTATATGCTCTACAATCATGTAGTATCTCATATGCTAGCAATTTCTGCAATGAGAAAGCCTTTTATTCAACAAGTGCAAAACTAAAAGTAATGCTTAAGATGCATGCTATAGGGTTAATGGATAAGAACACTGGCACTCTAAGTTATGGGGAAAAAATGTTTAGTTTTTTTTTTCACTAAGAGGCATGCATTAAATAGTCAGGGAAACTTAGTCCCTACCACTTAAGTGTAAATTTTACTTTTGTAAAAATCACAAATTAATATATGAAATGGAAAAAATAATTGTCAACTAAAAGGCAAGAAGTTGCATAAATTTTGGTCAGTAGTAATCACTAGTAAGTGTGCACATTCACATTTTTACTCCTAATTATTAAAGTGAAGAATATATGTGGTAACTCCTCATAAATATATTTATTTACATCAAATCCTTCACAAACTATTTAAAAAAAATTATCAAACCTTTAAATTTATGGTTCAATCAAATATTTTAAAATTAACTTTTTTATACGATATTATTAAAAATAAATATTTTTTTGAAAAATAAATATTATAAACTATATTAATCGATACTAAACCAAACACGCATGCAAATAAATTATTAGGTTCTTAATAAATCACAATAACTAATAAATATTTTCATATTTATTATAAATTAATTAATATATACTTTTACTGCTTTAGATGTGTAGTTATTGTGACTATCACAATTAAATATTCTAAATTTACATAAGCTTTAATTTAATTTATATAGAGCTTTAGATGAGATAGTTATTATGACAATCAAAATTTCTAAATTTACTTAAAATTTACTTTAATTTAATTTTTATAGATGCGATAGTTATTATCACAATCTACTTATTATCACAATCAAAGTCTAACCTGTGGTTGAATTTCAAATTCCAGCCATGCTTGGGCGCACCCTGCCTGGGGATAAAACTTCTGTCATCTGTGTGTTGACGTACGCACGTGATACCATGTTATTAGAATTTAAGATGTGTACATTACGGCAGTAAATATATCACATTTTATCGATTTATTGATATTTCTTTGTTAGATGAGATGCATACACACGTTATCATCAGGCTATCATTGCTCAACGCCATCGGGTTTTGTGAATTTATAAACAGACAACGCCGTCAAGGTCCAACTATGTGGCTTCAATGTCGTCCGTACAAAAATCTACATCGTAGCTAAGTCATATCAATGGCAAAATATTAAAAATCTATCAACAACTGAACCACAGTTGGATCTCAACATTGCAATTGAGGAACTCAATTGTGACTCAGTAAATGAGACCCTTGTTACCCAAAATGGCGATCCAACGGATCTTTAGTTAATCTTGTGAATGATGGAGGTGGGGAAATCAATGGTAGAATGGATTTCCGCTTAATCCACTGAAGATAGACTATCCCACTCGATTCCACATAGTGCTGAGGGATCAAATCTCTCGAGGTGCAAACCTATTTTGAAAAACTTGAGGAGGTTTGCACCGAGAGATTTGATGCTCCTCTTGCCAGAGATCTGACCAAGATGGAGGGTCTATGCTCGGTTCCAATGAGGCATCAACGTCATATTTTTATTATTAAATTTTCTATTTTTGAGATGTACATCATACTTTGAAATTTTGCATTATTAGAAATACAAATTCTAACAAATGTTATTAATATAAATATGTTTGCATCTAAAATGAACTAATTAATATATTAATAATAAAATACACCTATCATATCATTGAAATATCAAAATACACCTATATTAAGCCTATATTAGTCTTAAGAAAGCTACACCTCTCTTCTACTACTTAATACAAATTCTGAGAGGGTGGATTATGTGTTAATCTAAGAATTATTTCTCCCACATCACACCCCATTAGTCGGTGGTGACTTTTTCAGGTGCTTTTCTATAACAAGAATAGTGCTAAAAGGACTTTTCCCATCTCTTGGTCTAGGATTTACCATCATCTCACACCCATCACTAGGCAAAACATGTTGAAGTGTGGTTGAAGTATGGGGATATATGATGAAAAGTGTGTGATAAAGTGTTGTTTGTCACATGATAGGAGAGTTTTCCATCATGTTGTGCTCTATTTGGCATGAGCTCCCGTCGCACCTTGTTCCAATGGTGCTTAGGTGCGCTAACATGGAGGTGGTGGAGGATTAAGCATGGACCACCCAAATTCTTATTGCATGAATTGTTTTGTGGGGAGGACCAGGACCCGATGGGACCCTTGGATTAAGGTGAGGTGGAAAGAACCACGTAGGTCTGATATGGCCGCGTGATTTCCTCTGGTTACAAATTTGTCATGCTTATTGATGACGTGGTGAGAGCGCTGACTTGGAACCGTTGCCTACATGAGACGTGTAGTACAACAGATTTTGGTGCTTTATGGCCATTTGTGGGATGTGACATGTCCTCAATAGATTACATGACAAGAGTGACATCAATGTCAATGTGACATCATCAAGATGTGTTTATTATTTGGGCAGCATGATAACAAAAAGTAATGAAAGTAGGCTCCGTTAACTAACATGACTCACACCTTGCCTAGTGCCAAAAAACTGCGCTTCTTGCTTTTTGGCACGATGGAATCGACACACTAATGTGGAAAACACCTACATGGCACATGGAAGATCCATGCATGCCACTCGACGGCCATGTGGAGTGGTTGCCGATGTGACAAGAAAGTTAAGAGTTAATCTTTAAATGGCCATCTCTTTTGATTTGGGCAATGATTGAGATAAAAAAAATATATCGCCATAAATCTCTTGATTGATATAATCACGATGGTGCCATTTTTTGTTTCAAATTTTAAATTAGGATTTTTAGACCAGACTGCATGGTACCTGTAACACCCCTCAAGAAGCAAATATTTATATAATTTTACTACAAGAACTCTGGTAAAATGCGGGTTGTGTGGAAGCTTCGTGAAATTCTTAAATTGTTTAAAAGTTTATTTAATTTTATTTAAAATTGTGGTTTATGTCTAGCCAGTGCTCTATACGGCACACTTAGATAAAAACTTACTTACCTTATACTAGAGGACAATTACTTCCTTTCCTAGAGATAAAACATCTGTAGGGAAAAGGGCCAAGAAGGTAGAGAGAAAGTCAAAGGAATATTTATGAGAAAAATGACTAATACCTTGAACATGATGTTGTTAAGGTGAGGTAGGATGCTGGCTGGAAACCCTAAACAAAATTGAGTCCAAAGGAACAGGCTAGACCGAGTGCTCTTTATGCCCTGTAGAACATACCTCGAAAGGTCAACATCCATCTATTGTTCTCGGGAGTTGAAAAGGCTCGAGGGGAGAACTTGTTGTGGAGCCAATCTCATTGGTTGGAGTGATGGCCTTATAAGCTCCATGGATTTTCCTATGAAAATTTCAAACTTAACAAATAGCACTTTGTATTGTTAAAATTTTATATCGTATCAAAGAGATTGATGTATTTAATAATAAATGTATATAAAAATAGTGAATGGAATTTTTCTTTTAACTCAAAACTAGTTACAAGTAGAACTTTGAATAAAGAGATAGATTTATTGAACCTCTAATAAATTAGTTGGAGTCAACTTATGCAAAGTATTATTGCAAAGTTACAATACCTTGTAATGTGGAATAAAGTTGAAACAAAGATAAGTAATAATTTAGTACTTATGATGGAACTAATTCTATGTCTCATGTATATGAATATATTTATTGTGGAGAAACAAGTTTGAACATAATCTCTGTATGAAAAAAAGGAACCTGGGTGAAGAATTTCGTCATTGGCCAAATCCAGTTAATCAGGTAGTGGGCTTCAGAAAAGTCGTATTTCATATTTGAAGAGGACTCGGAATAATTTTAGGCCTACAGGATAGGTCAAAAATAAAAGAAAATAAAATAAAAAATTCCAGATCAATTATGAATCAAAATATACAAAATTATCTATAGCACATTGTAATCACAAATACTATTCAGAAATAAATATGGATTAGTGCACAAGTGTAATTCATAAATGTAACTATTTATAAAACCGATGACTTAAAGTGTATACAATAGTTCTGTGAAATAAAATGGATATGGAACAATAATTACACATAACCGAAGGAATTGTCATTAATAACCAATACCTAATATGATAGAACTTAGGTCTCATAAAATTCTTGGTGGTGTGAAATGCTCAAACCAAAATAAAATATTAGTAGAACCATCAATACAAGGTAAATATTGTAAACACTTTGGGTGGATTCTGGGATATACACATACATTCACTGTATTAAATTTCCATGAAAACCATTTCACAGAATTTAAATAGTTGTTGGTATTGGAAACATTAAAATGAAGTTTTATAGAACTTTTATCTGTGTCAAGTTAACCATACAATGTATTTTTCAAAGAGGGAAGAGAAAGAGCATATCAGTAAACAGTATAATATGAATTTGTAAAACAATTTAGCTGGAAACCACCATATCAAACAAATTCCAAGAATAAACCTAGGTTTTCATTTTTAGCTAAACTTAATATTTAAAGGATGTGTTTTCCTTAAATTACAAAGGGGTTTATGATTCATTGCTCTATTTGATAAAGAGCTCGGATTCATCATTGTATATTGAGCTCTTAATTGTTTATGATTGGAGCTTCCTGGGTTTATGAGCCTTAAATAGCTCCTGATTCACTGGCAGAGCTCTTAATTGTATATTTTGAGATGTAATACTATATTCATTGTTGTGTCGTGTTTTCCTTATGATTCATTGATTTAATTGTTAAAAATGAAACTATTAAATCAATATATATTTTGTCATGACAAACCACTGTTCACTGCACGTATATTCTATACATGACAAAATATATAGTGAATCAATATTGAATCAATGCATTACTTTGAATAATTTTGGCACTGTTCACTGCACGTACTGTATAGACATTCAAAATTTCAACCAGCAATGAATCTGAGCTCTTTATCACATAAATCATTTCATGGTCTTTAAAAACACATTGAAATCAACACATATGGTTCACAATCATTTGTTGATATTCAATACCTGATTAATGCTCTCCTCTTTCTTGAACGAGAATAGAAACCTTTCGTCGCTCTTTGCAAAACGATATTATGCATATGGCAACACAAATACATTCTTCGCAAAATGATACCACTACTGCAAAACAATACATCCCAAAAATGATAGCACTACGCAAAACGATATTCTCTAGAAACATATTTGTTCTTGGTAACCAAACTAATGCCATACGGAAGAAAACACGTGTTAGAGCGAATGCGTGTTAATCTTGGTAGCGATATGTAACGTTAATCTTGGATACAATTTTTTTGGGAAGATCGATTGGTCTTTGTCATTATTGATCTGGTTTATCGATTACAAGCATGATTTGTACGACGATTACACGAAGTTAAGAGACTATTCATGATTTTCGATATATAGGAATTAAGAGAGCAAGGGTATGAAGGATGTAGATGGGAAATAACGGTGCTCTAAGGCCAAACTCGGAAAATAAGATAGCTCTCGAAGAGTCGGGCTTGGAAAACAATATAGCTCTGATCAATAAGAGGAATATACAATTGAGGAAATGGCGAGACAATTTCAACATCTGCACAAGCCTCCTCCATTGTTTCCCTAACTGCTCCTCCTGTTGCAGATCATAGAAAACATTGTCGCAAGCGTGCACATTGCTCTCGATTTTTCATCTCATCTTCTTGAATTCCATCCTTGAGTAAATCCTCCATGTATTTGGGAAAAAATTGACACTGATTTATGCATGTTGGTTCGTTACACCATTATTAGGTGATAACGGCAGCCGCAAAATACGCTAAAATTTAGTCGAGAAAAACTTAGTTGCTGTCGAAAAGATTTGTTAAACTTATGAGTAACGTAGAAAAGAGTTATGGAAAGCTCTTTCGCAACCTCTTGGATAGAGCATTGCACCATAAGAGAATGCAATTGAAATTTTCCGTCCCACCACGTGAACTAATTAACAGAATTCCGATCTCATTGATTTGTTTGGACATGTTAGGTTAAGAGTGAAATTTTCGGTCAACTTTTTCCTTTCATTATTATTAAACGTATCTCCTACTGAGATTTTTGTATACGGAAATATGAAAAAATGTTTTGTCTTCGAAATATTTCTAGGTATCCCTGAGGAGATCCCTGAGGAGAATGTGAGAGTTAATCCGTTTTAATGTGAATGCGGGAGTTAAGCGACGAAACCCCTCAATTGTGTCGCAAGGCAAAGAGCAAGGCGGAAATTATTGTTGTGAAATTGGGAGGGCATGTTACATTTATAGCTTCAATAACCGCCGTACGAGAGACCCGACCGGGTACTCGCATGAAATGGTGGGGGCTATGGAAGAATCGAGCGTTATCATGCCGTCTTAAAGTAGTCGGTAACACGACACGGAGTGAGCCGAGCCTAGGAGGCTCCGATGCGATCTAGCACGGAACCAAATACGCACCATGATCATCACGGTCGCTTGTTTTAATATCAATGATTTATATAATTATTAAAACTTATTTGTTAAGCCGACATTTATTTTTTATTTTTATTATTTTAATTTAAAATTTGAGCCGATATTAAGGACGTGACAAACCTGACATCGGGGTCATACTGGGCTGTAGATGCGCCTCTCGGCGCAATGATTCATCACAATTCTCCGCTATATACAAAGGAAAGGATTTATACTAATATTTTAATAAGTATACCTAATTCTGATCTATTTCTTGGCATTGATTTTTGTGCATAGATTCATACAACTTGCGTGTTCTCCTGCACAGAACAACGCAGAGAAGGATTTTAAAGCGGCATACGCATCTCAAATTCCCATCCAGAGATGCCATGTTGGAATTTCTGAGAATTTCAGAGCAAAACAGAGAGAATAATACTCTCCTTCTTAACACAGAGAAATTAAAAATATTTGCTTCAGAGGAAACAGGGTTTCACACACTAGAAAAACTTCTATTTCATTAATAAAAAACTTTTACAAAAATTTGGTCTTCCTCCTCTGAGGGATTACATAGTCACTGCTGCTAAAAAAAAGTGCACAAAAAAAAACTGCTTCTTTGTCTTTGCTACAAAACAAAAATACTTTGTCTCACTTACACATAAAATGCACACTTTCTCTCTTTTCAAAACACTGCTGTGTATGTCAAAATTACATTACAAAATAAGTCTTCTTTGTATTACATATTACATTAGCCTCTCGGGCTATTTCACTTTTTAATGTGGCGCAGCACATGTTTTTCAATTGACAAACAAAATAAACGTATAACTAAAAATATACCTAAAAGCTAAGCAAAAAAGTATGGCCTACCAAGCCCTATTACTAAAGCGCATGTGCTTTTATATTAAAACATATAATTCCAAAGGTTTTATAACCTTTATCGCGCGATAAAACATAACATTGCATATGTTTTAAAAGATAAAACTTAACAAACATAATACGCCCGCACTTCAAGGACTTTAAACCAAAATGTAATAAAACAAATCGTGTTACAAAATTGGAGTCATGACGTCAGCGTTTGGACATGCGATGGAATATGAAATCCAGTGTATAAAACGATATCGCGTCCGCAATTGGGTTTTGGGTACGGTATTTTTTGGACGCACAATGGATTATCAAATCCAGTCCATAAACTCACATCGCGTCTGGAAGCCAAGTTTTTAGATGGGCTAAAAAAAAACGCGATCGAATCGCATACTGCCGCGTGTTAGCTGACTTGGAGGTGGGGACCACCGTTCTTTGTGGGGTGATGTCGATGTGGTTTGTGGGACCACTATTCTTCAAACTAACTCTCGCGTACAAACATAAAACAAAACTTTGTTTACTGTGTATATGAGAAAATGCTATGTTTTCAAATTATAGAGGACAGTAAGGTTTTAACATTGACAGTTCACTGAAATGGAAAGCGGTTGTGTGACAAGGTTGTTGATACACATTTGGAAAGCGGCTACAATGTCCTCTGTGCAGACTTTGCGGATGGATTTATATATTCAACACTCCCCCTTAAATTCAACTGCTGGGTTATCAGTCATACCCAAACATTTCCTTAAAAATTCAAAACTCTTCTGCCCCAATGACTTGGTCAGAATGTCTGCAAACTGTTCCTAAGTTCTGCAATGTTCTAAAACATTTTCTCCATTGTTCACCAATTCCTTGATGTAGTGAAACTTGGTATCAATGTGTTTCACTCTTTTATGAAACAAAGAATTCTTTAATAATACAATAGCTGAGCTATTGTCACAATAAATCACTGTGCCTTTTGCTTGCTCTTGGCATAAAATTCTTAACATCCTCCTCATCCAAAATTTTTGACACGCTAATGTTGTAGCTTCCACATACTCTACCTCTGCTGTAGATAATGCTACAATAGGTTGTTTCTTAGAAGCCTATGAAATGGCTCCTCAACCCATGTGAAAAACATAACCAGAAGTAATTTTTCGGTCATCTACACTTCCAACCCAATCACTGTTAGTGTAACCAATTAACTCAGAATTTTCTGAAGTAGTATATAAAATACCATACCTTTTAGTTCCTTTAACATACCTCAGAATTCTTTTTGCTGCCTGCCAATGTGATTCTTTTGGCCTCTCCATGAATCTGGAAATGAAACTAACAACATGCATAGTATCTGGCCTAATTGCAGTAAAATACATGAGGCTGCCGGCTATTCTCTTGTACAAACTAGGATCAAAATCCTTGCTACTGTCCTCTTTGCTAAGTTTTAATCCCATCACTGTGGGAGTAATTGCTACCTTGCAATCCTGCATGTTAAATCTCTCTAAAACTTCATTAACATATTTTTCTTGAGAAATAAAAAATTTATTTTCATCTTGATTTACTTCTATTCCTAAGAAGTATTTTAGCAAACCCATATCTATCATTTCAAATTGATCTTTCATGACCTTTTTAAAATTTTCAAAAAGATAATCATCATTCCCTGTAAAAATCACATCACCAAAATATAACACAACAATCAACATCTTATCATATTTCTCCTTGATGTATATTGTTGGCTCTCCCTCACATTTTTCGAATCCATTTTCCAGTAGATAGGAATCTATCCTACTGTACCATGCTCTTGGTGCTTGCTTCAGCCCATAAAGAGCTTTATTCAATCTGCACACTTTGTGTTCTTGGCCTTTCTTTTCATAGCCTAGAGTTTGTTCAATGTAAACCTCTTCCATTAGCACTCCGTTCAGGAATGCTGACTCCACATCCATTTGGTAAAATTTCCACTTGTGCTACTGTGGACAACACTGCTCTCACAGTTTCCATTCTTGCAACCGGTGCGAAATTTTCCTCATAGTCTCTTCCATGCTGCTGCTTATACCCTTTGACAACAAGTCTGACCTTGTGTCTTTCAATCTTTCCTTCAGCATTACTTTTGGTCTTGTAGACCCATTTAACTCCAATTACTTCTTTACCTTTCGAGAGTTCAACCAAATTCCATGTCTTGTTTCTTTCTATGGCATTAATCTCTTCATCCATAGCTTTTATCCATTTCCTATCTTTAATAGTTTCCTCAAAATGAATAGGATCATCAACATGACAATATAAATAAAACAGAGAGTTCATAACTTCATTTGCTGCCTCTTGCTCATAAATTTCATTTAAATTTCTGAACTTTGTTCCTCTTTCATTTGGAGTGCAAGTGCTTGAAGTAGCACTCGAATCTCCTCCTTCTGGTGTGCTTCCTCCTCAATAAACTGAACATCTCTTCTCACAATAAACTTCTTAGTGAATGGGTTATACAACCTATAAGCTTTGGATTTCTCATTGTGTCCAATAAAAATACATTTCTCCCCCTTGTTGTCCAACTTTTTCCTTAGCTGATCTAGAATGTGTGCATAGGCCACACAACCAAAAACTTTCATGTGGATGACTCCTTGTTTTGTTCCACCCCATGATTCTTCCAGAACTTTGTTCATGACTTCTTTTTCTGGGCATCTATTCAAGATATATGCTACACAATGTACAGCTTCAGCCCAATAATCATTTGGCAAATATTTTTCCTTCAGCGTACTCCTTACCACATCTATGATTGTCCTATTTTTCCTTTTGACAACTCCATTTTGCTGCGGATTGTACCTTGCTCTAAATTGCTTAAGAATCCCATTTTCTCTACAAAAACGCATAAATTCTTTGGAGATATATTCAACTCTTCTATCAGTCCTTAGGACTTTGATATGCAGCCCACTTTGGTTCTCCACAAGTGCTTTTAAATTGTAAAATATTTCAAAGACTTCACTTTTATTATTTAAAAAGTAAACCCAAATTTTTCTTATAAAATCATCAGTAAATTTTAACATATAGTGGTTGCTTGCAAGTGATGGTGTTTGCATTGGTCCACACAAATCTGAATAGACAATTTCCAAGGGTGCGTTTGCCCTTATTCTTTTCCCGGATGGAAAACTTTCTCTGTGTTGTTTACCCAAGATACAACCTTCACAAAGGTTGTCTGGTTTCTTAATCAATGACAATCCTCTTACCATTCCTTTTCTTTGCAACAAGTTAAGACCTCCAAAGTTGAGATGTCCAAATATCAAGTGCCATAACCAATTCTCATCTTTTTCTTCTCTTTGGAAAGCCTCTTGTGACACTGCTGCCATTTCTTCTCTATTCTTCAAATCTGCTCTCATCCTGAGAGGGAACATTTTGTTCCTTGTCATCTTCACTTCAAAAATACATTGTTTTCTTGGTGGTTTATCCATGATGGTGCATACATCATCTTCAAAGAAAACATTGTACCCCTTTTGAACAAGCTATCCAATACTTAAGAGCTTACATTTCATTCCAGGCACATAATAAACATTTGATATGGATTTATTTTCTCCTTTCCTTGTTAAGACACCTACATCTCCTTTTACAATAACAAAAACTTTACTATCTGTCCCTAATGTGACTTGTGACTTCACATTCTCATCTAACATGGAAAACATGGCTATGTTTCCTGTCATATGGTTACTACAACCTGAGTCTGGAAACCATAAATCTTCACTCATTTCCTCAGCCATATTACAAGCTAAAAACAATTTATCTTGGCTAATATTTTCTCTATTGAAATTTTCACTGGCTCTACTACCCATATCATTATGATTCTTCCTACATTCATTTGCATAATGCCCATATTTTTTACAATAATGACACTGGACATTGGATTTATCATACCTTTATCCATGAGCATGTTGTTGTCCACTTTGCTGGCTGTTGCTTTGGCTTTGGTATTTCTTGAGAATAAACTGACTGTCTTCAAACAGTAACACAATAAAAATATTTCTTGAGAATACCTTGGATTATTTTGACTGAGCCTTCACTCTACTGGAAAAGCTTCTGCAGCAAAAGAAATCCTTCCTTCATCTTCTTTGACACCTTCAAAGAGCTTGGACTAGCTCTAATACCATGTTGAATTTCTGAGAATTTCAGAACAGAACAGAGAGAATAATACTCTCCTTCTTAACACAGAAATTAAAAATATTTTCTTCACAGGGAGATAGAGTTTCACACACTAGAAAAACTTCTATTTTATTAATCAAAAACTGTTACAAAATTCTGGTCTTCCTCCTCTGAGGGATTACACTGTGACTTCTGCTAAAACACAGTGCACAAAAAAAAATTGCTTCTCTGTCTCTGCTACAAAACAAAAATACTTTGTCTCTCTTACACATAAAATGCACACTCTCTGTCTTTTCAGTACACTGCTGTGTATGTCAAAATTACATTACAAAAAAAGTCTTCTGTGTATTACATATTATATTAGCCTCTCGGGCTATTTCACTTTTTAATGTGGCACATCACATGTTTTCAATTGGCAAACAAAATAAACGTATAACTAAAAATATAACTAAAAGCTAAACAAAAAAGTATGGCCCACCGGGCCCTATTACTAAAGTGCATGTTTTTTTATATTAAAACATATAAGTCCAAATGTTTTATAACCTTTATCGTGCGATAAAACATAACATTGGATATGTTTTAAAACATAAACTTAACAAACATAATACGCCTGGACTTCAATGACTTTAAACCAAAATGTAATAAAACAACTCGCGTTACAAAATTGGAGCCGTGATGTTAGTGCTTGGACACGTGATGGAATATGAAATCCGGTGTATAAAACGATATCGCGTCCGCAATTGGGTTTTGGTTACGGTAGTTTTTGGACGCGTGACGGATTATCAAATCCGGTCCATAAACTCACATCGCATCCGGAAATCAAGTTTTCGGATTGGCTAAAAAAAAATGTGAACGAATCGTATACTACCGCGTGTTAGCTAACTTGGCGGTGGGGACCGTCGTTCTTTGTGGGTGTTGTTGACGTGGTCTGTGGGACCACTATTCTTCAAAATAAATCGCACGTACAAAAATAAAAAAAAACTCTGTTTACTATGTATATGAGAAAATGCTCTGTTTTCAAATTACAGAGGACAGTAAGGTTTTAACATTGACAGTTCACTAAAATGGAAAGTGGCTTTGTGACAGGGTTGTTGATACAAATTTGGAAAGCGGCTATAGTGTCCTCTGCGCAGACTTTGCAGATGTATTTATAGTTTCAACATGCCAATCAGCTGAGTCTTTTGGGTGCTTATCCATGCCATAAGAAGAAGAAGGCGAATCATCATAAATGAATCTTGCAACTTCACCGAAGAGAAGAACCGAATGCAATGTTTGAAACCAGAGTAAAAAATAAATAAAAATTACTATAGAGATGGAAATTTGTAAAATATATGTAAATGGATATACAACTATAAAAAGTAGTTAGACATGCTTACTTTTAAAATATAGAGATGAAAATTTGTAATATATATGTAAATAGACATACAACTATAAGAAGTAGTTAGACATGCTTACTTTAAAAAGATAGATCTAAGTGAAAATAAAAGAGAGCATGTAGGTTTTCTTTATTGAATTCGAAAAATTTCTTAAAAAATTGTTAAATAAACTTGACTCTATAAAAAAGGGTCAAAATTGCTACATCAATAGGGTGGTTTGAGACACATGTTATTAGAGGTTCATGGTATTAAATTCTATTAAATTCATAATATTATATGTAGTTAAAGTTTGTTAAATGCACATGTTATTCATGGCTTATGTATTAAATTTGTGGTATTGCATGAAGCAAAATCCCTTAAAAAGCTTGAGAATTCTCTAATGTAATCCGTTAGAATTAAGCACAAGGCCTTGGCAATGACCAAAGTGTATGCCAATATGATTACGTTTTAAGTTAAAGATATTATCATATATAAAATTATCTTTTTATTATTTTTTTTAAACATCAATTAAGTTATTACATAATTTATTTAAAGATTAGATTTCAATTTCCAATTTTTAGCGAGATGAATATATTGTGATGGTATATCTTAATCTCTATTAGAGACATAAATATTTTGTGATATTATATTTATATATATGTAATGTTGATAAGACACAAATATGTTGTGATGTTATATTTATATATATGTAATGTTGATAAGTATGTTTATTTTGGAATGAGGTTTTTAGAATTTTAATCTATTTATCAATAATTTTGAGGTAAAGGGTAAGGATTTAACCTTTATAGAATATTTTACAATATTTTTAGTAGCATACAAAAATTAAAGATTGAGATTTATTTTGAAAGTAGTTATTTTTTTTCTCTTTTGAATTAAATTAATCATTTTAAAAAATATCATATTCAAGTGTCATATGGAATGAGTTATGGTTATTTGGGCATGTCCTGTTGATAAATCATGGTATTATTTGATGATATTGTGATAAAGTGGGGATGAATCTCTATCTTAAGAACCTTATTAAATGTTTTAGTTGGAAATAATTAATATTATTTGTATATTAATGGAGAAATGGTTACAAAGTTGTAACGTACCTCCTTAGTTTAGGATTAGTTCCTAGAATATAGGAGTATGGTTACAACCTCCTATTTATTTGCTATGTACTTAAAGATGTATCTTTTTGATTAATGGATGTAGAGTGATCTCTCCATTTGACTACAATCTCTAGGTGCAATACTCACGTGTGAGCTGCAACTCCTTTTTTTCAATTCAGTGTGTTTTTTATCTTGGTATCATAGCACAGAGTAGGGGGATCTTGATTTTTTTTTAGAGCTTTATTGACTACAGAGCCTTAGTGGCTGAGGTGTACACAGGAGCTTTATGCTCACAGGAGCTTCGTGTTCGTAGGAGCAGGTGGACTGTAGCAATGCCTGACTCATAGGTCTCAGATGACTGATCATCTCTGACCAGAAGAGACAGTTGGCGCATTTTTTGTCGCTTTTAGTCGTGCCAACAAGCGCAATTGGTGCGACTGTGATGGCCATACTCGCGCCAACGCGCCTAAATACACCATTGGCGCGTATGTGCAGGCCATACCCACACCAGATTTGGGAGATACATCATTTTTTATTTGGGCATGGTATTTTAGCCTCGGAAAAGCACCAACCTCTTTCTCTTTGGAAAGATCTGCAACTTTTGTAGATTGGACTTGCTCGGTGGTGGCATATTGAAGTTCCAGATTTGCCTGGTGGTGGCAAATCGAACTTTTCCAGTGGTGGCACATTGAAGTTATGAATTTTCTCGGTGGTGGCAGATCGGACTTGCCCGGTGGTGGCACATTGAAGTTCTAGATTTTCCCGGTGGTGGTAGATCGGACTTGCCCGGTGGTGGCACATTGAAGTTCCAGATTTTCCCGATTGTGGCAAATTGGACTTGCCTGGTGGTGGCGCATTAAAGTTTTGGATTTGCTCTGTGGTGGCAGATTGAAGTTACGGATCTTTGAGGATTGGTGGCATATCAATGGTCAGGATCTGGTATGTATTGTTTTTTTAGTGTATCCTTCAATTATTCAGTTGGGTAGAATTATTCATCGGAAGATCTGAAAGTTTATCAGTCCAGTATGAATAATAGTATAGAATCGTATCTCCAAGAGTCTGGCAAACTCGATGGATCTAATTTCACCAATTGGAAATTCAAGATACATACATTACTTAGAAGCGCAAATACGTGGTCGATTGTCATAGGAAATGAGCAGAGACCAAATTTGGTAACAGGAACGTCTGCACAAGAACAAGACTGGGATAAAAGGGAGAACAAAGAAAAATTCATACTGAAGATGTCCGTCAAGGACAATATTATCCCACATATTAGAGATGGAAAATCGTCCACTGAGATTTGGATGACGATCAAGAATCTATACTAGATACAGAATACAAATCGTGTCTTGTCACTCAAAGGTAAGCTGTTTGCGATGAAGATGGAGGAAAATGAGTCCGCTGCTGGATTCATTGCTAGAGTTAAAGACCTGAAGGACAAATTGGGAGATATCGGAGAAAAAGTGTATGATTCTGATCTGGTCACGATCACATTGAATGGAATGAAAGATGAATATTAGATGTTCATCGCAAGATTGGAAGCAAGGGAGAAAGCCCCTGCATTTGAAGAGTTGACAGGGATTTTGCTACAAGAAGAAGAGCAGCGGTAGAATTCGAAACCACAGAGCAATGATCTTGCTCTAATGGCAAAAAGGTGATAGTATAGAAGGAATAAGCCACGGCAGAAACAACAACCACAACAATAGCAGCAGCAGAGTGGAGCCAACACGTTTCAAAAGAGACTATTTAAAGGTATGTCTGCTAAAATTTTTCCCAGTAAGAGATGTTTTTACTAAAATGGCCATCAGATTAAAGATTTCTATAAGAGGCAGACAGATGAAGCGAGGAATAAAAAAATAAAGCACAAAGGGTACTTTGTTGAGGAAGATGAAGACCATAGCCATGAAATTCAACTATTTACAGCCGATTGTGCCCTTTCAACTTCTAAGGGAGATAAGGATGACATATGGTATGTCGATTCTAGTGCATCGTCACATATGATAGGTAAGAAGGAATGGTTTGAATTTCTTGAAGAAACTTCATGTGGGTCGAAAATTTATCTAAGAGATGATAGTAGATATGAGATCGAAGGGTATGGTGATATTCTGGTAAAGTTCCCTAGCGGTGACATTAGACATCTTAAGAATGTGTTGTATGTGCCCGGAATTAAGAAAAAATAGATCTCTGTATCTATGATAACTGATCAGGACATGTAATTTCAATTCTTCAAGACTCGCTGTGTCATAAAGTATATCAAGATGGAAACTATTGCAACAGGAGTGCATGTAGGGAGCTTGTACAGACTAGATGTGAAAATCATGTCACAGCAAGCCATGGTTGCAACAGGATCGACATCTAAAAACCTATGGCACCATAGATTCGATCATCTTAATCTGCAAGACCTCATTCTACTTTAGAGAAAAGGTATGGTCGATGGAATCCCTGTTTTCCATAGTGTTCAGTTGGATTGTGATAGATGTGCATTAGGGAAAATGCATAGAGAAGAATTTCCTTTGTATGTTAATAGAAAGGAAAGAGATATTCTAGAGCTGGTGCATACAGACATATGCAGACCTATGCAGACCAGGTCACTAGGTGGTGATATTATTTCCTTTTGTTTACTGATGATTGCACTAGATTCTCTTGAATATATTTTTTGAGTAAAAAGAGTCATACCTTTCATTATTTTAACGAGTTTAAATATATGGTAGAAAAGAAGATAGGAAAATGCATAAATATTCTCCACTCAGATCAAGGGGGAGAATACAGGTTGGGAGAGTTCATGAATTTCTACAGATATCATGGGATTTTTCAATAGTTTACAGTTCCTCACACACCACAGCAGAATGAAGTGGCAGAATGAAAGAACAGAACTCTTGTGGAGTGAGCAAGGAGCATGCTTCAAGGTAAGGGTCTATCAAATGGTTTTTGGACGGAATCCATTAGCACTGCTGTCTATTTAAAGAATAGGAGTCCTACTAAATGTCTTGGCTTCAAAACTCCTTTTGAAGCATTATTTGGATTCAAACCAACAATCAGTCATTTAAGAGTATTTGGGTCAAAATATTTTTCCCATATACCTAAGGTGGATAGAAAGAAGTTAGATCCTAAAGCCATGAAATGTATCTTTGTTGGATATGGCACTGAGTTTAAAGCATATAAGTTATTTAATCTTGTGAATCATAAGATATTTGCAAGCCGAGATGCGGTATTTCATGAACAGGTTGAGTAAGGAAGGGATGACAGTAATAATGATTGGAACATTCCATTATTGATGGAAGAAAACAACGAGGATGATCAAAAGCAGGAGCAGAAAGAAGAAGAAGAAACAAGTTATGTATTCAATGAGGCAAGCCCGTATAAGTCTGAAGCAGACAGATTTGAGGTAATTCCCCTACCTAGGAGATCAGGTAGGAAGACTCGATTACCATCCAGATTGAAATAATATGCTTTAATGTAAAATATTTTAAACATTGTAGAACCAACAAATTATAAAGAAGCAAGTCAATCTGATGCATGGAGGGCTGCAATGCATGAGGAAATTGAATCAATTATTAGAAACCATACATGGGATTTAGTTGAACTACCTGAAGGTAAAACACCCATAGGATGTAAATGGCTATATAAACCTAAAATAAATACAGATGGGAGTATAGAAAAGCTTAAAGCTAGACTGGTAGCATAGGTTTTATCACAACAAGAGGGAATAGATTTCGATGACACCTTTGCTCCTGTAGAAAAATTAAACACCATTAGAATGCTTATTTCTTTAGTAGCAAAACATAAGTGGGAGCTACACTAGCTAGATGTTAAGTCTGCATTTCTGAATGGTGAGTTGAAAGAAGAAATTTATTTAGTTCAGCCTTAAGGGTTTGTTAAAAAGGGGTAGGAACATCTTGTTTGTAGATTGAAAAATGCACTATATGGTTTAAAACAAGCACCCAAGTTGTGGTATGAGAAGATCGATTCATTATTTGTACAACATGGTTTTCATAGGAGCATGAATGATCCAAATATGTATACCAAGTTTAATAAATAGAGGCAAATTATTTTGATTTCTTTGTATGTGGATGATATGATTATAACAGGGAATGCTGATAATCTGATCAAAGAAATCAAACGGCAAATGTCACAAGTGTTTGAAATGAAAGATCTCGCAAATCTCCATTATTGTTTAGGATTGGAAGTATGAAGAGATTCTGGACATAATTTTCTTACTCAAGGGAAGTATGCCAGAAGTTTGCTAGAAAAGTTCAGAATGGAGCAGTGTAAATCAATAGTTATCTCCAGGTGCAGTACTCACCTGTGAGCTGCAACTCCTTTTTTTCAATTCAGTGTATTTTTTATCTTTTTTTTCTAAAATAACTTTATATTAAATATTTTTAATGATAATAACAATAATAATTTTAAATAAATTTATAATTTACCAAATTGTTATAATTTTAAATTTTAGCAGCTTCAAATATATAAGGAAATAAGTATTTCAAAACATAGATTGATCTGAATAATAAAACAATGTTGCATTCAACTTGTGCAAATAAAACTTCTTTGAAGATATATATATATATAGAAAAGTTAGTATATATATTAAATAATAGCAACAAAATAACATATCACAATAAGTATGACAAAAAAATATTCATAAATTAACAATACATATTAAAACAAATTATATCTAAAATCATAATGACATATTTAAATGAAAAAGATATAAATATTATTCAATACATATTATTAACATAGACTAATAACAATTAAAAAATTATTTTCATAATATTACAAATCTAAAACAATCATTAATATTAACCAGAAGAAAATAGATATAATATTAATTAAAATAAATAAATAAAAATAGTTTGTGAATCTTCACGGAACAAAACTTTAGGTGACTAAATGTCAAAATATGAATGATAATCAACTTTATGATAACATTTAATGAAGAAACACAAAAATCATTAATAATCTATGATTCAAGAGAAATCTATGTCATTTCTCAATAGAACGTTTCCTAAATTTTTTTGATATGATAATGAAATTGGAGACTGCTGGTTGAATTGATAATCTGCATTTCATAAACTCTTTAGCAGTTTATATTCAAAAAAAGCTCAATGCAAATGTTTTTCAATGAGTGAAAAAATATAATGATATAAAAACATATAATAATATTATGTTTGTATTCAAATTTCTATTTTGAGAGAGTTCTTTCAAGTGTGATTATTCCCAAAGAACTATCTCAAAATAATAACATTAGTTTAATTTAATTAATAAATAAAATAATTTCCTTGAAAAAAAAAATAGTGTTCATACTAACAAATAAAATAATATTTTTAATACAAAAATAATATTTTTCCAATACAAATGATCAACATTGAAGAAATTTGCAAATACACAATTTGAATATGATACACACAATCTACATGCAAGAAATTTACACATATAGATAACCTTTTTGGTATGCCAAATTTTAGAGAATAAAATGTCTTCTTTCTTGTGTAAGATATGTGTCATGAGATTTTAGGTTTTCACGTGCTATTCCTTCCATATTCCAAGTGTATTTGAATACATGGTCGACAGAGTTACACATTTCATCATAGTTGAGGCATATTTAAGATAAATAATATCACGACTGTCAATGTAAACTATACATTTGTAGTTCTACATATAATATTGCAAAAAAATATATTTAATCTTCTACTCTATATCAAGACTATGAAAGTAAAGTATATATTTGTAATTATAATATTTAAATATTTATATATGTTATATGCTCTACAATTAAGCTTTTGATTCAACAAGCACAAAACCTAAAAGTAATGCTCAAGATGCATGTTATAGGCTATTGTTAATTAGGAAGCAAAAAGTTGCATAAATTTTGGTGAAAAGTAACCACTAGTAAGTGTGCACATTCACATTTTTACTCCTAATTATTAAATTGAAAAATATGAGAAAACTCTAGTAAATATATTTATTTATATAAAATAATTCTACAACAATATAAAAAAAAATTATGAAAATTTTAAAATTTATAGTCTATTTTTTAAATAAATTTTTGTTTTTAAAAATAAATTTATAAATTATATTAATCAATAATACTAAACTAAAAAAAATTACAAATAAATTATTAGAATCCTAATAAATCCGAAGAATTAATAAATATTTTGATATTTATTATAAATTAATAAATATATTCTTTTATTGCTTTAGATGTGAAAGTTATTATCACAATTAATTTTTCTAAATTTACTTAAGATTTAATTTAATTCATATAGATCTTTGGATGTGATAGTTAATATGACAACCAAAATTTCTAAATCCACATAAGATTTAATTTATATAGACGCGATAGTTATTATCACATACTAGTTACGCCGATAGGCATAGCCCCCTATCAGAAATAGCTTCTTTTATGATTATGCTAATTAATCTTTTTGATCTGATGGTCTAGATTGAAATATGTCAATATATTCTGGTTGTCACCACTAAATCAATGGATGAAATTCAAAAAAGTAACTTCCTTGCATATCTAAATCACATGTTTAAACCATACTTAAATTAATTTTTTTACAAAACATGATTAAAAATTTACTATACCATTTGTTGACTGCCACCTATCAAATTAAGGTAAACTCTGAAAAGATATGGATACCATGAGATACCATGTGGAAAATGTGGGATACCATGTGGCTGGTACATGCTGCACAGGCCAGTGCCATTATTCATGATGGTTCAAATTCTCAACGCATGCGTGATGTTTTACAAGGCATTACAAAAGCGGAGGTTCCACGTTGTCAAGAGCTAAAAAGAACGGTTTCAAATCTAATAAACTATATTCCATGCTGTCAGAGGCACACTACATGCCGGTCTTCCATGCATTGGGAGGAGGACGCCCAGTGAGATTCGAAGCGCCGCCAGTGGCACGATCTAATTTCCACGTTGCTAACAATGGTAGAATGTTTGATAAATGCAAAGACATTCAAATAGAGCATTGGACATGTGTCAGGAGAATATTTTTATGTTTCCTAAGTGCATAGATATTCAACTTAAGTAAAATGACACGTTTTAAATATGTAGTTATATGTAGTTATTGATGATTTGTTGCATGGTTTGACAGGAGCGGTCCCATGGAATTCTTCGGTTTCACATAGTCTACAAGAAAAAACTGTCCCGATTTCCTCGCAGGTAGTAGAAAAATATAGACATCTTCTTTGCATTCAATCTTTTTCGAAAATGCTCATTTTTTTTTCTCCCTTGTTTGATTTCAGGGAGGAATTCTATATTCAATATCATGAAAAGCCGAAGCCTGGCCTCGGCCTTTAATCTGAGCGAGAAAAGGTTTAGGGAGATCTTGCAATCGTAGGGGGAGTTTATGATTTTTCCTCCCTTGACTCGCTCGCCTACCACCAGAGCGTGAGGGAGAGCTCAAATCCGTGAAATATGCAGGCACAGGGCAATTCTCAAGGCTTGGGATGGGAATAAATATAATCGTTGTCTTCATATTCATGATTTTGATGGGCTTATTTCTAGCCATCTTCACTGGAGGAAGAATGTGCGCTTTTCGTTGCAGCCAGCCCTGGTTCCTGGCACTGTGATACCAAGATCTATAAGTTCAACTCCAAAACTAAACTCAACAAAAAATTCACAAATATGAATTTTGATAACTTATATCTTACTTTGTTGGGAGTGTTTTGGTTGGAATTGACCTTACAATTGGAACGCCAAACTTCACTCTTTTCTACATTCAAAATAAAATTATGAGAAATCTTAATAATAACAGATCCAAAAACATATTATCATTATCATCATTTTGAGTTTCTTATGAATTCATCATATTGATAATTAATGGCAGCATCAAAAATATTGATGTAATTTCAAATCAGATTTAAGCTTCAATTATGTTCAGTAAATGAAATGCAATAGGGAGAATATGGGTGCCTTATACCTTGTGATAGTAATCGGAGAGCGATTGAGTGGAAAGTTAATAATAAAAGCATCACACACAACACCTGCAAATACTTGATAACATGGAAACTGATCCTCTTCATGGTGAGATATGAAGAGCACTCAACAACCCAAATATGTAATAGATGCACGCTGCAGTTACTTGTATCAAAACACTAAATGTGTATCCCAAATGTGTGTATATATATAGGGGAGGGGCATTACATAGATCTGTTGTTTGTCATTGTGATCAATAGTCAAATGTTAAATCTGATTTGATTTAGTGGTAGCTGTCTCGATTTTAGTACATGTAAATTCATGAAGGGTAGGTTGGACTTAGTATCGTAGTAACAGATAATTGATTGAAATTTGAAAAATTTGCGCACCACACGCCACAAAACCCTAAACCACATTAAAACCCTATCTCGTATCATTTGTACGAATGTGACTACTCCAGATATCTCTCACCATCAATTACTATGACGTAGTTTTTGCAAAATGTCGTCGTTACAGGTTGTTTTGACAAAGACGCCGCCATGAACTATACTGTGGATATTAACATTTGCATGACGTTTTTGCCTTTGTTTAGTCAATTTCTTGTAATTTTAAGACTCAGTCATGTAATCTACAGAAATTCAGTGTCTCAGGAGTTCTCAGTGCAGTGAATCTATTTATATATTTAGAAATTTTTTTAAATAACTTCAATTCACAATGTTGTCAAATATTGTATTGTCAAATTCTGACAGAAAAGACAAAATCTTCATGATCAAACTACTCGCTTTGTTAACACTGTTACTTTCCTTGAATGAAAGCATTGACATACAATGCTAAGGACTATTCAGTAAACGTCAAACATTTTTCATAAGACCTTATTATGTAAACACCATTTTTTGATGAATAGTTTAAATCTTTCATGCTGGTCTAAAATATGACAGAGATAGGTTACAATTATAAGTTGAGCTCTGAAATTTTCATATTATAAGTATTTAAAGTAATTTTAAATTTATTTATATAAATACAATTACCTAGACAATTATATAACAAAATTTAAATCAAAAAATCAAAACATAAAATAGTTCAACATGACCCTTTTCAACATAGTTTTGAATTAGCAGCGGTAATTACGCCAAAATGGGGTCCTTGTTTTACACCTATATGCTATAAATGGAGTAATCGGAAGTGGACGTAAATTTGAAACGGATATTTTAAGATTTCCATGCGCTTATATTACATTCCATTATTGGCGTGCTAACTAGCATTGGAATTAAAGTTATTAATTAACCACATATTTTTTTGATATTCAGACTGGAGTTTGATGAATTAGATAATTTGTTTTGGATAATTTGTTGTTTAAATATAGTTATTTTTTTAATGATTTATATATCACTAAATGATTTGGTTGTAAAATTTCAGGATTACTTATAAATTTTAAATATAATTAAATTTCTTATTCAACCATTTATATATAATTATAAAAAAATTAAAATATTATTACAATATAAATTTATTAATCTTTTTATTTTCTTGAATCTTATTATCCAGGTTTTATTTTAATTGTTATGGTTTTGGTTATTATGATTTTGAGTTTATTTTTTATCTATTTCTTCATTAACTTTATATGTTTACCTATTTCAATTTCAACTTGTAGATATAAAGTTTTAGATATATAGACTAGCACAATCACATTAATAAATGTGGTCATATATCAATCACATGCACAACCACATTAGTTAACCTAATTACTAGAATAAACATTAATAATACATACTTAATATTAATTTTAATATTAATATTAATATTGATATTGTTAAATATATAATAATAATTTTATTATTATTATAAAAAATATACTAATATTATTGTATTTCAATTATAATTAATAATACTAATAATAACTGAAATTGCCATAAATGAAATAAATCTATATTAATCATAATATTAAAATAATATTAATAAATATTTAATAATAATATAAAAATAATTAATACAATAAATTATTATTATCATTATCATTAGAAATAATAATAATAGTGATTAATTTATATTATTATAGTTAGTTTATTATTTTTATTATAATCAACTTAATATT
Organism: Pinus albicaulis; assembly: GCA_034641835.2. Taxonomy (NCBI): domain Eukaryota; kingdom Viridiplantae; phylum Streptophyta; class Pinopsida; order Pinales; family Pinaceae; genus Pinus; species Pinus albicaulis. The sequence goes on along the minus strand of CM076579.1, from coordinate 465,352,773 downwards.
AATTATTATTATTGCAAATTAATTATTATTAATATTATTATTAATTAATAAATAAATAAATAATAAATATTGATATTGTTAAATATATAATAATATTATTATTATCATTAAAAAATATATTAATATTATTCTATTTCAATTATAATTAATAATAATAATAATAAATGAAATATACATAAATGAATGATGATGATGATGGTGGTGGTTAATGGCCACTGAGACTAATATTTGGTTTATCAGACTTAAAGAACAGAGTTATTTAGTTTCATTTAAGGTTTTATTCCTATGTTCAAAAAACTTGGAGAGAAGCCTCCCAAGCTGAATATAATTTTGACATCTTAAAAGGCTAGGAAGGTCAGTATTGCAACAAATATTATGATGTAATATATGTAATATTAAACTCATAATAATAAATATATAATAAATAAATAATAATAATATTACAAAAATAATTAATTTAATAAATTATTATTATTATTATTATTATTATAAATTATTTATATTATTACTAATAATTAACAATATTAATAAAATAATAATAATAACAATAATAATAATAAAAATAAAAGTTATGGTATATTATTTAATTATTTAGTAATTATTTATTTAATTGAATAATTTTTAAATTATGGTATATTTTTTAATTCAATATATTATTAATTATTATATATTACTATTATTGTTAATTATTTAATAATATTATTAATTTGCAATAGAAATAATATTAATTAATAACCATATTTTTAATGATAATAATTATTTAGTAATAATAATTATGAATAAAATCGTTTGGTAATAATCACATACAAAACAATATCATCCATGAGTTTTATAATTCATTTTTGAGATCATATTTTATTCTAATAGTTTATTTTTATTTAAAATATTAATTTTTAATTGATTAAAATGTTAAATAATTAAATAATATTCAATAATTTAATTAAATAATAATAGTAACAATAATACTATTAATAATACTTTTAATTAATTAATAAGTTAAACATAATAATAATGATTCAATTGACGCAAATATAGAAAAAGTTGGAAGGCTCGCGCGCTGTGAAACCTAGGGTTACCCTCGACCTCTTCAACGGCGCCGACTTGCTTTCCTCGGCCTCGGCTACCTCTCGCAGACCTTCTGCTTGCCCGAGGCAGGCAGTCACTGTTGTCTCGTTCATGGACGCCCCTTTGGGGGGGGCCACTGCGTCTTCCCCCACTTCAAACTTTGTGAGCACCTCGCTGATTCCGACAGGCCCTGACGCCCCTGCTCTTGATCACGAGGTCAATATGACTACTCCTCAGCAGGATACGACAAATGTTTCTGATGCCCTTCCTGACAAAAGCAATGATAAGCAGGAGGCTGTGCTTGGTCACAAGGGCATCCCCAAGGCCACTTCCTCGACTTGCAAACCTATTGCCACGGAAAGACCCAAGGTGGAGCTTCCTAGCCATAGGATCAACGGAAGAATTCAATATATGAGGGACCATGCCCTCATTGGTAAGTTTGTTGGCTTCTGGCCAACCGAAAAGGCCCTACAAGGATGGATCGCAGCAAAGTGGAAACCCAAGGGGCACGTCACCCTGCAGCTAGGCCCAAAAGGGTTCTTCACCGCAACCTTTATATGCTTAGAAGACAGAAACAGAGTAATGGACGAAGGTCCTTACTTCTTCAACTCCACAGGCTTGTATTTAAGGGATTGGATTGAACGATTCAACCCTGACAAGGAGGACCTAAGCTGGGCCCCGGTATGGATCAGGTTATATTCGCTCCCTCTAGAATATTGGGATGAAGATTCGTTGAAAGACATAGGCAAGGGCCTTGGGGAATTTGTCAAAATAGCAGAAGAAACAAAAATGCGCAGATACACCTCATACGCTCGTATTTGCGTCTGCATGCGACTAGACAAGCCTCTTCCAGACTCGGTAAGTCTCTATCATGATGACTTTGAATGGGTACAACCCTTAGATTATGAACATGTTCCTTTCCGTTGTCGCAAATGCCATACCATAGGACACCTATTCAGGGACTGCCCACTGAACTCTCACCCTACCCCCTCTGGCCCCTTGAATCCCTCAGATCAGGAAGGATTCACTAAAGTTACCAATCGAAGACGAGCTAACAAAAAGACCTCCAATGGGAAAAAACCAATGCAACCTGGAGCCTCTGCCCCCTCCACAAGTAATAGCTTTGACATCCTGGGAACTAATATGACCGAACCCCCACCGAACTCCGAGCCTATCACTCAGAAGAACTCCTCTACCCCACCCTCTCCACCTTCAGATCATCCATCCTCCATCCCCCCTTCCCAGGATAATTGTCCTGCCACCTACTCGGAGCCGCCCAAAGATCCAGATTGGAAGCCAAATGGTATGGATGTTGACTGCATACCAAGTCATTCTCTGCTTTCATCACTTCTTCCCACAGAAAGCAATCTCCCTCAGCAAATGGAGGTAGAGCCGGAAATTATTGATCTTAAAGGTCTAGACATCTTTGGAATGGAACAAGCATGCAAAAGGAAAGATTATGATAAGATTCCAGAGTTCCAACTAAATGCCCTTGAAGTGGTCATCTCCAAGGCCTTTCAGCAGCAGCAACTTGGCATTCAACCGGGAAGTCTTTGGGACGGAAACCACCTCCCCAAGGATTCCAAAAAGAGAGGACGGAAAACTGACCTTCAGCGCACCATTTCATTAGGGAAAATCCGGGTAGACTCAGGAAGATATGCAAAATTGACTAAATATTACAAGCCAACCCCCCCCAGTGGATCATGAAGCTCACTTCATGGAATTTAAGAGGGCTTAATGGCCCCAGCAAGGTCCGTATGATTAGAAATATGATAAAGCAGGAGCAACCCCAAATCTTCTTTCTGCAGGAAACGAAATGTAATAGCTCTACTCATGGTCAGATCCTCTCAAAAGCTTGGCTAGGTAGTCGCTCGGTAGCTGTCGATGCATCTGGCGCTTCAGGAGGTCTTGCCATAGCTTGGAATGAGCAGACCATCACACTCTCAGAGTTTCATGCTTCCCACCACATCATTCAAGCCACTTTCCACATTATTGGTACCAATATACATGGGCATTTAACTAATGTCTACTTCCCGCAGGAGGCAGGCAACAAAATTGCTCTACTTGACACAATTGAACTTCTCAATCTTAACAGAGTCCACCCTCTTTGGATCGCAGGAGGCGATTTCAATATGATCACTAAACTGTAGGAGAAGCAAGGAGGCCGAACCAGGTTGGATCAGGAGAATCGCCATTTCAACGACTTCATTCACAACAACTCGCTTATCGATCTACCGTTCTGTAATGGTATGCACACCTGGAGCAATCGAAGGGCTGGTAGATAGTAAATCGCATCCAAACTCGACAGGTTATTGATTTTGAACAATGCGATCCATCTGGGAGGTGACCTCACGACCTCCATCCTTCCCTTATCAGGATCGGATCACTGGCCGATCTCTCTCCAATGCCTCAGGCCTGGAAATGCTTCTCGGTGCCCGTTCAGGTTCGAAGGATTCTGGATTTCACATCCCGCATTCAAAGACCTCATCAACTCCACTTGGACAAACTCCCCTATGTCAGAGGGATCAAATATGTTTAGATTCCAGCAGAAACTCAAATTCCTGAAAGTCCAAATCAAAAAATGGAATCATGAGACCTTCGGTAACATATTTCAGGCTCAACAAGATCTGGTCAAGGAAATGAAAGAACTCTAGCAAAAGATCATTGATGAGGGTCACACAGCAGAGACCTTGGAAAAAGAAAAGTTTCTGCACAGTCAACTAGAGGAACGCAGGGCCCAAGAGGAAATTCTATGGAAGCAAAAGTCTCGCATCAGATGGCTAAAGGAGGGTGAACAGAACACTAAGTTCTTTCACAGAACCACAGTCCAGAGAAGAATGCACAACACCATCGCTTTCATTCAGAATCGCGAAGGAGAATGCTTGGAAAATCATGTAGAAATTGAACAGGAGTTCATCAACCACTTCAAGGAGGTCCACCAGGAACCCCCTCTAGACAAAAGGCCAGCAATCGAGAAGATCACTCATCACGTTCCAAATCTCATAATAGAGGAACACAACAAAATCCTTCTCCGCCCTGTACTGCTTCAGGAGGTGGACCAAGCAATGCACCAGCTAAAGGAGGGCAAAGCCCCTGGCCCTAACGGATTCACCACGACTTTCTTCCACTCCTTTTGGGACCTCATCAAAGAGGAGGTATGGCAGGTGGTTGAGGAGTCCCGCACTATGCACTGGCTTCTGCCAGCTCTAAACTCTACCTTCATTGCTCTAATACCTAAAGAAGCGAACATCAGAACTCCGGACAAGTTTAGACCCATAGCTCTTTGCAATTTCATTTACAAAGTGATATCCAAGGTCATTGCAAACAGATTGAAGCCGCTCCTGCCCATTCTCATTTCTCAGGAACAATCCGGTTATGTAGAAGGTCGGCAGATTTTGGATGACATCATCCTCAGTCACGAAGTCATTCACTCCCTCAAGCACTCCAAGCAGGCAGGTATGCTCCTAAAGATCGACCTCTCCAAAGCCTTTGATAAGTTGAGTTGGCTTTATATAGATAAAATGATTTTAGCCTTTGGTTTCTCACCCATGTGGATCAGATGGATTGCAAGCTTAATATCCTCTTCATTCTTCTCGATTCTTATTAATGGTCTCCCATCCCAACCTTTTAAACCTTCCAGGGGCATCCGTCAAGGAGATCCGCTCTCCCCCTTCCTCTTTGTCCTCATGGCTGAGGGGCTGGGTCACCTCCTCAAACACGCACTCTCTTCCCAGCGTCTCAAAGGCCTCTCTGTCCACAACTCCCCGGCCATCACCCATCAGCAATTTGTAGATGATAACATGTTGTTTGGGTATCCCTCTGTGCAAGAAGCCAAGGTCTTCAAGTCCATACTGTCTGACTTCTCCGAGGCCTCGGCTCTAAGTATAAATAATGCCAAATCGCAACTCTTTTTCTTCCACACCCCGTCAGTTACTCAGAATGCCATTGCTCGCATCCTTGGCTTTTCCATTGCTTCTCTTCCTTCTAAATACCTGGGGGCCCCCCTCATCGACTCGGCTATCAAGCACACGTCTTGGCGTCTGCTCCTGGAAAAGTTGGAGTCCCGTCTCAATCTCTGGACTCACAGAACTTTGAACATTGCCAGCAGAACAGTGCTCATCAAAGCCGTGCTCTAAGCGATGCCTCTCTACCTGTTTTCCATTCTCGCAGCGCCCAAATGGGTCTTGAAAAAGATCAGAGCTCTCCAACGTAATTTTTTATGGGGTTCAACTGGAACTCATCGTAAATGGGCACTTGCTAAATGGTCGATGGTCTGTCAGCCAAAGGAACAAGGAGGCATAGGATTAAGGGATCCCCAGCATTGCAATGAAACTATGGGTGCAAAACTTTGGTGGCTTTGGCTCTCCCCCCATAATAAACCTTGGGCTTCACTCTGGACTGCAAAGTATGCTAACAATAGGCCTGTTGCAGAGCTCATTAGATTCACTCCCACGGATAAAGGTTCCCTAATTTGGAATGCTGCCTGATAGCACTATCACCTCATACAAAAGCATAGCTTCTGGGAAATAAGGAATGGCTGCTCGGCAAGATTCTGGACGGACGCTTGGCAACAACTTCCCAAGCTCATAAGTACTTTCAATCAGCCTCCTAGCCATGATTCTGATGCGCAACAATAGGAAACAGTACATCAACAATGGACGCAGGAGATCGAGCAGGGGTATAGGCAATGGAAATAGACAGAGAGAGTGATCAGAAATGATGACAACCAGGTCAAGGAGGCCTTGGAAAGGGAGCTCCAGAAAAGACGCATAAGATTCTCCGAAGGTGCGGATATTTTAAGATGGGGGTACACCCCATCAGGGACTTTCTCCACCAAAGAAGCTTATAAAATCATTGGCAATAACCAACGACCTTTGGATCCCATTTGGTGCAAAATTTGGGCGAAAGGAATTTGGCCCAAAGTCTCCTTCTTCCTGTGGCTCTTGGGTCACCAGAAAATCATTACATGGGATAACCTCCGGAAGCGCTCTTTTCATGGCCCCTCTAGATGTCCTAACTGCTGCTCTCATGAGGAATCGATTCAGCACCTCATGTATACCTGTCCTCTGGCTATCCACTTATGGGAGAAAGCCAGTTTCTGGTGCCAAAAAAATTACAGAGGCTCTGATGATATCATCAGCACCATAAGACTCTGGGACCAGATCCCCTTTCAAAGTGCCATCCTCAATCAACTTTGGAGGCTTCTCCCAGGCTTGATCCTATGGACTATTTGGAAAGAAAGAAACAGGCGTATTTTCAAAAACCACTCCACCCCGATGGACATCATCTGGCACAATTTATGTCTTAATCTCCAAGAGACTTTAGATCTGCACGCCTGGACACAGGAGGACTACCCCTCTCTGGCAAAGGAAATATCCATTTGGGATAACTGGAACTTACATCTTCCTCAACGAATTCACAGCAGCAGTTCTTCCCAAGGCCATTCTGCTTGCAAAACTGCATGGAGTCTCCCTAATCAAAACTCCTTCAAACTCAATTTCGATGGTGCCTCCAAGGGCAACCCCGGATTAGCTAGTTTTGGAGGCATTATCAGGAATCATAAGGGAGAACCCTTGCTCCTTTTCTTTGGCAATATTGGTTAGGATACTAACAACTCCGCCGAACTCGAAGGTCTTTGGCAGGGTCTCCTTCTTGCTCAGCATCATGGTTTCCATCCCTTGGAAGTTGATGGGGATTCCCAAATCCTCATTGGCATGGCCAACCAACTTCTCAATGGAGCACATGCACAAAAAATTGCTAAAATATGGAGACTAGAGGCTCGATTAGAAGCGATAGAACATTGGCTTTTTACTAATCGTGCCATCACCTTCCAACATGTTAAGCGTGAAGGCAACAAAGTTGCTGACCTCCTCGCCAACATAGGAGTCACTCATGACCATGCTCTTACCTCTGGCAGCTTGGACATTATTCAGAATGATGCTCACAAACAGGAATGCTCCTCTCTTATCCAAAGAGATGCTGATCCCCCGGATGCGGGTGTCTCCAAGGTCAATTAATGGAATGGGATGGAGGGGCGGCATGACATGCCGACACCTGCCCCGGTGGTACGCTGTGTTAAATGGACAGCTTCTCCACAGCATGTCACATTTACACTCCTCTCACTCCAAAGCGATGAGCTCTGCAACCCAATGCATTCGCACGCCTTCAAACAGGTTAAACCCTGCCTCCGCATGCTCTGGCGAGATTTTCACTCAGATTGCAGTTATGAAGTTGGATTTGTTTGGTTTGGGAAGGACGAACTCGACGCATGTTCAGTCTGGTCTCATGGCAGATGGATTTCACAAGCACCAGGTTAAATTGGCTCTGGTCTCGGCATTCCCTCAGTTTCGTTTAAGCGTCGTTGGTTACTGTCAGCACAGACGGGTGATCGACCAACGGTGTCTGGTGCACTCCACGCATAGGGCGGTCTCTCTTCCTGGGCATCTTTGGCTGTCGCGGCGTCCTCATTCGTGTTCGGGCCTTGGGCTAGTTGGCACTTCGGTTAATGATTTCTGGTTCCCGCTCCCTCACACTATGTCGAGGCTTTGACATCGTATGCGGAGTAGGAGGGGCAGCTCTCGGAGCCATCCCACGCGCCTGCCTTCTAATCCTTCCCCGGACACTTCCTCCTTTGATGATGGCTCCAGCCATTACCCCAGGACCCGCAGTGGCAGGGGTCGCTCTCTGGATTTCTGCTCGTACTGGGGTCCCCATCACCGTCGCTCATCCGCTGCCTCTGCTAATACTACAGGCTCTGCTCGGTTTACTTTCCAGAGTTCCCTCAATCGCCCGAGGATTACCGCCATTCTCTCGATGGTTTTTATAGAAGATAGCCTGCCTGAGGCTTCTAATGTGCAGCCTGCTGTTCCCATGGATACTTCTGCTCCTACCTCCCAGTTTTCTCATTTCAATCTGGGCAGTGGCCGCACTACTTTGCAGCCTTCGTCTCACCCTGCTGACTTTGTTCTCGATGAAGACATGCTCTCTGCAGAGCCTGGTCCCTAGGCTTCTCTGGCTGATCTTGCTCCTGATATGCTAGTCACCGATGGTTGCAGGATCGTGGAGGAGAATCCAGAAGACTAATGGGTTCGTTGATTGGTCTTTTTCTCTGTTTCGGTTCATGTCACCCAACTTCTTGGGTTTTTTATGTTCTGGTTGTTATGAAGATTTCTAGCTCATTTTGTCTTTTCTGGGTCAAAGAATCTTTTGGAGAAATCTTGTTCTACACCCCTGCGTGGGTTTCGACAGTCCACTTCTCTGTTTTTTCCTGAATCTTCTGCCTTCCAGGCAGTAGCTTTTGACTTCAGTCTCGATGTAAATTTATCAGCTTGTTAATAGATCAGTATTACTTAGAAAAAAAAATAATAATGATTCAATTTAATATAGAATAATTAATTCAATTAATTAATCTAATTTATAAAAAAAAAATCATAATAATATTAAATATAAATTAAAAAAACAATATTAAAAACAACTATTACAATAAAATTATTATTATAAATAAAATTATTATTATCATTTTAAAATAAAACATGTGTGGCTTTATAAAATATGGTTGTCAATGGATAATCATGGTTGACCAAGATTGATCGTGGATAACCAAGGTTGATATTGATTGACCATGTTTGAGTCTATAAAACATGGTTGACCATGCATACACAAGGTTGACCATGATTGACCGTGGTTGACCATGTTTAACTTTATAAAACATGGTTAACAATTCCTGACCATGTCTAACCATGATTGACCATGATTATCATATTCAGACAATCTTTGTCATATTGTGACATTGGACCAAGGTTCAGACGGTGATTGATTTCCATATTGAGAAAATCTTTGTCACAATGCGACGTTTGACCATGGTTGACCATGCATAAGCATGGTTGACCACAATTGATTTGATAAAATATGGTTGACCATGGTTGAATAATATTAAACCCAAAGAACTAGTATTATAAAGAAAAAGTATATAAACCCTGAGATAAATATTATAAACAATAAAATAAACCCAATGGTTGATATGAAAATCACCCATGGCCAACCATGGTCATAGTTGGTCTAGCATCGCATTGTGACAACAATTGTCTCAATGTTTAAACCAATTCCCTTGGGTTCACCAATTCCTTTGGTTTATAGAATTAAACCCTTGGGTCTATTAGTTCTTTTGGTTTATAATATGAATAATCGATCAATGTCATCCATGATCAAATGTCACATTCTGACAAATATTGTCTCAATATCATTGTGACAACAATTATCTCAATGTTTAGATAAATTCCCTTCGGTTCACCAATTCCTTTGGTTTATAATTTGTTGGGTGATGGTTTTCCCTTGGGTTCACCAACTCCTTTGGTTTATAAAATTAAGCCCTTGGGTTTATTAGTTCTTTTGGTTTATAATATGAATAATCGATCAATATCATCCATGATCAAAAGACACATTCTAACAAATATTGTCTCAATATCATTGTGACAACAATTATCTCAATTTTTAAATCAATTCCCTTGGGTTCACCAATTCGTTTCATTTATAATTTGTTGGGGAATGGTTTTCACTTGGGTTCACCAATTCCTTTGTTTTATAGAATTAAACCCTTGGTTTTATTACTTCTTTTGGTTTATAATATGAATAATCGATCAATGTCATCCATGATCAAATGTCACATTCTAACAAATATTGACTCAATATGAAAATTACCCATGGCAAACCATGGTCATAGTTGATCCAATGTCACATTGTGACAAAAATTGTCTCGATGTTTAAATCAATTCCCTTGGGTTCACCAATTCCTTTGGTTTATAATTTGTTGGGTAATGGTTTTCCCTTGGGTTCACAAATTCCAATGGTTTATAATAGTAAACCCTTGGGTTTATTAGTTCTTTTAGTTTATAATATAAATAATCAATCAACGTCATCCATGATCATATGTCACATTGTGAAAAATATTGTCTCAATATGAAAATCACCAATCGCCAACGATGGTCAAAGTTGGTCCAACGTCGCATTGTGACAACAATTGTCTCAATGTTTAAATCAATTCCCTTAGGTTCACCAATTCCTTTGGTTTGTAATATTAAACCCTTGGGTTTATTAGTTCTTTTGGTTTATAATATGAATAATCAATCAATATCATCCATGATCAAATGTCACATTCTGAAAAATATTGTCTCAATATGAAAATCACCCATGGCCACCCATGGTCATAGTTGGTCCAACGTCGCATTGTGACAAAAATTTTCTCGATGTTTAAATTGATTCCCTTGGGTTCACCAATTCCTTTGGTTTATAATTTGTTGGGTAATGGTTTTCCCTTGGGTTCACCAATTCCTTTGGTTTATAATATTAAACCCTTGGGTTTATTAGTTCTTTTAGTTTATAATATGAATAATCGATCAATGTCATCCATGATCAAATGTCGCATTCTGAAAAACATTGTCTCAATATGAAAATAACCCATGGCCAACCATGGCCATAGTTGGTCCAATGTCACATTGTGACAACAATTGTATCAATGTTTAAATCAATTCCCTTCGGTTCACCAATTCCTTTCGTTTATAATATTAAACCCTTGGGTTTATTAGTTCTTTTGGTTTATAATATGAATAATCAATCAATGTCATCCATGATCAAATGTCACATTTTAACAAATATTGTCTCAATATGAAAATCACCCATGGGAAACCATGGTCATAGTTTGTCCAATGTCGCATGTGACAAAAATTGTCTCGATGTTTAAATCAATTCAATTGTGTTCACCAATTCCTCTGGTTTATAATTTGTTGGGTAATGGTTTTCCCTTGGGTTCACCAATTCCTTTGGTTTATAATATTAAACCTTTGGGTTTATTAGTTCTTTTGGTTTATAATATGAATAATCGATCAACGTCATCCATGATCATATGTCACATTCTGACAAATATTGTTTCAATATGAAAATCACCCATGGCCAACCATGCTCATAGTTGCTCCAATATCACATTGTGACAACAATTGTCTCAATGTTTAAATCAATTCCCTTGCGTTCACCAATTCCTTTGGTTTAGAATATTACACCCTTGGGTTTATTAGTTCTTTTGGTTTGTAATATGAATAATCGATCAATGTCATATATGATCGAATGTCACATTCTGACAAATATTGTCTCAATATAAAAATCACCAATGGGCAACCATGCTCATAGTTGGTCCAACATTGCATTGTGAAAAAAATTGTCTCAATGTTTAAATCAATTCCCTTGGGTTCACAAATTCCTTTCGTTTATAATATTAAACCCTTGGGTTTATTAGTTCTTTTGGTTTATAATATGAATAATCGATCAACTTCATCCATGATCATATGTCACATTCTGAAAAATATTGTCTCAATATGAAAATCACCCATGGCCAACCATGGTCATAGTTGGTCCAACGTCACATTGTCAGAAAAATTGTCTCGATGTTTAAATCAATTCCCTTGAGTTCACCAATTCCTTTGGTTTATAATTTGTTGGGTAATGGTTTTCCCTTGGGTTCACCAATTCCTTCGGTTTATAATATTAAACCCTTGGTTTTATTAGTTCTTTTGGTTTATAATATGAATAATCGATCAACTTCATCCATGATCATATGTCACATTCTGACAAATATTGTCTTAATATGAAAATCACCCATGGCCAACCATGGTCATAGTTGGTCCAACGTCGCATTGTCAGAAAAATTGTCTCGATATTTAAATCAATTCCCTTGGGTTCACCAATTCCTTTGGTTTATAATTTGTTGGGTAATGGTTTTCCCTTCGGTTCACCAATTCCTTTGGTTTACAATATTAAACCCTTGGGTTTATTAGTTCTTTTGGTTTATAATATGAATAATCGATCAATATCATCTATGATCATATGTCACATTCTGACAAATATTGTCTCAATATGAAAATCACCCATGGCCAATGATGGTCATAGTTGGTCTAACGTCGCATTGTGAAAAAAATTGTCTCAAAGTTTAAATCAATTCCCTTTGGTTAACCAATTCCTTTGGTTTATAATATTAAACCCTTGGGTTTATTAGTTCTTTTGGTTTATAATATGAATAATTGATCGATGTCATCCATGATCAATTGTCAGATTCTGAAAAATATTGTCTGAATATGAAGATCACCAATGGCCAACCATGGTCATAGTTGGTCCAATGTCGCATTGTGACAAAAATTGTCTCAATGTTTAAACCAATGCCCTTGGGTTTACAAATTCCTTTGGTTTATAATTTTTTGGGTAATGGTTTTCCCCTAGCTTCAGCAATTCCTTTGGTTTATAATATTAAACCCTTGGGTTTATTTGTTCTTTTGGTTTATAATATGAATAATCGATCAATGTTATCCATGATCAAATGTCACATTCTGACAAATATTGTCTCAATATGAAAATCACCCATGGCCAACCATGGTCATAGTTGGTCCAACGTCGCATTGTGACAACAATTGTCTCAATGTTTAAATCAATTCCCTTGGGTTCCCCAATTCCTTTGGTTTATAATATTAAACCCTTGGGTTTATTAGTTCTTTTGGTTTATAATATGAATAATCGATCAATGTCATCCATGATCAAATATCACATTCTGACAAATATTGTCTCAATATGAAAATCACCCATGGCCAACCATGGTCATAGTTGGTCCAACGTCGCATTGTGACAACAATTGTCTCAATGTTTAAATCAATTCCCTTGGGTTTACCAATTCCTTTGGTTTATAATTTGTTGGGTAATGGTTTTCCCTTGGGTTCACCAATTCCTTTGGTTTATAATATTAAACCCTTGGGTTTATTAGTTCTTTTGGTTTATAATATAAATAATCGATCAAGGTCATCCATGATCAAATGTCACATTCTGACAAACATTGTCTCAATATGAAAATCACCACAGCCATGCAAGTCATAATTCATTCAACGTCTGCACATTGTGACAAAAATTGTCTCAATGTTTAAATCAATTTCTCCCAGGTTCACCAATTCCTTTGGTTGATAATATTAAACCCTTGGTTTATTAGTTCTTTTTAGTTTATGTCTATGAATAATAGAGTCAACATCATCATGATCATATGTCGCATTAAATAGTATTGTCTCCATGTAGAAAATCACCATGTATACTTAATGCTTGAATTGGTCCAACGTCGCATTGTCAGAAAAATTGTCTCGATGTTTAAATCAATTCCCTTGGGTTCACCAATTCCTTTGGTTTATAATTTGTTGGGTAATGGTTTTCCCTTGGGTTCACCAATTCCTTTGGTTTATAATATTAAAACGTTGGGTTTATTAGCTCTTTTGGTTTATAATATGACTAATCGATCAGTGTCATCCATGATCATATGTCACATTCTGACAAATATTGTCTCAATACGAAAATCACCCATGGCCAACCATGGTCATAGTTGGTCTAACGTCACATTGTGACAAAAATTGTCTCAATGTTTAAATCAATTCCCTTGGGTTCACCAATTCCTTTGGTTTATAATACTAAACCCTTGGGTTTATTAGTACTTTTGGTTTATAATATGAATAATCGATCAATGTCATCCATGATCAAATGTCAGATTCTGAAAAATATTGTCTCAATATGAAAATCACCAATGGCCAACCATGGTCATAGTTGGTCCAACGTCGCATTGTGACAAAAATTGTCTCAATGTTTAAACCAATGCCGTTGGGTTTACAAATTCCTTTGGTTTATAATTTTTTGGGTAATGGTTTTCCCCTAGTTTCAGCGATTCCTTTGGTTTATAATATTAAACCCTTGGGTTTATTTGTTCTTTTGGTTTATAATATGAATAATCGATCAATGTTATCCATGATCATATGTCACATTCTGAAAAATATTGTCTCAATATGAAAATCACCCATGGCCAACGATGGTCAAATTTGGTCCAACGTCGCAATGTGACAACAATTGTATCAATGTTTAAATCAATTCCCTTGGGTTCACCAATTCCTTTGGTTTATAATATTAAACCCTTGGGTTTATTAGTTCTTTTGGTTTATAATATTAATAATCAATCAATGTCATCCATGATCAAATGTCACATTCTAACAAATATTGTCTCAATATGAAAATCACCCATGGCCAACCATGGTCATAGTTGGTCCAATGTCGCATTGTGACAAAAATTGTCTCGATGTTTAAATCAATTCCCTTGGGTTCACCAATTCCTTTGGTTTATAATTTGTTGGGTAATGGTTTTCCCTTGGGTTCACCAATTCCTTTGGTTTATAATATTAAACCCTTGGTTTTCTTAGTTCTTTTGGTTTATAATATGAATAATCGATCAAGGTCATCCATGATCATATGTCACATTCTGACAAATATTGTTTGAATATGAAAATCACCCATGGCCAACCATGGTCATAGTTGTTCCAACGTCACATTGTGACAAAAATTGTCTCAATGTTTAAATCAATTCCCTTGGGTTCAGCAATTCCTTTGGTTGATAATATTAAACCCTTCGGTTTATTAGTTCTTTTGATTTATAATATGAATAATCGATCAACATCATCCATGATCATATGTCGCATTCCGACAAATATTGTCTCAATATGAAAATCACCCATGGCCAACCATGGTCATAGTTGGTCCAACGTCGCATTGTGAGAAAAATTGTCTCGATGTTTAAATCAATTCCCTTGGGTTCACCAATTCCTTTGGTTTATAATTTGTTGGGTAATGGTTTTCCCTTGGGTTCACCAATTCCTTTGGTTTATAATATTAAAACGTTGGGTTTATTAGTTCTTTTGGTTTATAATATGACTAATCGATCAGTGTCATCCATGATCATATGTCACATTCTGACAAATATTGTCTCAATATGAAAATCACCCATGGCCAACCATGGTCATAGTTGGTCTAACGTCACATTGTGACAAAAATTGTCTCAATGTTTAAATCAATTCCCTTGGGTTCACCAATTCCTTTGGTTTATAATACTAAACCCTTGGGTTTATTAGTACTTTTGGTTTATAATATGAATAATCGATCAATGTCATCCATGATCAAATGTCAGATTCTAAAAAATATTGTCTCAATATGAAAATCACCCATGGCAAACCATGGTCATAGTTGGTCCAACATCGCATTGCGACAAAAATTGTCTCGATGTTTAAATCAATTCCCTTGGGTTCACAAATTCCTTTGGTTAATAATTTGTTGGGTAATGGTTTTCCCTTGGGTTCACCAATTGCTTTGGTTTATAATATTAAACCCTTGGTTTTCTTAGTTCTTTTGGTTTATAATATGAATAATCGATCAAGGTCATCCATGATCATATGTCACATTCTGACAAATATTGTTTGAATATGAAAATCACCCATGGCCAACCATGGTCATAGTTGTTCCAACGTCACATTGTGACAAAAATTGTCTCAATGTTTAAATCAATTCCTTGAGTTTAAATGATTCCTTTGGTTTATAATATTAAACCCTTGGGTTTATTAGTTCTTTTGATTTATAATATGAATAATAGATCAATGTCATCCATGATCAAATGTCACATTCTGACAAATATTGTCTCAATATGAAAATCACCCATGGCCAACCATGGTCATAGTTGGTCCAACGTCGCATTGTGACAACAATTGTCTCAATGTTTAAATCAATTCCCTCGGGTTCACCAATTCCTTTGGTTTATAATTTGTTGGGTAATGGTTTTCCCTTGGGATCACCAATTCCTTTGGTTTATAATATTAAACCCTTGGGTTTATTAGTTCTTTTGATTTATAATATGAATAATAGATCAATGTCATCCATGATCAAATGTCACATTCTGACAAATATTGTCTCAATATGAAAATCACCCATGGCCAACCATGGTCATAGTTGGTCTAACGTCACATTGTGACAAAAATTGTCTCAATGTTTAAATCAATTCCCTTGGGTTCACCAATTCCTTTGGTTTATAATACTAAACCCTTGGGTTTATTAGTACTTTTGGTTTATAATATGAATAATCGATCAATGTCATCCATGATCAAATGTCAGATTCTAAAAAATATTGTCTCAATATGAAAATCACCCATGGCAAACCATGGTCATAGTTGGTCCAACATCGCATTGCGACAAAAATTGTCTCGATGTTTAAATCAATTCCCTTGGGTTCACAAATTCCTTTGGTTAATAATTTGTTGGGTAATGGTTTTCCCTTGGGTTCACCAATTGCTTTGGTTTATAATATTAAACCCTTGGTTTTATTTGTTCTTTTGGTTTATAATATGAATAATCGATCAATGTTATCCATGATCATATGTCACGTTCCAAAAAATATTTTCTCAATATGAAAATCAGCCATGGCCAACGATGGTCATAGTTGGTCCAATGTCGCATTGTCACAAAAATTGTCTTGATGTTTAACTCAATTTCCTTGGGTTCACCAATTCCTTTGGTTTATAATTTGTTGGGTAATGGTTTTCCCTTGGGTTCACCAATTCTTTTGGTTTATAATATTAAACCCTTGGGTTTATTAGTTCTTTTGGTTTATAATATTAATAATTGAGCAACGTCATCCATGATCATAGGTCATATTCTGAAAAATATTGTCTCAATATGAAAATCACCCATGGCCAACCATGGTCATAGTTTGTGTAACGTCGCATTGTGACAAAAATTGTCTCAATGTTTAAATCAATTCCCTTGGGTTCACCAATTCCTTTGGTTTATAATATTAAATCCTTGGGTTTATTAGTTCTTTTGGTTTATAATATGAATAATCGATCAATGTCATCCATGATCAAATGTCACATTCTGAAAAATATTGTCTCAATTTGAAAATCACCCATGGCCAACCATGGTCATAGTTGGTCCAATGTCGCATTATGACAAAAATTGTCTCAATGTTTAAATCAATTCCCTTTGTTTCACTAATTCCTTTGGTGTATAATTTTTTGGGTAATGATTTTCCCTTGGGTTCACCAATTCCTTTGGTTTATAATATTAAACCCTTGGTTTTATTAGTTCTTTTGGTTTATAATATGAATAATCGATCAACGTCATCCATGATCATATGTCACATTCTCACAAATATTGTCTCAATATAAAAATCACCCATGGCCAACCATGGTCATAGCTGGTCCAACATCGCATTGTGACAACAATTGTCTCAATGTTTAAATCAATTCCCTTGGGTTAACCAATTCCTTTGGTTTATAATATTAAACCCTTGGGTTTATTAGTTCTTTGAGTTTATAATATGAATAATCTCTTGGGTTAATTATTAGTGTTTATTAATTTCTTCAGCTTGAGTATTTTTTTATTAATTTTATTGATCCTTTGCCTTATTGGTCCCTTAGGTTATTAATATTTTTCCTTTGGATTCACCAATTCATTTGGTTTCTAATATTAAACCCTTGGGTTATTAGTTCTTTTGGTTTATAATATGAATAGTACGTTGGGTTAATTAAGAGTGTTTATTAATTTCTTTAGCCATAGTCGATCAATGTCATCCATGATCAAATGTCAAATTCTGACAATTATTGTCTCAATATCAAAATCACCCATGGCCAACCATGGTCGTAGTTGGTCCAACGTCTCATTGAGACAATAATTGTCTCAATGTTTGAATCAATTCCCTTGGGTTCACCAATTCCTTTGCTTTATAATATTAAACCCTTGGGTTTATTAGTTATTTTGGTTTATAATATGAATAATCGATCAATGTCATCCATGATCAAATGTCACGTTCTGACAAATATTGTCTGAATATGAAAATCACCCATGGCCAACCATGGTCATAGTTGGTCCAATGTCGCATTGTGACAACAATTTTCTCCATGTTTAAATCAATTCCCTTTGGTTTATTAGTTCTTCTGGTTTATAATATGAATAATCGATCAATGTCATCCATGATCAAATGTCACATTCTCACAAATACTGTCTCAATATGAAAATCACCCATGGCCAACCGTGGTCATAGTTGGTCCAACGTCGCATTGTGACAACGATTGTCTCAATGTTTAAATCAATTCCTGTGGGTTCACCAATTCCTTTGGTTTATAATTTGTTGGGTAGTGGTTTTCCCTTAGTTTCACCAATTCCTTTGGTTTATAATATTAAACCCTTGGGTTTTATTAATTTATATTGTTTTTAATATTGCTCTTAGCCTTATTGATCCCTTAGGTTTTTAATATTTATCCCTTGGGTTCACCGATTCCTTTGGTTTATAATATTAAACCCTTGGGTTTATTAGTTCTTTTGGTTTATAATGTTAATCACACATTGGGTTTATTACTCTCTTGAGTTTAAAATATTAATTCTTAGGCTTCATTGATTTCTTAGATTTTTCAGTTTAAAATATTAATTCCTAGGGTTTATTAACCTCTATTGTTTTTAATATTCATCTATTAGGTTTATAATATTTATCCCTCGGGTTCGCTGATTCCTTTGGTTTATAATATTAAACCCTTGGGTCTATTAGTTCTTTTGGTTTATAATTTTAATAATCACGTCGGTTTATTAATATCTTATGTTTAAAACACTGATTCTTATGGATTATTAATTTATTAGGTTTTTTAGTTTAAAATATCAATTCTTACGGTTTATTAATCTCTTGTGTTTTTAATATTGATCCCTTATGTTTATAATATTTATCCCTTGGGTTCACCAATTCCTATGGTTTATAATATTTAAACCTTGGGTTTATGATGACATTGGGTTTGTATTATTAATTATCCCTTGGGTTTATTAATATCTTCACTTTAAAATATTAATTGTTAGGGTTTATTAATCTCTTAGGTTTTTTTGTTTTTAAATATTGTTTCATATGGTTTATTACTCTCTTGAGTCTAACATATTAATTCTTAAATTTCATTACTTTCTTATGTTTTTTGGTTTAATATTATTAATATATTAGTATATATTATCAATAAATATTCTAATATTTATTAATAATGTTTATTAATAATATTATAATATTATTAATATATATTATTAATAATAAAACTAACTATGATATAATATATATTATTAATATATTATTAGTTCTTTTGGTTTATTAATAATATAACCATCTATGATATTAATATATTAATAAATATTAAAATATTATTTATTATTAATATTATTATTATTATATTAATAAATATTACTAATATATATTATATATATTTCAAATTAATATATAGTATGTATATAGTTAATATTATTAATATATTAATATATATTATTAATAAAAATTATAATATTATTAATATATCAATCAATATTATTAATATATATAAAATATTTTTGTGATTTTAATCATAATTAATATAATAATAAATATTATTATTAATATATAATATATATATTTCAATTTAATATAATAAAATTGTTATATATAATATTTATTTATTGATATATAAATTAATGTGATGGGTAGTGGATCAACTATTTTATGTATGCCTATAGGAGTATATCAAGGACATTAATAAATATAATGTGGTTATGCTGTTATTATCAAAATCAAAATCTAACCTGTGGTTGAATTTCAAATTCCACCCATGCTGGGGTGCACCCTGCGAGCCTCTATTGGTGGACATAAAACTGCTGTCATCTGTGTTGATGTACGTACGCAATACCATGTTATTAGAATTTAAGATGTGTACATTACGGCAGTAAATATATCACATTTTATGGATTTATTGATATTTCTTTGTTACATGAGATGCATACGGACGTTATCATCAGGGTATCATTGCTCACCACCATCGCGTTTTGTGAATCTATAAACAGACAACGCCGTCGAGGTCCAATTATGTGGTTTCACTGTCGTCCGTACAACAATCTACATCGTAGTTAACTCATATCAATGGCAAAATATTCAAAATCTATCAACAACTGAAGCACAGTTGGATCTCAACATTGCAATTAAGGAACTCAATTGTGACTCAGTAAATGAGACCCTTGTTACCCAAAATGGCGATCCAATGGATCTTCAGTTAATCTTGTGAATGATGGAGTGTAAAATCATTAGTGTAGAATGGATTTTAGTTCACTGTGATTCATCACAATTCTCCGCTATATACAAAGGAAATGATTTATACTCGTATTTTAAAAAGTACATCTAATTCTGATCTATTTCCTGGCATTGCTTTTTGTGGATAGATTCATACAACTCGCGTGTTCTCATGCAGAGAGCGACGCAGAGAACGATTCCAAAGAGGCATACGCATCCCCAGAGAAGAAACGTTTTTTCATAACACTCTGTTCCCATGCAGAGATGCCAATCAGCTGAATCATTTGGGTGTTTGTCCATGCCAGAAGAAGAAGAAGGCGAATCATCATAAATGATTCCTGCAACTTCACCGAAGAGAAGAGAACCGAATGCAATGTTTGTGACCAAAATGTTGTGGTTGACACCAAAACTTTTCATTCCGAACATCTCTGAAGAAATCGGAATGGCTATGGCGCTGATAGCTCCTACAGAAGTTCCAACAATGGCCGTGCTCACATAAAGGACAACACTGCTTGTTGGGTTCATGAATCTCATCATGAAGAAAGCCCCAAACATGGGAACCATCCATATGCCTATCCATGCTGTCCTTGGCAGCGGCCGGTACTTTCTCAACTTCCGCCATTTCTAATTCACAGAAAACAAACAACACCGTTATACTAAGAAAACACCTAAAACCCTAATAGAAAAAAAAAATATCACAGTACATATACAAGAAAGGAGCATGTATATATAATTATACCTGGATATAATCGGGAAGCCCTGATACAATACGCCCAAAAAATCCAAAAGACGAAACAAGAGATACTAAGATTGGTGTCTTGGAGTATCCCAATGACTGAACAATTTGCCCTAGGTTGTTCATATACACTATTCCAACAGTTCCTCCGCAAAAATATACGAAATAATATAGCCAGAAATCAATACTTCGCAAGAGCTGCAGGGTGCCGTGCTCCTCTCCCAGTGACGGAACTGATGTCAACCTGAACTTCCCGCTTTTAATATCATTGAAATTGTGTAGAGTCTGCAGTGGGTTTTCTATATCCAGGCTTTGAATATTGATTTTGTTCTCTTCAGTTTCAATGAAACCCATCTCGCATCTTTCGTTGAAGGTGGGATTGTGCTGCTCTGGACTTGAAATGTACGCGTTTACCTTCACTTCATTCCTTAAATTGTTTATGGAAACCTTGAAGGGTATATATATAGGGGCCAGCAAGAGAAGAATAAGCACTGCAAAGTAGACAAGTTCAAGCTGGCGCTTCCCATGGGGCAAGAACTCAAAAACTATGGAATATACAGCAGTGGCAAGAGCAATCAGCGTGCATAGAATCATAAATTTCCTATCTGCATCGTCCTCTATGGGCTCCATTTGTGATTGTGAAACATGGAGTATTACAGCTAAAATTACACCCAATACAACGGGGACTATGGAGTTTAAAAGTAGGTACAGGGAAGGATTCCCCGGGTCTAGAATGGAAGAGAGACCAGAGTAAATAACGGGACTAAGACCTACGTAGCTTGTACTTAAACCAGAAGCCATTCCTCTATCAGATGGGAAATTTTCAATAGCAGCCTTGAAGCTCACAGTGTTGAACCAACAGATGCTGTTTCCAGCAAGAAGGCACAACATATATACCTGCGTTTTCCAAAATAAGAGAATAAAGGCTGTGAGAACCAACACCAATCAGCTAATATTTTAAAACCAACTCTGCAACAATGAATATATCCTAATATTTTGAAACAACTCTAGTCTAATTATATTATAATAAAAGTTTCTTAGATGGAAGCTGGAGCATACAGATCTGTTTTAATTCTTTCTAATTATTATGTGAAGAAACTAATGATCTATACACTTTAGAAGAATCCATCCCTCAAAAATTTGGAAAGCACAAATAGAATTTGGAAAGAGTGTAACCTGCCAATAAGCCAATGGCTGAATGATTTGACTCAGAATTAGCCACTGAACGCCATAACCCACCATTCCCAAACTCATTCCTATGGCAAGAACAGCCCAGGTTGGCAGAAAGGCACACGCTAGTCCAGCAACCCACCCCATGATTTTTCCAAGGTCGGAGGCCACCGCCAAACTATTCAGTTGGATTTGGTTAATCCCCATAATTTTCTTTAAATCAGAGGAGTAATCAGAAAAATCAAAGTTGGTGCCATTGATAGATTGCAGCCATATCGCTGCTATAAAACAACTCCAGCGTTTAATGGCCAGTAACTTAGAGCGAGGCATCTTGCTGATACTATCCATGGCACAATAATAACCGTATAACGGAATATCAATGTGTGCAATGAATTATTGTAAAAGAGGTCATTTTTATAGACGAGACGTATGCCCAATGGTAATTACAGGACGAAAATAAACGCTAAATTCCTCTCGTGGGCTCCAGTATAGTTAAGGCACTGAACTCCAACACCACAAATTCCATATGGAGGTATCCAAGTGGATCACTGATTTGAAGAAAATGGACATTAATCCTTTTTTTTCACTTTTACAATGACAATCGAAATCCAATTCATGTGTATATATAGCTGGTAACTAAAACTCAAATCAGATATTTGAGAAAAAGGTGACGAAAAGATGATTTGTTACCCACGTCAGATCAGCAGATAAATGAAAAATGGACATTAATCCTTTTTTTTTTCACTTTTACAATGACAATCGAAATCCGATTCATGTGTATATATAGCTGGTAACTAAGGCTCAAATCAGATATTTCAGAAAAAGGTGACGAAAAGATGATTTGTTACCCACGTCAGATCAGCAGATAAATGAAAACATGGAGGGAAAAAAAAAGAGTGGTCTCTCTTATAAGCGCGATCCTTGTCCCAGTACCTCTCTTGATGCCGATATAGTATGATGCGTGCAATTTACTAAGCCGTTCGTAAACTTAAATAGAATCCATGAAATTTGCAACAGACGATCTCTGCTGAATGTTGTGGACAGAACGAAACACATAATCCAAGAGGGTTATGAACTGTTGTTCTGAAATTTAAATGAGTTGATCCTGAGATATAGTTATGGCCGAAATTCGGACAGATAGATAGAAAATAGAATTACCGATGCTTTTTTAAAATTGAATTGAATCAACATAACTCTAAATATTCTCTCCCAGGTACAAACCTGGTTCTGGGTCTGTTAATTTTCTATCCGACCAATCTTTAGTACTATGGTTGTGTATAAATTTCAACCACTAAATTACGTATCAAAATTTTCTACTCCACCAGTCTTCACAAAAATGAGAGACGTCTGTGAGTGGTTAAGCATACTAAATCTTGTTTTACGTCGTTTTAACTCAATTAAAATAGAAGAAAAAGATAAAAGAAAAAAAAAAGATGATTGGAGCAAAGGCATGCCAGTCACACAAGTCAAGGTAGGCGGAGAGATAAGCAATTATAAAGGCAATATAATTCTTTAATTGATAATACTTCACATCTTAGGTTTTAAGTTCCAAGTTCAAGTCTTTAGGTTTTAAATTCCAAGTTCAAGTGCTTTTTGAGTGAGCAATGTAATCATATATTATATGTAAATATAAGCTTAAAAAAAGAAAAACTACTCTATATCCTTGGATCTTTGAATGTGTGTGCAAAGCACACAGTGACCAGAAGCAAATGTGGATTAGCTTAAATTGTGACACTGGCATCGAACAAGAACTTGTTCGATTTGTTCGATATAACGCTCTCGTAGTAATGGATTACAAGAATTTCTATATAACTTTGTAGTGGGGTTTTTCCGAATGTTAATGCTAAGTTGTTTTTCAAATGTTAACGTTAAGTCGTTGAAATAAAGATATTTGTGTGGACAGGGAAATTTGAATTTTAAAAACGCATAATCTTAATTTTAAAGAAAAAAATGTCATTATTATACCCAATAAATCAGTTTAAATTTTAATATAATTTGTATTAATGATTTTTTTTTTTATAATTATGTAATTTTTAAGAGTGATTTCATATTTATTTGATATGTTTGAAAGAGCGGTGTATATTTATTCTTATTTAAAATAACAAATAAATGCTCAAGTGAAGATTAAGGAATATCATAATAACTCAAATAACTAGATTTATAATTACTACATCTGTACTATAAATTAAGGTGTATTTCTTATATTTGTCTTTTTAAGAAGGATGGCTCATATAAGGGTTAATCTTAACATTAAAATTCATTTTAAGAAATTGAAACTTTAGGAATAGAAATGTTTATGTAAATAGGGTATTATGAGTTAATTTTAAAATATTTATGTTATTTTTAAAATATTTTTTCCTGTTTACATATTTATTTGACACTTTTAAGAGAGAAACAGAGAACTCTTTTCATGAAATTTTAAATATTCAAAATAACTAATAAAAACTTAAACGAAGCTTAAGAGAAGATTAAAGAATATAAGAATAACTTAGATGATTATATTTGTAATTTATAAATATGTAAGTTACATGTCTAATTGATGAAAACACTTTATATATAGTGCTATAGTATAAGGTATATAACTCTAGGTATATGTTTATATCAAATTTATAATTTTTAAAGAAAGGCACGTATGTTCCCCTTTCTATTTTCAAAAGTAAACTTAAAATGTTTATAAACAATGTTCAAATATGATGCTTTTATTTGTCCCTCTTGGTAAATTTTGTGTCAAATATTTTTTAAGCACTTTGATTTCATTTTATACTCATTCATTTATTTAAGAAATATATATATATATATATATATATATATATATATATATATATATATATATATATATATATATTTGTATAGAGATGTGTTATTGTTGGTATTTTCCAATTTCCATGATTCCAATAAGTTAATTGTTGTGAGTTGAAAGCTCATGGAAGGTTTTTATTTGCCTATTTTTCATAGTTATTTTTAGCCAATAATGAACCTCGTCCATAAAGGACTTCTCTAAGTATTTTAACAACATTTTGGGTAATAAAAAACTCTTTCATAGTATTAGAGTGTGTAAAATTCCAAACAATAAAAATTTTGATAGATCTAAAACATCTTAGTGTTCTCATTTAATACAATCTTTCATCAAGAACCAGAACACAATAAATGCAGCTATTTTATTTATATTATTTTCTGAAAGTAAAATACATGCCTAGACCATAAAATCCTACAAATGGCATGCACAACTTATAAGGAACTGAAGCCGACTTGTGAATCCTGGATGGATCCACCACATAAACATCACCGCGGGGTTTTCATCCTGGGATCAATGCTAGAACTGGCCAGGCCAGGTTATCAACCCAAAAATAATAAGATAGATAATACTAGAATGATCCTAAATGCCTAGCTTCTCTCCCCTTTTATAGGCTTGATGGACTTTCTAGAGACCTTATTTTATTATTTTTCTCGGAAACCAACAAAAAATACCATGGGTCAATACCATGGTAAGTACCATGGATCGATTCTATCCACTTTTATTAGATCAAGAAATATAATATTAAAAATCCTCCCACCCAAAGATTGCTTGTCCTCAAGCGATACACTTCTATCCACAATAGAAGCATTTGTACATTGATACCAGGATCCCATACAATCTGATGTGCCCTCCATGTTGAATGGTCATGAATGGATCCTTCGATACCTGGATCCCAAACAAGCCTCTGACCAATCCTTTCCTCAATGGATTCTTCTGGATCCCAATACCACCTAAATCCTGGGATCTGTGGGTTATGGTACCATTTCAACTCTCCATCATTGCCTACACCAAATGGTCCAAGCTGTAATTTTCCCTTGGCTATGGGTATCCTCCAAATAATCAACCCATCAATAGAATACCAACTCATAATCTCTCGCCAATCCATACTTGGGAAAGAATGAATATCTGCAAATCTACTATGTTGATGTTGTTCGATGCTCGATTCATGCTGCTCTACTTGGTTACCCAACATGATGTATTTGGAGAACTCTGTCATGCTCTTCCCAATGTATAAAGGTGGGTTTTTGGTGTTTCAAGCTTTATCTATGTATTCCTATACAGGGCTGCTCTAGTGCTCACAATCATACTTCTCTTGCTGCCTTATGAGGGATTTGAGTCGTTCCTCAACACTAGACAACTTGGTCTTTGATTCAGCACATACCCCTATGAGTTCCTTAATTTTTTTGTTCTCCTGTAAGGCAGTGTCTCGGACTGTCTAGACTTTCTGCTTCAACAACATAAGATCTCTCTTGAAATTCTTGATCCTTTCTCGAAAGTCTTCGACTAGTAATTCTAGTGCCGTGTTGACTGTCTCTGTATTTGTTTGCACGCGATGCCCAACGACCACATATTCAACTTAAGCCTTTGACCAAATCTCTAGGAATGGTCCATTTTGCACATTATGTTTGTCATGTTGCTCATCGTGATCATACTCATCATGATGGTTCACGATGGTTTGATCCTCACTCAAATCTCCCAGGTCTCCTTCATCTGTGGAGACAATATGTTCATCCCTTTAAACTGTCAAACATAGATGCATTGGTGGAATTTTATGTATACTTGATTTTCCATATTCTTCATGGATATTCCCCTGGGGATCTACGAACTCCATTGTATAGGAATCAACCTCATCAATGGCATTAGGTAGAATTTCCTCATGCACTTAAAAATGTTTGTCGTCCTGCAAGCCTCCCTGAATAATGTTATGATGTTTCTCACCATCCTAAAGATCAATTGACCCATCTAAAAAATATTCCCCATGATTTGAAGTAATCTCCTCTTGTTCTATCTTTTTTTCCTTCTTCTTATCACCTGGACAGGAATGGTTAAGGGCCCAAGGTCCCTTGTAGATAAAGCATAGTCCTCTCCTCCTTAGTTCATTCTTTCTACTGATTTTTTTCTTGATTTGATTATCATTTTGGTCTATGGAGATATGGCTACTTAAAGGACCATATAGGCTCACTAGTACATCAAGGATTTTCTCGTTTTTTTTCAAAATTTCTTCAAGACGATCCATCTTCACATAGAAAGACAAAGAAATATACAAAAATGTATTCTACCTTTTCACATTTTGATTTTGGCCCTGATGAAACTAGTTTAAGTTGTTGCCAAAAAAAGTATATAAATAAGACAACCTCTTGAAACAATATTTCAACACTTGATTTGGAGATATGCTGCCCAAATACACATTCCCTTTTGCACAAGACAATATTCTGATTTCAATGTATGTGTAAACTCATCTCCTGATGGCAGACTTTAGCAGGCCCCGAAATGATGCACTATGAAGGAATACACTCAATAACACTGTATCAAAGATTTTCTTTTTTATAATTAAATCCTTACAGCTCCCAAACTAAACTCAACTTTCTGTCCCTTCCCTTTTCTTTATAAATCAAACCCCTAAAAAAAATATCAACTCCTGTCATAATTTTCAAAACTATAAACATGGCTTAAAATTGTGATTCAATTCCATTTACCCACATTCACGCTCCAAATACATCTTTTGATTAAGCAAAATTCAACTTTGTTCTCAATGTTTCCCATTGAACCAATCCTCCTCCTTGACTGTCCATAAGATCAGATAAGGTTATATCAATTTCTTCCCCTTTTGCAGTGCACAAATTCTTCTTTCAATCAACTGAAAAATAAAACCAACTAGGGTGATACTCAATAACACCGAAGATCAGGAAGTCTGCTAGGGTGAGAATAAATCCCACCATATATTTCCTGCATAAAACCCTCAACCTGGCAAGATGCACAACTCTAATACCATTGTAAGATTCCGAACAATAAAATTTTTGATAGATCTAAAACATCTTACTGTTCTAATTTAATACAATCTTTCATCAAGAACCAGAACACAAGAAATGTAGCTATTTTATTTATATTATTCATTGAAAGTAAAATACATGCCCAGACCACAAAATCCTACAAATGGCATGCACAGCTGCTTGAAAATGACAAATAGAAGAAACTAAAGCCCACTTGTGAATCCTGGATGGATCTACCTCATAAACATCACCGTGGGGTTTTCGTCCCAGGATCAATGCTAGAATTGGCTAGGCTAGGTTCTCAACCCAAACATAATAAGATAGATAATACAATAATTATCCTAAATTCTTAGCCTCTCTCCCCTTTTATAGGCTTGATGAACTTTCTAGAGACCTTATTTTATTATTTTTCTCGGAAACCAACAACAAATACCATGGGTCAATACCATGGGAAAATACCATGGTAAGTACCATGGATCGATTCTATCCACTTTGACTGGATCAAGAAAGGGAATATTACAGAGTGGGTGTTTCTTGCACCAGTGAATATTTATTTATTTAATGAGGTCTCCCAAATTTCTCTTATTCTAGATTTCTAGATCTACTTGAGCGTGAGTTCCAAGTTTTAGGAGCTTCTTCAATTTGTTGAGTCACTTGTTAATTTACATTCTTATGAATGATTATGCATAAAAGATAATAGGGGTGTGCATGGAGGATTTCTGCTCTGCTCATGGACTCTCTAGTGCTTCAACAACTCATTAATTTTTGTTGGATTGTCGTGTTTTTAGAGATTATTTTCATTTAATGTGACTACCACTATAAAACACACACACACACACAATCAAGTCATCGTGACAGACAAATATGGAGCCTGTGGGTTTTTGTGTAAATTGGGTCCTAACATATTTGTCTCTTATGGTGAATATTTGTTGATCCTCTGATATAACATTTTATGGATTGGAATTCATTTTATTTCATAGAAATAGATTTAAATTCATCATTTAATGAAGATATATTGAGTTACATTCATTATCTATACCACCTAGACTCGTCTACATTTCATAGAATACTGGAGAGAACTTTTTATTGTTGCTTGAGTTCTAGTTGATGAGAAACCATACTACAAGAATGAGAATCAAGAATGTGTTGCAGTTGAGGAAAAAAATATGTTTGTAGCTTCTCTTTTAGTAACAAGTGAGGGTGAGGATCTATTTTTGATGAGCATGCTTCTTGATTACTGTCAAATCCCAATGATATATTTCTGTAGATGTATGAGTGCTAAAATGAACCATCAATCTGTCAAAGTGGATGTCATTTAATTGGTTAAATAAATTCGAAGACTCTAAAAGGATTTTATTTAGTGACATGTAATTCTGAAGGGTTCAAAACAATCTGGATAAGCAAAAATGAAAATTTGGAGGTCTACTGTTCATGCTCAATGGTGCAGGAGCATTCCTCTTCATTTTTCTTTCTTGAAAACAACTCTCCTTGTAAATATATTCTACAATTATCTATTTGTTTAGATTATCTGTCCCTTGTTGCATAAATACCACTAAATACTATTTTTTCTGTTTGTATATGTGCCCCTCTATTCGGGTCAGATGTGTTAGTTGTTTTTTAAGGGGCTTCTATAACGTCCTAGCCTTCATGTTTGGGTAGGATGCTATTATAAATGCCTCCTTTCTCGATTATAGGAAAATAAAATTCTCTTTGTTTTGTATAAAGCATGGCCTTACAGGTTCTAGCTCCTCCTCCCTAACATTTACCTACTTTTGCAAGTCCTCCAGGTAAATGTGAAGTGGAGGACATATATGACATGACCCAAACTCCAAGCTTTAGTTATGGAAGTGGGGTCCATAAATAAAAATTCAAAAACATCCCTCAAGGCTTACATGAAACTTAGGGGCCAAAGAACCACCCCACATGACCAAACCCTAAGATCAATTTCTTTTTAACTGACCAAGGCTAACAAATACATGCATAAGTCTACAAAGGTGCGACTATGACCCTCCAATCTAATGAAAAACACTTCCTCCATGTGGTTACAACACAGATCCTCCATTTCATAGGGTGCAGTCTTGAGATCTGAGCCACTTTTCTAGGCTAACCTCTAGCCCACTACTCAGAACTTCCCGTAACTTTACAGAATGATAAATGACATGATAAAAAATCCATTCATATGAAATTTGAACAAGAAATTGACCTAACTAGACCTAACCATGATAATCATTTTGTCGAACATATGTTGAACATGTGAGATAGAGGTCATGAATACATATATGATATTAAGAGTTTTTGATCCATATAATAGTCATCAAGAAGGTCTAATGCCCTCTCATATTACTTGCAATAACACTTGTTAGTCCATGCATTCATCAACCATTCATATACTTATCAAATAATGAAAAAGTCATAGTTAGAACACATTACAAATCCATGCTTATAGCCATATTATAACCAAATTAATAACCATGGAAGAAAAACCATAAAAACATCATAATAACAAGTAAAAGTTCTCATATATTACAATAGCAAAACAACTCTTATTAACTTATGAAAAATCCAACCAAGAAAGGGAGTTCCACGTACCACCCAACCATAGATTGGGATGAACAAAATATTTCTTTCAGCCACTTACCCTATGCCATATTCCAAGCCTGAATATGGGATCTCAGGATTTAAATAATGAGGGCTTCCCTAAGATTAAAACACCTCCACCCTCAGGCTATTGTGATATCTAAATAACTAGTCAAGAGATCACAAATCCCAAACAAGCTTGGATTTGTAAGAATTTTTTCACCATTTCCTTGAGGAATTTTCCTATCTCCACTAACTTGTTGAGGACTTCCCGACAATTAAACCATCTCCACCCCAAACCATTGGGAATTTTCTTGAGACTGCCTCACCTGGTTCCAAAACCTTCTGACAATCCAAATCTCAAATAAAAAAGAATCCCATCACAACATGACTATCTTGGAAATGGTAAGGAAAGGTTGAAGCCACTGTAAAACAAGGAAAAAAATCATGCCAATGATAAAAAAATGAACCAAATAAACAAATTCATGTACCATGCATTCACACCTGAACTAGCAAATCACACATGAAACCTGTCACCTGCAAAATCCTCTTGTTGAAGCTACTTGATCAAACCTTCCTTGCTTTTCCTTTGTTCCCTTTTCCCTTTGTTTTCTTTCCTTGTCCTTTATTTTCCTTCCTTTCTCCAATTCTATAGTTATCCAATAATTCTCTATGTGTGCAAGAGTATGAGAGAATGAGAGAATATAAGAGAGCTCTAAAACCAAACTGACAAAATATTTGAACTAATCCTCATAAGCCTTGTTATCATTAAGGCCTATATTTTCTTCATTTTCCTTCGATTTCCCTCTCATACAAATCTATGACCCTTCATCTCTATTTTCTCTTATCTTACTTTATTTTCATAACTAAATGTCCATTAATGCCTCTTTTCATTTTACAATGCCTTTGAAAATGCCTATGCCAATTTTCTTAGCCATAATAAATAACAATTGTTTCCCACTATAGAGTTTTACCCAACATCTAACTTCAAATACATGTCCGATGACCTTGGCCTTATTTTTAATTTATTATGGGAACTTTTAACCTGAGGTTGTTACAAACCCACCCCCCTGGGGGTAACACCTTCCTTAGTGTTCTATGACACCTATGACCAGAAAAATTGTTGAAACCAAAAAATACTACCTATGGAGCTTTATAAATTATGTCGATGAAGTATTTACAATAACAATATGATAAAAATAAAACCAACATGACAATCATATTGCTTATTGGAGCTTTATAACATAGCTCATTGTGATATTTACAATAAAAAGCATACATAGATATGTACATATACCAAAAATTAATTTTCCTCAAAGAGAAAATAATGAAGGATATAAAGCATGCATCTGGTCAACCATCTCCCATGTAGCTTCTTTAGGCCCAAAGTGCTTCCACTACACTTTAAATTTTTTTTTTTCTCTATTCTAACACATGAGTTGTTTCCACTGCAATATGCATTGAGATTCTAGATGGAATTATCCTTTTGGTTCCACTTGCAATACAAACTATTCAATCACCTGATCAACATATTTCACATATCACTTAAGTAATTAAACATGGAAAACAACACCGACTTTTAGTGTTGGAAGAAATGCAAGTCTGTAGGCCACTTGGAAAATCTTGTCAAGGATCTCAAAAGGATTGTTATACTGAGCTACCAACTTGGCACATGAACCAACTGTGAAGGATCTCATCTTGGGCTTGATGTACAAGTGCACATGTTCCCCAACTTGAAACTCCTTAAATTCTTTTTGTTGATCTACATAACTCTTCTTCATGTATTGTGTTGCCTTTAGGTTCTTCTTCATAATCTGCATTTGATGTTCCATGTAAGCCAATATGTATGTTCCAATCAACACTCAGTTCACTGGATCACTCCAAGTTATGGGAGTATTACAACTCTACCCATAAAGTGCATCAAAAAAAATCATCTTTAAGGAATCTTTATATCTATTGTTATAGGAAAACTCTACCAGTAGAAGATACTCCTCCCACTTCCTCTAATGATGCATAACATACATCCTCAACATATCCTAAAGAATCTTGTTGGCCCTCTTTTCTATCCATCTGTCTGCAGATTATAGGATGTAATCAAAGCCAAATTTGTCCCCAA
Source organism: Pinus albicaulis (assembly GCA_034641835.2). Classification (NCBI taxonomy): domain Eukaryota; kingdom Viridiplantae; phylum Streptophyta; class Pinopsida; order Pinales; family Pinaceae; genus Pinus; species Pinus albicaulis. Next base: position 465,320,382 of record CM076579.1, on the reverse strand, counting down.
GCCTACAAGAAACGATTTCCAAAACCTAGAAGTGAACGTGAAAGTTATGCCTTATATGATGTTCTTAGGAACACCATGCAATGTCACTCTCTCTCTAATGAAGACCTAAGCTACCTCACTAGTTGAATTAGTAGAATTCACTGGAATGAAGTGAGATGAATATCCATATCCATTTTATGACGCCAGTGACCCAATAGTTTGATTAGTCATACCCATAATTTAAGTTCTAGTGTCCTTGTCGACCAACTTGAATATTCAGTTTCAATCCCGAGCCAACATCGCTCCTTTAATATAAATACCCTCCACAAACAAGGTAAGGCTATAGGAAACAATGGTTTCAATTCCATCTCACCCAACATCCATTTCTATTCCATATGTATTTCCCTATTTGTTTCAAACCCATAATCGTCCCATTTTCTTAATAATCGTTCAAGAGTGCTCATATAACACCAAAAATAACTGCATCAAGGGGTACCTTGGTCAACCTGTTAACCACAACCATGATGGAATAATGTTTATTTGATGTCCTCGGGAAAACACTAATAAATTCCATGGAAATGACTTCCCATTTCCACTTTGGAATTAGAATCAGCTGCGATAAACAACCTGGATTCTCGTACTCTCATTTTACCTCCTCACAATATACACATCTTGCAACAAACTCAACCACTTCCTTTTTCCAGTCCAACATGTAGTAAAAATTCTTCTTAGCTGTCAAAGTCTTCTGATATCTCAGGTAACTTGAATATTGCTTAACATGAAATTCCCATAAGGTAATATTCTTGAGTTCATTGTTGTTTGGCACATATATATTGTCCCTAAATCTGACCAAACCATCTGTCATGAGATGATAATCCACATCTTGATCACATGTACTCTATTTTTGTAAACTATGCTTAAGTTATTGGTACTTTTCATCCTATTGCCCATCCTACAAGATACACTCCTACAAAGATGTCCATTATGAACTCATAGTTGCAATATGTTTTACTTGCACTCTTCTGCTAAGAGCATACACAATCCTATTCTCTTTACTCTTAATGTACCAAATCTTGAAGTCAAACTCACTGAGTGTGGCCATCCATATAGCTTAATTTTCATTTATATTAGGTTGGTCAAACAAGTATCTCAGCTCACTATGTTCACTCATCAAAACAAACTTCTTTCCAATAAGATAGTGTCTCTACATCTTCAATTCTTGAATGATAGTTTTCAACTCAAGATTGCCAGTTGCATAGTTATGCTTGTGCTCATTCAACTTCCTTGACTCATAGCATACCACATGTCCTTCCAACATAAGAAATCCAACAAGTCCTCTCTTGCAAGCATATTTACATGGCACAAACTTTATATATGGATCTACAATTTTCAAGACTAGATCATTTGTAAGTTCTTGCTTCAACTTCTCAAAACAAGTTGCACATTCCTTTGTGCATTCAAATTTATTTCCTTTCCTCTGAAAGGATGTAATAGGATAGGAAATCCATGAGAAGTTCTTGATGAACCACCTGTAATAACCTGCTAATCCCATGAATTATTTTACCTCATCCACATTCCTAGGAGTTTACCATTCCATGATAGCTCTGATATTTTCTAGGTCCACTTTTATACCTTCCTTCCAAAAAAACATGTCCCAAGTAATGAAATTTCTTCTGAAAGAAACTACACTTACTAATATTGGCATACAATCTATGCTCTCTCAACAATATTAACATTAATTCCAGGTGTTATGCATGTTATTCCTGACTATTACAATATATCAATATATCATCAACGAATACTATCAAAAACTTATCCATATAAGGATGCAACACATTATTCATCAAACATATGAAAGTAGCTAGAGAATTATTCAAACCAAAAGGAACTACAAAAATCTCACAATACCAATACCTAGTATAGAAAGTAGTCTTCTAAATTTCCTCTTTTTTTATTCACACTTGATGATAGCCTAATCTCAAATAATTTTTTGAGAACATTATTTCTCCCTTGAAATGATCAAAAAAATCATTGATCCTCGAGAATGGATACCCATTCTTTATCGTCACCTAGTTCAATTGCTAGTAATCAATTCACAACTGAGAGTACCATCCTTCTTCTTCACCAAAAAATTGGTGCACCCCTAGGTGATACACTTGGCCTTATGTATGCCTTGCCAAGCATTTAGTTAAGCTCTAACTTCAATTCCACCAACTCTAGGGTGCTCATCCTGTAAGGTTTCTTTGATGTTGGTGCTACTCCTGGTATCAAATCAATATATAAATCCACTTCCTTGTGAGGAGGAAAATCATAGATATCTATTGGAAATACATCCTAAAATTTCTGCAAAACGAGATACCTCTTCAAGACTTAAACATCAGCAACATCCTTCCCTTTATCATTATAAAGATGCACTGCAAATAATAGATATCCTTTCCCGTATCTTTTATTTTCCTGCATAGCTGTAACAATTCTTACTTATGTAGGATTCTTAGTTCCCCGCAAGATTCTCTTTTCTCCATCATCATCCAAGCACTTGATATCCTTCTTTTAACAATCTACCTTGGTCCTATGAAGGTAAAACTAATCCATACCCAAAGAATATTGTATGAACCTAATGGAAGCACATTTAGATATGTTTATGTAGGCATACCATTTAGCTCAAATTCACAAGCTCTCACCCAATGATGAACTTTTTTATCAGTACCTATAGAAAACTTCACCAACCAAGACTCTGCATGCACTTCTTTTCTCAAACCACATTTATCAACTAGGTTAGTATTAACATAATTATAATTAGATCTAAGGTCAATCAAAATGGAAAAATATCGATCACAAAGCTTACCTTCCATCTGAATAATGGATTCCTAGTGATCCGCCTACTTGTTATCAACTTCTGCATACATATGAAAAATTCTTTCACCCACATCCAAAACTATCTGTACCTCCTGAGTACTATAGATTTGAGGTCTGCCACCCTGATACAACAGAAAATAATTCTTGTGATGATATTTGCCACAAATCCAACACTGCAATTGTTCTCTGCCACTACCCTTATTATGTTTCTCTCCAAGCTAAGGTCCATTCCCCTTCTCTAGTGCATTAAACTTCTTGCAAGGAGCAAAATTTTCCTTCTTACCTGCATCCTGAGGTATTTTTTGATTCGATGGCCACTTTGATTTAGTCTTGTAATTCACTTTCGATTATCCCTTAGACTCAGACTTATTCTTTGATTACTCATAGCAATGCTTCAACTTCCCAATGAATTCCTCCAACAACAAAGGCTCATCATACACAATATGATCCTTGAATGAGAATGGTAGTCCGCTAATAAATATATGAACCTTCAAGTTCGTATCCTTGAGATAAGGCACATACCTCAACAATTACAGAAACTTAGTCATATACTCTTCATTTGTCATATATCCCATCTTCAATTCCTATAACTCCTTAGCGTTACTGTAAACACCCCCACCCCATTTACCCAATTTCATCAGTATGTCAGGGTAAACATGAGATAAAAAGTTACTATGAGATGACCCAATCTCCAATATTTAGTTATGGAAGTGGGATTTATAACTAAGACTTAGTAACCACAAAATAGCATCCTATAGGGCTTAGAGGAAACTCGGGGGCCAAATAACTTCCCTAGGTGACCAAACCCTACCTTGATAGTGCACAATCATGCCTGAGTGTGGTTATAACCCAAAAACACTAATTCATAGGGTGCGGTCCCGAGATTTGAGCCACAATTACATGCCAGCCTTGAGACAACTGCCCAAAACTTCCCGAGACTTTTCAGAATGATAAACGAATTGAAGAAAATGATAACCAAACAAAACCTGAATAAGGACTTGACTTGGCAAGGCCTAACCATGACAGTCATTTTGTTAAACATATGGTCAACATGTAATCTTAAGGTCATGAATTCATATATGAACATAGGAGCATGAAAATTATTTGAGAACCACAAAGAAGGTATAATTCCCTCTCATAATAAATGCAATAAGATTTTTTATCACATGCATTCATTAACCATGAAATAGTTATCAAACCCTAAAGAAGAAATATCTATAGTACATTGTAAATCCATCCTTATAACTAGCACATAACCAAATTATTAACCATGACATAAAAATCATCAAACTAGCATTATAACAGGTACAAGTTCTCTTAGATTACAATAATAAAATAACTCTTATTAACTTAGGCAAAATCCAACCTAGTCAGGGACTTCCAAATACCACTCGACCATAGATTGAGCTAAGCCAAATCTCTCTTTCATCCAATCACCTCCATGCAATATTCCAAGCACAAATGTGGGATCTCAAGACATAAAAAAATGGCTTGTGGAGATTAAACAACCTGTAACCTTAGGCTACCATGATCACACCAAAACCGGTCAAGAGATCATTAAACCTGAAAAAAATTGGATTCCTCATAGTTTATTCACTAATACCTTGAGGAATTTTCCTGTCTCTACCCACCTATTGAGGGATTCATGAACATTAAACCACCTCCAACCAAAACCCTTGATAATTTTCTTGAGACCACCTCACTCGGTTGCAAAACCTTCTAAAAATTCAAAGCTCAATCGAGAAAAGAATCCCATCTCACGATGATTTAATATAGGAAATGGAAAGGCAAGGCTGAAACCCATGTTAGACCAGGAAAAACCAATGCCAATGACAACAAAATAACGAAATACACAAATGCATGTACCATGCATTCAGAACGCAGCAAGGAAATCACACATGTAACCTCTTACCTGCAAAATCCTCCTACTAAAGTTGCTTGATCCAACCTTCCTTTCTTGTACTTTCATTTCCTTGTCCTTCCTTAGATTTCATTTGCTTGCTTTCTTTATTTCTCATCTTGGTGCTCTTCTATCTCTGAAACTAATTCCCAATCCAAACAAACAAAAGTCTTAACCAACAAAAATCTAGACTAACAAAAGCTAAACCAACGAAAGTTGTGAATTGATCCTCATAAGCCTTTTTATCATTGAGGCCTCTATTTTCTTCATTTTCCTCTATTTTTCCTTAAATTTTCCTCTCAGAAAAACATGTGACCTTTCATCTCCTTTTCTCCTATTTTCCTTTATTTCACAAATAAATTTTCAATTATTTCCTCTTTCGTTTCTAATGAATTTTCCAATTCCTTTTCCAATTTCCGTAGCTGTTAATAAATCGAAAATGACACCCACTAGGATGTTTTCCCAAATTTTATCTCGAAATATGTGTCTCATGACCTTGGTATTATTTTTCCTTTATCAACTTTATTACATGAAATTTAACTGAAGGTTATTACAAACCCCTCCCCCTTAGGGGAACACCATCCTCAGTGTTCTATGATGCCTATGCCTAGAAAACTACTGAAAAAAAACATACTATCCATGGAGATTTATAACCCAACTTGTTAAAGTATTTAGAATGACATCTTTTTGAAAACATGAAAATCATATCATTTACTCTAGCTTTATATCACCTCATTACAGTATTTAAAATAACAACCACATACACATATGCACATCTTCTTCAACTAGAAAATAAATATATTATTCATGGAGCTTTATAAATTCATCTCGATAAAATATTCACGATAAAATACACATATATACATATGTGCATTTTCTATAACCATCAAATAAAAGGGTACAATGCCTGCATTTACAACAAGGGAATCTTGAGGCTCATACCTCCACACTCAAAGTGTACCATGATTCACCTCCTTTCAAAGAAGTTTAGAATCCACTGTGAAAGTCAAACTTGCATCCAATTTCCAGTGCTACAACCCTTGTGATACATGTTCCCGCAGTGAAAATTTCCGACTCATTGTTCCAGGGAACACTCTCAATGTGTTTTTGATTCCATATGGAAATCCTAATGACCAAAACAAATTTATCTCCCTAGCTGTCCCATCTCTCCTACATAGTACCTCAGGAAATCATGTCACCCCCTATCGTGCAGTCACTCACCTTCCAAGTTCCCTGACATCCCCTTCTCTGCTACAGATTCCTTCGAGCGACTCATCCTTGGAAAGGTTTCCTTGCATTAGAAGGTTCAAAAAGAAAAGCATATCCCTGCCTCAAATAAATCATATCAGCCATAGCATTCCCATGGAAATAAATTGACATTATTGGGTACCACTGTCCCATAATGGCCCTACTCTTGAATGCTTGACCAACATACTTCTTCCTATTCCAATTCCTTTTTTGGCTATTGCTAATTCTTGCAGTCAGTTTCAACCCCCAAAACTGATCATTTCCCCATTTTCATATACCAAGCACATAATTTCCATTATACTAAAAATGAATTGAAATAAATTCAAATGATACCTCATTCGTAGCCTGCCAATAAGGAGCACTTGTATTTTTTTTTACTTGATGTCACAACAAGGAAAACTATCTCTTCAATCAAATGATCATGTAAAATCATATCACATCCGGTTAGCTCAAAACTCAACCACCATAAATCATAATCACAGATCACATGAAACCATCATAAATCAGAATCATGGATCACATCCATAATTAAAAAATGAAATAAAATACTTATAATTATCTTTCAAATGGTTCTTTTCTTCTGCCTTTGTTTTTTGTCCTTTCCATACACACACTGAATCAGTTTCTAAACTTGGAAAGTACATTTTCCCCTCTCTTCTCTTTAAAAATGTATGCGCACTAGATTGTTTTTCCAAACCCAGAATGAACCAAGTGCCTTCTCTTATCTTCAATAAAAAGGGAATCCATGCAATAAACCACCTCCTCCCTCAATATCAACAACAGAGGTATCCCAAGACTAAACCTGTCAACCCTCAATATCAGCAACAATGGAATCCAAGGACTAAACCGCCTCAAACCTTAATATAAATAAGGAGGGAATCCCAAGACTAAACCACCTCAATCCTCAATATCAACAACAAGGGCATCTAGAGACTAACCCGCCTCAACCCCCCATATCAGGAACAAGGGCATCCAAAGAATAAATAGTCTCAACCCTCAATATCAACAACAAAGGACCAGACGGTCCCATACCTTCTTGTCCCATCACATTGTAAAAAACATACACATACATAGTGTAAAACAAAACAAATACACCTACACCTAGTGTACAACATGACACATACACCTACACCTGGTGTACAACACCACACATACACCTACACCTAGTGTACAACACAATACATATACATACACACTGTACAATACAATGAATACACATGTCGCAACATAACAACTACACAATACCCATAAGAAATTACCCCATATACAAAACACAACATGTACATGATACCACATGTACACAACACCACCTACACAATGTTCACACAACACCACATGTACACAACATCACATGTACACCGCACCACCTGCAAGAAAGTAGTACTGAACATCCAATGACCACATTGTCTCTACCAAGAAACCTTTCTCCTAGTATCTTTCCATTATCCATGCTTGTCCCAACATGCCACATATCACACTAATTTCATTTCGTTGATGTATCCCTCAGCATTACTTTCCATGGAAAAAACATATGCATAGTATAAGCACATAGTATCAATTCACATCCACATGATACTTACCTCATATATTTGTTAGGGATAATATTCCCACTTGATTCCTCTCGAACTAGGAACCTCTTCATGCCATTCACCTGCATATGCCTTCATTCTTCCATGAGCATGATCTCTAATGACCATGTCAGACAATGACATATGTAAGATATATGCATACACATATACATTAGCATAAAACAATCATGATCCTTGATGACCTTGTTAGACAATGGTATATGTACATCCATATATAGATATATAGACATCAACATAATCATAATCACAAAAAAATACCAAATATCATAAGGTCAAGTTTAAAAGAAATGCCTTACATGCACAACATTGAGAACAACAGTTCGCAACATAGCCAAGGCATAAGACATATAAAATCCATTTACTTCACCTTTCATCCTACCTTTCTCATGACTATTCTACCACCGTGCATTTATCCCAATGGACCCAAATAATCGAACTCACTCTCATATTCTTGCCTTTAGTTGCCCTTATACATGCACTAGGATTCATCCATGTCTTACATTACCTCTTTGGTTTCATTCAATGCTCTCCGAGCTCCAATAAATTTCCTCTCCCCCAACCAATTACCAAGACCCTCAAAAAATAAAAGGAAATAACAATAAAAAAACAAGGGGAAGACCATGAAAACCCAATAGAAATACGACACCACAAAAAAATGGCATGGCCATTCACTAGACATAAAAAAAAAAATCAAATCAAGTGAAAAAATTACAAAGAACCAAGAGCACAAAAATTTCAATATACACCATGACTCAATTCACATGGGTTCCCGATGCATCGAAAGGGAAATCTCAATCTGGGCCTGCTTCAATATTTCATGGTAGTTTGTTTTTCCATGTAAGTCCCTATATCATAATGACATAAACACATAACTATCATTGCATAAATAAACATGACAATATATTGGTTACCTTATCTTGTTGTACATAGCACGTTGGCCTAAAATTGGACACATACATATGTCACCTCTCAAGGGAATCCAATTCCCTTGAAGATTCCATCTATAACTAGAAACAAATTGATATACCTGTCAAATACATGTTAATGAATATAGCACATATCTACCTAATGTTAGACAAAATCAAGGTTAAAAAGACTTCTTGTATCCTTGCAAAGCACTCATTCATTTGGAATTGTAGTTTTCAAACATAGCCCAAGGACTTCTCACCCAATTTATTTCTTTTAACTTTTTACCTTGTTGCAATTGAGTCTTATTATGTCTTATCACATCACCCACCTCTTAGTCATATAAATAAATCAATTGATACCTTCTCATGCTAACACCAGGCATGTTGCCCTGCAACTGTTCATGCCTCTTAGTCACATGTCCCAAAGATCAATAAATTGTGTCTATTAATTTTAAATCAACCTTTACCAATACTAACAACTGTGTCATAATCAACAACCAAATCACAATCACTAGTCATAAGACTACAACTATAATCCACTTGCACTCAAGTGCATATAAGCTATCTTCGGACATATTTTGTTAGTACAATCGTCTTAAAACAATATCATTCCTTCATGAAATATTGTAGACAATACTCATGACATGAAATTAATAAATAATTAAAACAACCCATAACATATCATGTTAGATAAACCATAATAGACAACATAATCAAGCACATATCTCAATATATCTCAAGGGAGGCTATCACATTTGCACAAGTTAGTCCATATTTGTATGACACAATATCACAAGTATATCGACTCATACCTTAATATCCTAACCATGCCCATCTACAAAGGATAATCCAAATTAGCACGATACATCATAACATCAAGATATTAGTTGCAATGACCATAATAATCATGTATATGACCAAAACGTATATAAGAACAAGTTACTATCACTCATGACATTCCGACACATGTGAAAATGACTACACTAATTAACTAATATCTGTAATGCATGTAACCACAACAAAAATATAATGAAAGGAATGTACATAACCATAATGTATATAAAAACCATTAACCATTATACCTACATGCCAAACATATAATATATGTATGAGGATATGATTTTACCTCGAGGTCCAATGTTGTAACCTCACTCCAATTATATGCATCTTTTACTTTGTCTCAGCCAACACATCAGCATCATAACATACTAACATCATCATGATGTCACAAACTACATAATGACAACCAAAATTCATGTCTGATCTATTATTCATGTATAACCATAACCATGACAATGAATGCATAACAACATGTAGCTAGCCCATCCAGTCCAAGTATTTGAACCATGCTTTGACACTACCTTGTAAATTCCCCCACCACATTTACCCAATTGTGTCGATCTTCCAGGGTAAACATGAAATGAAGAGTTACTATGGCATGACCCCACCTCCAAGCTTCATTTATGGAATGGGGGATGACAACTAGGAGTTATTGACCACAAAATGACATCCTACAGGGATTACAAGGCACTCTAGGGCTAAAGAACCACTTGAGGTGACAAAACCCTAAGCATAATAGCTTTTTCAATGACACAGACTCCAAAATTCATGCACGATCCTTGCATGAGTGTAGTTATTCCCCTCCAATCTCATGCACAATCCTACTTGAGTGTGGTTGTAACCCAAAATCCTCATTTTAGAGGGTGTGGTACCAAGATCTAAGCCATAATTCTAGGATCGCCTCCAAACCATTGCCCATAACTTCCCGAGACTTTCCAGAATGACAAATTACTTGAAGGTAATTCTAACCGTACAAAACTTGAAAAATGACTTGACCTAACTGTGCCCAAAATGATAGTCATTTCGTCAAACATATGGTGAACACGTAATCTATAGGTCATGAAAGAATATTGGAACATAAGAGTCTAAAATTTACCTAAGAATCACCAAGAAGGTATAATTCCCCCTCATAATATCTACAATAACATTTGTTAGCCCATTAATTCATTAACCATCAAATACTTATCAAATCCAGAACAATACATAGTTAGAGTACATTGAAAGTCCACTCTTTTCACCAGCACATAACCAGGTTATTAATCATGAAATAATAACCATCAAATAACCAAAACAATAAGTACAAGTTTTATTAGACTACAATATAAAAATATCTCTTATTAACTTATGAAAAATCCAACAAAGTTAAGGACTTTCACATACCAATCGACCATATAATTGGGTTGAACCAAATCTTTCTTTCAGCCATCACCCACATGCCATATTCTAAACATGAATTTTGGATATCAATACATAAACAATCAAGGCTTCTCATAGATTAAACCAGCTCCACCCTCGAGCCTCAAGCTACCGTCATCCTAGAAAAACCAGTTAATTGATCACTAAGACAAAAAAAACAAGCTTTGATGCCTCATATTTTGTTCACCAATACCTTGAAAATTTTGTCTATGTCCACCCACCTTTTGAGGGATTCTCAAATATTAAACCACCTCCACCCCCAACCCTTAGGAATTTTCCTGAGACCACCTCACCTAGTTCCAAAACCTTCCAATTATCCAAATCTCAATCGAGAAAAGAATCCCATCACACTATGGCTATTGAGGAACTGGCAGGGCAAGGTTAAAACCACTATCACACTAGGAAAAACCCATGCCAGTGACAAAAAAATAACCGAATACACAAATTAATGTTCCATTCATTCACAAACCAACTAGGAAATCACACACAAAACATGTTACCTACAAAATCCTACTACTGAAGCTGTATGATCCAACCTTCCTTGCCTATCCTTTGCTTTCCTTTTCCTTCCTTGGCTTTCATTTTCTTTCTTTATTTCTCCTCTTAGTGTTCTTCTCTCTCTGAAAATAATTCCAAAGTCAAACTGACAAGAGGATCAACCAACAAAAATATAGACTCAAAAAATCTAAACCAATAAAAGTTGTAAATTGATCCTTAGAAGCCTTTTTTATCATTGAGGCCTCTATTTTCTTCATTTTCCTCTATTTTTCCTTCAATCTACCTCTCATACAAACCTATGACCTTTCATCTCCCTTTTCTCCTATTTTCCTTTATTTCATTAATAAAATTTCAGTTAATGACTCTTTCCTTTCCAATTGTTTTTCCAATTTCCTTAGCCATTCAGAAACCGAAAGTGACACCCACAAGGATGTTTTTCCTAATACTCATATCGGAATACGTGTCCCATGACATTGGTCTTATTTTACCTTTATTAACTTTATTACATGAACTTTAACCTGGGGTTGTTACACTTATCATCATAGTATATCTCTGACAGGTATTTATTTTTGAAAAGTCTCTTGAATTCATGCCAACTCAACTCCTTTGTCCTGATCCCTCTAACATGCTTCACGTCTTCCCAATAGATGTATAATCTCCCTCTAAGAATGAAAATGAATATCCTAGATTTCATATTCTCTGTATAATCACACATCTCAAAGAGCTTCTTCATCCTAAGGAACCATTCGTATACATCTTTCGGTTTCTTTAGCTCTTAGTCAAATGTAGGAGGCTTGGCTTTATTAAACTCATATGATAAGTATCCCCTCTCACTCCTCCAATCAGGAGGATAGTGATGATTTCCATGATGCCTCTCTTAATCAGAACTGTGATAGAAACCATAACTACTACCTCTCCTATAAGGGCTATCCATCCATCTACCATCTCTTACTTTTTCATCCAATTCCAACCTATTACCTGATCAATATTTTCTACCATATGCCCCATTAGTGCAACATACTTAGGTATAAAGAGGCATTCAATGAAATTTAAAAGGTTCCTGAAACCATAGAAGGAAGCAGAATGAAACATACAACCTATAAAAATATATAAGAGGGTCAAGGCATGCCATGAAGCACATTTTTCAAAACTATCTTGATGATGTTTTTCCAAGAAAAAAACTATAATAAACCCCATCTCTGAAAGAAACAAGAGAAACACTAGTCACCATATTTTGATTATAGAATTAATCTAATAAGTGATAGTTTGAATGACTAAAATTCTCATGCTAGATTTTGGTCATCCATTGAACTATTAGAAATAAAAAGTAATGGAAAATATGGCGACCCAAGGTTGTAAAATTTGTACTACCTAATAATATTATAACTAATTTAAGTGGAAATGACATGCTTAGGATATTATAAACCCTTTATTTCCACTTGGTGATGTGAAAACTATATTTTTTTTAACTTCATCTAAATTAATGATGCATTATATTAATATGAATAGCTTGGAAGACATAATACATCATTAAAGTGAGCATTATCTATTTGAGTTGTTCGAAACCCCGCAACACTAAGAGATATATCATCACCAAAAAATATTGTTTGGTGATAAAATCATTAAAAGGTGTAGAAAATAACTTGAATATTAGCCATATGATAATATTCTCTAGAATCAATAAAGACATTCATCCAAACAAGAAGTAGATGTTAAGAAGAAAAAAACACATGTCCATGAGAAGAAGAGTTAGAAGAAGAATCAAGATTGACATTATGCCTTTTTATTGGGTTTCTAAGGCATCCATATATTTAAAACCTTTAGACTCTAACAACCATCTCACCAACAAAAATTGTAATGACTCTTATTCTTTTTAGTTTTTTTATCTTGGTCCTTTACCACCATTGGGTGTAGAAGTTTGGTAAGAGGGTTTGGGGCCCATGTTTTTATGTTGGTTGTGAGAATTTATTTTTTGTATTATTATTTTATGTTTACATTGGGAAAAAAAGATCTTTTTGGATTTACATTTAGTATTTATCGCTATGACATGTCGACGTCTGTCTTGTTCCCTAAAGAGAGAATTAAAGGAAAAAAAAAAAAACTTAAGAGATATTTCTATGCATGAAGCTTGCATATATTTTATAGTGGAATTAAAGATAGATAAAAACATATAATATGTAGTATTAACCTTAGAGATAATAATATATATGTATTTTTTATCCACAAAATCAAGTTTATAACATTTAAGTAAAAGTTTGAGTGTTTTGAACTTAGAAAATTAATCTTTAATGCGAGGGAATTCATTTGAAGTTAAAGGAATTATTTGATTTTCAATCCAGTGGGATCAAATCACATTATATTTTCCAAATATATTATTTAGAATATCCCAAGCTTAATCTTCGTTGTTAATTCCTTGAATATGAAACTCTTAATAAGGAGAAATAGATATTTTGACTAACCCATGTGAGTCATCAATATTATTATCACATCTGGCTATATTTTTGCATTAGTGGGAGGATTTTCTTTTCCCAAGGAAATATAGTATATTTCATTACTTTTTAGTACATCCTTCATATACGACTTATATGATAAGTAGTTTGGTTCATAAGTAAAATATTTCTTGGAGTACATGTATTAAAATATATACAAGTAATATGGATTCAAAATAAGAAACCAACTTTTCTTTGATGGGGGTGGACTCACTGAATGGGGGGGTTATTATGGGGTGATCACGCTACACTATTAACTTGATGGGCATTAAAGGTCATGGGGCACAACTCACTCCCAAGATGAAAATTCATGTGATGAAACTGATGGGTAATAAATTGTTGCGGAGGGTTGTGGAGCTTAGTTTGGAATTTTATAAGTAGAAGAGTGTGGTGAAGTTCCACCAAGGAAGGGGGAATTTGCAGGAGACATTGGCCATTATTAATTTAAGGATTTCATTGTCTCTCTAAATTAATTTTGGTTCAACTACCCAAGTTTTTTTTCACTAGAATTTCTCCTTTTTCTTGTCATTATGCCTCGTAATGTGAGTACTGGTCTAGTCAGAGTTTCAATTATTATTGATTTGATTATTTCTTAGGTCTCTATGGTGGAAGATGGCCTATATTCTTGATATCCATAGTTAGTTAGTCTATTTTTATTTTCTGATCGATGGTATTTGAAAGTAATGATTGGCCTTTTCTTATAGGGGTTTGAAGCTCTGATACTTGTTTTAAAAAATAGGGAAGAAATTGTGGCATGTATCTATTATAAGTTTGTATATGGATTTATCTTAACCCTTATATAATGGTAATCTTAAAGAGTGGAGGAGATTACTACCCCTGTGTGGTGGGAAGGTGTGGTTGGCCCCTTGGCCTATGCTAGTGTCAATTGATTATAGTCACTAAAATTTTTAATGTTATTTAGTGTATTGTTAGTGTTTATGCACTCTTCATACTCTGGAATTTGAAATCCATGTGAAGTAAGAGGGGTGATGGAAACAACAATTTCTAGAGCCAACGTAGGGACCTTATTTTTGCTCTCGACTCTGTTGAGACATATTTCAACATCTTTCCTCCTAAGACTTGGCGAGAAATTTATAATCTAAAAACCATGGTGGGTTCTGAGAGGAAATATTATTCTAACTCTAATATATTGGAAGAGGTATCTTTTTGGGTTCTTTACCTTGTTCATACTAAGGGGGGAAGAAATATTACCTCAATTCAATTTCTCTACACTAGCAAATGAAGACCCTACTTGGTATTTTAATGAAGGATAAGAAAGTAAAAATATATAATTTGTCTTATTATTTGGATGATATCAAAATTCTATTGAGAAATCAATCTTTCTTGATGGATATGCTTAATACAAGACTGGCCCATATAGAAGGGCATATTTAATGTGACTCTAATACTCCCATTCCTCCCGGTTCAAGTGAAAAGGACCAAAATCCTATTTATTCCTTGGATTCTTAATGATATACATGTATTCTAGTTGATCTAGTTATATCTTATACTTTTTACTATCTAGATATACAAGAATGCTTAGTTTTTTTATTATCTTTGTGGAGAAATTCTTGTTTTTGTTATTTGATTTACTTTATGGAGGACATATGGGCGATTATCTTGGTTTCTATAGAGATCATGACAATCCCCCTATATGAAAAGAAGAAATGGAATTGTATGGTTGGACTATGTAATCTAGGTATGAAGAAATTATGAGGTACTACATTTTTTTTAATTTACGAAAAAATAAGAAGGAAGAAACCAACTATTTGGATGGAAAGATTTGGAAAAAATAGCATGTTTAAAGGAGAAAAAAAAAATGATTTTATACGTGAAAATTATGCTCTCTTTAAAAAAGCGTAAAAGGTAAGCTCAGTGTCATGTAGGTATGTAGAAGTTGTGCATATGTTGATGGATGCACAAGGAGGTGGCTGAGTCAAAAAAATTCCTTTCCGCCGCTAACTTTTCCTATAAACTCACTTTTATAATGAAGTTATTTTATAAATTAAAATTGTATGAAAAAATAAACTTATCAAAATGATGTACATTTTTTTATAGTGATGAACTTTTATAATTTCACTGAATGTCAAATTGTTTCCAAAAAATGTGGTTTATTACTGATTTATTACTTGATTTAATATGATAGTAACTTATTAGCTTATTCAAAAGAGAGTATTCATACTTTATACTTTTGGATTTAATGAAAAAAACATAATAAAATAATTTTTTTACTAGTGCTAGATTATTGAATCCAAAAATGGATAAAAAAATATGACACAAAACATGTGAAACCTAAGTCAAGATGTTGATCAATAAGAGACTCGTAGTGGCAATATCACTGATTTTTTGTGTAGATGTGTTTTCTTCCTATACTTTTATTTTGTTAACTATTAGAAATATTAAAGTACAACATCATACAAATTTTCATATGTACTATTTTCAATTGAGTACAAATCACTTCAAATAACTGTAAATCTCCCCATTTGATCCTAATGAGTAAAAATCACTAAAAATATTCAAAAATATACTAATCTTATAAATCTAGTGATACAAGTCTATCATTCAAATTTTATTTTAAGAATAGCAATGCATTTTTATCATAGAAACCCTTTGATGAATGTTCCTATCCCACATCATTTTAGAGTATACTTTTAAATAATTTGAAATAGGTATAAATTCAGATTACTCAAAGATAACCTAATGTAAATATGAAAAAAACCCATTGATCATAACAACCAAATTATTTTAATGTGCTAAAAAACCAATGGATGCAACTATACATGCTCCACATATTAAGCTTAAGATCACTGCAAATAATTTGAAGGTATTCCCATATATATATATATATATATATATATATATATATATATACCATATAAATTTATTTCAATGATCATTTAAGATTTTTCTAGTTGTTATCATATATATATATATATATATATATATATATATATATATATATATTAATATTATAAAAATTTATCACAATGATAACTTTGAGTTTCTTTCTGTTATGAAAGCTCAACAAAATATGAAATATCAGACAACCTGATCCTCCTACACCTAGAGAAGTAGCCATGTCACCTCCATTGAGGAGCATATGATAAAAATTCCATACACCTACAAGAGAAAAATAAATAACCAAATAAATTACAAGTACAAATTCTATATGATAACTTTGAGTTTCTTTCCATTATGAAATCTCAAAAAACCATGAACTATCAGACAACCTAATCCTCCTACACCTAGGGAAGTAGCCATGTCACCTCCATTGAGGAGCATATAATAAAAATTCCCTACACCTACAATAGAAACATAAATAACCAAATAAATTACAAGTACAAATTTTAATAATGAGACATGATTAGATAAATTATTTTCCTTCAATGTTAATATGAAAATGATCTTGCTGCAAATGTCTCTTTATGGTAGGAAGCCAAGTTAAATGGAAAAGAGGTAACATGGAAGAAAAGGGTCCACAATTGGTTAGTAACATGTTCGTAAGGTAAATAATTGGGTAGGAAGAAAACAAGGATGTTTCCAATGAAGTATATATGAGGCTTTATAGAGTGAAGGGATGATACATCGAGAAATAAAGTTGCATGGGGATGACAGGCACAGTAGGGTAGAGAAAGGGCCATTAACACATTAAGGGATATAATAACCATCAAGAACATAAACAACCTCCATAGAGGAGGACATTTGTAGGACATGCTAATGTGAGATTACAGAGAATGGGAATAATAGGGGAAGAGTAAGATATGAGTTTTAATTAATAGCTACATGAACTTGATTCAAGCATCATTTCAAATATTTCCATGTAACACATATCCTTCATTATTTCTTTCGGATTAAATCTGCAATAAAATATCTGCAACATCAACTACAATGTTTGTCTAGTTTAACCATTTCAAAAGCATTTACCTTCAACACTGCTTCTTCTTAATGTTATGCTTCACATCATGTAATATTTACTCATAATAAGTTAATCATAAAAACATAGATATTATTATAGTTGTGATCCAAATTTGAAACCGATAAAATATTTTTAAAACTCCAGTGGCACAATATGTGACTTCCACAGTCTCGTTATAAATATTCAAATAGAAATAACATATTATCTAGAATCTTGTTGGTGGAATGGAGCTTCTAGATTCGTATATATTTAATCAATAAATGTCCAACAAAAATTAAAATTTACAAAATATATACAAGTCTTCAGACTAAATTTTTACATGGCTTCAAATTCTCCTTTCATGGGAGGTCACCTGGACATCTGTATGGCCAAAGGATGGAAGAATTTTGTGAATTTATAATTCCTTCACATTATTTTTGTATAAATAAATATTGATCTATGAAATACACATCTGATATCCTTGTATAGCCTTCCATTGTCACAAGAGAAACCCTTAGTTAAATGCAACCAAACAACAACTGTACAAAATATATCACTAGACCCCTAATATTTGAATTGCATGCTTTTGTTAGTCTTATATATTATAATTCCAAGAGGTTTTCAAATGATTCTATTCCTAATAATATTGGGTTTTTTTCATTTTAATTTTATTTTTATAAAACTGAAATGGTTAGAGATTGTATTAAAAGAAGCTACAACCATTTATGCACTTTGATTTTAAAACCAGTGTTAGATCAACATTATTTTCTTATCTATTATTTTTTATTTGTCTACATCTCAAAAGATATTGGAAAATATATATAAAATTTTATGGGAATGGACTTAAAACATAAATAAAATCGACATCACTTTTGAATTTAATGATAATACACTTTCACTTCTTTGTCTACATTTGTTCCATCTTAGGTAGAACAAATAACAAGAAATTTAATATATCATACGAGACACAGAGCAATAATTTTCGTGTAGCTGTCATTTTCTCTACAAAAGAACTGAAATGTGTGAGTAGAATATCTAAGTTGAGAACTTTGGAATGCATCAGTTATAAAAGAAAATATATGATATTTTTTTAGTGTGTTTTTGGTCGTCGAAAATCACCTACATATTCTTTTTGAGTAATAAGAAGGTGTTTGTTTCAAAAGCCAGGTTGACATAGATGCATATTCACTCTAAGAAATAATAGGCGCCAAAACCATGTTCATTGTATCCTTTCATTTTCAATTTGGAAAAATGAAATTGAAATCTAAATGATTTTACAAAAATATGCAGGGAAATCCAAAAAAATAAAAAACAGTTGCACTACATAATACATACATTGCTTCACGATAGTGTAGAGTTATTGTTGTTGTATAAAACTAGAAATATTTTTATATTCAACTTACCAAGTCGATCATCATTCTCCTTGGTTAAAAAATATGTTAGAACATTGAAAAAATACTTACAAAAAATAGTGTAAGATGTTACAAGTTATAAGTTTTGAAAACTTAGGATAGGTAGGAGAGCATAACCATAAATGAAAACAATATTTAGTGAAAAAATTAAATCAAGAATATTAAAATCTCGCATCACTCATTTTATCATCTTTGTAAAGAACATAATTTGAGTTTAGATATTCCTATTGGAAGGGATGTTTCCATGTGTTTTAGGTTGTTGTGGTTTGTAAATGTGAATATCTACGTGTCAATATAGAAGTAGTTATTTTCATATGTGTGAGTTGTATTAGATATCTAGATCAACTATTATTGGATATAGAAGATTTATGTATTCATATATATATATATATATATATATATATATATATATATATATATATATATATATATATATATATATATAGATATATGTAACCATTGTGATCAATAAAATACAATGTGTGTGATTTATGTGTAATTTTATTGGCTCTTTATGTTTTCTAACATTGTATGAGAGCCTGTGCTAGCTTTATTCCGTTACGGGAAGGTTAGGAATATTTAAGAGAGCCTTGAGTTTTATTTTTTTGTATATAAACTAGTATAGGTGTGCGTGAGTTGATTTCTATTCTAGAATTTTTTTCCCTCCATATTTTTGTGTGTTGTGTTTCTTTTATAGACTTGTATGCAACGAACAAATAGGTTTGGAGGAATCATCTATTAACATCCATTCAAGAATTTTTTCTGTCATCCAAAATCTTTGATGATCTCTATTGACATGTAGGAAGTGAACAATTCCACTATGAAGAAATAGACCAATCTTTTCATGTGTAATTGGCACATAATAATCAACACATAAATTGAGAGTAAGAAGGTTGCTCATTGAATATGGAGAACTCAATGAATTTTGTTTTTCAAATTGAACAAGTTGGGGTGTCGTATGGAATTTATGAAACATTATGTGAGCTTGTTTGGAGTGGCGTATCACCATATCAGTGTTCTGCAAGGTGAAAGAGAATAAACTCATGTCTCTAATTGCATGAGAGAAGGCAATGTTGTGTTGGTGGAAATTCAAATAAGCAACCAACCTCACCATTCTAAATCAAACCATGAAGTCTGCGATGGATCTCTCATGAAGGTTAAAACATGGATAGAAAATGATTGGTTTTGATGATAACTATGGGATTCTTTACAATGTCCTCAGACAAATTCTTAGCCTGCATATACTTCCTTTTGGTGATGTTGGTTCTACTAAAAATTCATTAACAAATTGTTTAGGAAGGAAAAAATGTTTCCACCTGCAGCCACTTCTCAATGAAGGGTGTGATTGGGGTGAGTACGTCTTAATTAACACCATTAGTTGAAAAGAGGCTCTAAAACCACATTTTGATGCTTACAAAGTGGCATCAAGTGAATTGGGCGTCATGTGTGTCAAATGTGCAGGGGCAGTTAGATTTGGATATGAGGATTAATTATTAGGTGAATGTGATATTTTAATTTGGATGTTAGTGAATATTATTAATGTATTAATAAAAAATAAGAGGAGGTTGTTGGTAATAATTTTTTTTATGGTGCAGTTTATTATGTTGTAGAGTGCTAGTGATGACCAATTAATGAATAGAAAATCATCCTTCAAGTTAATGGTTCTTGATATTCTTGGGTTCTCAGAGAACACATAATTTAATTGTTTATGTGAGTATGTAATATTTTGATGGGTCTTGTTGTGATTCAGGATTCAAGAGCATCAATTACATGATATTTTTTTGAGTATGTAAGAGTGTATGTAAAAGAGGTCAGACGTATGATGGAGTGCAGGATAAGCTCAGTACATAGACAACTTCTATATAACTAGAAATATGTATTTTGATGCATACTACTAGGATGGAAGCATTTCCATAGAAATATTAAGTATCTAGGCTATTCTTTGGGGTAATTAAGAAGCGTCAATTGTACAAAGTTCATCGATGATGGTTAGAGGCAGTCATGCTTGAAATGGAGGTCAAGTGACACCTCAAAGATTTGGTGGTGAAGAGAGAGTGGTGTTTTCGAGATTCCAAAGTGGACGTGAGTTTCATATTGTTATTTAAATGAATTTTTTATATATTTGTTAAATCCATGAGGATGGATGAGGAAAATATTTCCCCACAATCTTTCAAAAATCCTTGAAAGAAATTAATTTTTAAATTTAGATTTTTGAGGAAAAATCTGAATTTCCCCAATGATGAGGAAAGTAGTTGGGAAGAGGTAAAAAGCTAGAAAAGCTGAGGAAAAGAATAAAAAAACTTTAAAGAATCCCTAAAATGGGAAGCCTAGGCAAACAGGAAGAAAAGCATCCTGAGATTCTGGACGCAGAATTAGAAACATGCTTTGGGGAACAATATCTTAAATAAGCTGCTCTTGTACAGATTAGAGGTTGATCTGTGTCAAGGAGATGATCTCAGCTCGGGGGTGAGTTCTGGGAGACAGAAGGACTCTAAGGTTGGGAGGTTGGTCAATTGCATGAGTGGTATGTCTCTACATTTATCTATGTTTTTACTTCATATAGTATGAATTGGCTACATATAAAAGTTGACTGTATATTAGACTATAAATTCTACATTTAACAGAATTAATCATAAGGAATTTACCTTTGAAACTCTCTATAGTTGTAGAATTTAAATCTGTGAAGTAGAATCCAACAGAGTCTCTAAACCAATGTGGGTTTAAATCTGAGGATACTTATCTCTTCACAGAAAAAATGTGTGAATTAGTTTTAATCTGCTTCTATTTCTTAGAATGATTCTAATGTATACATACATGAGAGAGAGAATCTGAGTTCCCTGTACTATATTGGAAAGATAGTAGGAAATGAATTGTAAATTACACTGTGCATGAAAGAATGGAAGGAGAAATTGTATCAACTGACCTCAGGGTCAGCACACCATTCATAGGTAACCAGAAATTCAATGGTCAAGGGAGTTGCATGTAAACATCCAATACTATATCAAGAGGAAGTAACCAATAATTTGCAAAAGACTGATCATAGACAGTTATCTTATGAACCCATTCTAATATTATAAGCATAGAATTGAAATACAAAAGAAAGATGAGTAAATATCCAACATGCAAATTCACCACAGCCTGGCATATTGAAATATATGTATCCTAGTCTATCATGATAACCCCAGTCAAGGAGGTAAAATAGTAGATTTTAAACCCAAAAGTCTGCTAAACATAAAAATATAAATACAGAGGCATTCATCCCTGTAGATATTTTTGGATACCTATTCTGTGCAAATTCATAACAAATAAATTCCTCAATTATCTGCATAGAACTACTGTGCCATTCTGTTATAGATAATCATATCACTCTGGTTATTTAAATTACCCAGAAAAGGGAAATGGTGAATTTGGACTTTAGGGTCATCTTAATAAACTGGTGAAAGAAATTGAGAATGTTATGCCGAAGAATAAAACTATTGAATACATTTAGATATTTAAATTTACTACCACAAAAGCTATGTTCTCCTGGAATAGGATACTCTATATGACAATATATTATTCATTCAAATATCACCATAGTTTAACAATTATATGGCCTGAGAGCTTGAAGGCAATAAACTACACAGAATGCTGAATATGTGTATATAGATATATATATATATATTATTTACAATGCCGAAAGTTACGTATTAAGTTACAGCCAAGTCAAAATGAGCAAGGAGAGAGTACTGCTGGAACATAATACTAATAATAACAATAACCGGAATAAAAAATGGGTATTATGAAAACCCAGTAATGACAGAGATATATATGTATATATATATATAGCAAATCTGAGAATAGCCTTAGAATGTCACATGAACAGAGCTCAATAAATATTCAGAGTGGGGAGTAAATTATCGTTGTCAAATAATTACAGTCGTATCATTACAATTGTTAAATGTCGAAATATAAACTATGTATAACCAGGAGAGAGGAACGGATTTCTTCTGGCAGAGTGCGGTGATTACCGACCTGCAAGTAGCGCGAGGAAACAAATGTTAATGTCTAAGGGAGTCACGTATCTCTGTAGTTGCGAAGAAGAACACGACGCAAGTCAAATTTACCTGCGAGAGATAAAACCCCAATATAAATAAGACACCGAACATGGAGAGTAAGAGTAACATGAACCAAGTAAAAATCATGACTAAAAAGGACGTCGTACCTGGTAAAGGAGAAACCCCTATTCCATTATTAACCTGCTACATATACACAGGGAATTTTCATGAATAGAGGGTTGCATTAAAAAATCGAATAACAACGATAAACCTCCAGAGAAAGAACAATAACAATTTCATCCTAAGCTTGGTCAAAAGAGACATTTAACTAACCAGGGGGCCAAGAAGCATCGACTCCTTATAGCGCCGAATTAACACCCTTGTAACCACCTTCAGTTGAGAAGAGGGTTGGGATACGAAGCCATGATAGCATGCGTTCAGTCTCACTTATGAGAATATGCACAAGGAATCGCACAGGCTAGGAAAGAAAACCAAGCCATTTGAATCCCTGAAGAGAAGAAAACACATTCTTTGCAAAATGAATATAGCAACTCATTATACCTATTAAAATCTAGACCAGACAACCAAAAAAGATGAGCCAAAATCTTAGCACTGGCACGAAGAAATGCGAGAAATTCTCAACCAGAGATGGGAAGCCTATGTAATAATAATAGAGCGAAATTTTACAAAACTCTAAAATGATCTTACTGAAAGAGAAAATTAATGCATAGGAATACGGCGAAGCCTGAAACAAATCAGGCACAGCGTCCATGGCATTGTCACTCACTGTCAACAGATAAACCAAACGAATAGGGAGGTAAAAGAACCGCCGAGCAAATACCAAGCTTGATTTATAACAAGGTTCCCTGAATCAAACAACGAAAACCCTAATAGCCAGATACATCTGAGTCGTCCACCTGGCGAGATCCACATGGTGAAGCCATGGATCGAGGATTTAATAAGTCATGTACACCCTCTATTCAAAATTAAATATGACAAGCAGTGAAATAAATGAATATCGATCTGGCCATGCCGTGGAAAATTGCTTTGGAAACAAAGTCAGCTGGTGGAATGAATCCAGTATTACGTGGAATCAAAACTACGTGATCACAATTGGAACGAAATCAACTATAACCCTTACGACAAGATTTAAGACCTCATGTAAAACCCTCGTGGCAGACAGATTGACGTCGCCATTCCCAATTTCGTTGAACAGAGTTATAAATTGATAATTACGTGGAGGTCCAATTAAATACACCCAAATTCATATAAAGGTTGACAAGACGGAAATGAGAATGAAGTACCGAATGCCAGACCTGCATAATTATCGACGGGGTAAATCAAATCCCACTAAGGTTATATGTTATCATGATGGGTAAATGCGAACAATCGAATGGATTTCCACAGGTCCGTGGAGCTATATTAACATGGGATTCATGTAGAACCAAATCGAAACCCCCCTCGATATGAATCGATTTAATGTTCAAAGGTCGAGCATATACAACGAAGATGGAATATGGAAGTGGCGGGTGATAAAGTAAAAACATTCGATTATGTCTAATGTAATTATAATTAATATAATTATAATTATTACAAATCAAATAAATTTCAATGTGGTGAGATAGAGTGGAGATATGAATAGCAATTGAAAAGAAAAATTGTGTAAACCTACAACGTAATGAAAGAATGCCTTATTAGCATTAAAATGGAAAAGATGCAACCAAACAAAAAAAAAAAAAATTGTTGTTGTAAAATGGGAGGTGTCACAAATGGTATCAGAGCCCAAGTTATAAAACTGGGCTGGTGACATTGTGCTCACTATTGCTATGTATTCACTGTATAAATTAAATTCTGTGGAAAAAAAAATTATTTTATTTTTATTTCCACTGATCTGTGTTGAGTGTGTACAGTGGTGCTGAAATGGAAGAAGGTGGC
Source organism: Pinus albicaulis (assembly GCA_034641835.2). Taxonomy (NCBI): domain Eukaryota; kingdom Viridiplantae; phylum Streptophyta; class Pinopsida; order Pinales; family Pinaceae; genus Pinus; species Pinus albicaulis. Next base: position 465,295,380 of record CM076579.1, on the reverse strand, counting down.
GAAATTTATGTTGATCTGCGTGATGAGGATAATGCACCAGATCCAAATGCGCCCATGATGGCTATGTTGCGGGAATTGCAACAAGAGTTGGCTGAGATAAAAAGCCAGAATGACAGATTGTCATTAGCGAGTGAGGAGTAGGAAAAGCTCATCAGGGAATTAACTTCACGGAACAGCCAGGAAGGCGAAGGTTCGGGAAAGAGGAAAACTGATGAGTCTGAAGATGAGGATGCAGTAAGGCATCAATACAAATAGAAAAAGGAATTTCAGGGGGAATTCCGAAAAATCAAGCCTCCCTCCTATGATGGGGAGAAGGAGGAAGATGCGGAAGCTTGGTTATTAAACATGATCAAGTATTTCCAGGTTTATGAATATGAAAGAAATCTGAAGGCTAGATTAGTTGTCTACTAGCTACAAGGTAAGGCTACCTTGTGGTGGGAGGAGACAAAAATGGTGCATGCCATTGATGAAAAGACAGTCACCTAGGAAGATTTCCAGGTTAAGTTCAAGAACCGTTACCTAAATGAACGTTACTACGATGATAAAGCCAAAGAATTTCATGAACTTAGACTGGGACGACTCACTATTGATGAGTTTGTTACTAAGTTTACAAATCTGTTGAGATATGTACCCTACATAAGGGAAGAGAAGGAAAAAGTTCAAAGATTTCTGAATTTCTTGCCTGCTGTATAGAAAGAGAAAATCGATTTTGACAACCCAAAAACAATGGATGAAGCTATTAGAAAAGCCAGATTATGTTACCAACAGTTCAAAAGAAAAACTAAACAAGGGAAAAGCTGGGTAAATAAGAATGAGTTCAAAGGGAGGAAACAAAAACCAACCTATTTGAAAAATTTTGGCAGAGATCACCAACGGAAAAAGTTTAATAAACCCAAAGAAAGTCAAACTGCTCAGTCTCAAGTAGCTTCCAAACAAATAGATGGAGACAGTAAAAAGGAAGGGACAGTCAAAATGGGAGAACCCCTGAAATGTTGGGGCTCTGGAGAACCCCATATTTTGAGAGACTATCCTCATCGAAACATTCATATGATCATGAGAGATCGAGAAGCAAAAACAGTAAATGATATAGCCAGAAATATACCAACTATTAGTGCAGCCTTGGAAAATCGGCAAGCAGAACATCAAGCAACCATGGTGGAAATGGAGGGTAAGATTTCTGACCTATCTGTTACTGTTCTGATTGATCCGGGTGCTTCTTTGAGTTACATTATTCCAAAGATTGTAGAAAAATGTAACTTAAAAACTGAAAAAATTAAACAGTCATGGTTGGTACAGCTGGCCACTGGAACTAAGAGAAAGGTAACACATAAACTGCCTAGAACAGAAATCAAATTAAATGAGTTTCAAACAGAGGTAAATTTGAACATTTTGTCCTTAGGTTCATATGATCTACTGATAGGAATGGACTGGCTGGAAAAGAAGAAAGCCTTGATGAACTGCTGGGATAAGACTTTGCATTGTGTAGATAAGGAAGGGAAACCTTTTATTCTCAAAGGGAAACAAAAACCTATTTTTGTAAGACAAATTTCAGCATTGCAATTAAAAAGAACAGCTAGAAAAGGATACCAAGTTTATGTAGTGCATGTGGAAGAAACAGAACAGAAAACTGAGGAGGAATTGCTAGATGCTATACCAGTAATAAGAGAATTTAAGGAAGTCTTTCCAAAGGAAATCCCTCATCTTCCCCCCAAAAGAGAGATTAATTTCTTAATCGATTTGGTGCCGGGAGCAACACCTGTCTCCCGAGCTCCTTATCGAATGAGTCCTCCTGAACTGATGGAACTAAAAATGCAATTGCAAGAACTGTTAGATAAAGGGTATATCAGACTGAGTGTGTCTCCTTGGGGAGCACCGGTGTTGTTCGTGAAGAAGAAAGATGGAACTTTTAGGATGTGCATTGATTATCGTCAACTGAATAAGTTGACCATTAAAAATAGATACCCTTTGCCTAGAATTGATGATGTTTTTGATCAAGTGAGAGGAGCTTCAGTATTTTCGAAAATTGACTTAAGGACTGGTTATCACCAGCTTAGAATTAAAGAAGAAGACATCATCAAAACATCCTTTCGAACCAAGTATGGTCACTACGAATTTGTAGTCCTACCTTTTGGTTTGACAAATGCCCCTGCCACATTTATGTGCCTAATGAACAGTGTGTTAAACAAGTACTTGGATAAATTTGTCCTTGTGTTCATAGATGATATCTTAGTTTATTCAAAAAGTAAGGAGGAACATAAAGAACACTTGAGGATAGTATTGCAAACTCTAAAGGAAAATCAGCTATATGCCAAGTTTAGCAAATGTGAGTTTTATAAAGATAAGATCCAATATTTGGGTCATATTATTTCTGAACAAGGCCTTGCTGTGGACCCTGAAAAGATAAAGGCTACAAAAGAATGGCCTATACCAACTGATGTTTCAGCAGTGAGATCATTCATGGGGATTGCAGGCTATTATCGCAGATTTGTAGAGAGGACTTATGCCATAGCACATCCCATCACGTCATTACAAAAGAAAGGTGTCAAATTTGAGTGGACTGAAAAATGCCAAAACAGTTTTGACCAATTAAAACTGAAACTTACTATAGCCCCTATACTGAAGATTGCAGATCCTGACAAAGAATTTGTGGTATGTACGGATGCATGTAGAGAGGGATTGGGAGGAGTTCTTTTGCAGGAAAATTCAGTTATTGCCTATGAATCTAGGAAACTGAAGATACATGAACAGAATTACAGTGCCTATGATTTAGAATTAGCAGCTGTTATCCATGCTTTGAAAATGTGGTGGCACTATCTTCTTGGAAAAAAATTTACATTGATGACTGATCATATTAGTCTCAAATATTTATTTTCCCAAACTGATTTGAATGCTAGACAAGCCAGATGGCTATATTTTTTAATTGAATTTGATATGGATATAAAACATATTAGAGGGAAAGAAAATAAAGTTGCTGATGCATTGAGCAGAAATGCTTGTCAGAATATCAATAGCATTGGGAGTAGTGCTCAGATTGATGTAGAAGATTTGGTGAATAAGGGAGCAACCCAAGACCCAATTTATGAAACACTTTTGGTCATATTACAGAAAAAGGAGAAAACTGATCTCACTCAAAACCAAAAAGGGCTAATCTGTTATAAAAACAGATTGTATATTCCCAATGTAGAGTCCTTAAAAAGGGAAATTTTGGATGAGTACCACAAACAGCCATATGCAGGACATCCAGGATATCAGAAAATGTTAACAGGCTTGAAAATGAAGTTGTTCTGGCCAGGAATGAAGAGAGATGTAGCATAATATTTAAGTAGATGCATGGAATGTCAACTAGTCAAAGTTGAACATCAGCATCCTGCTGGTTTTTTAAACCGTTTACCGATTGCAGAATGGAAATGGGACACAGTTTCCATGGATTTCATAACCGGATTACCCAAAACCAAACATCAACATGATTCAGTAATGGTAGTAGTAGACACTTTAACAAAAGATGCACACTTTATACCAGTGAAATCTACCTTTGGGACAGCTCAAGTAGCGAATGTGTTCCTGAAGGAGGTAGTAAGTCTACATGGGGTGCCAAAGGTGATTGTTTTTGACCGAGATGCTAAGTTTACAGCCGCCTTTTGGAAAGGGCTATTTGGAGGTATGGGCACAAAATTGAATTTTAGTACTGCTTACCACCCTCAGACCGATGGTCAAACGGAAAGAACTAATCAAATTTTGGAGGACATGCGAAATGTATGTGATGGATGAACCATCAAAGTGGGAAAGGTCACATTGGTGAATTTGCCTATATTAGCTACCAATTTCCATCAAGCAATTATTTGAAATGACATGGAAGAGTGTCGGGCTTATATATGTTGGATAAACTTGTAACATAAACCTAATGTTGGGACCATGCAACACAAAGAGATGCAGAAAGGTGTCAAGCAGAATCGAAAGAAACATCAAGACAACACAAAATGTGAAAAATTGTCTTGATAAAAGAGTGTAGGAATTTAGTGGGGGAGCATGTGTGTTTGATAACAAACCCAAAAGAAGCACCTTTAATCTTGGAAGTTGTGCAAAAGCTGTTCCTAGATACGGTCACTTTTTGAAGTATTAGAAAGGGTGGGACCATTGGCTTACAAGCTGGCCTTACCACCCCATGTTAGAGTTCATGATGTGTTTCATGTTTCATTATTAAAAAGATATGTGCATGATGCTTCTCACATAGTTGATTGGAATGTTGTACAGGTGGAACCAGAAGGGGAGTTTCTGCCAGAACCGCTTCAAATATTAGAGCGGGAAGAAATTGAATTGAGAAGCAGAACAATAACATTATTAAAGGTGGTGGAAGCACTTTTAACAAGGAAAGCTGCAGAAGAAAATGATACAATCTCACCATTGAACTCTAGTGGTTAGTCCTTTGAGAATGATGCTGGGAATATACCTTTTATTCATGTGTTTTAATTTCAAAGTTAGACATTTGAACTTTAATCCTAAGGGGAGTGGACCCCAAAGGATAAATATGTTGTGAATGTAATTAAATATTTAATTGAGGAAATGAATAAAATGATGTTGTGCAGATTGACCAAAATGAGATTTATGAGATCACTTGCTAAATCCATGAGGATGGATGAAGAAAATATTTCCCCACAATCTTTCAAAAATCCTTGAAAGAAATTAATTCTAAATTTATTTTTTTGAGGAAAAATATGAATTCCCAAATGATGAGGAAAGTAGTTGGGAAGAGGTAAAAAGCTGGAAAAGCTGGGAAAAGCATGTGACTTTGAAACCCTAAAATAGGAAGCCTGAACAACGGAAAAGCATCACCATGATTAGGTTGCAATTAGGCAATAACACAAAGAAACAGTAACAAATAATGCTCTTGGAATTAGAAGATTTGTGCCAAGGAGATGATCTACATTTGAAGGTGAGTTGAGAGGCAGCCTAGCTCTAAGGTTGGGAGGTTGGTCAATTGCATGAGTGGTATGTCTCTAAAATTATTGATGTTCTATTTCATATAGTATGAATTGGCTACATATAAAAATTAATTTTGTATATTGGACTAATTCTACATTTAACGAGAATTAATCATAAAATTTTATTTTGAAACTACGTTATGAAACAAATGTATGATAGAATCATCCAATTCTAAACAATGCAGGTTTAAATATAGGAATGTATCTCTTCACAAAAAAATGTGTGAATTAATTTTAATATTGTTTCTTAGGTGTGATTCTAATATATACATACATGAGAAAGATACGGGTTCCTGTACTATATTGGAAAGATAAGCCCAAAAATAGATTGTAAATTACAGTGCATGAAAGAATGGAAGAAGAATTGTCAATGCAACTTTAAAGTCCATTTTAAATATCACTAAGTATTGAAAATTTATTGAGCAAAAGGGAGTTGCATGTAAACATCCAATACTATAGCAAGAGGAAGTAACCAATAATTTGCAAAAGACTGATCAGAGATAGTTATCTTATGAACCCATTCTAATATTATAGCATAGAATTGAAATACAAAAGAAAGATGAGTAAATATCCAACATGCAAATTCACCACAGCCTGGCATATTGAAATATATGTATCATAGTCTATCATGATAACCCCAGTCAAGGAGGTAAAATAGTAGATTTTAAACCCAAAAGTCTGCTAAACATAAAAATACAAATACAGAGGCATTCATTCCTGCAGATATTTTGGGATACCTATTCTGTGCAAATTCATAACAAATAAATTCCTCAATTATCTGCATAGAACTACTGTGCCATTCTGTTATAGATAATCATGTCACTCTGGTTATTTAAATTACCCAGAAAAAGGAAATGGTGAATTTGGACTTTAGGGTCAGCTTAATAAACTGGTGAAAGAAATTGAGAATGTTATGCCGAAGAATAAAACTATTGAATACATTTAGATATTTAAATTTACAACCGCAGAAGCCATGTTATCCTGGAATAGGAAACTCTATATGACAGTATATTATTCATTCAAATATCACCATAGTTTAACAATTATATGGCCTGAGAGCTTGAAGGCAATAAACTACACAGAATGCTGAATATGTGTATATAGATATATATATATATATATATAAAATTTGCAATGCCGAAAGTTACGTATTAAGTTACAGCCAAGTCAAAATGAGCAAGGAGAGAGTACTGCTGGAACATAATACTAATAATAACAATAACCGGAATCAAAAATGGGTATTATGAAAACCCAGTAATGACAGAGATATATATGTATATATATATAGCAAATCCGAGAATAGCCTTAGAATGTCCCATGAATAGAGCTCAATAAATATTCAGAGTGGGGAGTAAATTATAGTTGTAAAATAATTATAGTCATATCATTACAATTGTTAAATGTCGAAATATAAACTATGTATAACCAGGAGAGAAGAACGGATTTCTTCTGGCAGAGTGCGGTGATTACCGACCTGCAAGTAGCACGAGGAAACAAATGTTAATGTCTAAGGGAGTCACGTATCTCTGTAGTTGCGAAGAAGAACACGACGCAAGTCAAATTTACCTGTGAGAGATAAAACCCCAATATAAATAAGACGCCGAACATGGAGAGTAAGAGTAACATGAACCAAGTAAAAATCATGACTAAAAAGGACATCGTACCTAGTAAAGGAGAAACCCCTATTCCATTATTAACCTGCTACATGTACACATGGAATTTTCATGAATAGAGGGTTGCATTCAAAAATTGAATAACAACGATAAACCTCCAGAGAAAGAACAATAACAATTTCGTCCTACGCTTGGTCAAAAGAGACATTTAAATAACCAGGGGGCCGAGAAGCATCGACTCCTTATAGCGCCGAATTAATACCCTTGTAACCACCTTAATTTGAGAAGAGGGTTGGGCTGTGAAGCCATGATAGCATGTGTTCAGTCTCACTTCTGAGAATACGCACAAGGAATTGCACAGGCTAGGAAAGAAAACCAAGCCATTCGAATCCCTGAAGAGAAGAAAACACATTCTCTGCAAAAAGAATATAGCAACTCGTTATACGTATTGAAATCTAGACCGGACAACCGAAAACGATTAGACAAAATCTTAGCACTGGCACGAAGAAATGCGAGAAATTCTCAACCAGAGATGGGAAGCCTGTGTAATAATAATAGAGAAAAATTTTACAAAACTCTAAAATGATCTTACCGAAAGAGCAAATTAACGCACAGAAATACGGCGAAGCCTGGAACGAATCAGGCACAGTGGCCATGGCGTTGTCACTCACTGTCAAGAGATAAACCAAATGAATAGGGAGGTAAAAGAACCGCCGAGCAAATACCAAGCTTGATTTATAACAAGGTTCCCTGAATCAAACAACGAAAACCCTAATAGCCAGATACATCTGAGTCGTCCACCTGGCGAGATCCGCATGGTAAAGCCACGGATCGAGGAGTTAATAAGTCATGTACACCCTCTGTTCAAAATTAAATATGACAAGCAGTGAAATAAATGAATATCGATCTGGCCATGCCGTGGAAAATTGCTTTGGAAACAAAGTCAGCTGGTGGAATGAATCCAGTATTATGTGGAATCAAAACTACGTGATCACAATTGGAACGAAATCAACTATAACCCTTATGACGAGATTTAAGACCTCATGTAAAACCCTCGTGGCAGACAGATTGACGTCGCCATTCCCAATTTCATTGAACAGAGTTATAAATTGATAATTACGTGGAGGTCCAATTAAATACACCCAAATTCATATAAAGGTTGACAAGACGGAAATGAGAATGAATACCGAATGCAAGAACTGCATAATTATCGACGGGGTAAATCAAATCCCGCAAAGGTTATATGTTATCACGATGGGTAAATGCGAACGATCGAATGGAGTTCCACTGGTTCGTGGAACTATATTAACATGGGATTCATGTAGAACCAAATCGAAACCCCCCTCGATATGAATCGATTTAATGTTCAAAGGTCGAGCATATACAACGAAGATGGAATATGGAAGTGGCGGGTGATAAAGTAAAAAAATTAGATTATGTCTAATGTAATTATAATTAATATAATTATAATTATTACAAATCAAATAAATTTCAATGTGGTGAGATAGAGTGGAGATATGAATAGCAATTGAAAAGAAAAGTTGTGTAAACCTACAACGTAATGACAAAATGCCTTATTAGCATTAAACTGGAAAAGATGCGACCAAACAAAAAAAAAAAATTGTTGTTGTAAAATGGGAGGTGTGACAAAAAATTGAGAAGGAAATATAACTCATGCAAATATATACTGTTAAGAAAGCTAAAAAGGAAAAAAAATAAGAGATTTTATTATTGAAAATGATAAATAATAGATTCTTGCAAATAATAGATTGTGCACAAAAAGCATTGAAATGACATAGAAAAGGATCATAAAATTCAGTTGTAAATTGCAACAACAATGCAACATATTGTTTTTAATTGAAACTTAATCGTTGATTTTTCTCATTCACCTTGGCCTCCAAGGACCCTTGGTGTGAAACAAGAGTAACAATTCAGTATATTTTTTTCAATTTGGAAGATAAAGTTGATAGGTTACAACTATTAAACAAAATACTTCGATAAGAGATTTGATATTGTATCTCCATTTGCATTCAGAATGGAATTGTGTGCAGGTATTATTATCAAAGGAAAATAATTAGATAATTGATTTGGACTTAAGGAGGTAATAATTCCACTGGTGCATGGGTGTATTATGAGAAATAATCCCCGTATGAACAAAATTATGTGAAACTTACCTTGTGGGTTTTTTCACGATGTAAGCATTACATTTCCCTTTCCAAAGATGGGAAGATACAATAGTGTAAAAAATAATAGGTTCACATTGATAACCATAGAAACAACCCATTTCAAGGTTTTTACAGTATAGAGATTTGAAGCACAAGCATTGCAACTCCTACAATTTACATTACCCTTCTCTTCGCCATTGATCAGATTCAAACCTACGTTCATTTTCCACATGGTGAATGGTAATAATGTTAGATAGATCTGATGACTCCACTTTCTGAGACGAGGAGAGAACGGAACATGTATTATGCTGTCTCCTTGAGTCTCAGCTATATTTTGTCCCTATGAGTATGTTAATATATTAATCTCACTCTCTGTTAGGTTTCACCACATCTAATTCCATCGCCTGCTAGGTGTCATAGTTAGTTCAGATTTAGTTTAGTTTAGTCGAGTTCACTGTAGTCATTTATTTATTTTTTTCTAAGTAATGCTAAATTCTATTATAATGTACAAAAATAAAATCAAGCTTAAGGACATGGGTTGCCGGATTAGCCAACCCCTGGTAGATGAAGACAATTCAAAAATTCAAAATATGGCCTGCCCTTTAGGGGAAAACCAACCCTTAATTATTTCACCAATTCAAAAAATGTGTTGCCCTTTAAGGGGAAGCCAACCATAAACATAAACATGAGTGACATAGTTTGTAGGAAGAGATAAAGATAGACATAAAAACTATAGAGGGGCATATAAAAATTGAAAAAGAGGAGCCTTGAGGTGCTGCAACTATTGGTTCTAGGCGTCATGATTATCCATTTGAGGATTCTCCTCAATTATGAAACAGTTGTAGGCGAACATGGTCTCATCGTTATTTGAGAGTTGGAGTGCTAGTGTTGGAGTCGAAGTGGAGCAAGCCGCCTTTTCCATTTCTACATCTTTTTGTCAGGTGCCCTTCGAAGGGCTTCTCTCACTGCTATCTGAGTCTTCCACCAAGAGTTTGACCGGGAGGCCGACGAATTTTCTAGGAAGAGGGGAGGAGGAGCATGATAGTGTCAATTTGCGCTAGTGTTTTCTTCTCCCGGAGCCTGAAAGGTAATGCCACTCCTACAGGAGGTGAAATGAGAGCTAAATTGACAGCAGTTGGAGGTCAAGACCCTTAGGTTCTTCAACGACAACTGAGATGGACAAAGAGCACACAACCATTAGAGGAAATGGAGGGTGAGAGGGAGAGCCTCTTCCTCCTCCTCGACAACACCACATTTAGTGTATTCTTGGCATTGAGTTGATAGGGTAAAGGGTCTGCAAGGCTGTAGAAGAAATCTCAGAGGGAGTAACAGGAGCATCGCAATAGGTGGAGGCGAGACAGAGGTTTGCAAATCAATGGGTAGAGGCGTGACAGAGATCTGTAGAGAATGAAAGACAAAAATGAAAATGAGTTTAAAAACCGAAGCCATCGGCCATAAATGGCCAAGTTGCAAGTTGCAGGAGCTGAGGTCAAGGGGGAGGAGTAAATTTCGTAAGTGTCTAAATTTCCTCCTAGAGCTTCAAATTTAAGGCCTTCACGCGGGAGGCAGGTGCGACTCTATGGAGAGGCTAGGTTCCCGTGCATGGAGAGCATAGGTGGCCACCAATTTCAAACATGTCAATCACCGGCATCTGGGGACTCTAGTCATTTATTGTTGATGCTTTCTATGCAATCTATTTAACTATTTTGAATATGAAGAAGAGCACTCTTTGCTCCTCATTTATTTTCATTGTTTATCATGGTATAAAATCACAGGTTTCATAAGTCTCCAGAGAGAGTAGTGTGTCATAAAATTTTGTGGATGAGAGGCCAAGGAGAAAGTGTGAAATCAGCTTCAATTTCACACCTCTAAAGAAAAGGAAGTATGTCAATTTCGCACTTGTGAAGAAAGGATTGTGCAATACTTTCCCACTACAAAAATATAGATAGTGCGCAAAATTGTACAAAAGTTTAGAAATTTTGGGTTGACGCACCCTGTAAGTTAAAAGAGTGCACAAATTACGCACAAAACCAGTTGAGAAATGAAAAAAAGAAGAAGCTAAATTAAAAAAAATAAAAAAAAAACTTTTATAAAGGTACCATAAGACAAAGTTTAATAAAAGTCTCCAAGAAGTCTTTAAATTCAAATGAAGATCAAAGCATCCTCCATTTAATAGGTTTATGTTCTTCAATTTTTTCATTATTGGTATTCACGTTGAAAGGATTATTTCATAAGCATTTTGGAAAGGGTTCTTTTAATATTTCAATTGCACTTTAAAAAGGGTATGAGTTACTTCAAATATTTTAAATGGGTTAAAGCTTTTATTTAGTGATTTTTTTTATTTAAACCATTTAAAAGACTTTCCTTAAAGTCCTTTAAAAGGGGATTATACAAAAGTTATTTTAAAAGGGTAGAAGGTTTGTTATTAAAGTAAAAAAGGTGTTGGAAATGTTGTCTTTGATGGCAAAGGAATTGGCAAAGACAGGAGCAGCATCTAAACTATTCATAAGGCAAAAGAGACAAGGTAATAGATTGAAGGAAAAATTGAATATCTGGCCAAGATTTGTATATAAAGAACTGTGGAATTGTGCTAAGTATGGTTGAGTAAATCAGGAATATATATGACCTGTGTGATCAATTTCATAATGAGCAGAGGATACCTTCGGTGCCTGGAGAGGAATGAAATCATTGTTGCAGAGTTAGGGATATGTGTATTATATGTGTATTGACTGATGTAATTCTTATGTGGAATCCCCTGAAAATGAAACCCTGTTGAGGAATCATGGTGGTAGGATTCGAATTCTAGGATGAGACCTTCTTGTAATGAAGAACTGGCTTAGTTTGATATTGGCAGTCATGGAACTACTTGGTTGAATATATGAGGGGCTCTTGAGGCATTCAGTGTATCCATTGAAGAACTTATTGGTGACAGAGATATGATGTTTTTGAATGTACAGGTAGAAGCGGAACTGTGAGAGGATAGAACTCCGAAATGGAATGTTGATATGCTATAGCAGAATTGAAGAATGACATTGAATTGTAATGATTTTGTAAGAAAATCCCGTCGAAAGAGAACTACATTTGTTTGTTGATTATTGGCAATCCTGCCAAAAATAGACCAGAGTTAAGTTTGTAAGAAAATCCCGTCGAAAGAGAACTACATTTGTTTGTTGATTATTGGAAATCCTGCCAAAAATAGACCAGAGTTATAGCGCAAAACCCAAACTAACCCTTTGGAATCATGAACGGAACCTTGAGCGAAGGGCGGAACCGCGAAGGAGGAATAGTGAAGGCGGTTTATGGTTTTCATTGCACCGCTTTCAACGGGCAAGCGGTATTCAAGAAGTGAGGAGTGACTCCATAGAACGGGCGACACGCGTCCCGGTACGATTTTACAAAACTGCTTTTCACTATGCGCCATCGCGCGTTATAGTTCGACCCAGGATGCCTAGCGATATCGTTGAGCATTGTTGATCTAGGAAGGGGTAATCGGACGGTCGTCATTTGTTGAAGATACGCGAAGAATAACACAGGTACGGCAGACCATCGCATGTTAATGATCGGCATCAGATATCGAGCGATATGTATATACGTCGTTGATCTGGAAGCTTGCTAATCTAATGGTGATCGGACGCTCCACTTGCACGAAGTTTACTGTGGTACGATGGGCATATTGGGTTGGATGTTGACCATGTATGTGGGCTCGGGGTCAAAGGTTTATCATAAGACTAATATGGAAGTGTTAGATATTTCTATAAAGTCCGAAGGGTTAAACTTTAGTCATAAATCTTGGGACTTTAAAAAGTTGTAAATACATTTATTTGTCAATTTCTTTAAAATTGATAAATAAAAATTAAAAAGAGATCAAAAAAACCCATGAGATAAACTAAAGGAATACTGACAGAGGAATACCATTATAAATTCGTGGTTTTGACTCATGGTTTTAATAAAGGAAAAACTATATAAGGAGAAGAAAAATAGAGAAGGAGGGCGTGCATGGAAAGGGTGGTGAATAAAAATTTCTAAAAATAATATCTATATGGGCAAGCTCTTTTCTTAACTGATAAATCCAACACTACGATGCACCCATGAAGATAATTATCTGACAATGATAAATCTCTAGTCTAAATGATGGACGGAATCATGAAGAACTAGTGTGATTATATAGAAAATACATAAATCTGGTGACTGGCAAGGTATGTCGTATGGAAACTGGTGGATCCAGTATGAAAATTGATGAAACACGGTCCACATTGGTGCTGAGGGTCGAAGCCTTCAGAGAGGGGGTTGTAGCTCCCTTCCAGTGGTAGCTGGTAAACGAGAGCAGGGAGTAGTAGCTCCCTTCCAGGAGAGGCTGGTAAACGAGAGAAGGTTGTAGCCTTCTACAGGTGGGTGCCTGCGTGCTGGTATAAGTCTGCACCACCATATATTGTAATAAGTTTTTCTCTATAATAAATATTGAAGACTGAGATTACAATAGCGGTGGTTTTCTCCCGAATTGGGTTTCCACCTTAAATCCTGGTGTTCATATGTGTGGTTTATGTTTGATGGTTGTTCTGTTATTTCTATTCATGCTCAATACTCTAAGTAAATAAGATATCTGGATATACATGTTGGATGCTATACTGTAACATATGGTTTTAAGAGAAAGGAAAAAAAAATTGTTCAGCCCTAAATATTGATTCACCCCTCCCATCTCAGTATTTTTCCCAACAAAAGGTTTTTTATTCACAATTTTATTTAAAAAAACTTGAATTTGTTATAAAGAAATAAGAGTGTGATGAATTTATTAAAGGAGTTTTTATTTTAAAGAATATTTTAAAATGGTGTGCACATCTCCCTTCAAAAAAAATATGGCTTCCTCCAGCACTTTGCCACAAAACTCGATTTCTCTTGGAAAAAATTACCAGTTTTGGTATTTAAGAATGAAGATATTTTTGCAAGCACAAGAATGTTTGGATACCCTACCGAATGGTTATGTAGAGTCAACCCAAGAAAAATTAGCGACCATGAACAATAATCAGAGGAATGTCATTGCAAAACTATGGAAGAAGTAACATAGAGCCAAATGTTGGATACAAAACTTATTCAGTGACTCTACCTTTGATAAGATAACCGACACATCAACAATGAAAGAATCTTGGGATATTTTGAAAGTTGTGTATCATTGTAATGATGTAGTGAAGAATGCTAATTACAGACATTAAGAGCGTAGTTTGAAACCCTAAAGATTACTCACACAGAGAATATGGAAAAATTCATGACTAGAGTCATGGGAATAGTAGATCAGATAAAACTCATTGGTGAAACCATTATAGATTAGAATATTGTTGAAAACTTCCTTCAAAGTCTCCCCAAGAATTATGACATAATTATAACCATTATGGAATCCAAATATTTTACAACTTTCTTGGTAGAACAGTTGACTGGATCACTTCTCACAAATGAAAGAGGACTTAACTTGGTAGAAGATTCCATGAAAAAAGCTTTGAAAGTAAAACTCTCTCTTGGAGGAGGCAGAGGTAGAACATATAGAGGTGGAAGAAAGAAAGGAAGAGGCCTAGGAAGTCACAGATCAGAACATCATCATGTGGTGGAGAAATAGAGACCTCCAAAAAACCAAACACAAAGAATTAGAACATGGAATAAATATAATGTTCATGTTATTACTGCAAGAAATTTGGGAATTATGAACGTGAATGCAGAAAGACTCGGTGAGATCAAAAAACAGGCAATGTCAATCTCTCCAAAAATGAAAGAGAATCCTCTGAGACAACGTTTATTTCTTCTCATATTTTTTAAGATACTCATAGAGAGGACCTTTGGTTGTTGAATAGTGGATGCAGAATCATATGACATGCAACAAAAATATGCTTTCTTATCATGATTCTTCCATTACAATAAATATTACTCTTGGAGATCATTCTTGTATTAAAGTTGAAGGGAAGATTAATGTCCCCATTCTTAATAAAAAGACTCAACAAAAATACATACCTAATGTTTATTATGTTATACAAGTGAAACATAACCTTATTAGTATAGGTCAATTGATGGAAAATGGTTATGATGTAAACACCTGTTATATGTTTGACAAACCTCCCAATACAATAATGATAGGAAAGATTTAAAAAACCAAGAATAGGATGTTTCCCTTTACTCTTAGAAATCGAAATCTCTCACAATATTTTTCCCACAATGTGTCAAGAATATATGAGTCTCAACTATGGAATTCTAGGTATGGGCATATCCCATTTAAGAGTCCAAGTCTACTTCAGAAAAATTCTATTGTTATTAGTCTCTCTATATGAATGAAAAATATTATAATTGTGAAACATGTATTCTAGCAAAGCATAAAAGATAGATTTTTGACATTTTCCTCCAGAGAAAAACAACCTTTACAACTATTCCATACAAATATATGTGACCCAATGCAAACTCAGTCCACTAGTTGTAGTCTGTATTTTGTGACCTTCATTGATGATTATAGCAAGAAGATATGGGTTTATTTTCTCAAAAATAAATCATATACATTCTCAAGATTCAAATAATTCAAAGAAAAAGTAGAAAAGGAGAGTGGAAAGTCTTAAAAGTACTCATGTCAGAAAGAGGAGGAAAATATAGTTCCAATGACTTCAAAGTTTTGTTTCAACAATAAGGAGCCATCATGAAGAACACAACAAGATATAATCCACAGAAGAATGGAGTAGAAAAAAGGAAAAATCAATCAATCATGAATATGGCTAGATGTATGCTCCGTGAGAAGAATTTGTCAAATGACTATTGTGTTGAATCAATGTCTACAACAGTATATGTTCGCAACAAATCTCCAAGAACCAGTCTCCAAGATGCCGTACCTCAAGAATGATCAGATGGTAAGAAGGTGAATGCCTTCCATTTAGAATTTTTGGATTAGTAACATTTTCCAATGTTCCTAATTATCTAATAATTAATATTAATTATAGGATTGAAATATGTATTTTCGTAGGCTATAGTGAGTATTCAAAGGCCTATAGACTGTACAATTCATTTACTAAGAATTTTTTTTTAAGAAAAGATGTTAAATTTTTGGAAAATAAAACATGGTGTGATCATGTTGATAAATATTTAAATCAATCATTTTATCCACCACAACTACCAATATTGCAGGTTGAAGAAGAGTCATACCACTCTGAAAATACTACATCTTCCAACAGTGAATCCACTAGTGATTCAACATCTTCAAAAGACAATAATAAGACAAGAGGAATAAGATAAATATATGAGAAAGAGAATAAGTTTTATTAGTATAATGTGTTTGGATTTCTTTCATCTCAACCATCCATTTTAAATAAATAGTTAAAGAAGAACATTGGGTTGATGCAATGAATCAAGAAATTGCTAACATAGAGTAGAACCACGCTTGGGAATTAGCTGATCTCCCAAGAAACAGAACCAAAATTTGTGTAAAATGAGTATATAAGACCAAGTTGAATGAAAAAAAGTAGAAATTCAGAAACATAAGGAAATTTTGGTTTCCAAAGGATTCTCACAACTGTTTGGTGTCAAATATTGTGAAAATTTTTCTCCAGTAACAAGTTTAGACACTGTCTGAAATATTTTATCCACAATAACTCAACACGGATGGAAGGTTTATTAACTTGATCAGAATTTTCTTTCTTAAATGGTATATTCTAGGAAGAATTTTATGTGGAGCACCCTCCTAGTTTTGAAGTTCCAGGATAGGAGCATAAAGTATACTAGTTGAAGAAATCTTTGTATGGATTGAAAAAATCTCCGTGAGCTTGGTACAATCACATCGACACCTATCTCATCAAAAGTGATTTTTGCAGAAGCATCCATGAGCCAAATTTGTATATCAAAACTCATGAAGATAAAGTTCTCATTGTACTCCTTTACATAGATGATCTCATTTATACAAGAAATATGATGTTTGAAGAATTCAATGTAGAAATATAAACATAGTTTGATATGACTAATCTATAGGTCATGGAATACTTATTAGGCATTGAAATTTAACCATTTTCTAAAGGATTTTTTGTTGGTAAACAAAAAAATTCCACTGAAATCATCCAAAAGATCAAAATTACCAATTGCAAACGACTCGATACACCAATTTCTCAAGGAACTAATTTTAACAAAGTAGATGTAGCACCAACTGTTGATCCCGCATTGTATAAATGTCTAGTTCATAGTTTGTGGTATCTCAATGCAATGTAGGCTTGATATCATGTTTGTTGCTAATTTTGTCTCCAGTTTTACACAGTCACCTAATATTTCTCATTGGAATATCGCAAAAAGGATCTTAAGATATATTGGAGGGACCATATACTATGGTTTGTTCTACAGACATTCTAAAAATTGTTCAGATTCAGGCTATGCAAACATTTATTATGAAAGTAGTTTAGATGATCGCGAAAGAACCTCAAGATATTATTTTAATCTTGGAACCAATCAGATCTCATGGGAATCCAAGAAATTTTGAATCATTTCTGTTGATCACAATCATTCCCTTATTAAAATTTCCGTAGGCAGTATGGTTCGAATCATCCAGTTCCCTCGCCCTGGTTTGCAAAGTTCATTAACTGCCTCTCGTTGCCCTCTCTTGCTTTCAAAATCGCATTCTAAAAGGGTGAAAATTCATATTTGAAAATATATTGGGCTTAGCACCCTTTGGCCTTAGTCCCTACACCTCATTTCTCCACATGACCCAGCCCTGAGACCCGGTGCCAGATCAAAAGGCGTTTACCGTATAAGGCTATCGGGCATGCTTTGAACTGTCCGATCGAACACAAATCAATGTACCAAAACCTATTGCTCTTGTGGTCCCTGCCCCGCGTCCTCTGCTCCAAAACTGGCCTGTTTTCATCGCACTGCTCATCCAGGGCAGGCGGTATTCCTTAAATCGCAGCGATTCCATTCAGCACACGCCACACGTCCCACTGTACGACTTCAATACCACCCTCCATCGTGCATTAATGTTCGACCAAAGACGCGCAATGATATCTTGGCTACACGTTCGATCTTGGGGTCCACATCCGACGGTTGTCGCATTCTGAAGCTGCACAGACGTTAATCTAAGTGAACAGTGCTCCGGGCCCGCAATTTATCGCCTTCCAGCGCAGTTCCAACCGTCTATTTTGTTTGGAGATCGTATGGCCCAGATCATATGAATGACCACCCATTGACTCGGTCCTCCTCCACGTCATCATGACATGCGTTTATCATATTTCTCCACCACCATTCATATATTTCATTTATACGTCATATTTTAGCGTTTTACGATAGAAACCCCTGCCCAGTCTGCTCACCATGGTTCCACTGTGTTTTCACCACCACCCTGCATTCTTTCACCATTTCATTGCATCGCCCTGTCACCCAAGTCATCTCCATTGCACTGCTATCCCCGTGCATTTGTTCTCCTGATGAATTTGTGGGTTTTGCAGGTTTGCAGCGATGGAAAATTGCCAGTTAATTATCACCTCCATTATAGAAATCGAAGACGCACCGAGAGATCAGCTTGCGAAGGCGGAATTTATGAAGAAAAGCCCTGGGTAGTTGCTGTGACATGGCTTTCATTAAAAGAAGCACGAGTGGTAATCTATCAAACCCTCCAGAGTAACTCAAAAGGTAGATTTCGCAGATGGAGATTTTAATGTTACAGCAAAGAATATCCATGGGAAATCAAGAACTGGAGCGTCCCGCATTAAAGATCTTCGATTCTATTTCAAATGTTAGAAGGCCGAGGGTACCCTGCACAGAAAACAATGCCCTCAAGGTTTTATTTCAACCGAATTTTCTTCAGGAAAGGACAGGATGTTGGCATAGTTTATTCTCTACATTTTGTTCCTGAAAAGATTTCGATCCAAGGCATTTACTTTAGAGAACCAGCCTCAGAGTACCTACAACACAGCATATTAATTGAGCAGTATGGGTGCGAATTTTTCCGCCATTTTGTTTGAATTGAGGAAATTCAATGTGCATCACCTACCTCATTTTCTAGAGTCTTCGGTTTCTCCTATAAAAACCGAGAAGAAAGACATTGTAAGGGTTCCAGATTTTTATCAGAGAATTGTGCAGTGAAAGGCATTTTTTGTATACATCTTGTGAAAGCTCTTGTATGAAGGCTCAGAGCCCATAGGGTCTCAGTGAGGAGTTCTATCTGTATTAGAGGATTCTGATCTTTGGTATCCCACAGTATGTAACTTCCTTTTATGTGTTTAATACAACATTTCATTTTATCCATCTTCTTATATCATGTACTGGAATGCGAGTGGCTCACTAATTTTAGGTAAGGATTTATCCTAGTTGATACCCATACTTGGATCAGTCAAGCGCTTTAAATATGGATCAGGCATGATATACTGTTTCATGTTCATTTCATCCATCTTTCTGCTATATTAGTTGCTTTGGGAGGGTGCTTTTAAAATGCCATTGTCATGTATGGATTCTTAGATTGATAAGCCCATAAATGGTTCTGTTGTGTATCTGGGTATCAGACCAAAGATAACTAATATCTTATTATATTTATTTCACCGCATACACCTTCTGATATTTGATTTCTGTGGCATATTACTTGAATTGGCCCTCTTTACAGTAAATTGTCTCTTAACTGTTTGATGCTTTTGTGTTGGAATTTTGCATTTTGTCTCTGCAACATTACTTTCCCTGTGGCAGTTTCTGTAAGTTCTAGTCCCATTTAAATCAATTTCCTTGTTTACAAGAGATAGCAGGAGAGCCTTTGGATTGACACCCAAGTTTTATTATATGCTCCTTGCTATGATAAGATGTCTTAGGCACTGGTCTATGGCAACTCTAGGCTGTCTCTAGGAGCGACAGCATCTGTCGACAACATCTTTCTGGCGTCGTTGCTGGGGATCAAAGTTAATAAAATCAATTTCCCCGGGCCTCGACAAACCATATTCATTCTCTAATCAGGTGAGCACAGAGAGTTGAAGAGTTGTATATCTCTCACCTTGGCGACTCCACTGTTGTTTATTTGATAAATCTATTTGTAGTCCTGTCTCCCCATAAGCCACACCTGAGGTCAGATACATCACATTCAAAGACACCTTCAGTGTCTAACCCTGAGAATATTATACATAGAAGAAGTTGGAAAGAAAAGAAATCAGTCCGTGCTGAAATCCCTGAGTTTTCCGTAGAAGATTACCCATATTCTTCTTCTCAAGAAGTTCTAGTAGAAAATCTCGACTCCATTGTGGGAGACACAGAATATTACTCAGATATCCCACCCAGGGGAGGTGCTAGAATTAAATCTCATCTTCACCCTTTTCCTGAAGCTGAATTAGTTAAGGAAGTCACTAAAGTAGCTGCTGTTAACCGTGAGCTATTCCCATCTACACCTCAGGCTGCTGTGCAATATATTCCTATTGTTATTCATACTCCACTTCCACCTCCTCCTCTTCCTCCATTTGTACACTAGATTGTTGCACAACCCCCACCTCCTCCAATGGCTAATGTCCCAGCCTTTTTGTTGAATAAATATGCTCCCCTAGCATTACCTCAAGTGTTGAATGATATGCCACAGGATTATTTGAAGATCTTGCCCATATTCACTGGGGAAAATGAAATTGATGCTCAGAAACATCTTGAAACTTTTTTCTCTTTTGCAGAGAACTTTAATGTAGAACATTTGGATGTAGTCTTAAGACTATTTGTGCAATCCGTTGATGGTGAAGCCAGAAAATGGTTCAAAATATTAGGAAATCGTTACGTAACCACTTGGGACAATATGGAAAATACTTTTCTCAGAAAATGGGGCGAGAAGAAGGATCATGGACAATGTCTTACTGAGTTCAATACACTCAAGAAGAAACATAATGAAGGGGTGTTAGAGTTTATCAAGAGATTTAATAAGTTATATCTAAACCTCCCTGCGGATATGAAGCCTCATTAGAATGCTGCCAAAGTTGTTTTCATGGCAGCCTTTGACTCAGATTTTGGTTTCTCTCTCAGGGAAAGAAAACCTGCCACTCTAGATGATGCTCAGTCAGATGCTCTTGAGTTGGAAGCAAATTTTTCCTCCACTGGAAAATCAAAAGGAAAAGCTGAAAAAGATACCAGAAGAAGAGGCAAAGAGGAAGTATCTACTTCTAATCAGGATAAGGACACAGACAGAATTGAAGAAACGAGAAAAATGATTAAGAATATTTCTAATAAATTGGTCAAGATTGAATTGGAAACCAAGAATTCAGCCTCCAGGAACTTCTAGAATGCTCCAAATAGGGGTTACAACCCTCAGTATATAAAGCCACCCCTGCAAATATTGCCAAGGGAAGCAAAGGAACAACAGGATCAAGTTCCCCACCCATTATACCTGGAAGGCCCAGTATATGAATCCACTGAAGATGTTTCCTATGAGCTGCAAGATGCAAACCTTTCTTTCTCAAACAATGATGAAGTAGAATTCCCATTGCACGAAGAAGAAGAAGAGATCAGAGACACAGAAGATGTAAAAATTGATCATTATTGCAAACAGTTTAATGATTTCATGCAAGCACATTTCAATAGAAAATACGATCTCAGATCTTCCAGGAAGAGAACTCAAACTCAATAATAGGAAGAGGAGCCACTTCATAAGGAAGTATCCGCTCAAAAGGAGTCAACAATGCAGAAAGCCACAGACAAAGGTAAGATTCCTCTAAACAAACCTTTGCAATCCAATGATCAAATTCCTTCTTCTTCAAAAGTAGCCACTCCCCCTAATGAGAAATTTGTACCAAAAGAAGTAAAATATTCAACTGAAAACAAAGAGTCAAAAGAAGTTGTAATAGAAAATTCCACCCCTGCTTTTAATCTACAAAAGGAAGTTGAGAAAGTCAAAATCCTAGTCCCCTTGACTGAGTTGTTGAAACAACCTACATATCAATCTCAAGTCACTTCTTTATTTTTTCCTCCTGAAGCACCAATAATTCCAGACAGTCTTAACTTCCAAGAGGAAAGACCCATGGTTGTTTTTGGCCCACATGTCGAGGAGGTAGATCCCTCTACTCCTCCATTTTATGTGTCTCTAGTGATTCATGACCTGCTATTACACAATTGTATGCTAGATTCTAGAGCTTCCCATAATCTTATGCCTCTATCAGTCATGGAACAACTAGGACTACAAATCACTCGCCCATATAAAGACCTATATTCATTTGATTCCAAAAGAGTTAAATGCTTGGGAATGATTAAAGATTTAGTGGTCAATTTGGCCCAAATTCCCACAAAAATTATAGTAATGGACATTGTGGTGGCTAACATCCCAGCTCGCTTTGGCATGTTGTTGTCAAGATCTTGGGGAACAAAGATTGGTGGGTCACTCAAGATGGATTTAACCTATGCCACTATCCCTATTTTTGGTGGCCAGGAAAGGAGATTATACAGAGAAACTAGATTTTTTAAGATGGTTACAAAGGTTGATGGCTCTGTTAACTCCCCAGTATACAGTAAGGAAGGAGATTTTTCATGCTTAATGCTGGAAGAAGATCAAGACTATGCTCATGAGCCATCATTCTGTCAAGTAAAAAATGAACAGCCTTCAGAGAACCATGAAGCAGGAATCTGGACATTACATTTTGATGGGGCAAATTCTAAAGAAGGTAATGGAGCAAGAGTACTATTAATTTCCCCTACAGGTAACTGGGTCCCACTATCTTTTAAATTGGAATATGAGGCTACTAATAATGTAGCCGAATATGAAGCACTGTTGTTGGGATTACAAACAGCCATGAGCATGGGTATACAATTTTTAAAAGTTCTGGGAGACTTTGAGCTGGTGGTCAGACAAGTCAAGAATCAATGTCAAACCAAACACCCTCGGTTGAGGGCATATAGGAATGAAGTGTGGGACATGGTGGAGAACTTCTTCTCAGCCTTTAATATTTAGTTCATGCCTTGAGAACAGAACAGAATGGCAGACTCCCTTGCTGTGGCTGCTAATACATTCCGTCCTCCCCATAACCCTCTCTTGAGGTATGAAACTGAGGTACGTTATAGGCCATCAATCCCAGATAATATCAAGCACTGGAAGGTATTTGAAGATGATGAACAGATGAAGAGATTCTTGGAAACAATGGGAGAATTATCCAATATGGAGATTGATGATTGTGAAGAAGATGAGGCTGAGAATACTTCAGAAAATAAATGGGAGGAGAAAATGGCAGGAAGCAAAGTGCTGTAGTTAAAGGGAAATGTCATCCCTAGAGGGTTGGTGCCTCTAGAAATATTATTTGACAAGAATGATGTCCCATTTCAGCCTAGTAAAGTGGTAGAAGAAAATCAAGTGGACGATCTGAATCTGGGTACTGAGGCTGATCCTAGAATTGTAAAATTATCCAAGAAGGTCCCAGAAGAATATAAGGAGCTATACCTGAAATTATTTCAATCTTATAAAGATGTGTTTGCATGGTCATATCAGGACCTAAAAACTTTTGACATCAGTATAATACATCACAAAATCCCTCTGAAGGGAGATGCAAAGCCTCATAAGCAGAAGCTTAGACAGATAAATCCTCTGCTGCTCCCTTCCTTTGAGAAAAGAGATTAAGAAGTTGTTGAAAGCCAAAATAATTATGCCACTGAGGTACTCTGAATGGGTGGAAAATCTAGTCCCTGTCTGAAAGAAGAATGGAGAAATAAGGCTGTGTGTGGATTTCCGAAATTTAAATAGAGCATCCTTAAAAGATAATTATCCATTGCCAAAGATGGATCACATTCTGCAGAAAGTAGTCGAAGCTTCTAGAATGTCAATGATGGATGGTTTTTCTGGTTATAATCAGGTGGTTGTACTTCCAGAAGATCAAAAGAAAAATGCATTCACCACACCATGGGGCACATTTATGTATGCCAGGATGACGTTTGGATTGATTAATGCAGGGGCCACTTTCCAAAGGGCTATGGACATTGCTTTTGTTGGGGAGAAGGATAAATTTTTGGTGGTATACCTGGATGATATCACAGTGTTTTCAAAAGGTGATGCTGAGCATATTGAACATCTGCGCAGAACCTTTGAAAAATGCAGAAGGTATGGTCTTTCTCTCAATCCAGAAAAGTCTTTATTTGCATTAGAAGAAGGAAAACTTTTGGGGCATATTGTAACTAAAGAGGGGGTAAGAATAGACCCTAAAAGAGTGGAAGTTATAAATGGTATTTCTCTCGCCAGGAATAAGAAAGAAGTGCAGGTGTTTCTAGGCCGAATCAATTTTCTGAGAAGGTTTATTCCTAACTATGCTGAGATATTTAGGCATATAACTGATATGCTGAAAAAGAATAATGAAGTAAAATGGTCCCAGGAATCTAGAGAGGCATTCACCAGGATAAAACAGGCACTTGTTGAAGCTCCTGTGCTAGCTGGACCAGATTATGCAAAGCCTTTTATGATCTTTTCCTTTGCATCACCACGTACAGTAGTTGGAGTGTTATTACAGAAAAATGAAGAAGGATATGAGAAGCCTATGGCGTTTTCAGTCAGGTGCTCCATGATGCAGAATTGAAATATAATATATTGGAGAAGCAAGCCTATGCCTTGGTAAAATCCCTCAAAGCTTTTTGCATGTATATTTTGCAGTCTCACATCACTGCATTTGTCCCTACAGCAACTCTTAAGGATATCCTTGTTCAGGGAGACAGTGAAGGAAAAAGGGGAAGGTGGATTGCTAAAATACAGGAGTATGACCTAGATATCCGCCCTACCAAGATGATCAAAGGATAGGGACTTGCTAAAATCTTATCTGAATCAAATTATTAGACTCTGGGAATAAATTTGACCATGATAGCAAGTGGGGAGTTTTAGAATGAAAAGAACAGCAAGGACTGGAGGTAGCCACTCAAAAAGCACATATAAAATATCTTACTAGTCCATGGTATAAAGAAATAGTTGAATATCTTTTGACACTCAGCTATCCTCCAAGTTGTGATAAAGAAAAATACAGGGCTTTAAGACTGAAATCACAAAAGTACATAGTTGCTAATGTGCAGCTATATTGGAGAGATCCTTCTGGAATCCTACTCCTATGCCTCACAGAGGATGAAATAGAGATTATAATGGTCGAATTTCATGAGGGAATCTATGGAGGACATTATAGCTGGAGGGCTACAGCTCATAAAATCCTGAAGGTCGGTTTCTACTGGCCAAAATTATTTGGAGATGTTTTTACTTGGGTCAGAGCATGTGATAAGTGTCAGACATTTGCTGAGAGACAAAAGTTGGCAGCCCTGCCTTTAATTTGTGTTCATGTCAACGAACCATTCCAGCAGTGGGGAATAGATTTTATAGGTGAAAATCACCCACCCTTAAGTGGCCAACATAAATGGATATTAACAGCCACCGATTATTTTACAAAATGGGTGGAAGCCATACCTGCAATAAATGCTACAGATACAGTAATAATAAAATTCATGGAAGAAAACATCATATCCAGGTTTGGCTGTCCAGCTAAGATAGTAACTAATAATGCACAGGCCTTCAAGTCTACAAAATTTGTGAATTTTTGTCAGTAGTATAATATTTCATTAAGCCGCTCTACAGCCTACTATCCACAGGGAAATGGTTTGGCAGAATCTTCTAACAAAACTCTAGTGAGGGCTTTGAAAAAGACTATCAATGAAAATCAGAAGAATTGGGATTCCCAATTGAAATTTTCTTCGTGGGCTAATAGAATCACCAACAAGAGAGAAACTGGTAAATCTCCATATGAATTGGTATATGGACGAGCAGCAGTGTTTCCTGTGCAGCTGGCTTTACCAGTGGCACGTTTCATTCAAGACAGTCAGGAGGAACCTAATGATATGATCAAGAGAATAAACCAATTGGTGGAATTAGAGGAAACATGGGACCAAGTGAATCGGAGATTAGCTGAATATCAGGAGAAAATGAAACACATTTTTTATCAGCATGCTAAAGACAGAAAGTTGCAGATTGGTGATCTGGTGCTTAGGTGGGATGTCCGGAGGGCTGAAAAATGAAAACATGGTAAATTGGATCCACTGTGGTTCGGCCCATTTAAAACCGTGGAATAGGGAGGCAATAATATGTTCATATTGGAGAATTTACAGGGTGACTTGCTTGATGCCCCTGTAAATGGTCAATTTCTTAAGCCCTACTTCAAATTCTAATTCAGGCCGAGGCAGCCTGATGTATTATATTGTATATTAGTTTCCTTTTGTTTTTGACTGAATAAGGTGTGAGTTGACGAATTATGAAAAGAAATGCAGAGGGGCCGAAGAACAGAGTTTACATAGACCATGATCAGGAGGTCTGCGCAATTCTCGACACGTCTAGGGATGAACGTGTCATCCCCAGGTGGAGCCAATGTTGATCACAATCATTCCCTTATTAAAATTTCTGCAGGCAGTATGGTTCGAATCATCCAGTTCCCTCGCCCTGGTTTGCAAAGTTCATTAACTGCCTCTCGTTCCCCTCTCTTGGTTTCAAAATCGCATTCTAAAAGGGTGAAAATTCATATTTGAAAATATATTGGGCTTAGCACCCTTCGGCCTTAGTCCCTGCACCTCCTTTCTCCACATGACCCAGCCTCGAGACCCGGTGCCAGATCAAAAGGCGTTTACCGTATAAGGCTATCGGGCATGCTTTGAACTGTCCGATCGAACACAAATCAATGTACGACAACCTATTGCTCTTGTGGTCCCCGCCCCACGTCCTCTGCTCCAAAACTGGCCTGTTTTCATCGCACCACTCATCCAGGTCAGGTGGTATTCCTTAAATCACAGCGATTCCATTCAGCAAACGCTACACGTCCCACTATACGACTTCAATACCACCCTCCATCACACGCTAATGTTCAACCAAAGACGCGCAGTGATATCTTGGCTAGCCGTTCGATCTTGGGGTCCACATCCAACGGTTGTCGCATTCTGAAGCTGCACAGACGTTAATCTAAGTGAACAGTGCTCCGAGCCTGCAGTCTATCGCCTTCCAGCGCAGTTCCAACCGTCAATTTTGTTTGGAGATCATATGGCCCAGATCATATGCATGACCACCCATTGACTCGGTCCTCCTCCACGTCATCATCACACGCGTTTATCATATTTCTCCACCATCATTCATATATTTCGTTTATACGTCATGTTTTAACGTTTTACGATAGAAACCCTTGCCCAGTCTGCTCACCATGGTTCCACTGTGTTTTCACCACCACCCTGCATTCTTTCACCATTTTATCGCATCGCCCTGTCACCCAAGTCATCTCCATTGCACTGCTATCCCCGTGCATTTGTTCTCTTGACGAATTTGTGGGTTTTGCAGGTTTGCAGCGATGGAAAATTTCCAGTTAATTATCGCCTCCATTACAAAAATCGAATACGCACCGAGGGATCAGCTTGCGAAGGCAGAATTTATGAAGAGAAGACCTGGGTAGTTGCTGTGACATGGCTTTCATTAAAAGAAGCACGAGTGGTAATCTATCAAACCCTCCAGAGTAACTCAAAAGGTAGATTTCAGAGATGGATATTTTAATGTTACAACAAATAATATCCATGGGAAATCAAGAACTGCAGCATCCTGCATTAAAGATCTTGGATTCTATTTCAAATGCTAGAAGGCAAAGGGTACCCTGCACAGAAAACAATGCCCTCAAGGTTTTATTTCAGCCAAATTTTCTTCAAGAAAGGAAAGGATGTTGGCATAGTTTATTCTCTACATTTTGTTCCTGAAAATATTTCCATCCAAAGCATTTACTTCAGAGAACCAACCTCAGAGTACCTACAACACAGCATATTAATTGAGCAGTATGGGCGCGAATGTTTCTGCCATTTTGTTTGAATTGAGCAAATTCAATGTGCATCACCTACCTCATTTTCTAGAGTCTTCGGTTTCTCCTATAAAAACCGAGAAGAAAGACATTGTAAGGGTTCCAGATTTTTATCAGAGAATTGTGCAGTGAAAGGCATTTTTTGTATACATCTTCTGAAAGCTCTTGTATGAAGGCTCAGAGCCCGTAGGGTCTTAGTGAGGAGGTGTTCTATCTGTATTAGAGGATTCTGGTCTTTGGTATCCCACAGTATGTAACTTCCTTTTATGTGTTTAATACAACATTTCATTTTATCCATATTCTTGTATCATGTACTGGAATGCGAGTGGCTCACTGATTTTAGGTAAGGATTTATCGTAGTTGATACCCATACTTAGATCAGTCAAGCACTTTAAATATGGCTCAGGCATGATATACTATTTCATGTTCATTTCATCCATCTTTTTTCTATATTAGTTGCTTTGGGAGGGTGCTTTTAAAACGCCATTGTCATGTATGGATTCTTAGATTGATAAGCCCATATATGGTTCTGTTGTGTATCTGGGTATCAAACCAAATATAACTAATATCTTCTTATATTTCTTTCACCGAATACACCTTCTGATATTTGATTTATGTGGCATATTAATTGAATCGGCCCTCTTTATAGTAAATTGTCTCTTAACTGTCTGATGCTTTTGCGTTGGAATTTTGCATTTTGTCTCTGCAACATTACTTTCCCTATGGCAGTTTTTGTAAGTTCTGGTCCCATTTAAATCAATTTCCTTGTTTACAAAAGATAGCAGGAGAGTCTTTGGATTGACACCCAAGTTTTATTATATGCTCCTTGCTATGATAAGATGTCCTAGGCACTGGTCTATGGCAACTCTAGCCTGTCTCTAGGAGCGACAACATCTGTCGACAACAATTTCAATATCTTCTTGAGAGGAAAAATATGTAGCTTCAAATTTAGTAGCTTATCATGGAGTGTGGCTGAGAAGATTGTTGAAAGATCTTTGAAATGTTCAGAAGGAGCCATTTCCTATTTACTGTGATAACAATTCTGCAATTTCTTTATCAAGAAATTGTGTCTTCTGCAAAAAGAGCAAGCACATTGACACATGTTTTCATTTCATTTATGAGCTTGTCAATGATAGGCACATAGTACTTGTTTTTAGTGGTACCGAAGATGAGCTTGCAGGCATTTTGACAAAGCCATTGAGGAATAACATGTTTGAGTTTCAAAGAAAGAAATTAGGAATTGTAAGTGCCACCACATGTAATACTTTAGATTAGGAGGGGACGTTGAGATATTAATCTCATTTTTTGCTACGTGTCATCACATTTAATTCCATTCTCTGTTAGGTTTCATAGTCACTTCAAATTTAGTTCATTTTAGTGGAGTTTCACCACCGTTATTTATTATTGATGCTTTCTACGTAATCTATTTAACTATTTTGAATATTGAGAAAAGCACTCTCTACTCCACTTTTTTTTCTTCGATTTTCCTAAAAATACGTTGTTCTTAATATGATATGGATTTCTTTGGTTGACGATGAGTTTTATATTAAAATGATCGAAGAGCAATAGTTTATCTGGTTGAGGATGAGTTTTATATGAAAATGACCGAAGAGATAGTTTCTTTGGTTTAGGATGACTTTTATATTAAAATCAATGAAGAAAAATAGTTTCTTTGGTTGAAGATGAGTTTTATATTAAAATCAACGAAGAGAAATAGCTTTTTAAAAATTCTATTCTAAGATCTTGATACTATACCATGAGGATTGTTTTTGGTTGAGGATGAGTTTTATATTAAAATGAAGTAGAGTAATAGTTTCTTAAAAAATTTATATTATAAAATTGTAGTTTTTTTAATTAAAAAACAAAACGAAAAGTAGTAACTTTTTAAGAAATTTTATATTAAAATTTTGGCAATTTTTTTTTTTATTAAAAAATTAGGAATGTAAAGTAGTAGGTTTTTGAAATTTTAAGATAAAAATTTGAATAAATTTCTTATTAAAAAATAGGAATGAAAACAATAGTTTTTATATGAAAAATATTATAGAAATGATATATTAATAATTTTTAGTTAACTAATGGTAAGTTACTTATTAAAAAATATAACTATTTTTTATTAAAATATTGTAGAAAAGGATAAGTTTTTATATTTTAAAAAATAAAAAAAATAAAGCTCATTTTTTAAAAATATTATAGAAATTATATATTGAGAAATTGTAGTTAACTAATTGTAAGTTACTTATTAAAAAATATAATTATTTTTTATTAAAATACTGTAGAGAAGGACAAGTTTTTATATTTTAAAAAATAAAAAATAAAAACTTATTTTTTATATGATAGCAATAGCCATAGTGGTGTGGAATTCAACTAGAGTTTCATTTTTTTGTTATCAGCATAAATGATAATCTGCTGGCACACTTATTGTTAAATAAATTTGGATCCCATAAGAATAGTGATCAAGGCAAAAAAGTTTTGGTATGTAGAGATCACTTTAAAACTACTTTTAATGTCCAAGGTGTTATTCTCTTTGTTGAACATCATATTTCAGACTTGTTATTTACATTATTATATTTTACTTACATTTTTTCTCACTTTGCAATACTAATAAATTTGATGGATTTTGTCTCTCATGCAAAGTGAATATGAATGTTGAAAACGACTTAAAAAAATATTTAATAATTTTTTTTTGAAAATTTTAATATAATTATCATTCTACTTCAATTTTTTAAAATTTATATATATATATATATATATATATATATATATATATATATATATATATATATCATATTAAAATGTATATTCCCCAATTTTAGTCGAATTTTTTTTTTGTATAAAATCAAATTTGAATTCAAATTTACTAACTCTCAAATGCAGTGCTATTCTGAACGGGTGGAACTAAACTCTAATTATAAAACTCTCATTTAACAAACCATAACCACTCCTATTTCTACATTACTATAGATTATTCTGAAATCCTCCCTTAATGGAGAAATGGATTTTCTACAACACCTAATTTACTTCTTAAAACTTCAAACGTGAGTTTACCAAGAGGCTTGGTAAAGATATCAACCATATTATCCTTGGTATTAAAAAATACTAAATAAATTTAATTTGATTCAATATTCTCTCATACAAAGTGGTATTACAGCTCAATGTGTTTTGATATGGCAAGATATATTGGATTGTGTGCTAATTTGATAGCACTTTGATTATTACAATTTATGCATGTTGAACCACTTTGCTCCTCTTCGAGATCTGCAAGAATTATCCACAACCAAACAGCTTCACAGGTGGCATTGGTAAAATCTTTGTACTCAGATTATGTTGTTGATAAAGAAACAATTGGATGTTTCTTACTACTCCATGACACAAACCCTGATCCTATATGAAATGCATAGACATAGGTAGATCGTCTGTCATCAGGATTTCCTGCCCAATATGAATCAGAAAAACCTGTCAATGCAACATCAGATTCATCAGTATACATAATACCTAAATTGGTTGTTCCTTTTAAGTATCGGAGAAATTTCTTTGCAACGTTCCAGTAATTTCTTGAAGGCTTAGCCATAAACTGACTAAGGATACTAACTGAGTATGCAATGTCTGGTCTGGTAGTGGTGAGATAGTTCAAACTTCCCACCAACTGACGATATAAAGTTCCATTTGACTCTTTAGTTCCATCTTCTTTGTATAACTTTTCATTTTGTTCTAAGGGAGTTGACATAGCTTTGCAATCACTGATATTGAACTTTTTAAGAATTTCCTTTGTGTATTTAATTTGAGTGATCAACGTTTTACCAAACTCTCTCCATACCTCAATTCCTAAACAATAATGCAATTCACCCGGATCTTTCATTTCAAATTCCTGAGACAACTGAATTTTAATTTCTTCAATTAACTTGTAACCACTACTTTTGATAATGAGATCATCCACATATAAAGATATTAAAGCAACATTTCCTTCTTCATCTTTCTTAACATACAGGTTAGGATCATTTTTTCTTTTCACAAACCCATTCTTATGAAAGAAGGTATCAATCTTTACATACCATGATCTCAGTGCCTGTTTCAAACCATATAAGGCTTTTCTTAACCTGCAGACTAGATGCTCCTGTCCCTGTTTGACAAAATCTTCAAGTTGAACCAAATAAACTTCTTCCTTTAAATCACCATTCAGAAAAGTAGATTTGACATCCAATTGATGTATATTCCAATTATGTTTTGTAGCTAAGCAAATCAGTACTCTAATTGTATTAAATTTAGCTATTGGTGCAAAAGTATCTTCATAATCAATTCCCTCCTGTTGAGCATATCCTTTTGCAACTAATCTCGCCTTAAATTTACCATCTACTTTAAATTTAGATTTATACAACCATTTTCTTTCGATTGGAACCTTTTTTTTCAAGGAGTTCAACTAATTCCCATGTTTGATTTTTCATAAGAGAGTCATATTCATCATTCATAGCATTTATCCATTGTTCATGCTCTTTAGCTTTTTCATAATCAACTGGTTCTACAACATTCATGATATTAGACATCAAGGCATAATCTCTATATTTTGCAGGAAGCTGGGTTTGTCGGGTTGACCTTCTTGGTTCTACAATACCTGTTGGAGTTCCATCAATGATTCTCCTACTTTGAGGTAAATCTTCCTCTCGTGATGAATCACTACTACTGGATGTGCTCATGCTGCTTTCATTCTGATCTTGAACCTGCACCTGTACCTGTTCCTGTTCTTGTTCCTGTTTAACCAAAGTATCAATTTTGACATGATCATCATTAGATATATGCCAAACATCATTCATTGTATCACTTTTATCAACATTCTCATGAAACACCACATCTCGACTTGCAAACAGTTTATGTGAACTGGGATCAAATAGTTTATATGCTTTCTGATTTGTACAATACCCAACAAAAATACACTTGATGGACTTTACATCAAGATTTCTTCTGTTATACTTAGGAATATGTGCAAAGGCAGTACATCCAAATACTCTTAAATGACTGACATCAGGTTTATGACCATAAAAAATGTCAAAAGGAGTTTGAAAAGATAATTTCTTAGTGGGACTTCGATTCTTCAAATAAACAGCAGTATTAATGGCTTCTGTCCAGAAACCATTAGAAATTATTTTACCTTGAAGCATAGTGTGAGCACACTCCACCAGTGTTCTATCCCATCTCTCAGCAACACCATTTTGCTGAGGAGTATGAGGTACTGTGAACTATTGTTGGATCCCATGAAATTTACAATACCTGTTAAACGTTCCTGATTTATATTCACCACCCTGATCTGATCTAAGAATTTTAATGTATTTTCCTGTTTGCTTTTCAATCCAAGTTTTGAATTATTTAAAATACTCAAAGACATCACTTTTTCTTCATATGAAATAGACTCATGTATATCTAGATCTATCATCAACAAAAATAAGAAAGTAGGAAGCACCACCAAGCGAGCTAGTTTGCATAGGTCCACATACATTAGTGTGAATTATTTCAAGTATATCATATTGTCTTTTCTCTGTATGAATGGGAAACTCCTCTCTATGCTACTTACCAATTGCACAAACTTCACATGGTAAATGTTCCCACATCAGAACAGGAAGACCTTCAACCATTGTTTTTCTTTACAACAACAATAAATCATTGTAATTTAGGTGCCCATATCTGTGATGCCATAAATCTACGGTTGATGTTTCTGTGGATGTCAATGCAACATGACGCTTCATCATCACATCCAATTTATACAATCCACCAACGCTGGTACCTGTCGAAACAACCCTGTAGCGATCATGAACATCTTTCACAATACACCCCAATTTACCAAATTCCACTTTTAAATTATTATCAGTGATAGTTGAAACATATATTAAATTGTTTCTAATACCAGGAACATACATCACATCATGAATCTGTCTCATTTTTCCATTAGGTAAGTACACCTTTATTACGCCATAGCCTTGGACTTTAAGTGACCTGTTATCTCCTAGGTAAATGTGCGTGCCATCATTTTTCTCATAATATTTATCATACCATTCTCTATTACAAGTCATATGAGTTGATGCACCAGAATCTATGAACCAAGCAGTCTCATCATCAGTTTCAGCAGACAATGCAGCATCAGAAAGAAACAATTTAAGATTTTTAAATCCATCAGTAACTGAAGTGTCCATGTTCATGAAATTTCCATTATGCCTTCTATGTCTCTGATTTGATTCATGATTCTTTCTTTTATAGCAATCTTTAGCTAGATGTCCAGGTTTTCCACAATAATCACATTCAATATTTCTCTTAACATAAGAAATAGGATGTGTCATACCTTTCTTCTTTTCAAGAAAACGACATCTGTTCCTGTCCCATGGTCTCCCTTGGAATGATCTTTTACCTCTTGCAATCAATGCTAAATCAGAATCATTTGAATCCAGTTCAAAAAATTTCATTCTCTCTTCTTTTTGAAGAAGAATTCCAACCAATTCATCAAATGTAGGAGGTGTTTGTCTAGCTGAGAGTGCTGAAATAAAGACTTTATAGTCTAGGACTAAACCCTTCAAAGAAACAATTACTAAATCGCTACTAGACACTTTTTCACCAATGTCACCAAGCTTATCGCTTAAGTCTTTAATTCTAGAAACAAAATTGCTGATGCTTTCATTGGCTTCCATTTTGATAGATAGTAGCTTCATTTTTAAAAATAAAATGCGATTTACATTAGTAGTTTCGTACAAACCTTTGAGAGTTTCCCACGTGTGCTTTGAAGATGTACAGTCCCGAATGTGAGGAATGATGTTGTCCTTTACAGACATGCGCAACAGCACTTTCACTTTCATTTCTCGCTTATCCCAATCTGGAATCGCGGTAGTAGTAGCAGGCTCGGGTTCGTTAGCTTTGACAATCGTCTAGAGGTTGTATGCCTCAAGAATAGTGATCCGCTTAAACTTCCAATTGACGTAGTTTTCGCCATCAAGTTTGGTGGATTCATTTAAATATGAATCTGCAAGAGGATTAGCCATTGTTTTCAATAGCAATGACTAGATTCAATTGCAAGAAATTAATTTACTGCAATGATCAAGAAGCGATTAACACATTCACTTTAGATTTAATGAGCTCTTTAATGCACAAATCCATGAACAGGACATTCACGAAATGTAATCCTCCACCTCAATCCTCTCTCATGAACTTATACATCAATGTTGACTTCGTTACATGTTTCAACATTGGATTCATAGCAGTTGGCTACTATAACCTCAAATTTCAATCCATGCTGAAAAGTAGGTGTCTAATCAGTACTATCAAACTTTACGCTTGATCCAGCTTCCCAGCCAAGGATTCACAGAAGGAATCTTTAACACAGAAAACCCTGTATTTGTGGATTTAAAATGGAGACGCAGCACGATTCCACGCTTTCAGTGGAGGACACAATTGATGGATCGCAACGGATGAGCGCCTGATCAGTTTTGTGGTAGGCAGCGTACCTGAAAGCCCAGCTCGGGCCTCGCATGCTCCTCTCAACAGCCAATGCTCTCAGCAGCCAATGTTCCTGGTGCAACATGTGCAATAGTGTTCAGGCAGCGGGTAGAGGTCTCCTGGCAGCGTTCAGTAGCTAGATCTGAATGACGCAATGGACTTAGGTGCTGCACCCTGAACACAGTGTCTGGACGTAGAGCCAAAATTGGTCGGAGAATACGGGCTGTGAAACAAGAGAGAACTCTGGAGGGTTCAATACACGCTGAGCCACATATGAAATGTAGCATGTATGCTTCTAACGCTGGACGATAAAAACCCTCGCCAGATATTCGAAGGAGAGGCCTTCATACGGCGTATTAACAGGTATGGTCTCCTCACGAGACTCAAAGCAAGCTTGATTACGTTCTAGCTCTGATACCAAATTAAATAACGCAAATGAAACACACACAGTGTGAGACAGAGCTCACATAACTTGTCATTAGCTCAACGACAACATTACATATTTATAGCGTAGGCATTCACCTAATCTTCCTAAGTTTGGGGCAACAATCCTGAACTGGTGGAACTAAACTCTAACTATAAAACTCTAATTCAACAAACCATAACCACTCCTATTTCTACATTATTCTAGATTATTCTCACACTATGTACATTATTTTATACATTTCTCGATATAAGGACACAATGCCCAAGATGGCCTCACTCACAAATGCTACTTACATTTATGATATTGGATCCAATATTACCGTTATGATACTTGCTTCAGGTTTAAGAGCCCTAGTGCACCCACTCAGGTTTTGGAGCTCTCCAAATTTTGTCTACACATGAGAATATCACAGCACCATCGTAACCTAGTGACATAACAATGAGAGTAGGTCTTCCAACAAACTTTGAATGGGATTATCGACTATTATGTATATAATTGACTCTCAATACCCAAATCACGATCGACGTACACAACTAAGATCCACGCTGTAATATAATCTCAATTTTTCAGTTTTCCATGAGTTATATGCCTTTTAAGTTCATGCATATTCCGCGTTGCACTTTCGCGTCAAGAATATCTGTATAAATGAAAAAATACAATCGCTCATCCGCTGAAACAGACTGGGAACGTTGAAAAAACTGAAGCGCATTACAGTCACAGATCTTCGTAACGAGAGAAACGAAAACTTCATTAATCAAGTCCAATATTTCTTGTGACTGGTATTCTATTTCCTATCATGTGTGTGAATTTCAACCATAAACACACACCTTTTGATAGTCTTCTGTATATATCATCATATCCTATATTTATTCTCAAACCATATCAACGTGACAAGGTTTAAAACAGCTTATTATCATATGGTGCATTCGTTCTGAAACCATCGCCTTCAATCCATGAATTCAACGGTGTTAAAAAGAAACATATACTTAAACCAGCTTCCTTCAATCCATAAATTCAACAGTGATGAGTTGTTGCAACATTATCCCCGTTGAATTCATGCATCCAATTAGGTTTACGAATGGATTAGAAAGTTGCGCGTGTCTTAGAATATCGGCATCGATGGAAATATAAAGACAATAACAGATGAGTCTACACTCTTCCTTTTCACACCGCGTTTCGCGGTTTTATATGTGTACTGTTCTCAGGTAACCTTTTTGTCACTTTTGTCACATCAATCAGTCAATGTAAAATATCTGAATTGATACTTAGAATGAGTATACCCACAAGATTTGAGATTCATTGCCATAACATATACTCAATCTCCATTTGCTTGGAATCGATGATCCACTCCAATATCTGTATTTGGAGTTTGTGGTGTTGGAGGTCAGTACCTTAACTACGTTGGAGCCCACGACAAGAATTTACGGGGATCGTGTAATTGCCAATCGGCATCGATTTTTTTAGACTACGCCATATGGCCTCAATCTATCAATGGCACTAATTTCGTTTTTTCCGATTACTCCTCTGATCTGAAGAAAATTACGGGTTTTAATCAACTCCAACTGAATAGTTTGGCAGTGCACTCGGTCCTTGGAAAAATAATGGGTGGGCTGGGTTTCTGGTGTTTTGAAAAGACGTTTCTGGTGTGGGGATGTGTATGTTTCTTTGGGATCGTTTTCTGCATTATGAGGACAAAGGCGAGTTGTATTAATCTATTAATGTATTAATCTATATGTATTTCAGTTTTGAAAATATAATAATAGAAAACACTTCCTCCGTATTTTTGAGAAATTTATCGTGAGCCGAAATCCATTGTATTCCACTAATTTACATTTTGACCATTCGTAACATTAACTATGTTGGAAATTCACAACTTTAACTATGTTGAAAATTAATTCCAACTACTGATATCAATTAGCAGTAATTGCAAGAGGATTGGAAAGCTTGCACAAGCTAAGTGCAGAGCAGATAAGAATCAACCCTTAGATATTTATCTAAGGCGGTAGCCGACTTCTTAGGAGCAGAGTAAAGGTTCAGACTCAAAGTCTCGCCGGCAGCACAAAGCTTTGATTACAAGTTGAAACAGGGTTTAAAAGATTTACCAACATATCAGTGGAGTTAATGACTGAGGCAGTACAAGTTTGCTGTATTACAAAGCAGCGATGCGATGCGATGATATTTCTAACACTATCGCATCGCAAACTTTCAAGTTCTTAAGAATGTGCACACCGAAGAGTTTTTGCGATGCGATGAGGTCCCACCTCAATCGCAATTGCGGCATCACAAAGTTTATTTGCATGACCATTGCACAATAGCCATTCTCCGATGCAATGTGGACCCCACTCCAATCGCAATCACAAGTTTCAAAGTGATCATCCGCAAAGGACTAATGAACCAAAGATCGCCGATGTTGTGATGTGATGAGGTCCCACCTCAATCGCAATCACAAATTGCAAAGAATCGCAAGTCGCAAATCTCAAAGACCGCAATTGCGCAATCGCAATCGCATAAAGACGACTGCCGATGCGATATGGGCTCTGTGCCATCGCAATCATAGAATCGCAATCGCTAAGTGCAAAGGTATCAACTTTTTGGCCGCTGAAATGCCGATCACCGATTGACTTACGGATGCGATGAAATTTTCAAATGGATTTAATATATTTTGAAATCCGGCTTTATTGGTCGGTTTAATAGTTTTTATTGTAACTGCGCCTTATAAAAGGAAATGAGCTCGAAGGCTTATTGGAAGAATGAATGAGTGAATGTTTACTGTGAATGCGTTTTTATGTATTAAGATGTTATTCTGAGAAACAGAGAAATTTCTATAGCTCGTAGACTGAAAAAACAACAAGTTTGTAAGCATTGTATGTGCGGATTTGAGGACAGAGAAGTTTTGTGAGCACTATTGTTTTATAGTCCACTATAATACTTTGTAAATCCCTCTCAAGGAGGAAGAATCAGATTGTTGATTTTGTATTTCTTTTATTCTTTTATGAATTAAGAAAAATTGTCCTAAATTGTTTCTATTCATTCTGCAAACTCTGTGTTGTAGAGGGAATCTTCATTCTCTCTTGTCGTTTTGAAGTAATCAGAAACTTCTTCATGGTATCAAAGCGAGTCTAGGCACTCAGGGAGACAAAACAGATTTTGTTTTCCACTGTAGGAGCTGTAAGAAGCTTATTGAACATATTTCTCCGGCAGAGAAAGTTCTTGCTTGTTTTTAGTTATACAGTCAATGTCTTTCCTTTAATTATATAGTTAAGATGGCAGATGTTGGAACTGGTTTGAAAAATTTCCAACTTCCACAGTTTAATGGGAAGAATCATAGGTATTGGTCCATAACTATGAGAGCTTTGTTTGCTTCTCAGGGATTATGGGAGCTAGTCGAAAATGGCTACCCTGAACCTGCAGATGTAGCAGCGTTGGCTGCTTTAACAGTAGCAGAAAGAGACATGTTGAAGAGCGACAGGAAGAAGGACTCCAAAGCCCTATTTTATCTCCTTCAATCGGTACATGAGAGTGTTTTCCCATGGATTGAAGTAGCAAAAAAGTCTAAGGAGGCATGGGATATTCTCAAAACTGCGTATCAAGGCATGGAGAAGGTGAAGACTGCAAAGTTGTAGATGTTGAGGAGAGACTTTGAAACATTCAGCATGAAGGAATCTGATACAATAGATTCATTCTTCACTCATGTTATTGGGTTGATAACCCAGATAAGATCTCATGGTGAAGCTCTTGAAGAAAGAATGATCGTAGAAAAGATCTTGAGAAGTTTACCCTCAAGGTTTGAAGCTATTGTGGTAGCAATAGAAGAGACAAAAGATCTCTCACAGTTCACAATAGATGAACTGAGTGCTTCTCTTATATCTCATGAACACATACTGAGTAGAGGAGAAAATTCCTCTTTGGGGCAAGCATTCAAGACTCAGATGTCATTCGGCCGAGGTAGAGGTCGAGGCAAAGCAAATAACAGAGGTCGAGGAAGAAGCCAAAACAAAGGCAGAAATAATCCTACTAGCACAAGCGGAAGGAGCTGCAATCAGAACCAAGATGAAGGTTCAAGAAAACAACAAGCTCATGGACAAAGGTATGACAAATCCCAAGTCTAATGTCATTATTGCAAGAAATTAGGCCATTATGCCAATCAGGGATAATTTTAAGGATGGAAAATTATCTTGAAGTTTAAAAAATTGGCGAATCTCACTAGTCCCTAATATGCAAACTACAAAATGTTTATTGATGTATTTGTAAAATTACTCAAATTTATAATGATATTATATATATTATCTATATAATTTTGACGATTTTTAACGTAAAATAATTTTATATTGTAAAATTTGGGCGAATCAGTCTTATAAAAAAAATGGAAATTGGCGAATCTTTTCTTTGGAAAAACCATGGAAAATTAGCCCACCTGGGAATATTAGCCCCTAAAATTTTCCATGATGCCAATGAATGTAGGAAAAATCAAAATGACATGAAAAATAGTCAAAATGCTAATTTTTCAAATGAAGAAGATAAGATTCCAAAGATTGTGTTGTTAACATGTAACATTGCACAAGACAAACAAGAAGATTTTTGGTTCTTAGACTCAGTTTGTAGTAATCACATGACTAGAAACATTGCAATGTTTGCCAATTTGGATGAAAATGTGAAATCTGAGGTAACAGCAAGAACTGATAATAAGATATCTGTCAAGGGTAAAGGCAGAGTCTGTATCCTAGCAAGAAATGGAGAACAAATGATTGTGCCAGATGTATACTATGTACCTGGTCTGAAATGTAATCTTTTGAGCATTGGAAAGCTCATTGACAAAGGTTACAATGTGTTCTTCAAAGATGATGTGTGTACAATCAGAGACATACCTCCAAGTAAGAAGATCATTGCAGAGGTGCATATGACCAGCAATAGAATGTTTCCTCTCAAACTCAGAGTAGATTTGAAGGAAGGAAGAACTATTGCAACTGTAACACAAGAAGTCTTTCAAGAAGAAGTGAAAGATGAAAACTGGTTATGGCACTTGATATTTGAACATCTCAATTTCGGAGGCTTGAATTTGTTGCACAGAAAGGGAATGGTAAAGGGATTGCCATTGATTGAGAATCCAGATAGCCTTTGTGAAGGCTATATCTTGGGAAAACAACACAGAGAAAGCTTTCCAGCAAGAAAGAGTATAAGGGAAAAAGCAACCTTGGAAATTGTTCACTCTGATGTGTGTGGACCAACGCAAATACCATCATTTGCTGGAAATAAATATGTTTTAACTTTCATTGATGATTACACCAGAAAGACATTGGTGTATGTGTTAAGACATAAGAGTGAAGTGTTTAAGAAATCCCACCACTTCAAAACTATTGTTGAGAAGCAGTGTGGGCATTATATCAAAGTTCTCAGAATTGACATAGGTGGAGAGTACATCTCCAAAGACTTTTTGAATTTTTGCAGAGAGAATGGCATACAAAATCAATTCACCACGAGGTATACACCTCAGCAAAAAAGAGTTGTAGAAAGGAAGAATAGGACCATTCTAGACATGGTTAGAAGTATGCTGAAGGTAAAACACTTTCCGCATGAGTATTGGGCTAAAGCTGTCACTTGCACATTTTACATCTTGAATAGATGCCCAACTAAAGCTATCATGAATAGAGTACCAGAAGAAGCATGGAGTGGAAAAAAGCAAACTATCACTGACATGAGAGTATTCGTCTGTGTAGCATATGCACATGTACCGGATTAGCTAAAGAATAAGCTTGATAGAAAGGGGGAGAAGTATGTCTTTGTTGGCTACTGTGATGAGTCAAAGGCATACAAACTTTACAATCCATCCACCAAGAAATTGATAGTAAGAAGAGATGTGCAGTACTGTGAAGAAGAAGCTTGGGATGGAAGTCTAGAAAAGACTGTGAATGTGAAGACAACTCTGTCTCACCAAGAAGAAGAAGAAGGAACAGCTGTTGTTAACCCATCTTTGGTGGTTCCTCCTCCACCACCACAAGTACAACAAACCACACCACAAGCTGGAATTCGAATAGCCCTGAGAAGTCAAGGAAGTGCTACTCCAAGCACATTGCAGGGATTTGGAACGCCCTCAAGTTCGAATGAAACTTCAAGCACACCAAGAATACCAAGATTCAGAAATCTGAATGAGATTTATGAAGAAGGAGAGGTAAGAAACAATACCGGTCTGAATTCATTATTCGCTTTGTATTGTCATGTTGATGACCCAATTCATTTTGAAGATGGTGTAAATGATGATTAATGGATTGAAGCAATGAATAAAGAAATTGGAGCAATTGAGAAGAGTAAAACATGGGAGTTAGTGGACCTCCTTGAAGGCAAAGAAGCCATTGGAATTAAGTGTGTCTATAAGACCAAAAGCCATGCTGAAGGCAAGATCGAAAGGCACAAGGCTAGACTTGTTGTTAAAGGCCACAAGCAGCAATAAGGTAGAGACTATGATGAAACCTTTGCAGCAGTAGCAAGGATGGGAATAGTCAGAACAATGTTGTCTATTGCGGCACAACACAAATGGAAGATTTATCAGATAGATGTTAACTCTGAATTCCTGAATGGAGTGTTAAAAGAAGAGGTTTATTTTGAACAACCTCCATGCTATGAAGTTGAACGCCAAGAGCATAAAGTATGCAGACTGAAGAAAGCTCTGTATGGGCTGAAGCAAGCTTCAAGAGCATGGTACAATAGAATAGATGCTTACTTGATTAAGAATGGGTTCGAGAAGTGTGATGGTGAACTCACACTCTACATAAAGGAGAATGACAGTAAGCTTCTTATCATTGTATTATATGTAGATGATCTAATTTTTACTGGCAATGATGCTTCTCTCATTGCTAATTTTAAAGCAGTCATGAAAAGTGAGTTTGAAATGACTGACTTGGGCTTCTTA
Source organism: Pinus albicaulis (assembly GCA_034641835.2). Lineage (NCBI taxonomy): Eukaryota > Viridiplantae > Streptophyta > Pinopsida > Pinales > Pinaceae > Pinus > Pinus albicaulis. The sequence goes on along the minus strand of CM076579.1, from coordinate 465,253,055 downwards.
AGATATTTTCTTGGAATTGAAGTAGACTAAAGTGAAAATGGTGTTTTCATTTCTCAAGATAAATATGTAGAAGCAACGTTGAAGAGATTCAACATGCAGAACAACAAAGCAGCTATGAATCCAATAGTAATGGGGTTGAAATTAAGTAAAGAAGATAGCAGTAAGGATTTTGATCCAAAGTTGTATAAGAGCATAGTTGGCAGCCTTATGTACTTAACTGCAACTAGGCCAGACATTATGCACGTTGTTAGCTTAATCTCCAGATTTATGGAAAGACCTAAAGAAGCTCATTGGCAGGAAGCCAAGAGAATTCTAAGGTATGTAAATGGAACAAAGGGGTTTGGTATATTATACTCCTCTTTTGAAAGTTTCATGTTGACAGGTTACACTGATAGTGATTAGGCTGGAAGTGTTGATGATCGGAAGAGCACATCACAATATGTGTTTCATTTGGGATCGGGAGAAGTTTCATGGGCTTCCAAGAAGCAACCGATACTTGCTTTTTCTACAGCAGAAGCAGAATATGTAGCTGCAATAGCAGCAGCATGCCAAGCAGTATGGCTGAGAAGAGTTCTCAAAGATTTGTGTCATGAACAGTAAAAGGGCACAACCATTTACTATGACAATAGCTCGGTGACAACATTTTCTAAAAATCCAGTCTTTCATAAAAGGACAAAGCACATTGACACCAAGTTTCACTTCATACGTGAATTGGTTAACAATGGTGAGATTGTTTTGCAGCGCTACAAAACAGAGGATCGATTTGCATATATCCTCACAAAGCCACTAGCGCAGAAAAGCTTTGATCATTTCAGGGAATGCCTGGGTATGCAGAAAAAACCAACAGTTGAAATTAAGGGGGAGTGTTGGAAATTAATTCCAACTACTGATATCAATCTACAGTAATTTCAAAGTTATTGGAAAGCTCACACAAGTGAAGTGAAGAGAAGATAAGAATCGGCCCCTAGATATTTATCTAAGGCGGTAGCCGATTTCTTAGGAGCAGAGTAAAGGCTCAGACTCAAAGTCTCACCAGCAGTGCAGAGCTTTGATTACAAGTTGAAACAGGCTTTAAAAGCCTTACCAACATATCTGCAGAGTTAATGACTGAGGTGGAACAAGTTCGCTGTATTACAAAGCAGCGATGCAATGCGATGATAGTTCTAACACTATCACATCGCAAACTTTCAAGTTCTTAAGAATGTGCACATCGAAGAGTTTTAGCGATGCGATGAGGTCCCACCTCAATTGCAATCGCGACATCGCAAATTTTATTTGCATGACCATTGCACAACAGCCGTTCTTCGATGCGATGTGGACCCCACTCCAATCGCAATCGCAAGTTTCAAAGTGATCATCCACAAAGGACTAATGAACCAAAGATAGTTGATGTTGCGATGCGATGAGGTCCCACCTCAATCGCAATTGCAAATCGCAAAGAATCGCAAGTCGCAAATTGCAAAGACCACAATCGCGCAATCGCAATCGCATATAGACCACTGCCGATGCGATATAGGCTCTACACCATCGCAATCGCAGAATCACAAAGCGCAAAGGTATTAACTTTTTGTCCGTTGAAATGCCGATCGCCGATTGACTTACAGATGCAATGAAATTTTCAAATGGATTTCATATATTTTGAAATCCAACTTTATTGGTCGGTTTAATAGTTTTTGAGCCCGAAGGCTTATTGCAAGAATGAATGAGTGAATGTTTACTATGAATGCGTTTTTATGTATTAAGATGTTATTCTAAGAAATAGAGAAATTGCTGTAGCCTGCAGGCTGAATACACAGCAATTTTGTAAGCACTCTATGTGTGGATTTGAGGATAGAGAAGTTTTGTGAGCACTGTTGTTTTATAGTCCACTATAATACTTTTTAAATCTCTCTCAAGGAGAAAGAATCAGATTGCTGATTTTGTATTTCTTTTATTCTTTTATGAATTAAGAAAAATTGTCCTAAATTGTTTTCGTTCATTCTGCAAATTAAGTTTGAAAACTCTGTGTTGTAGAGGCAATCTTCATTCTCTCTTGTTGTTTTGAAGTAATCAAAAACTTGTTCAAACTACAGATCAGTTAGTTCACCACTGGCTCCATGTGCTGCACAAAGTAATAGACGTTGCATGTTCTCAGTTAGAATTGATTTCATTATTGCAACGTTTAATTAAAACTGCCCTTCACTTGCTTAATTATTATATATGCGAAATCAGCATCGGAAATCCAACCCTTCTGCAAACCCTTCTGTTTTAATGTGTGGCTAAACAAAATATTAACTGCAAACCCTACCGGAAAAACAGAAAAATAAGTTTTGTGATGGTGTTTTTGCTCGATTAAAGGCAGTTTAGAGAATTGATATGCGAAACCAGCATCCAAAATCGAACTAGTTGGTTTTTGGTATACAGACAACCGTGATCAAGACTCGTTGGAACTCGATGAAATCTGTGTCTCGTGTTATAATAAAAAAGACAATAATTTGAGCAATAATAGCCTCATGATAGGGTATGTGACATGTATCGTATATGGATAATGAAATATCACGGCATGCTAATGTTAGTCTTCATGTCATCAAATACAACGCTGACCATATACCTTGCAATACAACCCTCTCTCCTATGACCCAGATGCTCCCCATATATATATATATATATATATATATATATATTATTATTACATAATATGATAGATATATATAATATTTGATAAGTTGTAATATTAGTAATTTAATAAGTAAGGATGAGCTAACGCTCTTTAAGATCTCTTCTCAAAGTGGTTAAATTAATGAGTTTTGCTTTGTTTTTTCTTTTTTCTTTCCAATTTAAAGGTTTGGAACTTACTTTGGAACTTAAAAGTAAGTTTAAATTAAAGTCTCTATAAACTCTCGTCAAATTTTTATTTTTAATTTATAAAATATTATATTTTTAAATTTTAAATTATTATTTTTATTCATTGATGAGTTGACTATATTGATTATATCATAAGAGGTAGGATTCCATTGTTTCACCAAGCCAAGCAACCTCAAATATGGCATCATGTCCCCATAACCATGTTTTAATGACTCCTTACTTGGGGTTGCCTCATGCAAGTTAATTATGGCTACATGAACCAATAGACTATGCCACCACAATTGAATTATGGTTACCCTACCAAGTCAAAAAAGGCTTGGCTTGTGTGAAGTAAACTCACTTCCTCATGTCATTCACTACACTCATCCCAACGTTATTAATTGCACTCAGATATCTATATTTTAGCTCTCTCTATCTACAACCTCCTCTCAACCCTTGAGCAACTCATTCTGTGGGAACTCGTTGGCCCACTTCTGTGAGCATTGGTGAAGGCAAGTTCGTGTGTTCTCAAAACAAAGTTTTCATTCCATAATTAGTAGGTTCATTTTCGTGAGCTAGCAACTGAAGGGCGCTTTGCATTTGGTTTCTTAGAATATCGGTATAGCATTGATATTTCCTTCTGCAAGTTGAACTGTAGTGCATGCAATGACCTCTAAAGTGGAATTTTAGTGTAGGATTACCATTTGTTATTTTGGGTGTTGGAATTCCTTGGTGGGAATTTTTGTCATCTCTAGTATTCATTCCTTCTATGGATTGATGTTAATTTCACTCACTTCAATATAGTCACCCTTTTGGCTAGATGCTCTTCCTGCAACTCTTGTCTAGCTCATATGGAACTCAATGTACTCTGAGGCCTCTCTCCTCTAGACTCATGTGTCCTCTGCTTCATCCATTCAGTCCGCCTTAAAATTTCCTTTCTTCTTCTAGGTCTCCCTCTCAGTGGTTTTTTGTATGCTTCTACGTTCTTGAATCCCTGTATTTATCTAACTTCCTGTCATAAGACCCTTTTCCCTCCCCACTTAACTTCTCTCACTTGGTCACTCGCTTGTTCTCCTCTCCCGTTGACAACTTGGTCTTGTATCCTTGTTGTGACCTTGCCCATGCCTTGTTAGTGTGCACATGTAAAATGAGAGGCAACTTATAATTAGGAGTGGGCTTCTCGAGGTCACTCTTACACCCACCATTTCCTAGAAGGTATAACTTCCAAGTTTCGAGACCTTACTTCGGGCCCCACTTAAGAGGATATAGGTTGGATGGAACACGAGGTAGCCTTTATGTGATAAAAAATTTAAGATACCCAGGTTCTTTCCAAGCTAGTTAACTAGGAGCTAGCTATATGACACACATGAGGCCGCTTCAACTAGCACATGTATAGTATCGACTTATACTAGCATCTAATGTTACTTTTTGGCCATATTTTGATGGATCAGTCCAAGCATAAAGCTAACACAATTCACTCTCTAGGGAATATTCACTATCATTTGAGGGACCCATACCAACACTTTGATCATACTGGCAATTGCACTAGATGTTGCAAAGAAAACACCATAAGGCGATAACTTATAGTACTAATTAATGCTTGTTTGACAAATTTTGAAACACATTAAATTATCAACAAAAACAAGGATCGTGCTACAATGAAATCTTAATGCTACTTCCTTAATCCTTACAAATCATGAGACCTATGTTCAAGTTAAAGACCTTGCTTGATTATGCCAACATGAATTCCCCATAAATAAGAAATAGATCGTTATTTTCTACCTTCTAAATCAGAGGTTGTTTTCATACAATTCCTCCATATTTCTTCTTGAAATGAGTGCTTGTGCTCCAGATTTCCCATTTGTGAGTTAGCTAGGATAAGATATAAAAAAATAATTTTATCAATTACTTAATTAATAATATATTTTAGCATATTTCATAATAAAAAATTCCATAGAAACATTCTTTTTATGGCATTATAATTAAAATATACATGATGTGAGGGCTTCCTTAAATATTCAATATAATAAAATTGCTAATTGTTTCAACCATTAATTTTTTACTCATTTCTTTTCCATGCATGAGTTTTTTCACCTATTAGATCATTTTTTTGTACTCCATACAATACTGTTGGGCATTATGTTTGTTACATGTACTTCAATTCCCCCCTTGTATGCAGATGCATCATTCACAACCTTAAGAGTTCTTGTAGCTCTTGTATGATCTTTAAATATAACTAATGCATTATTGGCATTTAGCCACATTAGCTCACACTCACTTGCAACTTGAACATCAATCAATTGAAATTTTCATCACATGGTAAATCAAACATTCAAATGATAAGGCTCGAATCCATATCTACAGAAGATTTGAAAGGTAGAGGATGGACCTACCCTATTGCACAAAATGAACCCTTGGAATTTATGATACAATTTAGAGGGGCTTTTGAGTTTTGTGTAACTTGTAAATTCAAAGAAAATATTAGATCCCTTCGTGAAAAGTATATAGAGAGGTTACATATTTCTGCGAGACACTTCAATGTATTCCTTTTATACTTGGGAATTGCATTAAAAACATGCAACTGAATGCCTTTTTTAAGACAAAACCAAGATCTAAACCTTTCCTCCACATCTAAGACCAATCCTTGCTCTTTGGTTATCAAATCTCAAATTTGCGATTCACCCTTGACAGATCAACCTTTGTTGTGCAAAGGCCAAAGGCATATTTCTTTAACTTGATAAATTCATCATTACATACAAGTTTTCTTTGACCAATAGGCCCTATGCATGAATGTGACTGCAATGGTTAAAGAGGAGCATGCAATTTATGTCATTTGTTAGAACTTCAAGTATATAAACCAAGTTCTGTAACCAAAATGAAATTTAACATAGAAAAATTATCATAAAATACCTCGTTCTACTACATAAAGGCCCCATTGGAGAGGATGAATGATCATGAAGAGATTTTGCAAGGTAATCCAAGACGTAGTAGGTCTTGGTAAAACACTATGGCCAAAGACTTTTTAAATTTTTATAAAAGTTAAATTGCTGCAAAATACTAGTCTAACATCTCTAATATTATTAGGATCTCTATCAATCACTTATCATATTGCTTTCTAAAGCTATCATTTATTTCATAAGTATGTAAGCTAGGATAGTGGATAACACTAGATAATGTAATGATAAAAAATAGGTTCATGATAACATGAACCTATAAAATCTGGTCAAACTATAGTGCAGAATAATGAATCAATACCAAATCACAACAAGAATAACGAACAAATTACTTGTCGCGACAAGCTACAAGAGAGTTTCTTGTCTACCTTAGAAATATTTCATATAAAACAATTAGGAAAGTACAATGCTCATACACCAGAACACGAAGATGGGAAATAAAATTCCATGAGATATATATATTAAATTTTAAGAGAATTATTTTATTCTTGAGTTCTAAGGAGTCACAATCTATTAATTTTTTTGGTTATGATTATTATGTAAAAAGGAATTTTACATGCATAAAAAGATTGAACTAACTTTCAATTTGATCCAGTAATCTCTGCTTCAACCACAAGTTCACCATTGTTTTAACAAGGGGTTAGCTCAATATATGTTAGCTATTATGGTACATAAAGAAGATAGGGATATGTACATCGCAATATGTAAATTGCAAACCCTTCTATTTTAATATGTGGCTCAACAAAATATTAACTGTAAACCCTATACAATAGGGTAACAAAGAAAAACAAAAAAAATGGTTTTGATGATGTTTTTGCTCGATCAAAGCCAGTTTGGTGAATTAATAAAAAAGGAAAACAACAAGTCTTGAATGGGTGTTTTTAAATAACTATGTTAATTTTCACAAATGGAATATCCCTCGCTTCATTATAAAAGACCCTTTATTAAATGCACAAACCATAGTTAGACGATGAAATCCTGCTCAAATTTAAAAAGATATTTTCATGTATTTTATATAAAAGGTCATTTAAACAAATCAAATGCAAGGGAACCCGATAATTAATTAGCATGTAGTTATAAAGTTGACAAGTAACAGTAGTATCATGCAGCTTCTTTCCATTAAACAAATGGATTCACAAAAAAATATAAAGTTGTTAACCTCATAATAGCTACACCATCTACAACCTTTATATACACGACTGAGTTTCTCCCAGTGTTATTCATCGGTGGCATGGGTTCAGACTTCAATACAGAGTGGAAATGCCATGGCAAGGGTGAATTTTTTTTAACAAATGCAATGTAGACTCAATTTTCCTTTGTACAATAGTTCTTCAGGTACATATGTACCTCATTTACAACTTTCTATATGCAATGTAGAAGGTTATCATCCCCATTTTCTGCAAACCACACTTACACAATAAAAATGAATAACATTAATTTTACTAGAACACAATTTTTTATGCATTAAAAAAGGAAAAAAAAATTGTACGTGTCCATTTTTTCACCTTCCCTTATCCAAGAAATTAATTTTTAATTTTCTGCTTCACATTGTTCAATCAATTTGTTTTGGAAAATTTATGGGCTTGTACCATGCTGCATGGGGGAAACAAATTAAAAGGAACAAAGAAAAAAGTGAATATACATGGAACCTATCTTTTTCAACACTCTAAAAGTTAGAAATTTTAACCTTGAACACTTTGAGGACCACAATTAGCCATCCAAAACCTATGACATAGCCTCTCTTTCAAATCCCAACAATGTTAGTGAAAATATTCTCAATCTAATAGGAAATGGAAAGACTTGAACTCTCGACTCCTTAAAGAGCATCTATTTTCTAAACCGTCTATCAACCTTTGAGTCCACTTCCAATCTCTAGGAAAATGATATATACACAGGTTTCTAGCTAGCCCTATAGGCTTACATTTCCATTACCTAATTATCCTTTCCTACCTAGAAACCCTTGCAAAATGCAATAATTTAGACATTTAAAAATAAAATATAAATGAAGTACCTGAAGTCATAATCAAGATATATGTGGTTCATAGTAACAATGAGATGGATCAATGTCCTCTAACTTAGGCCAAAAAATTGGTTATGTCAGTTGTTAGAAATTTGAGCTTATAAACTAAGTTCAGTAACCAAAATGAAATTTAACATAGAGAATTATCATAAAATACCTTGTTTTACTACATAAAGGCCCCACTGTAGAGGATCAACGCTCGTGATAGATTGTGCAATGTAATCTAGGACACTGTGGCAAAATACTAGTGTTATAAAAGTGAAATTACTCGAAAAGAGTAGCCTAACATCCCTAAATTAATAATATCTTAGTATATAACCAATCATATTTCTTGCTAAAGATACCCTTTCTTTGATAATTCTGTAACCTAGGATAATAGATAGCACTAGATATCATAATGAAAACAAATAGGCTCATCATAACATAAAATTATAAAATTCAGTCAAACTATATTGAATAATAACAAATTGATAGCAAATCATAAGAATAATAACAAACAACTTACTTGTTACTCCAAGCTATGAGAGAGGTTCGTGCCTATCCCAATAAAATTTCCTATAAAACAATTAGGAAAGTACAATGATCATACATAAAGAATATGGAAAATAAAAATCCATGAGATATATATTAAATTTTATGCTTGAAATGTTCCAAGGAGTCACAATCTATTAGTTGTTTTGGTTATGATGATTATATATATAAATAATTTGTATGCATTAAAAAATTAAACTAACTTGCAATTTCATCCATTAATATATGTGTCAATCACAACTTCTCCAAATGCACAAATCCTAATTAGACAATCAAAACCCCCTAAAATTTCAAAAGAAATTTTCATGTGTTTTCTATAAAAGGTCATTAAAAAAAATGCTAAGGCATCTGACCATAATTTAGCATGTAGGTACAAATTTGACAAGTAAGAGTAGTAGCATTCTTCTTCTTGACATTAAACGGATGGATTCACAAAAAAATAATAAAATTTCTAGCATCATAATTACTACAACTTCTACAACTTTTATATACATGACTGAGTTGCTTCGAGTGTTGTGCATGGATGGATTGGGTTCAGAATTGAATACAGATTGGACATGGGATGGCAAGGGTGATATTTTTTAACAGGCATAATGTAGATCAATTTTCCTTTTTACAAGAGGTCTTCAAGTACAAGTTTACCTCATTTACAACTTTCCAGGTGCAATGTTGATGGTTATCAACCCCATTTTTTGAAAACCACACCTATAATTCAGGAAATAAAAGTAAATACCATTAATTTAATCGAACAAAATGTTTGATACATGAAAATAAAATAAAAACAAAAATAAAAATCTACATGTGCATTTTCAATTTTCTACTTCACAATGTTCAATTCACATTTTTTGGAAACATTATGAGCTTGTACCATGCTACATGGGGGAAAAAAATTAAAAGGAACAAAGAAATAAAATGAATATATATGGAACCTATAGTTTGAAACACTCTAAAATTTAGAAATTTTAACCTTGAATGGTTTCAGGACCACAATTGAACTAACTTGCATGTTCTCCATAGTTATAACAAGGAGTTAGCTCAACCATTTGTTGTTGTTGTCATCAATGACAACTAAACCAGTTCTCAATGTCACTTGCAATTATCCCGTTCACTACCAAGAAACGAATTCCCCTTGCCCTCTACCAAGGGGACACCAAATACTTAAGGTTCATTAGGGATGCCATCAACCAATGTGATATGGAGTTTCCTTGGAGCGAAATGATTTTATTAAACATACCGTAAAACGAAAACAAAAATAGAGTTGTGACTGAAATTTTGTAAATCTGTGGTACCTCGAAAATGATTCTAATGGATTATAATTGATCATATTCTATAAAATTCTTCATTTGGGGAAAAAGGAAATGCAACGTGGCCTTGATAATTGTACCTTGTTTCTTTCTATAAGGATATGTTAAGTTTGATTCAAGTTTACATTTTTTTAAATTTGGGCATTAAAACACAAATATAAATGTAATATTTATATACGTAGTATTATCAATCATTCTTTTAGGTGTTGGACTTCCTTGGTGGGAATTTTTTTCATCTCTAGTTTGAATTCCTTCTATGTCATTTCACTGACTTTCATCTAGTCACCCTTTTGGCTAGATGCTCTTCCTATAGATCTCATCTAGCTCATATGGAGTTGAGTGTACTCCGAGGCCTCTCTCTTCTAGACTGATGCGTCCTTTGGTTCATCCCTTCCATCGACCCTAAAATTTTATTTCTTCTTCTAGTTCTCCCTCTCAATGGTTTACCGTGGGCTTCTACTTTCCTTAATCCTCGTCTTTATATAACTTCCTACCACTAGATCCTTTTCCATGCCCACTTAGTTTCTATCACTTGGTCACTTGCTTATTCCCCTCTCCCACTGACATATTAGTCCTGTCTCCTTGCTGTTACCTTCCCCATGCCTCATTAGTGTGCACATGTACACTGAGAAGAAACTTACTATTAGGAGTGGGCTTCTCGAGGTCACTCTTACAGCCACCATTTCCTGGAAGATATAAATTCTAGGTTTTGAGACCTTACTATAGGCCCCACATAGGAGGAGATAGGTTGTATGGAACATGAGGGAGCTTTTATGTGATAAAAAATTTAAGATACCGAGGTTATTTCCGAGCTAGTTAACTAGGTGAAAGATATAGGACACACATGAGGTTGCTTCAACTAGCACATGTATAGTATTGAATTGTACTAGCATCTAATGTTTCTTTTTGGCCATATTTTGATAGACCAGTATGAGCATAAAGCTAACATACTTAAAACTCTAGAGAATATTCACTCTCATCTGAGGGACATGGACCAAAATTTGGATTGTACTAGAAATTGCACTAGATGTTAAAAAGGAAACATTGTAAGGTGATAGCATGTAACACTAATTAATGCTTTTTTGACATCTATTGAATGAAAAATAAATTATAAAAAAAATAAAGGACCATGATACAATGAAATGTTACTGCTACTTCCTTAAGCCTTACAAATCCTGAGATCTATGTTCAATTTAAATACCTTGTCTAATTATGCCAACATGATTTCCTCATAAATAATGAAATAGATCATTATTTTCCACCTTAGAAATATCAAGTTGTTCTGGTACAATTCCTCCATATTTCTTCTTGGAGCGAGTGTTTGTGCCCTAGATTTCGCTTTTACGAGTTGGATAGGATTGTAACACCCCTAGTTTTATGTTTCTTTAAAAGTTAGACATTTGAACTTTAATCCAAAGGGGAGTTGACCCCAATGGATAAGTATTTTGAGGATGTAATTAAATATTTAATTATGGAAAATAAATAAGATAATTCTATGAAGATTGACTAAATGAGAATTATGAGATCACTTACTAAATCCATGAGGATGGAAAGAGGCAAATACTTTCCCCAAAAATATTTCAAAAATCCTTGAAAGAATTTATTCCAAATTCGATTTTGAGGAAAATCTAGTTTCCCCAATGAGGTGGAGAGTAGTTGGGAAGAGGTAAAAAGCTAGGAAAAACAGAAAGCAGCTTTAAAAATCCCTAAATAAGGGAAGCCTAGGCAAACAAAAAAAAAAACATCCTGATATTCTGGACGCAGAATTAGAAACAGGCTTTGGCGAGCAAAAGCTTAAATAAGCTATTCCTGAACAGATTAGAGGTTGGTCTATTCTAGGAAATGATCTCATCTTGGGGGTGAGTTCTAGGAGACAGAATAACTCTAAGGTTGGGAGGTTGGTCAATTGCAACAGTGGTATGTCTCTAAGTTTGTGAATGGTTTTAGCACCTATTTCTGTATAAAATGGTTATACATAATTGTTTGATAAAAAAAAAAAAGAATATGTGGATTTGTTAGTTCCTACATTTAACAGAATTGTATAGAAGGAATTAACCCTCTTAATTCTGTAGAGTTGTAGAAATAGAAATCTGTGGGGGAGAATCCATCAGAGTTTCTAAACCAATGTTGGTTTAAATATGAGGATACATGTTACTCCATAGATAAATTAGTGATTTAACTTTAATCTGCTTCTGGTTAAATAAAATGATTCAGATTTGTATACACAGGAGAAAGCAGCATGATATTTCATACACAGATATCTCAATAGAACTAGACAAACTGAAATCTGAGTTGTGTAGGAGATGTTAGAAAAAACATGATGTACTATGGTGAATATATTGTCTGTACACAACAGAAGCAAAAGAGAAATTTATTTCCTGCACATAACAATCTATTTCTATAAAATAGTGAAGTAAATATCAGTATAGTGGTGAGAACAGCCATGAGAGTAAACTACCTAGTGATGAAAACAGTCAAAGTTCTATTAATAATATGCATGTACACATAGTTAATTATTATAAGGCTGCAACTAAGATTCAACCTGATTAGATAAAATTTTATATGAAGATGAGACTACTGATCTAAAAGAAGGATGAGTGACAAGTGGCCTTTGTATCAGTTGGGTTGATTAGTAGTTAATTAAATTTCATATAAATAATTGTTAGAAATTGTTGAAGAATGAGAAAAAAGAGAAACATCTACTTGCAGTAGTAATAACACAAAGTGACACAGAAATATAAGATGATAATTGTAAGCAGAACCCTCCTAATTCCCAGAAGGAGACCAGAAAACGGTTGGAATATATCTTAAACAATGTTACAATTATAGAACAATTACTTTGTGGGAATAAATACAAGAGATAAAAACTCAATCTGTGTCACATTAACCGGGGAGAATCTGAAATAGCAATAGAGACTTAACTCAGTCTTCTATTATTATTTTTATTATATAGTACCCTCTGCCCCAAAATTTCATTGTGGGAGAATCCTAAGTTTAGAGATGGGCGAACAAGTAAAGGAATAGAAGAAATAACTTTAGTGCTGAGTAAATTTAAACGACAAAGTGAAACCACAAAATTTATATGTATGAGGGAAGTCTGACATGATAATGTTCATTAGAGTTCTTCCTGAAGATATTAAATAGAAATTTGAGCAGTTAAATATAAATGTTCATATTCAATGATCCAAATGTATTTCCGGTACAAAAAAAATTATTTTATGCAAAAGTGCTGAGAACTCATATTGGGGTTGAATCTCCAGAAGGAGAAGTCATTATAGAAACTGAGCCAGTGGGACATTAACCCTGAATATTTCAAAACGAATTCTCAGAGGTCAGAGGATAAACCTACCCTGACAGCCGAAGAGAGATTTCACGAAATGGTGTGACAGGGAGTACCTGCGTTCACATAAATGAAATAGAATTAAAATGGAAACAAATAACACAAAAAAAAATCTCTACATGAGTTCAATGAATCCCTATACAAACCCAACCGAGAGAGAAACAGATTAACTCGAGAGAAAGCGAGAGGATTGGATACCTGGTTGAGGCCGGAAGCTTTGACATCGAATATATTTCTGTGAGGAATAACACAGTCCAAATGAAAAACAAAACTCACATAGTAAATGAACGAACTCAAGTATAAACCTATGAGCAAGAAATTAGAATGACCTCGTAAATATTCCCAACGATATTAGAGTTGACAACTTACCCTTGCGACTATCAGATGAGGAAGCAGCAATCACGGATTTTGGGTGGGACAAAATTGAACTCAGTGATAGCATTCTTCAGCAGGCCTGGAAGGCATCGACCTCATAGATGAAATCTATCTTCTTGACCATTAGGAAGAAAAATTTTATATTAGTCATGGGCGAAATCCATGTAACCAGATTTCCCCAATATGAAACAACAATACAATGCAAACTATAGATTTACGCCTCGATAGGCTGCAATTCGAATGACAATACTTGGAAAATGAGAACCATGATCTTCGGAGACAACCAAAAATAAAATATGATATTCAGTTAAACTGAATGAAACCAAACGAATAGGAATAGCGTTGATATAAACTGCAAACCAGGTGAGATCGTTCACTAAGAGGTGGATTACCTAGAAGCTTGGATCGGTGCGACAATGTCGACATTCCTATGCTGAGGCATAGGTCCAAATTTCACTATCTTGGCGTGAGAGCACCATGCAGCCAAACAAAATGAAAAATAGAAGTTTTTCGTCAAGAGGACCGATTGATTTTAAACATGACAGGAAACCCTAAGTCTCGAATGAAATTCACAGTCAATTTAGGGTTGCAGAGATCGAGGGTTGGAAATCTGAAACCCTGAGAAGTAGATCGATGACGATCCAAAATTTAATTACCATGTACAACATTTATTTACCTCGAGGAGAGATCAACCCTCGAATCAATAACTTTGGAAAACAAAACGAATCAATATGTACACCGAGTACCAGGAATAAATGGAAAAATAATACACGCAGGTCGCATCCAAGGTACGAGTAGCCAGTTCATAGTTCTAATTCGACTGAGGAAGATTAAATAGTCAATCAATACTATGTATTGTGACCATGTAACGTAAGGAGCAAGGTCACGCAACACATCAACCATACCACAGGATGTACGAGCCACCCCAAGTGAAATCGTATCAATGATGGCGTAGCATGCTTTTCATTAATTCATGAGCAGGAACCACAATTAATATAGTATTTTAACTATTCAATGGTTGGCATTAAAATGGAATGACAGATTGGTAGAGTTAATTTGACATACAAAAGTAACCAAATCAATTGCTATACACGTATAGGAAATCGAAACTCAAGTGGAAATCCGATATTGCTTCATTTTTATAGGTTCGAATTTATATACTGCTCTTTGATGCTATGTTAACTACAACCACATTGTAAATATGTGGGGCCGAGACAAATATCAAATAGATTGATTAGTACACAGTTAATTTAAAGGAGAACGCATGGAGTTAAAAACCATGGGAGGTATCAACAAAAAAGGGATTCATGTTGGAATTTAAGATATATATATATATGAAAAATATATATAGAGAGAATAATGTATATGTATATCCTTACATATAGATAGAGAGTTAAATGGTTAATTCAAATTCATGTATAGGGTAAAACATATGGTAATTGGAGAAGACACAATGCTAGTAAGAAAACAAAAGGGTCACCAAAGTGAGACCATTAAGAGAATTCCATGTAAGTAAAATGCCTATATTAATAGGTTAACAAGAAAAGAAAAAAAGTTGGGGTTTAGGGAGAGATGTTACAAGGATAAAAAAATCAAAAAAATAATTTTATCACTTAATTAATAATTTTTTTTAGCATATTTCATAACAAAAATTTCCATAGAGACATCCTTTTATGGCTTTACAATTAAAATATACATTATCTAAGAGCTTCCTTACATATTCAATACAATAAAATTACTAATTGTTTCAACCATCACTTAAATTTTACTCATTTCTTTTCCATGCACGAGTTTGTTCACCTGTCTGATAATTTTGTTGTACTCCATACAATATGACAATGAATTATGTTTGTTGCAGGTGCTTCATTGGCCCCCTCATATGTAGATGCATGATTCACAACCTTAAGAGCTGTTTTAGCTTTAGTGTGATCTTTAAATATAACTAATGCATAATTTTCATTCAGCCACAATACCTCACACTCACCTCCAAGCCTGAATATCAGTGAATTCACATTTTCATTGCATGGTAAATAAAATAGGAAATGCCAAGCCTCGACTCAATATCTACAAATGATTTCAATTGTAGAGGACACATATGCCCTATTGTAGGAATTGAACCCTTGGAATTTATGCTACAACGTAAAGGGGCTTTTGAGTTATGTGCAACTTGTAAATTTAAAACACATATTGGGTCCCTTCCTACAAAATATACATAGATGTTACATATTTCCGCAAGAGGCTTCAATCACTACAAGGAAAATACCCTATAGTGGATGTTTTTGGGGAAACCCTTATAAAAATACCCCAGACATCTGTTTGTTGTGGAGGTTACTAGGGGAGGTTGGAGAGTGGAGGTTTCTGTGGATGTTTTTCTTCTGGTGCATTCATCATCCTAAACCGCACCGGTGTGTTCAACTAGAGAAATCATGGGTACGCATAAAACATTGGCACACCAGGACACCGTGCACATGGTACAAACCCTCCTAGTGCATCTTATTACTGTAGTGCACTGGTACTAATAAATATTTCAGACTGCTGCATCCTAAAACCCCGCACCAAAACTAAAAGCACCAGAATAGTGTTAAATAAAAAAAAAATTATGGCCAAAAATCTGCATTTTTCACTTTTTGGTGCTCCAGATCACTCAAGCACTGATGTAAATTTACCTTGTGTGAGGCACCCTGCCGTCGGTGCTCCCATTGCAAGCATTGCTAATGTCCATTGCCTACCATCTACATTTTGAATTTTGCAAAATGGTGGGAAAATTTAGTTTTGAAAATTCTACGGCCAATATGCCTCCTCGACGGCCAAATGTACATGTATTTTCCTTGTTTTTCCATAATTAAACCTTTTAGCAGATTAGTTTTGTAAAAGAGCTTAAAGTTCAACTTATTTATAAAAAAAATTCCCGCACGGTGCGCTCAAGCCATTCAGCTTGCACCAGTTCGCAGTGTTGCCTGTAAATTTACAGGTCGCACCATGATTGGTGCTAATGGTATCCACACCGGTTCTGGGGCTCTATAGAAAATGTGCACTATTATCTTTTAAAATTAAAAAAAGTGTGTGGTGCGGTCAGTTACCCGACCACACCATTAACCATGTCAAATTTAGGGAATGCGGTGCATTGATGGAAATATCCACCGTGGGGCGGCTAATTTTCTCAGCACACTACATTCTAGCAATTTTACATTCTCAATGATGCGTCCAGGTAAATGACTGTACCGTTAACTATGTAGTGATGTCATGAGGGAAATGCACTTCCTAAACTATACGCCCCAGGGCATATAGTTTGGTTAGCGGACCGCCCTCCCGACACTGGTCCATAGTCAATGATGTTTTCCATTATACCACTGCACCATTGAGCTTAAAAATGATAGGAGGTAGGTGCACTGAAAATTTGTAGGTGCACCGCCTCTGGTGAGCAATAAAAAAAGATGCACCGTTACCAGTGGATGCCTATTTTATGTGGCGCACCGACTCTTTTTTTTTTTTCAAAAAAAATTATATATTTATATTCCTAAATACATGTGTCATTTAATAAAAAAAATGTATTTAATATGTCAATGATTCATCGACGTGAAATGAGAGAAGATAGGGAACAACAAAAAAATCAGGTGGACCAATATAACATGGTTCACCTATGGAAGGCACGAGAGAGGGACAGAGATGCGTACCCTAGCCCTATTAGAGAAACTAACGAGGGGATCCTAAGGCAGGTAGGCCTCCTCAAGTTCTATGAGGAGGCTACATCCCTAAAGGGCCATGGTGTATTTTTGCGAAACCTTATTTGCAAGTGGAATGCCCACCTACAGGCTTTCTGGTTTGGTCTTAACTCGTGGTATGCATTGACTGAGGAGAAAATTTATTTCATTACTGGTCTATTGAGGATAGGGGCGGATTTTCCCTCATTCCCAGAGGTCCTAGTTGGTTATGTAGCAAGGAGTCAGTTGGTGTACTCCCAAAGATACATTAGCGTGAATAGACTGTCTCTTTCAGATTTTCTGGTCTCCGGAGGTCACTTATGTATTGCTTCATTTGCTAGAGAGGAGGTGAGGTGCCTCTCACAATTGATTTTTACCATTTAACATAAACCAACAATGAGAAACACATTAGTTTCCCCCTTCTATTTTATGTTGATTCTTTAGTACAGGAGCCATGACTTGTGAGGTGGTATGCCATTTTTTTGTGGCAGTTTGGTACAACTTTAGATATATGTCATTCTCATGCACAGGGGACAGTGAACTTCCCTTTTGCTTCAAAGCTATTTTGTTTATTTTTTGAGAGATTTCCAGAGATGAGGCCTACTTTTTTGCAGCAGCCCCGTAGGCCAATGTTGCATGTGTGGATGAAGATGTGGGGATAGATGATGCCCAAGAGGGGCGAGTCTGATTTTTCCATGAGGATATCACATGATGCACTGGAGTTGCTAGCCAGTGTTGATGAGCATCCCTTCGTTATGGTCCCATGTTCGTATGTTGGTTTGGATTGGCGAGGGTGCTCTAACATTCTCTTCATAGATGATGAGTCTCCAGATAATAGAGGTAATATTACTGCTTTATTTAAATTTATTCTAACATGTTCTTTAACTTCTTTTTTTATTAAAATGTTTAATGAAATTGTATAATTATTGTTGTGTACTTATATATATTTTGTAGAAATTGGGTCATTTGATGGCGATGAGATGCCAACGCCACAAAATGATCCAGGTGTGAATCCTGATGACGATCAGGATATGGCAGATGTCCAGGATCAGGCCAGTGAAGACAGACCTCGTCCTCATGGTATGTCAGCACCACCTTTTGATAGGTGTAGGCTTGACAGTAGATTGAGGATGGAGTTGGGCAACCAACTATGTGCATTGTTTGTGGAGGTGGGAGTCAGGCTCACCACTATGAGAGATATATAGGCCAATGCCAGGCGGGTACACCATGATGCAGCATGTTGTAGTATCTACGAGCTTAGTTACGCGGTTGAGGAGGGCCCTTTGATGTAAGCATGGTCAAGGCGTAGTACGTCGACAGTCCGTGAGAAGCGACACATCATCTGATGATCACGATCAGGGGAGTGATCATTTTTCACCTCACATCGCGCCATATGAGTAGCCTCCAGCATTGAACAACAATCATGATGATGAGCAGGCTCGACCACTGCTACGTTGATTCAGCACTCTGTAGCATCCAGCAGTACTCATGATCATGAGTAGGTTGGACCATCGCCCATGTCGAGTCATCACGATGAGCAGTCGACAGTTGATCCTAATCAACATGAGACACGAGTACCAAATCAGTAGGCACATGATGAATGGCATGTATCTGAGCTTGTCAAGGCTGCACCATTGAATGAGAAGGCCTCGACTAGTACTACCGAGCAGGCCTCGACTAGAAAAATTCATCATATCATGGACATGTTATAATAGCCCTGCTTACCCTCCTCTAGGAAAAAGCTAGTTCAATGGTATTGATAGCCCCATTTATATTCCTCTCGGAAAACACTTATTCATGGGTAAATGAGTGGTGGTGTGTCAACTATAAATTCATCTATTTCCTTGCAAATATTGGTTTCCTTCCTTCCTAGTTGATATCTTTGGGCCTACCTAACTGATATCTCTAGTCAAGCTACTCAACAAATATATTAAGGAAGGAGAAGTTGCATCAGATACAATATCCTTGTGGATATACTAGATGAGGTGTGTGGAATTTGATATATTTCCACACTAGCACATTTATTTACAAAAAATATGCTAATTTTATCACTTGTACATTGGCCTTTTGATGGCATATGGCACACACTAGTTAGAATATTTTAAGATAGATCTATAAATATATACTTGATTCACTCGTACTATATATGTGTATAGGTAAGCCTCACCATTACAAATGTGTAGTGCCATAGGCCATAGACCTCATCTAGGTAATGTTTGAAATCAACAAATATAAAAATTGGTACCTATTATATCGCGATATTTTAATATCAAATAATCTACTAATGCTTAAAAAATTGTATTCTATATTTTTATAGTAAAAGTGGAATTTAAATATGAACCATCAACATTTTTCATCCTCATCTTTGATCACATAGAAAAAAATCCTAACAAGTCTCTTTAAACTTACCAACACTCACTCATTTCGTAAGAAAGTTTGTGACATTCTTCACTATGACTACTTTTACTAGTAGTTCACCTTATTTCTTCCAACCATGTCTCTAATGAAATTGTACAACACATAAAATATGATTTTTCTTTGAATGGTAAGCTAGGTATTTTCCCAAGAATATTTCACTTTGACTATCACAATCTATCTTTATTGTTTGTAGAGCAAACAAAATATCTGAACATAGCCATCACAATGAGAATTTTTCCTTTATTGCATAAATCACTTCCATGTATTTAGCTTCAATAATTATTGGTGATAGAACTAACTATCATTTACTCATCCAATTAATATCTCCCTCAAGAAGCTTGAAAACATATCTTCTAGCCAACCTTCTTCTATCTAGATCACCATCCCAATCAACGTTGATAAAGACTTGGACAATGGCTTCACTATTATCCTCAAGTCCTTCAAGGTAGAATATCACATAATTACTACTGGGTCACAAATACCTGAATATTATTTTTAGAGCAAAAGAATACTATTTTGAGAGAAAAACAATTCTCTTTTCTAGGTGTTTCCATGTATTTGATCAATAATCACACTGCATGAATAATAGGCCGAGTACACATAGTTTCAAGAATCAAAAAATGCCCAAAACTTGCATAAGGAATATGAGTCATGTCATATATTTCTTCTTATTTCTTTGGAAACTATTCAACATTTAGTATTTCCCCAACAGGAACTGGTACCTTCATCATTTTACAATATTGCAAGTCAAAACACTTGATAATTATTTCAACATAGTTCCTGTGAGTTTTGATGAAAACCAGTAAAAAAAGATCATATTGTAATCGAAATATGTTTTTTTTCTATATTGGTTACATGTAACAACTAAGGGAGGGTGTTTGAATTAATGCTTCCATGTGTTTTAGGTTGTTGTGAGTTTTCATTCTGAGTCCCTAGGTGTCAATCTAGAAGTAGTCATTTTCCTATGTGTGAGTTGTATTATCTATCTAGATCCAATTTTTTAGGATATATAAGAGTTATGTATTCATATATATATATATATATATTTGTGTGTGTGTGTGTGTGTGTAACCATTGTGATCAATAAAATATAGTGTCTGTGATTTATGTGTAATTATCTTAGCTCTTTATTTTTTCTAACAATTCCACCACCAATAGCATATGTGTAAACTATTTCAACAATTTCTGACAGGGAATCAAAGAATAAAAATCAACATCACATCAGGAAAGTACAAAAATACCTCACTAACTTAATTGGGAGAAAACCAATATCCTCAAGAAAAAATGTCCTACTTGATTTCTTAATCAACTCATCCCCACACTTTCAAGCATGGTAGTAAAGGTTTGTTACAAGGAAGGTTGGGAAACTTAACAATGCACTACCTCCAGATCTCCTAAAAAAATCATAAGAGAAACTCAGTTAAAATAAAAATAATATTTTTTCTTACATGTATCCACCTTCACTATATCCTATTAAGACATAGCATCCATGAAATAATATAAAAAGCAAAGGAGATTACAGAAATACTTAGAACATGTAATTGAAAACTAAAAAATAAGGAAACAGTATAACTCGTGTGTATGTCAATTGTTAAGAAAGCCAAAAAGGAAGAAAAGTAAGAGATTGTATTATTGAAAATGATAAATAATAGATTCTTGCAAATAACATAATAAATTGATGCACACAACACATTTCAATTAGAGAGAAGAGGAACATAAAATTTAGTTGTAAATTGCAACAACAATGCACCATATGTTTTTTAATTGAAACTTAGCTGTTTTTTTTGTCTCATTCACCTTAGCCTCCAAGGACTCCTGGCGTGAAACAAGAGTAATAATGAAGTATATTATTTTCCTATTATTATGTAGAGTTGATAGGTTACATCTATGAAGAAAATTACTTTGCAAAGAGATTTGAGACTGTATCTCCATTTGCATTCATAATGGAATTGTGTGCAGGTACTATTAAACGAGGAAAAAAAGTAAGTCATTTATTTGAACTTAAAGAGGAAATAAATCCACTTCACCATGGCTTTACTCCGAGAAATAATACACAAAAGAACAAAATTATGTGAAACTTACCTTCTGGGTATTTTCATGATTTAGGCCTTTCATTTACCATGTCGAAGATGAGAAGAGACAATGATGTAAAAAATAACAGGTTCACTTTGACAACCATAGCAACAACCCACTTCAAGGTTGCTATAGTACATACATTTGAAGCGCAAGCACTGCAACAACTACAATTCACATTACCAGTGTCTTTGTCATTGGTTGGATTTGAACCCTCATTCATTTTCCACATGCCTAATGGTAACAATGTTAGTTAAGAGAGCATTGGTGGATCTAATGACTCCACATTATCATCCGAGGATATATTGGAACATGTATTATGCTTTTCTCCTTGAATCTCATGTAGATTTTGTCCCTAGGAATATGTTAAGATATTAATGTCATTGTCTGCTAGGTTCCATAACATTTAGTTCCATTGTCTGCTAGGTGTCATAGTGAGTTCAAATTTAGTTCGGTTTATTTGAGTTTCAATCAATTCATTTATTGTTGATGATTTACATGTAATCTATTTAACTATTTTTAATATTAAGAAGATTACTCTTTGCTCCACATTTCTTTTCATTATTTGTCATGTTATAAAAGCACTAGGTCCCATAAGTCTCCAGAGAGAGAAATGTGTCATTAGATTTCATGGAAGAGAGGGTGAGGATAAAGTGAGAAAGCCACTTCAATTTAAAACTAGCAAAGAAAAGGAAGTGCATCACTTTCGCACGTGTCAAGAAACGCCCGTGTGTCACTTTCACACCATAGAAAAATAGAACGTGTGAAAAATTGTCAAAATGTTAAGAAATTTGGGGTTGGCACACTTGGTGAGTTGAAAGAGTGTGCAAATTGTGAAAAAAACCTATTGATAAATGCACAACCAAAGAAAAGTATCATCCCTATTCTTACTAAAAATAATAAACATAAATACATACCATATGTTTATTATGTTCCACATCTAAAGCATAACCTTATTAGTGTAGGTTAATTGATGGAACATGGTTATGCTGTAATATTCCAAGGGAACACATGTTATATCTATGATAAACCTCTCAGTATAAGACTAATAGGAAAGGTTAAAAAACTAAGAATAAAATGTTTTCCTTGACTCTCAAAATCCAAAATATCTCACAGTATTTTTCCTACAATGTGTCAAGAATAGATATGTCTCAAATATGAAATTCTAGATATGGGCATATCCCATTCAATTTTCTAAGTATACTTAATAAACATTGTATGGTCATTGGTCTCCCTGCTATGAATGAAAAATATTGTAATCGTGAAACTTGTAATGTAGCAAAGCATAAAAGAGATAACTTTCTGGCATATTCATCTGGTGCAAAAGAGCCTTTAGAGCTAGTCGATGCAAATATATATGGCCTAATGTAGACATAGTCTATTGGTTGTAGTATTTATTTTATTACATTCATTGATGATTATAACAAGAATATATTGGTTTATTTTCTTAAAAATAAATCAGATGCATTCTTAAGATATAAAGAATTCAAAGAAGAAGTAGAAAAGTACAGTGGAAATTCTTTAAAATTCCTCAGTGGAGACAAAGGAGGAGAATACAGTTCCAATGACTTCAAATCCTTTTTTCGAAAGTAATGAATCATCATGTAGAAAAAAAAAATATATACTCCATAACATAATGGAGTAGCAAAAAGGAAAAACCAGTCAATCATGAACATGGCTAGATGTATTCTTCCTAAGAAGAAGTTGTCAAATTAATATTGGGATGAAGAAGATTTGACAACAGTATATGTTCTCAATAGATCTCCAACAACTATTCTCCAAGATGCAATACGTCAAGAAGCATGGGATGATAATAAGGTGAATGTATCACATTTTATAATTTTTTGATTAGTATAATTTTCACATGTTCCTAATTAGCTAAGAAAGAAGCTTAATGATATGAGTCAAAGATGTATTTTCGTAGGCTATAGCGAGTACTGAAAGGCCTATATAATTTATAATCTAGTTACCAAGAAGACAATCAGAAGACAAGAATCATTAGAGAAATATATGAACAAGAGCATCATTTTTATCAACGTAATATGTATGTCATTCTTTCATCTTGGCCAACCCATTTGGAGGAAGCAGTTACAAAAAAACATTGGGTTGACGTAATGAATCAATAAATTGTTTCCATAGAGAAGAACTAACATTTGGAATTAATTTATATGTCAAGAAACAAAACCAAAATTGGTGTAAAATGGCTATATAAGAGCAAGCTGAATGAAAATGGAGAAATTGAGAAACATAGGCAATGTCAGTTTCCAAAGGATTCTCACTTTAGTTTGGTATCAACTATGGTGAAACCTTTCCTCCAGTAGCACGAGTTAGACACTGTCAAAACTATTTTATCCACAATAGCTCAACCCAAACGAAAGGTCTATCAACTTGACGTAAAATTTTCTTTCTTAAATGGTATATATCATGAATAAGTTTATGTGGAGCAGCCTCTTGGTTTTGAAGTTTCAAGACATGAGCATAAGGTGTATAGGTTGAAGAAATATTTATATGTATTTTAATAAGCTCCACGAGCCTAGTATAGTCACATCAACACATATCTCATAAAAAGAGGTTTACACAAAAGAAACCATGAGCCAAATTTATATACCAAAACTCATGAAGGTAAAATTATCATTGTATTCCTTTATACAAGAAATATGATGTTAGAAGAATTCAAAGTAGTAATGCAAATAGAGTTTGATATTACTGATGTTGGGGTTATGAAATACTTCTTAGGCCTTGAAATTTAGCAATCTGTCAATTGCGTTTTTGTCAGTCAACAAAAATATGCCACTGACATCATCCAAAATTTCAAAATGACCAATTTCAAACCAAATAATACACAAATTTCTCAAGGCACCAAGTCGAGCAAAGAAGATGTAACAACACGGGTTGATCCCACATTGCGTAAAAGTCTAATTGGTAGTTTGTTGTATTTCACTGCAACTAGGCCTAATATCATGTTTGATGCTAGTTTTGTCTTTGGGTTTATGCAGACACCTATTTTTTCTCATTGGAACGGTGCAAAAAGGCTCTTAAGATATATTGCAGGTACCATAGAATATTGTTTGTTCTACACACATTCTGAAAATTGTTCCATTTTAGGTTATAGAGATAGTGATTGTGTAGGGAGTTTAAATGATGACAAAAATACCCCACGATATGTTTTTCATTTTGGAACCAATGTGAACTCATGGGCATCCAAGAAAAATTCAATGATTTCAATATATTTTGTAGAGGCAGAATATGTCGCTTCAAATTCAGCAGCTTGTCAAGCAGTGTGGCTAAGAAGATTAATGAGCCAACTCCTATTTACTGTGATAACAAGTTTGCAATTTATTTATCAAAAAATCATGTCTTCCACAAAAAGAGCAAGCACATGAACACATGTTTTCATTTCATTCACGGGCTTGTCAATGATGGGGACATAGTACTTTCTTTTTGTAGTTCCAAAGATCAGCTTGTAGATATTTTCACAAAGGCATTGAGGAAAAATGTGTTTGAATTTCAAAAAGAGAAATTAGGCATTGTAAGTGCCACCACATGTAACATTTGAGATTAGGAGGGGATGTTGATATATTAATCTCATTGTCTACTAGGTATCATCACATTTAATTCCATTGTGTTCTAAGTTTCATAGTTAATTCAGATTTAATTCAATTTAAAGGAATTTCACTCAACTCATTTATTGTTGATATTTTCTATATAATCTATTTAACAATTTTGAATATTTTGTAATCTATTTTCATGTTTGTTTTCATTATTGGTGAGAATAGTCATGTTTCTGAACCTCAACTACCTACACACGCTCAGCTCTCAAATAGAGCTCCTTTGTACAATTCTCTATACATTTTTCCATAAGTACACAATGCCCAACCTGGTCTCACTCACAAATGCGGTTTATATTTATGATTTATGATATTGGATCCAATATTACCATTATGATACTTGCTTCATATTTTAGAGCCCCATTGCACCCACTCAAGTTCTAGAGCTCTCAAATTTTGTCGACACGTGAGAATAATGTCACAACACATGCACCCGCACTAGCGCCAATCGTATACATCACCTAGTGACATAACAATGCGAGTATGCCTTCAAACCAACTTTGACTGGGATTATGGACTATTCTGTATATAATTGACTATCAATACCCAAATCATGATCGACACACACAAATAAGATCCACGCTGTACAATAATCTCAATTATTCAGTTTTCCTTCAGTTATACGCCTTTTAAGTTCATACATATTCCGTGTTGCACTTCTACGTAAATAATATCTTGATAAATAAAAAATAACATCTCAACCACAATACAGTCACAGATCTTCGTGACGAGAGAAATGAAAACTTCATTCATAAAATCCAATAATTCTCTTTCCTATCATAAGTGTGAATTTCAACCATAAACACATACCTTTTGACAATCTTCTGTATATATCATCATATGATATATTTATTCTCAAACCATATCAACGTGACAAGGTTTAAAACAACGTAAATTCATAAGGTGCATTCATTCTGAAACCATATCAACATGGGAAGTTTTAAAACAATTACATAAACATCGACACCAGGCGAATAAATCTAGGTGTACATATTCTATTCCTTTCTATTTCAACAATATAACCATGAGAGTTACAACTCCTTTCTATTCGAATAATATAGCCCTGGGATTTAAACTTTGCCTTCAATCCATGAATTCGACGTTGATAAAAAGAAAACTTCGTGCTCAATACATGAATTCAACGTTGATAAAAAGTAACACATACTATACAGTGATGTGTGGTTTCACGGAAATTTTCCTTGGGTGAAACTCAAGAGACCGTAGTTCAAATCTCATTGAGTATGTGGCTTGCTATGATCTTGGCTCAAGGAGTAGGCTCCCCCTTTTGTGAGGGGTCTCGTCTCTTACTGAATCATAAGAACTGATATATCTGACTTGCAGGCTGTTGGATATATCTTGGTTTTATAAGACAACTATGAGGATTGATCCCAGGTCTCCCCTAGATTACTCTAAAAAATTACCGATTCACCATGTGTTAAAAAAAAAAACACATACTACCATTTAAACCAGCGTCCTTCAATCCCTGAATTCAACGGTGATAACTTGTTGCAACATTATCACTGTTGAATTCATGCATCCAATTCCCTTTATGAATGGCTTAGAAGTATGTGTGCATCTTAGAATATCAACATCAATGGAAATATAGAGACAAGAACATAGGAGTCTACAATCTTCCATTTCACACCGCGTTTCAATGGTTTACATATATACTGTTCTCAAGTAACCTTTGTCATATCAATCAGACAATGTGAAATATTTGAATTGATATTTAGAATGAGTATACCCACAAGAATTGAGATTCATTGCCACAACATATACTCAATATCCATTTTCTTGGAATCGATGATCCACTCCAATGTCTATATTTGGAGTTTGTGGTGTTGGAGGTCAGTGCCTTAACTACGTTGGAGCCCATGAGAATATTTTACGGATATTGTGTAATTTCCAATCAGCATCGATTTTTCCTAAAAAAAATGACCAGCCTTAGCATAATTCACTTTAGGTATTAATATTCGGTATTTGTGGGTTTTTTTAGATTACGCCATATGGTCGCAATCTATCAATGGCACCAATTTCGATTTTTCCGATTACTCCTCTCATCTGAAGAAAATTACGGGGGTTAATCAACTCCAACTGAATAGTTTGGCAAATTATTGGGCTCGGTTTCTGGTTTCTGGTGTTTTTAAAAGACGTTTTTGGTGCGGGGATGCGTATGTCTCTCTGGAATCATTCTCTACATTATCTTGTGCAACACACCACGTGAGTTGTATGGATCTATTTACAGGAAACAATTTGTAATATCCCCTTTTCTTGATCCATTCAAAGTGGATAGAATCGATCCATGCTACTTACCGTGGTATTTTCCCATGGTATTCACCCATGGTATTTATTGGATTGACCCATGGTATTTATTGTTGGTATTGACCTATCAAGCCTATAAAACGGGAGAGAAGCTAGGTATTTAGAGCATTCTGGATTATATATCTTTATTGTGTTTGGGTTGAGAACCTGGCCTGGCTAGTTCTAGCATTGATCCCGGGATGAAAACCCCGCGGTGATGTTTATGTGGTGGATCCATCTAGGATTAACAAGTGGGATTCAATTTCTTATATTTGTCATTTTCAAGCGGATGCACATGCCATATGTAGGATTTTATGATCTGGGCATGTATTTTACTTTCAGTGAATAATAATATAAATAAATGGCTGCATTTCTTGTGTTCTGGTTCTTGATGAAAGGTTATATTAAATGAGAACACTAAGATGTTTTAGATCTATCAAAATTTTTATTCTTTGGAATGTTACAGTGGTATCAGAGCTATGCATCCTGCTAGCCTAAGAGTTTTATGCAAGGAACTTCGGTGAAATTTATTTTTCACGCTAGCCAGCATTTCTCACCTCGGTGACATTTATCACCCTAGTTGGATTTTTATTATTTTATTGGGAGACATAAGTGAAGGAAAAATCACTTATAAGTCTGTGGGTTAAATTTGTGAAAATATTTGAAGGCATGATTAACAAAATCTTCTTATGAAAAATTAATATATTCTTGTTTGGGTATGGGAGAAGATGGAACGTCTTGAAGAAATTTTGAAAAACAACCAGAAAATTCTTGATGTACTAGTGAGGTTATATGGTCCTTTAAGTAGCCATATCTCCATAGACCAAAATGATAATCAAAGCAATAACGAAATCTACAGCAAGAATAATCTAAGGAGGAGAGGACTATGCTTTATTTTCAAGGGACCTTGGGCCCTTAACCATTCCTGTCCAGGTGATAAGAAGAAGGCAACAAAGACAGAAGAAGAGGAGATTACTTCAAATCATGGGAAATATTTTGTAAATGGGTCTATTGATCTTCAGGATGGTGAGCAACATCGTGACATTATTCAGGGAGGCTTGCAGGACGACAAACATTTGGAAGTGCAAGAGGAAATTATACCTAATGCCATTGATGAGGTTGATTCCTATACAATGGAGTTCGTAGATCCCCAGGGGAATATTCATGAAGAATATGAACAATAAAGTATAGATAAAATTCCACCAATGCATCTATGTTCGACAGTTGAAAGGGATGAATAGATGGTCTCCACAAGTGAAGGAGACTTAGGAGATTTGAGTGAGGATCTAGCCATAGTGAACCAGCATGATGAGTATGATCACAAGGAGCAACATGACAAACATAATGTGCAAAATGGACCATTCCTATAGAGTTGGTGAAAGGCTCAAGTTGAAGATGTGGTCATTGGGCATCGGGTGCAAACAGATACAAAGACAGTCAGCACGGCACTAGAATTGCCAGTAGAAGACTTTCGAGAAATGATCAAGCATTTCAAGACAGTTCTTATGTTGTTGAAGCAGAAAGTCTGGACAGTCCGAGACACTGCCTTACAGGAGAACAGAAAAATTGAGGAACTCATAGGGGTATGTGCCGAATGAAATACCAAGTTGTCTAATGTCGAAGAACGACTTAAATCCCTCATAAGGCAGCAAGAGGAGTATGATTGGGAGTTCCAGAGCAGCCCTCTACAGGAGTACATAGATAAAACACTGTTACCGATGAAATAGGTAACCTGACCTCAAAACGAGAACTCTAGCCCAAAAAGACTCAAAAAACATGAAAAAACACCCCAAAAACAAAAAGTGTGTATTCCAGAACGCACTTCGTTTTTTTTTAAGGTCAAATTTCAACATTTTATAAAATTATGGTAAAAACAAAATTGTTTCTTGAAAAAAGGATTGAAAAAACACCCCGAAAACAAAAAGTGTGTATTCCAGAACGCACTTTGTTTTTTTTTTAAGGTCAAATTTCAACATTTTATAAAATTATGGTAAAAACAAAATTGTTTCTTGAAAAAAGGATTGAAAAAACACCCTCAAAACAAAACAAGTTGATGATGGAATAACAAAAAAAAATTGTGTCATACTTTTGGCATTTTTAAAAATAGAAAAAACATTTTTTAATTTTTAAAATTCAAACATTAAAAAAAAAAACCTAAAATTTAAGAAAAAAAATAAATTAAAAAAATAAAAACATTTAAAAGCTTAAAATTTTAAAATATATGAAGATAAAAAAAATAAAAATAAAAACAAAATAAAAATTTTCATTCAAACATTAAAAATAACCTAAAATTTAAGGAATTTTTTTAAAAAAAATTTAAGATAAAAATTTAAAAAATATAGAAATTAGAAAATAAAAATAAAAAAAAAATAAAAATATTAAATTTAAAATAAAAAAAATAAACGAATAAAAAAGTTAAAAAAGAAGGAAATTATAAAAAATAAAAAATAGAAATTAAATTTAAAAAAGAAAAAAAAATGCTTAATAAATTAAAAAAAAAAAAAAATCTAAATACAAAATTAAATTTAAGGAAATATATTAAATTTTAATAAATTTAAAAATTAAAAAAAAAAAAAAAAACATTATTTAAATTAAAAGTAAAAAAATGAAAAACTAATTAAAAATAAAAAATCAAAATAAAATACAATGAAAATATTAAATTAAATTTAAAAACAATAACAAATTAAATTAAATAAAATACAATGAAAATAAAAAAGTTAATATTAAAATAACAAATTAAATTTAAAAACGAAAATATTAAATTTTAATAAATAAATGAATAAACAAATCAATTTTAAATATAAAAGGAAAGAAAAAGAACCCACTGTTAAAAGAAAAACTTTAAAGTCAATTAAAAATAGAAAATTGAATATATATATATATATTAAATAAAAAAAAAAAATTAAAAAACGAATTAATTTTAAAAAATTAAGTTTAATTAAAAAAAATTATAATTTTAAATACACAATTTCAATTGAAATAAAAAAATATAAAAACTTTATGTAACTAACAAAAAAAAAGTAATAAAAAAGTAAAACATTTAAAAAACAATATTAAATCCAAATAAATTTAAAAAAGAAAAAAACAAAATTTATTAAATTTTATAAAATTATATTAAAAAACAAAACGTAACACTAAATAATAAAGAAAAATTATGAATTTTTTTTTTTAAATCAATTAAATAAAAAAAAAGAAGAAGCAACATTTAATAAAAATTATTAAAAAAAAAAAAACAAATTTTGAAATTAACAAGAAAAAACAAATTAAAAAAAAAAACAATTAAAATTGAAAAAGAAAATATAAAAAAAAAATAATAATAAAATTTTAAAAAAATAAAAACAAAATAAAAAAAAAAATAAACAAAATTTATTTTAAATAAAAAAATTTAATTAAAAAAAAATTTAAGTTAAAAAAAAAAATCATTTTAAAAAAAAACAAATTAAAAAAAAAACTACCAAATTTTTTTTTTTTTTAAAATACAATGGGCTGGTGGTGGTGGGGGCGACGGGTGGTCGTGAGGGGGCGGCCTCACGGCCGCTCGCCGCCCCACCACCAGCAGCCCATTGTACTTAAAAAAAAAAAAAAAAATTGTTGTTTTTTTTTTAATTGATTTTTTTTTTTTTTTTTTTTTTTTAATTTAAAAAAATTAATTTTTTTTTTAATTAAATTTTTTTATTTAAAATAAATTTTGTTTTTGTTTTTTTTTTTAATTTTGTTTTTATTTCTTTTAAATTTTATTATTTTTTTTGTTTTAAATTTAATTTTTATTTTTTATTTTTTTTCCAATTTTAATTGTTTTTTTTTTTAATTTGTTTTTTTTTCTTTTTGTTAATTTTAAAATTTGTTTTTTTTCTTCTTATTATTATTTTTTTTAATTTAAATTTTTAAATTTAATTTTTTTTTTACCTAAATTTTAATTTTGTAATTTTAATTTATATATATATATATATATATTTCTTATTATATGTTTTCTTTTAATAATTTAGAAAAAAATGTTTTTAATGTTTTCTTTTTAAATTTTTTTGGTCAATTTTTGTTTTTTTTCTTTAAATTATGTGTTTTTTATTTCAAATTTTGTCATTTCCTGTGATATAATTTTCAAATATTTTTGTTTAAATTTTTTATTTTTACGAGCAATTTTTTTTTTTACATTTTTATTGGTTTTTTTATTTTTTTTATATATATATATTTTTATCTAAGTTTTGTGTTTTATTACCAACATGAAAATCACCACTCTAAAAAAAAAAAGATTGATGCAGCATCAATACGTTTCGAAATTAGCATGAAAATCACCACTCTAAAAAAAAAGGTTGATTCAGCATCAATACGTTTCAAAATTAGCATGAAAATCACCACTCTAAAAAAAAAATGTTGATGCAGCATCAATACGTTTCGAAATTAGCATGAAAATCACCACTCTAAAAAAAAAGGTTGATGCGGCATCAATACGTTTCGAAATTAGCATGAAAATCACCGCTCTAAAAAAAAAAAAGTTGATGATGCATCAATACATTTCAAAATTAGCATGAAAATCACTAAAATTTTAAAACAAATATTCATACTTCATAAATAAAAATATTAAAGTGTCAAAAATGTGCACCAAAAAAAAAAAAAATGATGATTCTACATCACCACTTTTCAAAATCGGGTGCTTTTTGTGCTACCAAAAAAAAGTAGGTAACATTGCGGTTACCTATTTCAACGGTAACACTGTTATAAGTCTTGCAACACTACGAACAACCCACCTTTATACATTGGGAAGAGAAGGGAAGAGTTCTCCAACTACATCATGTTGGGTAACCAAGTAGAGAAGCATGAATTGAGCATCGAACAACATCAACATAGTAGATTTGCAGATATTCATCCCTCCCCAAGTATGGATTGGCGAGAGATTATGAGTTGGTATTCTATTGATAGGTTGATTCTTTGGAGGATACTCATAGCCGAGGGCATATTGCAGCTTGGACCCTTTGGTGCAGGCAGTGATGGAGGGCTGAAATGGTACCATAACCTACAGGTCCCAGGATTTAGGTGGCATTGGGATCCGGGAGAATCCATTGGGGAAAGGATTGTTTGGGATCCAGGTAAATCTATTGAGGGGAGGATTGGTCAGAGGATTGTTTGGGATCCAGGTATTGAAGGATCCATTCAGGACAATTCAACATGGAAGGTGCATCGGATTGTATGGGATCCTGGTATCAATGTACAAATGCTTTTGTTGTGGATAGAAGTGGATCGCTTGAGGACAAGAAATCTTTGGGCGGGAGGATTTGTAATATCACCTTTTCTTGATCCAGTCAAAGTGGATAGAATCGATCCATGGTACTTATCATGGTATTTTCCCATGGTATTGACCCATGGTATTTATTGTTGGTATTGACCCATGGTATTTCCTTTTGGTATTGACCTATCAAGCCTATAAAACAGGAGAGAAGCTAGGTATTTAGAGAATTCTGGATAATCTATCTTTATTGTGTTTGGGTTGAGAACCTCACCTCGCCAGTTCTAGCATTGATCCCGGGACGAAAACCCTGTGGTGATGTTTATGTGGTGGATCCATCCAGGATTCAAAAGTGGGCTTCAATTTCTTATATTTGTCATTGTTAAGCAGCTGTGCATGCCATTTGTAGGATTTTATGGTTTGGGCATGTATTTTACTTTCAATGAATAATAATATAAATAAATGGTTGCATTTCTTGTGTTATGGTTCTTGATGAAAGATTATATTAAATGAGAACACTAAGATGTTTTAGATCTATGAAATTTTTTATTGTTTGGAATCTTACAGTGCTGTAAGATTACAAACAATAAAAATTTGGATAGATCTAAAAAATATTAGTATTCTCATTTAATACAGTTTTTCATCAAGAACCAGAACACAAGAAATGTAGCCATTTATTTATATTATTATTCACTGAAAGTAAAATACATACCCAGACCATAAAATCCTACAAATGGCATGCACAACTACTTGACAATGAAAAATATAAGAAATTGAAGCCCACTTGTGAATCTTGGATGGATCCACCACATAAAAATCACCGCGGGGTTTTCATCTCGAGATTAATGCTAGAACTGGCCAGGCAAGGTTCTCAACCCAAACACAATAAGATAGATAATCCAGAATGCCCTAAATGCCTAGCTTCTCTCCCCTTTTATAGGCCTGATGGGTCAATACCAACAAGAAATACCATGGGAAAATACCATGGATCGATTCTATCCACTTTGACTGGATCAGGAAAGGGAATATTACAAATCCTCCCACCCAAAGATTGCTTGTCCTCAAGCGATCCACTTCTATCCACAACAAAAGCATTTGTACATTGATACCAGGATCCCATACAATCCGATGCGCCTTCCATGTTGAATAGTCCTGAATGGATCCTTCAATACCTGGATCCCAAACAATCCTCCAACCAATCCTCCCCTCAATAGATTTACTTGGATCCCAAACAATCCTTTCCCCAATGGATTCTCCCGGATCCCAATGCCACCTAAATCCTGGGACCTGTAGGTTATGGTACCATTTCAGCCCTCCATCATTCCCTGCACCAAAGGGCCCAAGCTGCAATATGCCCTTGGTAGTGAGTATCCTCCAAAGAATCAACCTATCAATAGAATACCAACTCATAATCTCTTGCCAATCCATACTTCGAGAGGGATGAATATTTACAAATCTACTATGTTGATGTTGTTCGATGCTCAATTCATGCTTCTCTACTTGGTTACCCAACATGATGCAGTTGGAGAATACTTCCCTTCTCTTCCCAATGCATAAAGGTGGGTTGTTGGTAGTGTTGCAAGACTTATCTATGTACTCCTATAGAGGGCTTCTCTGGAACTCCCAATTGCACTCCTCTTGCTGCCTTATGAGGGATTTGAGTCGTTCTTCAACACTAGACAACTTGGTCTTCGATTCAGCACATACCCCTATGAGCTCCTCAATTTTTCTGTTCTTATGTAAGGCAGTGTCTCGGACTGTCCAAACTTTCTACTTCAACAACATAAGATCTATCTTGAAATGCTTGATCCTTTCTCGAAAGTCTTCTACTGGAAATTTTAGTGCCGTGATGACTGTCTCTGTATCTGTTTGTACCCGATGCCCAATGACCACATCTTCAACTTGAGCCTTTGACCAACACTCTAGGAATGGTCAATTTTGCACATTATGTTTGTCATGTTGCTCCTCGTGATCATACTCATCATGCTGATTCACTATGTTTGGATCCTCACTCAAATCTCCTAAGTCTCCTTCACTTGTGGATACCATCTGTTCATCCCTTTCAACTGTCAAACATAGATGCATTGGTGGAATTTTATCTATACTTGATTATTCAAATTCTTCATGAATATTCCCCTGGGGATCTACGAACTCCATTGTATAGGAATCAACCTCATCAATGACATTAGGTAGAATTTCCTCATTCACTTCCAAATGTTTGTCGTCCTGCAAGCCTCCCTGAATAATGTCACGATGTTGCTCACCATCCTGAAGATCAATAGACCCATTTACAAAATATTTCCCATGATTTGAATTAATCTCCTCTTCTTCTTTCTTTTTTGCCTTCTTCTTATCACCTGGAGAAGAATGGTTAAGGGCCCAACGTCCCTTATAGATAAAGCATAGTCCTCTCCTCCTTAGTTTATTCTTGTTGTAGATTTCGTTATTGATTTGATTATCATTTTTTTCTATGGAGATATGGCTACTTAAAGGACCATATAACCTCACTAGTACATCAAGAATTTTCTAGTTGCTTTTCAAAATTTCTTCAAGACGGTCCATCTTCTCCCATACCCAGATAGGAATATATTAATTTTTCATAGGAAGATTTTGTCAATCATGCCTTCAAATTTTTTCACAAATTTAATCCACAGACTTATAAATGATTTTCCCTTCACTTATGTCTCCCAATAAAATAATAAAATCCAACTAGGGTGATAAATATCACCGAAGTGAGAAATGTTGGCTAGGGTGAAAAATAAATTTCACCGAAGTTCCTTGCATAAAACTCTCAGGCTGGCAAGATGGCAGGATAGATCTAAAACATATTAGTGTTCTCATTTAATACAATCTTTCATCGAGAACCAGAACACAAGAAATGTAGCCATTTAATTATATTATTATTCATTGAAAGTAAAATACATGCCTAGACCATAAAATCCTACAAATGGCATGCGCGACTGCTTGACAATGACAACTATAAGAAATGGAAGTGCACTTGTGAATCCTGGATGGATTCACTACATAAACATCACCGTGGGGTTTTCGTGCCGAGATTAATGCTAGAACTGGCCTGGCCAGGTTCTCAACCCAAACACAATAAGATAGATAATCCAGAATGCCCTAAATGCCTAGCTTCTCTCCCCTTTTATAAGCTTGATGGATCAGTACCAACAAGAAATACCATGAGTCAATACCATGGATCGATTCTATCCACTTTGACGGGATCAAGAAAGAGAATATTACACAATTCGATAAAATGGATTAAGTATATGTATTTAAAATTTGAAAATATAATAATAGAAAAGACTTCGTCCATATTTTGGAGACAATTATCGTGAGCCGAAATCCATTGTATTCCAGTGATTTACATTTTGACCATTCGCAACATTAACTACAGATCAGTAAGTTTGCCACTGGCTCCATGTGCTGCGCAAAGTAACAGACATTGCATGTTCTCAGTCACAATTGAGTTCATTATTGCAACATTTAATTCAAACTGTGCTTCGCTTGTTTAAAAATTATATATGCGAAATCAACATCGGAAATACAACCCTTCTGCAAACCCTATCGGATAGGGTAGCAAAGAAAAACATTAAAAAACAAATTTGTGATGGTGTTTTTGCAAGATCTAAGGCAGTTTAGAGAATTGATATGCAAAATCAGCATCCGAAATCCAATTAGTTGGTTTTTGGTATACGGACAACCGTGATCAAGACTGGTTGGAACTGGATGACATCGGTGTCTCGTGTTATAATAAAAAACACAATAGTTTGAGATATAATAGCCTCGTGATAGGGTGTGTGACATGGAGCGTATATGGATAATGGAATATCACGGCATGTTAATGTTAGTCTTCATGTGATCAAATACAACGCTGACCATATACCTTGCAATACAACCGTCGGTCCTATGAGCCACACGCTCCCCGTCCTATGCTAGTCTTCATGTGATCAAATACAACGCTGACCATATACCTTGCACTACAACCGTCGGTCCTCTGAGCCACACGCTCCCCGTCCTATGAGCCACATGCTCCCCCCCCCCCCCCCCCCCCCCCCCCCACACACACACACACATATATATATATAATCCATATTTATTATTACATAATGTGATATAGATATATATTATTTGATAAGGATGAGCTAATATTGTTCAAGATCTCCTCTCAAAGTGGTTACATTAATGAGTTGTGCTTTGTTTTTTCTTTTTCTTTTTTAATTTAAAGGTTTGGAACTTACATTGGAACTAAAAAGTAACTTGAAATTTAAATCTCTATAAACTTTCTTGAAATTTTTATTTTAATTTATAAAATATTATATTTATGTCTTAAGGTGTTCTTATTTGAAAACAACTCCCCTAGTTGCCAATGTGTCTATGTCTTTGCTATTGGATCGAATGTTAGACGATTGAAACGTTTTAAGTCATTAGATTCACAAGTAAATAGTTTTATACATGTTTTTTATAATTTTAGTTTTTTTTTTCTTTTTTAATAAGTATTAAGTATGATAGAAATGTTGTTATGTCATGTTTAACATTTTGACTATGTCAAATTACACAAAAATAAAAATAAAAGTAAATTAAATCAAAATAATGACATAATGTAATGAACACTTTAGCTAGGTCAAAATGCAATAAAAAATAAAAATAATAAAATAAAATAATAATAAACTATAAAAACAACCCATGGTATTGACCAATGGTATTCATGTGGAATGTAGTTTATTTAAAGGGGGAAATTAAGATAAATATTTAGGTTTTGGCGACTTTTAAGTTAAAACGATGTTATTAAAAATTTGTTAGATTTAAATAAAATTTATATCATAAAATTAAACTCCACACAAGCCAATTAATTTAAATTAAATGGATAAAAAACACAATTAAAAAGAAAAATAGCTATTTAAAATAAAATAATAATAAAATATAAAAACAACCCATTGTATTGACCCATGGTATTTATGTGGAATGTAGTTTATTTAAAGGGGGAAATTATAATAAGTATTTAGGTTTTGGTGACTTTAAGTTAAAATTATGTTATTAAAAATTTGTTAGATTTAAATAAAAATATATACATATCCTTAATTACCTAATTTAATATATATATATATATATATATATATATATATATATCCTTAATCACCTAATTTTAGCTAAAAAAAATCTTAAATGTTTTTTACTTTATAATCATAAACAATTTTCATATTATATGATGTCAAGCTTACTCAACATTTTAGTCTGAAATTTAAAAAAAAAAGTTTTCACTACATAATTTTAGATTTTATAATTTTTCAATTCCAAACAAAATTTACAAAAGTAAAACACATTCAGTTCTTAGTGTAGATTATAGTTTTACAAAATTGACACTATGTGATTAACAATAGAGTAAGTTGGAACAACCCCAAGGGGTATTTTGTACTTATCCAGAATCAAAGTAAATTGCTACAGATTTCCCAAGTTATTAGTTTACAACTTGATCCACAATCAAAGAAAATGGCTAGTGATGTCACAAGTTATCATTCGCATAGTGATGTATTGACATTCTCACTTGAAATGGTGGCCACGGACACTAAAAAATTAAAAATAGATATATGTTATGGCATCCATATTGTCTACAACCCATCCAAATTTTCCATCTTATACAACAATTTCTAACAATAACCGCTCAATTTACTCTCCAATTTTTTAAACCCCAACCCATGATGGGGAGATCACAATGTAAAATCAAATATTCATGTGGATTTTTTAAAGGGTTCATAAACAAAACAAATAATGAGAAATTTAATCTTGTGGTATAATAATTGATTTTTCAATCATTGTGACAAACAAAACATCACATTAGCTCACAGAATATATCTAATCCTATAAGTATATGAGATGATAACAAAGTTTTGAATCATGATAACTAGGTGACAACCAAAACTAAGTTGTAGCCACAAACAAAAAATCACAGCAACTCATAGAATATATCCAAGGTTGCAATGAATCACATACATAGTGATGGACCTCATGGGAATTTTAGTGCGCATAAAACACCACCCTAAAAATTCTATACTCTTGATCAATTTAGAATTACCTAAGATCTCTAGATTGGATGTTGAGATCGGTTGTGGTACAATAATTGAGGATGCTTCTTAAAGAGTAAGGGAATTTAGATACTCTATCTTTCCACCAAATCTATAAAAAGTGAGACTTGTATATTATAGTTTTAATAAATTGACACCATGTGATTAAGAATAAGTTACAAACATAGGTAATAAGAGCAATGTACACAAGGGCCATGGTAATTAATGTTATTTTTTGTACTATTTTTATTTAGAATAGTTTTGTTTAAAATAGTAATTTGTATTTGTATTTTTTAAATGAATATTGTTAAATGTGTAATTGAGTACAATGTATTGAATTGATATTCTAATTTTTAAGATATTTATTTCAAAAATTCAAAGTATGGTGAGTTTTGTTTTATTAAGCTTTACTCTAGATGTGTAGAGAATGAATCTATCTCAAGTCCCAAACAAGATTTTTCTTTCTCTTCTTATTCTAGCTGGCACCTTAACACTCCTCTCCTCCTTGCACAAATTTAAACTGTGAGGTACAAGGTGGTTGTTGCATATAGGAACAATTAGATATGATAAGAAAACTATGATACTCTATTATAATTTTCTCTACAAATGTGATGGAACGTATGCCCTAAATGTTGAAAATTTCATGGTTAATGTAGTATAAGCTACATGAAAATTGACATTGTTGTATACAATATCAAGAAATATATGCCCAATATCCAACACCATAGAGCAAGACATGTTCATCAATTCAACAATTGCTTCCAAATCTCTCTCAGTGCTAGAGTTTTTTTCTCAATAAACTTGTTTGTTTTGCTCTTGATGAAAGGCATCGTTGTTTCATATAGGAGCATTTAGCTCTCGTAAGAAAGTGTGATAATGTGTTATAATTTTCTCTACAAATTTGTTGGAGTTTTTTTCTCAATAAACTTGTTTTTACTGCTCTTAAGTGATGAAATCCATAGTTGTTTCATATAGGAGCATTTAGCTCTAATAAGAAAAGTGTGATATTGTGTTATAATTTTCTATACAAATATGTTGTATTTTTTTCGCAATAAACTTTTTTTTACTGCTCTTAAGTGATTAAATCCATAGTTGAGTCATATAGGAGCATTTAGCTCTCATAAGAAAAGTGTGATACTGTGTTATAATTTTCTCTACAAATGTGATGGAAAGCCTGCCATGAATTTTGGAAATTTCATTGTTAATGTAATATAAGCTAAATACAAATTCTTTTCTACTACATAAGATCAAGAAATATATGTTGAGTAGCCAACACCAAAGAACAAGCCATGTTCGCCAATTCCTTAAATGCTACTAAATCTCTCTCGGTGTTAGAGTTATTTTATCAATAGCCTTATTTTTACTTCTCTTGAAGTGATGAAAGCCAACTCTCCATACCGTTTTTACTATATTCACAAAGAACAAAAGAAACCAAATTCATATCAGTGATACTGAAAAAAAAAAAAGAACATGGTAGACACTAGGGAGATAACTGGTAAAGAACAATGTGATCTTTTGAATATTTCCAAAGATAATGAAGAAACTAATACATAGGTGACTCAATAGGAAGTGATCAATATTAAATATGGAGGACATGCACCAAAATTACATTTGATTTTGAAGGTAGAAAATCACAATCTATTTCTTTATTCATGTGGCATTCATGTTGGCATGATCAGACAAGGTCTTTAACTTAACTTCAACTTAATTTTTATTTTTAAAGTTAATTAAAACACACACAAACACACACATATATATTCTCTTCAGCTATATCTTATGAGTTTAATATGTTTTCAATCAAGAAGAGGCTTCAGAGTTTAAGAACTATATCTTAGATCTGAGAACATGATTCTATTAAAATTTATGAAACAAATTCAATTTTTACAACTTGTATGTTTAAATATGTGATTTTGGAAGTGATGATGACTTCTTTAGAAACTTGATTAGTACTGTGAAAGAAATTTCAGTATATCATTAAGGGCTATGAATAGTTCGTGTAGCAGTTGCATTACTTATAACATAATTTAATATCCTTTCTTGCTAATAAATTCCACCTAATCCATGAAAAATTGTAACCATGTCTGAAATGATATATGCTAATCATTTCAGTTTTATGTTGATGCCAACAGGCATGAAGATGCTTCTAATTTTCAATGAAGTAGTCTTCAAAAGTTCCTAGCTCTATTTTAATTACATAAATGCATTGAAAACCATCTGATAGTATTTACTTCAGTTGTTTTATTTGGACGTGTTGCAAGCTGACATATTGTGCCAAGAAGCTTGCTATATCTTATCAGTTTAGTATTTTTCAATCAAGAAGAGGCTTCAAAGTTTAAGAATTGAATCTTTCTGGTTGATAACTCTTATCATCAATATATTTGAAACTTCCATGGCCTGTTTCCATGGATGAAAATTTTTCCTTTCATTCCTTCACAATGGCTCTTTCTCTGCAACATCTTATTCTTTCAGGCTATTCTTTCCTATTATATTTCCTTAAGGCATTTCATTTGCAACATGTGGTGCAATTTCTAGTTTTCAAATTTTAATTATAATTTTTATTCATTGTTGATATCACTATACTAACTATATCATAAGGGGGTAGGATGACATTGTCACAACAAGCCAATTGATTGTGGATGTGGCATCATGTCCGATAACCATGTTTTAATGGATCCTCACTCGAGGTTGCCTCATGCAAGTTAATTGTGGCTACCCGAACCAATATATTATGCCACCACAGTTGAATTATGGTTGGCTCACCAAGTCAACCAAGGCTTGGCTTGTGTGAAGTAAACTCACTTACTCATGTAATTCACTACACTCATCCCAACATCATTAATCCCACTTATATTGTCTATTTTTTAGGTCTCTTTATATACAACCTCCTTTGAGCACTTAAGCAACTCATTTTGTGGGAACTCGTGGGCCCACTTATGTGAGCATTGGTCAGGCCCAGTTTATTCGCTCTCAAGACAAAGTTGTCATTCCATAATTGGTAGGTTCACTACCTTGAGCTTGTGAATCAAAAGCGCTTTACATTTGGTTTCTTCGCATATTGGTGTAGCATTGCTACTTCCTTCTCCAAGTCGAATTGTAGTGCATGCAACAAATTCTAAAGTGGATTTTTAGTGTAGGATTGTCATTCATTATTTAAGGTGTTTTCCTTTCTTGGTGGGAATAT
Organism: Pinus albicaulis; assembly: GCA_034641835.2. Lineage (NCBI taxonomy): Eukaryota > Viridiplantae > Streptophyta > Pinopsida > Pinales > Pinaceae > Pinus > Pinus albicaulis. The sequence goes on along the minus strand of CM076579.1, from coordinate 465,211,141 downwards.
TTTCGTTCTCTATTTTTCATTCCTTCTATGGCTTGATGTTCATTTCACTGACTTTTAACCAGTCACTCTTTTAACTAGATGCTCTTCCTGCAGCTCTTGTCTAGCTCATATGGTAATGAGCGTACTGTGGGGCCTCTCTCCTCTAGACCGATGCATCCTTTGGTTAATCCATTTAGTCGGCCTTAAAATTTCCTTTCTTCTTCTAGCTCTCCCTCTCAGTGGTTTTTTGTATGTTTTTACCATCCTCAATCCTCGTCTTTATCTAGCTTCCTCTCATTAGACCCTTTTCCTTCCCCATTGAGCTTCTCTCACTTGGTCACTCGCTGGTTCCCCTCTCCCCCTTACATATTTGTGCTGTCTCCTTGCGATGACCTTCCCCATGCCTTGTTAGTGTGCACATCTACACTTAGAGGAAACATATTATTCGGAGTGGGCTTCTCGATTTCACTCTTCCACACACCATTTCCTAGAAGATATAACTTCTAGGTTTCAATACCTTACTCTGGGTCCCTCTCAGGAGGATATAGGTTTGATGAAACATGAGAGAGCCTTTATGCGATAAAAACTTTAAGATACTGAGGTTCTTGCCAAGCTAGTTAAATAGGTGTGAATTATAGGGCACACATGAGGCCGCTTCAACTAGTATGTGTGTAGTATTGACTTATACTAGCATCTAATGTTTCTTTTTAGCCATATTTTGATGGATCAGTACAAGCATAAAGCTAACATCCTTCACTCTCTAGAGCATATTCATTGTCATTTGAGAGACCGAGACCAACATTTTGATCATACTAGTAGATGCACTAGATGTAGAAAAGGAAACATCGTAAGGTGGTAACATATAGTACTAATTAATGTGTGTTTGACAAGTGTTGAAAGACATTAAATTATAAACAAAAACAAGCATCATGCTACAACGAAATTTTACTGCTACTTCCTTAATCCTTACAAATCATGAGACCTATGTTTAAGTTAAATATCTTGTATGATTATGCCAACTAGAATGACCCATAAATAAAGAAATAGATCATGATTTGCTACCTTTGAAATAAAAGGTTTTTTTTCGTACAATTCCTCCATATTTATTCTTGAAATGGGTGATGGTGCTCTAAATTTCCCTTTTGTGAGTTGGCTAGGATAAAAAATAAAACAAATAATTTTATCAATTACTTATTAATAACAAATTTTAGCATATTTCATAATAAAAAATTCCATGGAAACATGTTTTTTATGGAATTACAATTAAAATATGCATGACGTGAGGGCTTCCTTAAATATTCAATACAAGAAAAATTCTAATTGTTTCAACCATCACTTTTTCACTCATTTCTTGTCCATGCATGATGTTTTCCACCTATCTGATCATTTTTTTGTACTCCATACACTACGGCTAGGCATTATATTTGTTACAGATACTTAATTTCCCCCATCGTATGTAGATGCATCATTCACAAACTTAAGAGTTGTTGCAGCTCTTGTGTGATCTTTAAATATAACTAATGCATTATTGTCATTCGGCCACAATAACTCACACTCACCTCCAAACCTAAATATTAGTGAATTCGTGTTTGTATCACATGGTAAATAAAATAGTCAAATGAAAACCCTCAACTCCATATGTACAGATGATTTGAAAGGTAGAGGACGCACATACCCCATTGCATGAAATAAACCCTTGGAATTTATGATAAAATCTAGAGGGGCTTTTTAGTTTTGTGTAACTTGTAAATTAAAAATCCATATTAGATCCCTTTCTGTAAAATATATAGAGAGGTTACATCTTTCCGTAAGAGGCTCCAATTTATCCCTTTTATAATTTGTAATTTCATAAAAAGACATGCAAATGAATGTCTTTTGTTCTAGAAAAAACCAAGAATATAAACCTTTCCTCAACATATGAGACCCATTCTCGCTCTCTAGTTATCAAATCTAAAATTTTTGAATTCACCCCTGATAGATCAACCTTTGTTACGTAATGGACAAATGAATATTTATTTAACTTGACACACTCATCATTACACACAAGTTGTCTTTGACCAATAGGCACACTGCTTGAATGTGACTGCAATGGTAAAAGAGGAGCATGAAATTTAGGTCAGTTGTTATAAATTCAAGTCTATAAACCAAGTTTTGTAACCATAATGAAAATTAACTTAGAAAAATTATCATAAAATACCTTTTTGTACTACATAAATTCCCCATTGGAGAGGATGAATGATCATAAGGAGATTTTGCAAGGTACTCCAAGACCTAGTAGGCCAAAATTTACATTTCTTGGTAAAACACTATGGCCAAAGAATTTTGCAGAGTGTTATTAAAGTCAAATCATTGCAAAATACTACTCTAACATTTCTAATATTAATAGGATCTCTATCTATAACCTATCATATTTCTTTCTAAAGCTACCCTTTCTTTGATAAGTATGTAAGCTAGGATAATGGATAACACCAGAAAACGTAACGATTACAATAAGGTTCATGATAACATGAACTTATAAAATTTGGTCAAACTATAGCCCATAATAATGAATCAATAACAAATCATAACAAGAATAGTGAAAAAATTAATTTTCGCAACAAGCTACAAGAGAGCTTCCTATATACCTTAGAAATCTTTCATATAAAACAATTAAGAAAGTACAATGCTTATACACCAGAACACGAACATGGAAAATAAAATTCCATGAGATATATATTAAATTTTAAGAGAATTCTTTTGATGCTTGAGTTCCAAGTAATTACAATCTGTTAGTTTTTTTGGTTATGATTATTATGTATAAAGCAATTTTATATGCATAAAAAAATTAAACTAAAGTGAAATTTCATCCATTAATGTCTGTGTCAACCAGAAGTTCACCATTGCTATAACAAGGGGTTAGCTCAAAATATGTTAGCTACTATGGTACATAAAGAAGATAAGTATATGTACAACACAAGATGTAAACAAAAAATCCTTCTATTTTAATATGTGGCTCAACAAAATATGAACTGTAAATCCTATTAGAGAGGGTAACAAAGAAAAATAAAAAAAGAAGGTTTTTGACGGTGTTTTTGCTTGATCAAAGGCTGTTTGGCTAATTAATAAAAAAGGCAAACAAAAAGTCTTGAAGGGGTGTTTTTAAAGAAACATGTTAATTCACACAAATGGAATACCCCTTGCTTCATTATAAAAGACTCTTTATCAAATGGACAAATAATAGTTAAACAATGGAATTCCAATCAAATTTCAAAAGAAATTTTCATGTATTTTATATATAAAGGGTCATTCAAACAAATAAAATGCAAGGGAACTCGACCATTAATTAGCATGTAGGTAGAAATTTGTCAAGTAATAGTAGTATAATTAAGCTTCTTTCCATTTAACAAATTGAATCACAAAAAACTCTAAAGCGACTAACCTCATAATAACTACACCATATACAACCTTATATACAAGACTATGTTTCTCCCAGTGTTATGCATCAATGGATTGGGTTTAGAGTTCAATACAGAGTGGAAATGGCATGGAAAGGGTGATAGGTTTTAATAAATGCAATGTACACTCGATTTTCCTTTGTACAACAGGTCTTCAGGTACATGTGTAACTCATTTAAAACTTTCTCGATGCAATGTAGAAGGTTATCATCCCATTTTCTGCAAACTGCACATGAACAATAAAACCAAATAACATTAAGTTACTTGACCAAAATTTTTGATACATGAAAAATGAATAAAGAGAAAAAAAAAAACTCTACATTTACATTTTTGCACCTTCCTTGCTCCAAGCAATTAATTTTCAATTTTCTGATTCTCATTGTTCAATCAACATTTTTTGGAAAATTTATGGGCTTGTACCATGCTGTCATTGGAGGCAAAAAGTTAAAAGGGACAATGAAAAAAAGTGAATATACATGGAACCTTTGTTTTGAAACACTCGAAAAGTTAGAAATTTGAACCCTAGCCACTTTCAAGACCACAATTAGCCATCCAAGATTGAAGATGTATCCTCTCTTTCAAATCCCAACAGTGTTAGTAAAAAGAGTCTTAACATGATAGGAAATAGAAGACTCAAGCTCTTAGCGCCTTAAATATCATCGATTTTCTAAACCATCAATCAACGTTTGAGACAACTTCCAATCTATAGGAAAATGATATATACACGTGTTTCTAGTTAGCCCAATAGGCTTACATTGGTATTACCCAATTATCCGTTCCTGCCTAGAAAACTTTGTAAAATGAAAGAATTCAGAGATTAAAAAATAAAATATAAATGAAGTACATGAAGTCATAATCAAGATATATGTGGTTCATAGTAAGAATGAGATGGATAAATGTTTAAATGAAGAAAAAAAATTGGTTATGTTAGTTGCTAGAAATTTGAGCTTGAAAACCAAGTTCTGTAACCAAAATAACATTTAACTTAGAGAAACTATCATAAAATACATAGTTGTACTACATAAAGGCCCCATTCGAGAGGATGAACACTCATAGGAAAATTGTGCAAGGTACTCCAAGACCTAGTAGACAAAATTATACATTCCTTGGTAGAACATTGTGGCCAAAAACTATAGGACTTTACAAGGTAAGCTACTTAGATCAAATCCAAAGGTCAGTGCTCACAAACAAATCACATATCAGTACACTAGTATTTTACGTGGTTAAAATCATTGTAGAGGGAAACAGTCCACGACCTGAGCCAATGTGGACACTTCATGCAATTTATTAATATAAAGAAAGAAAATTTACATAATCTTCTCTCATAAACGATCGCCAGAAAAATGACCCTCCATGGTCTTCAAATAGAGATCATGGACCAATCAAGTGTTATGCCACGGATCAAGTGTTGGTAATACCGAGGAGAGAATGAACTATCGGGTCACTACATATCATGACTGCCATATTATAAGTTACAAAAGTACATAGTAAAGAAACACAATTTTCCTAAGTCTATGCTAGACCAAGTTATACTTAACTATTTCCTATGTGTCAGAATATCCTAACATCTCCCCTTAAGAACAACTCGGGATAGGATTAAAGGATCTACAAAGGTGACACAATAGCAAAAGGAAGGAGGCATTAGAGCCTATTCCTCGTTAATGATAACTTTCCTGAACTCCAAGCCACTTTTGTGAGGGCCTTTGTAAATATATCAGCAACTTGATCATTGGTTGAACAATAGTTCACTTCAAGAACATGATCATGAATAAGCTTTCTGATAAAGTGTATGTGTAGCTCAATGTGTTTCATGCGCTGATGTTGAACTAGATCCTTGCATAGCTAAATGACACTCTGATTATCACACCAAATTGTAGTTCGATGTTGCTCATGAAGACCAAATTCAGATAGGATCTGACCATGTAAAATGTCCTGAACCAAGAGTGAATACATAACTTGCAGTAGAATTTTGATCATAAGGGTCAGTAGCCCAATCAGAATCAGTGAAACCAACCAAAAATGGAGATTCTCTTTAATTGTAATAAATCTCAAACTAAATCGTACCTCGAATATATCGAAGTATTATTTTAACTACTTTCGAGTGATTTTAATTAGGTTTGTGCATGAATCGAGCAACAAGAAATGACAAAGGAAAGGTCAGGACGGGTATGGGCTAGACAGAGAAGTTTTTCAACAAGTTTATGGTATAAGATAGCATCAAATTCAGGGGAATTACAAGTGATTGAAAGCTTTACTCCAGACTTAAAGGGAGAAGGGGTTGGCTTACAGTATTCCATGTGAAAGTGGTATAGAAGATCATAGGCATACTTTGACTGAGAAAGAGTAATATATTCTTTGCATTGCAAGAATTGAAGACCAAGGAAATAGTGCAAGTGTTTTAAGTATGTCATTTCAAACTTCTTTTTGAGGCTAGACTTCACATGTATTATATGGTTGGGATCACCACTAGTAAGGATAAGATCATCAACATAAAGAACAAGGATGATTAAGGACTTACCCACTTTCTTGATGTAGACAGTGTTGTCAGATTGACATCTAGAAAATCCATTATCTAAGAGAAATCTATCCATTTTGGCATACCAAGCCCGAGGGGATTGACTGAGACCATAGAGAGACTTCTTAAGGCAAAAAACAAGGCTAGAGTCATTTTGAATAAAGCCAGGGGGTTGTTCCATGTATATTTCTTCATGAAATTCCCCATGTAAGAAGGCACATTTAACATCCATCTGATGGAATTCCCATTTAAAGGAGGTGGAAGGGGAAAGAACAAGGAAGATATAATTCATTTTGGAAATAGGGGAGAAGGTTCCAATATAATCAATTCCTTCAGCTTGTGAAAATCCTTTAGCAACAAGAAAAACTTTATGTTTATCCACTTTTCCATCTGGTCCAAACTTTGTTCTGTAAAACCATTTGCATCTGAAAAGTTTTCTTTGCTTTGGAAGAGGAACAAGATCCAAAGTATCATTTGAAAAGAAGGAACGATATTCTTCATTCACATATACATCCCAATCTGGATGACTAGAAGCTTCTTCAAATGTATCTGGATCATGATTTTCTAGAACTTGACCAAATAAGGAAGAGGCTCTATCGAACTGAGAATGTGTACAACATTGATCTGTAGGGTCACCTGTAAGAGAAATTGTTGCATTGCGAGTAGAGCAGGCCCATTTTGGAAGCTATGGAGATGAAGGAAGATCCCGAGGAGGTGGAGGAGGATTTTCATCCTCGCTGTCATCATCCAAAGTATAATGAATGCTGTCAGAAGTAGAAGAGATAGAGAGAGGTAGCACACATGGAAAATGAGGCTTGCAGGCCAAAGGTGGCACACCTAGTGAACTATGCTTGTAGGCTGATATATTTTCATCAAATTTTATATCTCTTATAAGGATTACATTTTTGGATTTGGGTTTACGAAGTCTATATCCTTTGACATATTTAGAATATCCAACAAAAATGCATTTTTCACTGTTAGGTTCTAAGGATTTATGTTTCTCATCCAGAATATGGGCCCAAGCTTCACTTCCAAAAACACGAAAATGACTTACATTTGGTTTGATTGAGATCCAAGCTTCTTCTAGAATGATATTCCTTAAAACCTTACTAGGATTACTATTTACTATGTAATTTTCACAATTGATTTTGCCCAAAAATTAAGACTAATCCCTTTAGATTGAAGCATACAATTAGCCATTTCTTTTAGAGTGTGATTCTTCCTTTGAGCTAGACCATTTTTTTTTGTAGTATTTGAAACAATATATTGTAATTTAATTCCATGCTCAGTGAAAAAAATGATAAATTTTTTGTTAGCATATTCTCCTCCATTGTCAGATCTTAACTTAAGAATTTGATGTCCAGATTACTTCTAAACAAAGGCCTGAAAGGCCAGGAACATGTTAAAAATTTTTCTCTTGATTTTTAAGAAGTATACCAAAGTTCGTTTGGAAAAATTATGAATGAAAGTTAAGAATTACTTGTAGCCAGAGAAAGAAACAACTTGAAGTGGACCACATAAATCACTATGCACAAGCTGCAAAGGGGTTGAAGCATGCCAAGAGGAACGTTTGTCAAAACTATCCCGATGATGTTTTCTGAGTACACAACCAGAACGAACACAACCTGGGAAAGATACCATAGGAAGACCTGTCACCATATTTTATTTACATAGAGTTTGAAGAGAGTGATAGTTTAAGTGAATGAATCACTCATGCCAAAGTTTTCTCACTTCATCAATATGAGCAACAAAAACGGAGGGAAGAAATGATGAACCAAAGTTGTCAAACTTATAGAACCTTGTGGAATCATCAACAATTCTAGTAGCTAAAATATTTCTAAGATCTCTTAGGTCCTTAATTACAACATCATGAGGCGAGAATTCTACTGTTTTCCCTTCACTTGAATGAGTAATCTAATAAACATATAGAAGGTTTCAGGAAAAGGTAGGAACACATAATACATCATTAAAATGACCATTATATAGATGAATGGTTCCAAACCCTACAACAATAAGAAATCTATCATCACCAACATAAATATTTTTGGTGTTATAATCATTTAAAGAAGAAAACATGGCTTTTTTTTTGGCCATGTGGTAAGAGGCTCTAGAATCAATGAGCCACTCATGAGAATGAGAAGAAGAAGATACATTCAATGAATAACCAGATCTTGGTGCTTGAAAAGGACATGTTAGAGTCGGTCTTTTCATCCCTCTGTTAGATATCATTTCTCTTATTGCATTTCATTTTTAGGTGTCTCATTCAGTTCATTCAGTTGCATTCCGTTAGGGGCATGCCATCATCTGACGGAATGGCCTTGTCACTCATACCCCTCATGCCTTATCCTGCTGGCTCAGGTCTGTTCATCAAATCAATTTTAAAGTCATTCATAGTCCTGTTTTGGCCTCTTGGTCAGCAGAGAGTCATTTTAGGGTTTTTAGGTCTTTTTAGCTCTAGGGTTTCACAAATTTTGTCTTCAAAGTGTCCAATAATGCCAGCAGGCCAGAGGGAGGTTCAAAATAAGTTTCTATTTCAAAAATTTTATCATCAATAATGCTTAAGAATGATTCTTCTTCAAAACTCTGTTTTGAAGAAGAAATTGTCAAATTTATTGTCTGTAATAAATATGTAATTTAAAAAAAAGTTTTTCAGTCATGAAGTATTCAGGCACAGCCCTGGTCATTCTTTGCCGAAATCCAATGCCAACCATCCCTGCAAAAATTGACAAAAGGTTCATCATTCAAGTCAAAAATTCAAATGGAAACAAAAACAGAGTTTGTATTAAAAGTGAAAAGTGCCGAAGTCAAAACATTACAAAAGTGGGTCATTGCAAAACAAAAATCAAATCCATGACTATCCAAGATTTTTTCTACAATTCAAAAATCATTTGCATTTCAAGAGTTATAAAAAAACCAAGGTCTGTGTGTGAAATACCTACCCGACGCATTGGGAGAAGGCGCGACGCACTCAGAGGTCACAGCGCACAGGGCCTCCTGCCACTGTGTATTTTCAACGAGCGCAGCGCACTCAGCAGTCACGACGCACTGGGTTTGCGCGCGACGCACAAGGTCGACATCCAATTTTTATCAAAGCCTCCAACAAAACTTCAAATTTTTCGCTCCCATTTGCTCAAGTAAGTTTATACACTTTCTCTTGCTAGTGTTTGGTGTGGTTTCAAATATTGGTTGGAGAATTGGTAATATCAAAACATAAACCCTATCCTCTTATCAAAAACTACTCCATAGGGTTTATATTTGAAATTTAAAGTTTGGTTTTTGGTGCCAATTTGTTTGGACTCCATTCCCCTCTTGTGGTTCCCTTCCTCCTCACTGTCACACTATTATCACAGTCCCTCCCCTATTCTCCAAACCACTCATACCATTTAAGCCCTATTTCCCTACCCATAAAAGATATCATTCTCTATCACTTTCCCTCTCCCATATCATTTGTAACAAATTCCCAAATCCCACATTCCTAAAACACAGTCAAGTGACTGTTATTGCATTCTAATTTCACTTGAAACTCCACTTTTCCCACTATTCCAAATTCCTCGCAGTCCCTCATTTCCCTTTGCCACATTTGGCATTGAAAACAAAACACCAATTTTACATTTTCAAACAAACCAAGCATACTCTTGACATCTAGCTTGCAGCACCATGATAGACACTGAGTCATCATATGAGCAAGACAGTGACTCTACCACAGAGCTGCATGTACCGAGAAGGCCTCAAAAATGTGGCAAACATCTCAGAGAAGAGCCCACATCGTTGACTGAGCTGCAAACCTGCCCACTTGCAATGTCATGCTTTCAGCAACAGTAATGCTTTCAGTATTGTGAGATGATTGCTCAAACTCAGCATCATTAGGAGTTGGTTCGCTTGTTTGTTTTACATTTTCATGACGGTCATGTAACTCTGGCTGGTGTAAATTTCACCTTGACACCAGAAACCATTTCTCAGGCAACAGGAATACCGAATGTAGGTGAACAGTGGAACAAGAGACAACAGCTAGAAAAAGTGTATTATGAGCCATACATCAGGCCTGGCTATGTGAGGCAGCTCAGTAGGGTGTTCCCTTTCAGATTCTTGAAGGAGTCCTATGCACCATTGATGAAAATCATGATCAGATAATTCAGCTGTGAGGGCCGGTTCTCGCACCTTTATGCTTACCATATCCGATTATTGATGCATTTCACGAGAGTGAGGATGATGAGCATTCCATATTTCATGTGTCGAAACATTGAGCAGATGACTACTCTTGTGCAGAAGAAGACTCCCGAGAAGCAACATAACAGCATTTATCATTATGCGCTCATCAAGATCATTGTTGTACATCAGCTTAGATTGCAGGGCATTGCATGGGAGGATTTCATTTCCCATGACTTTTTCACATCCCATCACCCTCCTCCGGAGATTGTTCATGGTGCAGGTGAGCCTTCACATGAGTTTGAGGGTTCTGAAATAGAGCCTATCAGTGTTCCAGTATGTGTTACCTATCAGAGAGGCACCAGAGCCTTATTTGCAACAGCACGACGAGTACTATCTCCACCTGGGGTGGAAGGGGTCTCGTTACCTTCATCAGCAACGCGAGTACTATCTCCACTTGGGGTGGAAGGGGTATCACCTTTGACATCATCACAGGTACAAGACAGAGGCAAGAAGCCTATGCAGGATGAGGGACCTTCAGGAGGCCAAGATACTGATTTTGTGTTGATCGATGTTGATTTGAGCTCTCCCAGCTCAAAGTTGAGAGAAATCATCAAGGAGCATAAAGATGAGATCGACACATTGAACTTCAAGTTGCAATAGGCCCAATGGGTGATAAACTACTTGGAGCAGTAGAATAAACAGTTGGAGTATCAGCAGACACTCATGGAGTTGCAGAAAATCCGTGAAGACCGGGAGTTGGCTCGAAAAAGACAAGGTGACATGACACCCTTTTAGCGGGAGATTTGGCTTACGAGAGTCAACATTCATCTTGAGAAACTATTGGCGAGGGAAAACAAGGACAAGGACATGCTCGGACATATGAAGAACCACTATTGGGCCCGCACACATGTTTGCAAAGCGAGGATCAAGATCCTGAAGGCGAGGCTAAGGAGGGCACTGAAACGTCGGAAAAGGCCTGATCCACTTAAAATCTTGGCCGAAGCTTATTTGGCTAAGCATGATACTTGATGGGGGACCTTCAGTCCAAATTTCAGCAAAATTGCCGAAAATTTTGTCATTTTTGAATTTTTTGGTCACAAAACAGATTTTCATGCCCAACGGGTAGCGCCACCTTGTGCGCGCTTACGTTTGAGAGATATTTTGGAGGAAAAATTTACATTTTTGGATTTTTTATATAAAATTATGCATGCTCAAGAATTTCCTAAGGATTTCATCAAGTTTTGGGTGGCTAAAGGGTCAAAAACACCTTGAAATGGCCCTTCTGCCACTTTTTGCACACACAGGAACCAGAATTGGGAGATTTGATTTTTGGAGGGGAAAATGAATACCAAATATAGAAATTCCACTTGGGTTGGAAAGTAGACATGTAGGGCTTTCCAACGAACTATCATGAGCTCAATTTGGACTTCGCGAAGGGCCTCAAAATCAGCTCCAACGTTGTGCTATGCATAGAGATTTTGGGCACGATGCATAGAGAATTTTGGCCTATTTTTCACTCACAGCTCAGAATTTGGCGTATTTTTGGCCAGTTTCACTTTTTCATGTAACTTTTGATCTACCTTGATGTAATTTCATGACCATGATGTAATTTTGGCACATTTTTACTTGTTCTAGAAGATTCAATCACCAAAAGGTGAAATGTGAGTGAATGGATCAGTTTAGATATGGTTGAAACAGCTCCTAGAATGATGAGCTCGACCCCTAGAGGCATGGGAATGGTTTAGGCTTGTCTATATTATGTATTTTCTCAGAAATTTTGAGGGTTGGGTACTTGGGAATTATTTGGCACTTCATTATACATCACTTCTGCATTTTTGGCAAAGGAAAGACCAGGGTTTTGCAGCACTTTTTGGGATCCTTGTGGCTTTGTGTTTTGATGGAGTTCTTCTCTATTTATTTTTAAGTTTCACTGAATGTTTATGTGCATCATTTCCCTTCTCTTTTCTTCTTAGATTAAACAAATCAGTGTTAAAGGTGGAATTCAATAGCTTGCTTTGCTTTGCCTTTAGTTTTGTTTAATTTTACATGTTTTCATCTGTTTGGAGAGGATCCTTGAGATCTCTCGCCCTCTTCAGCTCCTTAGTGGTCTAAAACATCCATCCTTTCAATTCAAAGCATCAAAACCATTGCCTTCCCTGCCGCAATAATAATTCTGCGAAAACTGGGCCTAATCCCTAGACCCAAAATTGCCTTTCCTTTGTTTCCGAAAAAAACCCCCAAAATCATTTCAAACTCCTTGATTTATATACCTAGCCTAAAATTAGCATTCATTTCAATCATCTCAAGCCCTATTGATACATATTTCCTGAGATTGACCCAGAGAGAGCCCTGTCCTATTCTGGTAGGGCTAGCTACCAGACTGAGCATGGTTTGATGTTACCTTGAATTCTGCCTTCTTTCAGCCTGAGGTGGATTTAGGCAATAAAAGGACATTCAGAAAGAGTCATTCCCAAATATTAAGTTGAATATTTCTCCAAATGGATTTTGTGCTTCTACATTGTTGCTTCCAAGGCTTCCATATTTTTAAAACATTTTGACTCTACGTGACCATCATGATTACAAAATTTTCAATGTATATCTGTTTTCTTCCCTTTTTTTATTTTTCTTATTAGTTTTTTGAGTTGATTTTTCAGTTTGTGGCTGAGATTTCTTTAGAACCATGTTTATTTTAGGACCATTCTTTTTAGGATGCTGCTTCTTAGGATTCTTTGAATTTGGTTGTTGCTAGGCTGTGAAGGCTTCCTTAGAAGATTTTCAAGTATTACTAAGACCAAGGTGTAAGATTTTTTCTTGTTCTCTTATCAAATAATCAAAAAATGCGCCAAAAGAGGCGGACTTATAGGTCGTTGCTTGAGAAATGATGGCTTCTCTAGTTGAATGGAAGGTGTAAACAAATACAAAGTATGCAGGGCCTAGCTTAGAAAGAATGGAATATATAAGAGTATAATATTCCTTTTTGACCTTACAACCTTCTAAAAGAATTCTAAGGGTCTACAATTTGGACAAAAAATCTTCAATAGAGGAGAAATTATTGGGGTCCAATGTAAGCATTTCATTTTCAATCTGGTGGGCTTTGATTTCATTTTCAATGCCAAAAACAATATTTAGTTTTTTCATAGCTTCATAAGGGGAGTTAATTTCTTGGATATGAAATCTAAGATCTTGAGCAATGGACATTCCTATCAACCTTCGTGCTTGATATTGTTTAATCTCCCATTTAACTTGTTTATCTTCGTCAATAGGTTTAGATTCTAGTCCTGAGGCTATTCTATAAAGCCCTTTACTTCTAAGTAAGTCCACCATATAGGATAGCCATTGGAAATAATTGGTGCTGTTAAGAATAATCGGGCATGCACTTTCCATTTTAAAAAACTGAAGCTATAAATGTTGAAACTAATTGCTCCAATGGAAATATCTCAAAAAATTAGGCTGGTTAAAAAAAACCACTCTGAAAACGACTTCCGGATGAAGAAATTATGCCTTTTTTAAGAAATGTTGAAATAGATGCCAAGTAGTCACATGATAGGTTGAAAATTGATGATGAATTTGTAATTAAAAAAAAAAATACCCCCATTTCAAAACTTAATATAATAAGCTCACTTTAAAAAAAAACTACTTTATGTGACTCTGTTTTATAAATAATTGAGAGTCACTTTTACAATGTTACTTTATGAACTAATGACCAAGTAGACTATAACTTAAATAAAATATAAAGTGACTTTAGACTGTAACTGACTCAATTTTTATAATGGGTGAGAAACACTATTACATAAAGTAACTTTAGAAGATAAGTTACATGTGTGTTTTAAAAAAAAACATGACAAAAAACTTTTTAGAAAAAATAACTTAACAAAAAGTTTTTTAGAAAAAGTAACTTGAAATATTTTTTTTTAGGAAAAGTAACTTGACAAAGAGACTTGCACAAAAGAAATTTATTCTCATAAAGTAACTTTAGACCAAGTAAGCTAGTACAAAGATTCACTAATTGTTGGAAATGAGGAAGGGGATTTTTTTAATTTTGTTTTTGGTGCGTGCTATTTTCTGCAATAAACCACCATGCAAAAACAAAAACAAACCAAAATACAACCCTTCCTGATTATTGTTAGATTTCCAGTTAGTCCGCCCGGAAACTATGTCTTTTTCTCGCTACTTATGATTTCTTGAGATCGCACAAAGTCGTGGGGAAAGAGAATACGTAGGAGAAAAATATTGTCTTTATGTTTTTGTTTTTCCAGATCGCACACAATGCATAACAAAGAGCATACACAGATAAGAGGGTGTAAATCCAGTAATACAAAAATGACTATAAATTGAAATAAACAGAGGGATAATTATATATAACTTAAAAAAAATACTTTATACCTCCAGATCTAAAATGAAATATCTAAGACGCCCATAAAACTTCCCACATGAAATGAAAGGGGTTCCTCATTGGAACAGAGGCTCCAGACACAACAAGGCATTTCTCCTAGCCTGAAGTGTTAAGAAACAATAGATGTGGAAAATGGTAGTCACATGCAGCCAAAACCGGCTTTGGATTTGGATCAAAAACACATACAACCCTAAAAAAATATATGATACCATGTAGGAATATACATGGTAAGTTCTTTAGATCAAACTTAAGTGTCACCACTCACAAAAACATCACAGATTAGTACACCAATATTTGACGTGGTTAAAACCCTTGAAGAGGGAAACAGTCCATGGCCTGAGCCAAGGCAGCCACTTGAGGAAATTTATTAATATAAAGAAAGGAAATTTACGTAAGCTTCTCTCATAAATAGTTACTGGACAAATGACCCTCCATGCTCTTTAAATAGATATCATGGACCAATCAAGCATTAAGCCATAGATCAAGTGTCGGTAGTACTGAGGAGAGAATGAACTGTCAGATCACTACATATCATGACCGTCAGATTATAAGTTACAAAAATACAGAGTAAGGAAACACACTTTACCTAACTCTGTGCTAGACCAAGCTATACTTAACTAGTTCCTATGTGTTGGAGTATCCTAAGAAATACTATTGTTATAAAATTAAAATTACTCGAAAATAGTAGTCTAACATCCCTAATATTAATAATATCTTAGTCTATAACCAATCATATTTATTACTAAATATACCCTTTCTTTGATAAGTCTGTAACCTAGGATAATGGATAACACTAGATATCATAATGAACACAAATAGGTTCATGAGAACATAAACTTATAAAGGTTAGTCAAACTATAGTGCATAACAACAAATTGATACCAAATCACAAGAAGAATAACAAACAAATTACTTGTTGCTCCATGCTATGAGAGAGCTTCCTATCTATCGTAATGAGATTTCCTATAACACAATTAGGAAAGTACAATGATCATACACAATGAATATGTAAAATAAATTTCCATGAGATATATATTAATTTCTTAGAGAATGATTTTATGCTTGAAATGTTCCAACGAATCAAAATCTGTTAGCTATTTTCATTATGATTATTGTGTATATAAATAATTTACATGCATTAAAAAATTAAACTCACTTGATATTAAAAATTTATAGTAGGAAAGTGTAGAAGAAATAATCTCTACGAAGAAATCTTAGGGTTTGGAGTCATGGATGGCTAACGAATCTGCATAAGGCTTTAGAGAACTCAGATTTGTGTCATTGTTTGTTGCCCATAGTGATGGATCAAGATGGGGCTAATCCCCCTCCCTAGCCTCACAACTTGGACGAAGATTCATAATTCGTAGCACTAGTTCACGCACTGCGGAATAAGGCCAAAAACTGCAATGCAAGTTTGAAGTTTGTCAAAAGAATGGAAAATTCTCCAAAGTTCTAACTGCCATCAGTATCATTTTGCAAGAAATTAAAAATATTTTCGGAAAGTGGTCTGGTTGGGAAGCTCACTGGAATGTGGTCGTCCCCAACCTCCATGGAGCAATGGGTTGGAAAAAATTGGTGACCACTCGCAATAGGAGATATCTCGGTTTTCCATGTGGGTAAGGGGTTCTTTGCCTTTGTTTTTCAATTTTTAGAAGACAAGGATCTGATTTTTTGAAGTGGGCCTTATTTCTTCGGACCAAGAGGACTATATCTAAATAAATTGACTCTAGATTTTGACCCACGGATTATCTACCCACATGCGTTCCTGTTTGGGTAAAACTGCCTCGACTGCCTCCTTCTTGTTGGGACGATGGCTTCTTATGGTCCATTGGGAAAAATTTAGGAAGTTATGTTGACAGGGTTGAACCCAAAGGAAATTTGTTTACCTTTTCAAGGATATGCATAGAACTAAATTTGGAGAAGGACTTACCAGCATAAATAGTAATGGAAAATGGGGGATGGTCGCATATTCAACCCTTGGAATATGAACAACTCCACTTAAAATACAAGAAGTATCATGAGTATGGACATGTTGCAAGATACTACCCAAAGGGAGCAGTCGAAGAAAGCCCAGAAACCTCGGATCAGGAAAAATGGAAAACTCAGAAGAAAAAGAGCTCAAAAAAAGGATCGACCTCAATGAAATTATCTCCCAAAACCATAGGATGAGAAACAAGAGCTCCCAAACAACCTACACCCAAAGGCAGGAACAATGATCCTTCTCAAACACCAATCCAACCATCAAGCTCCAACCAGAAGAAACAAGAGGGAAACAACTTCATCATACTAGAAACTCTGGGAGATAAAGAAACAATTCACCCAGACAGGACCGAAAATTAGTCTCAACGTCAGACCCAACCCTAGGAAATGGAAGGAGTAGTGGAAGAACCAATAGCAAAGCTCTAGTCATTGGTAGTATATCTAGATCATCCGCTTACCAATGTCACCCTTTTTCAAGATATAGGAAAACAAGGGGAAGGTGGAAAAAGGCCTAGATAAAACTATGTAGCACAAAACGAAAAGGAAACTGCCAGAGAAGAAGATATAGGGAAAAAAAAGGCAGAAAGCCAAATTGGGAGGTGAGGGAAATATTCACAGAAATAGAAAAAACTCTAGTCTTACAGTCGTGCTTAGAATCGTTTAAAGGATACACAAAGGAAGAGATGCATCAAAGAATATTCCTCCTTGAGGAGGCAGGCATTGCCCTTCAAAATCAAGGACAATAATGAACTTAGTCTTTTGGAATTGCAGAGGACTCGAAAGCATTAAAAAATTAAAAATCATGAAGGACATAATCACCACCCTCAATCCATCAATATTATGTATCCAAGAGACTAAGCTAGGAGAAGCAAAAATGATAGCGGCAACCTCACAATTTTGGCACAATGGAATCACGGCGATGGTTGCCTCTAGGGGAATTTACACCATATGGGACAGCTAAATCATCACCCTCATCCACCAGGTAAAAAATTAGAGTATCCTTCTAACTCTTTTGGAGCACAAAGTTACTAATAAAAGGTTGAACCTATATAATATATATGCTCCAGTAGATTTTTTAGAACAAACACAGTTTTGGCATACTTTTAATAGACTCAAATTTGTTGATCACCATACTCTCACTATTATGATGGGAGCTTTAAACACCACCCATCTAGAAAATGAAAAACGTGAATGAAACCAAGTCATGGATCCTTTCAAGGAACATCTAGATGACCTCCTCACTCATTGGGACTTAGAAGACCTCAATCCCACATCCAAAAATTTTATCTAGTTAAATTGACGAACAGGGGAGGCTCACATAGCAACGTGATTGTACCAAATAATGATACACGCAGATTGGTTATTGGCTAACAGGGATTATAAGGAGGAGACTATTAGTAACCCAACATTGGATCACTATGTGATCTTCCCGAATATGTTGGAAAATAAATATTGGGTTCCAATCCTGCTCTGCTTCAATCATCACTAGATTCAAGAAGAAAAATTCCATCATATGGTCAGAGAAGAATGAAACAGATACATCTAGGGATCTCCAACTTTCGTTTGGGAAGATAAACTAAGAAGAGTCAAAAAATCCCTAAGAATATAGGTCAAGTTGAAATATAAAACCTCGGGAATGAATAGAAAGCTACTCCAAAAATAGTTGGAAGACCTCACTCATGACATGGAGATGGTATAGGTAACTGAAGAACTGCTAAATAGAGAAAAATAATATGGAAGACAAATTTACACTCAAAATATAAAAGAGGAGGGCGAATGGGGAATAAAATGACGAAGTCCTTAGCTAGGGGCCGGAGATCAAAACACTAAATTATTCCATGGACAGGCTAAAGTGAGGTAGCAGCATAATAAGGCCCTATAAATCACCACTGAAAACAATGATAAAATCAATCATCCATAATACTTGGAACACGCAACCTAAACTCATTTCCACAATATCTATATGGAGACAAGAATGGAAACGGAAGGACAGGAGGTGGATATCCTCGCAAATATCTCAACCCTGGTTACGAGGAAGGACAATGAGGACTTGGAAGCCCCCATCTAGGAAGAGGAGGTGATAGAAGCCACCTGGTCTATGGATCCAGATAAATCCCCTAGACTAGATGGATTCACTATCCACTTTTATAGGGCTTTCTGGTTCTTAATTAAAACAAATCTTCTCCAAATGCTCCAATGTTCAATTGGAAAAGATAAACTTAGTGGAGGAATTAATTCATATTTCTTGGCTCTGATACCAAAGGACACCAAACTAGTAAGATTTTAAATATTAGGACTATTTCACTTTGTAATGTTTCTTACAAAATTTTCACTAAATTTTTTTCCAACGGATTAAAACCGCTCTTGGAAAAACTCATCGCACCTAAGCAAGGTGGGTTCATCCAAGGGGGGAAAATCTTAGATAACATAATCCTGGTTCAAGAGGAAATCCACATGAGCAAGAATGCAAGAAACAAGGACATGGAAATTAAATTGGAAATGGTCAATTCCTTTGAGAGGGTGAGATGCAGATTCCTATTTTAGATCATGGAGAAATTTGGTTTCAATGAGAAATTCATCAAATCTGTCAATTCCTCTATAGGAAAGCCTTGTATCCCCCCTCTGTTAAGCGGTCTCCTGGTTGGGTTTTTTAAAGATTCTCGAGGTCTATGACAAGGATGTCTCGTTTCCACACTTTTTTACATTATTATGGGTGATGATATGAGTCGGTCCCTTTCAGAGGAACTCAACAATGGAAAGCTAGGAGGCATCCTCATTGCCAGGGGAGTGAAACCTATCAATCATTCCTAGTTCACTAATGACACCATTCTACTAGGAGGAGTCTCAAGGACTATAGCTAGAATATTCAAGAGAATTATGGAAAAATACTTGGAGGCTTCAGGAGGAGAGGTGAATAGTCATAAAAATCAGATCTATGGGTGGAACTAACCCCAGGACACAATAGCGACCATTGCTGAAATCCTCACTTTCCCAAGCGGTATAAATTATAAAACCTTTACTTATCTCAGGATGCCTATTGTGTAAGCGAGAACCCCCAGATCAGCCTGGGAAATATTCTTTGACAAGATTAAAAAGAATTTTGAAAATTGGGGAACTAGGTGGATGAACCCAACGGGATGGTTGGTCTTGAATAAATTGATGCTATCAACTCTCCCTCTATATCATTGTTAGGCTCTTCTAGCCCCAGTTTGAGTGGGAAATCAACTCGATAGATTGATCCATAAATTTCTCTCCCAAGGAGGCAAATGGAATGAACAAAAATTTCATATGGTGAATTGGCAAACAGTTTGGGTCTCCAAGCTCTTGGGAGGGCTATACATCCGAGATCCACTTTTGGTCAACAAAGCCCTGAGGGAAAAATTAGTATGGAAGTTCTTCTCTAATCTCTTAGGTTGGTGGCAGCCGGCTATAATTAAGAAGTATCTAGAGAAAAGTAAGCCCAATAGACTAGATTCATTGCAATGGCCATATAAAGGCTCACTTCTTTGATGCCTCTACAGATAAGTTTCCCTGCTTATTCTCTCCCATCTTAGTTCGCAGGTTTGGAATGGAAGAGCTATTGAAATCTTAGAAGATGGTCTCGATGAAGAAGGAACACTCAAGTTTAGGGAAGACCTCCATGCTCTCTGTCATTGGTATAAAACAAACCATCTCCACACTCTCTTCGATATCTATGACTGGCATGAAGATGGAAGGGATAGAATCTAGCTAATAGGAACCTTCCTCATCATCTAGCTAATCAACAAAAAACTATCCTTTCCCTCCTCTAGGTACATGCGCCTTTGCATCAGAATAAAAAGGAATCTAGGAGATCGATTCAGTCTGAAATAGGATACAGGGTCAAGACAGGCTATCTCCATCTTTGATCGGAACCCCTGGTGAAACAAGATTCATGGTTATGGAAAGCGATCTGGAATAGGGACAGTCTCCCCAAGATCAATTTTTTATGTTGGAAAGCATCCCACAAAAAAATCATTACAACAAAGAATCTTCGAAAAAGGGGCATAGTTGGGCCGTCCAGATTCACTTTATGAGAAGTGGAAGAAGAGACAATAGAACATTTATTCTTTAGCTGTGAATATACCAAACTGACCTAGAAATGTGCCTAATCTAAAGTAATATAGGTCAGTATCTCCCCCACTCCTTTATTGGTATGTTTAATTCCTGGAAACATGCCTGCCCGAGCTCCCTTTTGTCTAAATTGCTTATGAGGCGATACTGGATTTCTCTCCCCAACTTCTTATGTTGGGAAACCTGGCATGCCAGAATCAAAGCAATCTTCTAGAATAATATCCCCACATCCCATCAAAGAGGAACAAAATCCCATCAATTGCTCTCATAAGTCCTATCCCATCGTCGGAGGAAGCAAGGAAATTTGGAAGGACTAAAGGATGTGGGACAAAAGTGGATTCACCTCAACATCACCAATAGAAAAAAGTTATGCTTCCCTACAAGACCAAAAGGAGGAGAAACCTAGAAAATTCATTTTACTCAGGATTAACTGAACAGGTGGCTAAGTGGCATAAACAAGAATGTGCTATTTTTTGATGGTGCCTCGAAAGGAAATCTAGGGTCAATAGGAGGGGGAGGGGCGTTGCATAACCCTAAGGGAACTAATAGAATAGAGTACGCCTGAGGAATTAGAATGAAAACGAATAATCAGGCTGAAGAAATGGCTCTCTAGAAAAGGTTAGAGCTAGCATTAAGGAATAAAATTAGAGCTATACATGTTACTGGAGACTTTACTTAGGAAATTAGAAACATTCTATTCTTGCAAAAAGGCATAATGAAACACAATTCCAGGATCTGGTGCTATATAGAAGTTCTTTTACCCCATTTGAAAATCCTGACTCCTTGGCATGTGATTCAGGATTTAAATAGCATGTCAGATAATCAAGAAAATCAGGGAGTGGTGCTACCCCTAAGCCACCTTAGCCTATGGGGAGCAATTGAGATCCACAAACTTCCCTAATGACTATGGAAATTAAACCCAAATGGACCAAGGGAAATCTTCACAAGGAACATGATCTCTCAAACACCCAAGTCACATGTCGCAGCTACCTCTCATATTTCACCACTCATGGTACGTCGATTCAGCATGACACATGGTGGAGTTGGCTCACCCCTGATGTAATCACCTACCACACGGATTATGGTAAGGCAGGTCATATCAATCCTGTGGAGGGTCGATACACATGTGCCATGGATACAACTACCATCAATACAATGAACTGGATTCAATGAGAGCATGCAAGAAGGATTTTTCTCATAGAGAAATGAACTTGCTCCGGAGAAAGTACGATCGAGGCAGGTCGAGAATCTATGGCATGTTGTCCTTTCCAAATAAGATAACATATGGTTTCCCCTTCCATCAGAACCATTCCTCCAACGCACAAAGTAGTGTTATAGGTAGAGACTCATTCTGGATTTGGAAGCTTCATGTCAGGAACTGTCTCTGCATGGCTCTCTGGAAAGAAATTGTCAAACGGTCTCTGCACTATTTTCAAGAGCACAAGAAGGTGAACACTACCATTGTTACAAGAGAATCGGGTGAAGACAACCTTGGAATCCGATGCCATAATAATTGGAAGGAAATGGACCTCTTGAAGCGTAATCGAGACTCCTCCTTGGACTCATCCCCATTAATGGAAGAGATTCATAGTCAGCATGAGGCTAAATTGCCCCACCTACATATTAATTTGAGAAACTTGTTGTTCAATATCAGGGGCAAGGAAAAATTCATCACAGAAAGGATGATGTTATAGGAGAATAGGATCACAGAGTAGGAAAAGTTGATGTCCTGGTTAAGGAGTGAGGTTTGCAGTCTCCGTCAGTAGGTGGATCAAGATGACAATGGCAGGTAGACCCAAAACCTTATGGCAACAATTTACTCATGTACCCAAACTGGAATGGACCTGAGCATAGGAGAGCATAGCAGCTAGAAACAAAGACGTACAGTCAAAGCAGAAGGGATTCGTCCAAACATCCCGGGTTAAATCATTCCCGTTAGTTTCTTTTGATGTAGTGTTTTTCAAATTTTCTTTTAGGAGTATTCCATAAATTTTATAGTATATATAGGAAGTTTAGAACTCTCGACATTGCTAGTAAATGAAATTATGCTAAAACTGTGTGCATCATTTTTGTAATAACCTCTATAACTAATAGAATGGTAAGACATGTAAGACTTTTCTTCTAAATAGGAATCGAGCAACTTTGAATTTTAATATAAAAACCATACGCATTCTTCTTAAAAAAAAAAAAAAAATCACTTGCAATTTCATCCATTAATCTATGTGCCAATCATAATTTTTCCAAATGCACAAATCCTAATTAGATGATAAATCTCCTCTAAAATTTCAAAATAAATTTTCCTCTGTTTTCTATAAAAGGTGATTAAAAAACATAAAATTCAAGGGCACCTCACCATCATTTAGCATTTAGGTTCAAACTTGACAAGTAAGAGTAGTAGCATTCTTCTTCTTGCCATTAAACCAATGGATTCACAAGAAAACAATAAATTTGCTAGCATCGTAATGACTACACCATCTACAACCTTTATATACATGACTGAGTTGTTGCGAGTTTTGTGCATGGATGGTCTAGGTTTAGACTTGAATATAGACTAGACATGTCATGGAAATAGTGACATTTTTTTAACAAGTGCAATGTAGATTAATTTTCCTTTGCACAACAGGTCTTTAGGTACAAGTGTACCTCATTTACAATGTTCGAGGTGAAATGTATACGGTTATCACCCCCATTTTTTTAAAAACACACCTGCAATTCAAGAAATAAAATAAATACCATTACGTTACTCTAACAAAATGTTTGATACATGAAAATAAAATAAAAACAAAAACAAAACTCTAGATATGAACTTTTGTACCTTCCCTACTTCAAGAAAATATTTTTCAATTTTCTACTTCACATTGATCAATCCACATTTTTTGCAAAATTTGTGAGCTTGTACCATGCTGCAGGGTGGAAAAAAATTAAACGGAACAAAGAAAAAAAGTGAATATACATGGAACCTATATTTTCCAACACTCTAAAAGTTAGAAATTTGAACCCTGAACACTTTTACGACCACAACTGAACTAACTGGAAATTTCTTCGTAGTTATAACAAGGGGTTATCTCAACCGTTTTTTTTTTTTGTCGTCAGTGTCATCTAAACTAGTTTTCAATGTCACTAGAAATTGGCCAGTTCACTACCAAGAAAAAAATTCCCCTAGCCCTCTACCAGGGGCACACCAACTTACTCAAGGTTCATTAGGGATGCCATCCACCAATGTGGTAGGAGTTTTTCCTTGGAGCCAAATGATTTTATTAAACATACCCCAAAACAAAAACAAAAATAGATTTGTGACTGAATTTTTGTAAATATTTGGTACCTCTAAAATGATTCTAATGGATTATAATTTATCGTATTCTATAGAATGCTTCATTTTGGGCAATAGGCAACGCAAGGTGGCCTTGAGATAAAGGCACCTTGTTTCTTTCTTATAAGGTTATGTTAAGTTTGATTAAATTTGGGCATAGAAATACAAAAAAAAAATGTAAATTTTATATTAGTAGGATTATCATTCATTATTTTGGGTGTTGCTCTTCCTTGTTGGGAAGCTTTTTCATCTCTAGTTTTAATTCATTCTATGCCTTAGTTTACTTTCACTCACTTTCATCTAGTGACCCTTATGGCTATATTCTCTTCTTATAGCTCTCATCTAAGTCACATGTAACTGAGTGTACTCTGAGGCCTCTCTCCTATAGACTCATGCATCCTTTGGTTCATCCCTTTGATCGACCCTAAAATTTCCTTTCTTCTGCTAGCTCTCACTCTTAGTGGTTTTTCGTATACTTCTACCTTCCTAAATCGTCATCTTTACCAAAATTCCTACCATTAGAGCTGTTTCCCTCCCCATTTAGCTTCTGTCACTTGGTCACTCAATTTTTCCCCTCACCCACTCACATTTTGGTCTTCTCTCCTTGTTGTGACCTTCCCCATGCCTCGTTAGTGTGCACATTTACACTGAGAGGCAACTTATTATTAGGATTGGGCTTTTTGAGGTCACTCTTGCACCCACCATTGCCTGGAAGATATAATTTCCAGGTTTAGAGACCTTACTTTGGGCCCCACTTAGGAGGATATAGGTTAGATGGAACGTGAGGGATCCTTTATGTGATAACAACTTTAAGATACTTAAGTTCTTTCCAAGCTAGTTAACTAGGTGCCATATATAGGACACACATGATGCCACTTCAGCTAGTACATGTATCGTATTGAATTATACTTGCATCTAATGTTTCATTTTTTCCATATTTTGATGGATCGGTACGATCATAAAGCTAAAATACTTCAATCTCTAGAGAATCTTCTCTACATTTGAGGGACCTGGACCAACATTTGGATCGTAGTAGAAATTGCACTAGATGTTTCAAAGGAAACATCGTAAGGTGATAACATATAACACAAATTAATTATTGTTTGATAATTGTTGAAAGACAGGGAAGTATAATAAAAAAATCAAGGACCTTTATTCAATGAAATATTACTGCTACTTCCCTAAGCCCTACAAATCATGAGACCTATGTTAAAGTTAAATACCTTGTCTGATTATGCCAACATGAATGCCTCATAAATAAAGAAATAGATCGTTATTTTCCACCTTCAAAATCACAGGTTTTTTTGGTGCAATTCCTCCATATTTCTTCTAGAAATCGATTTTTGTGCCCTATATTCTGTTTGATGAGTTGGCTAGGATAAAAAATAAAAACAAATAATTTTATCAATTACTGAATTAATAACAAATTTTAGAATTTTTCATAATAAAAATTTCCATGGAAACATTCTTTTATGGATTTACAATTAAAATATACATTATGTAAGGGATTCCTTACATATTCAATACAAGAAAATTACTAATGTTTTCAAACATTACTTCAATTTTACTCATTTCTTGTGCATGCAATAGTTTGTTCGCCGGTATCATAATTTTGTTCTACTCCATACGATACGATTGGGCATTATGTTTGTTGTGGGTGCTTCATTGGCCCTCTCGTATGCATATGGATGATTCACAACCTTAAGATTTGTTGCAACTTTGGTGTGATATTTAAATATAACTAATGCATTATTTTCATTCATTCACAATAGCACACACTCACATCCAAACCTAAATATCATTGAATTTACGTCTTCATTACATGGTAGATAAAATAGGAAAATGACAAGCCTCAGCTACATATCTATAAATGATTTTAAATGTAGAGGATGCATATTCCCTATTGTAGTAATTGAACCCTTGGAATTTATGCTACAACGTAGAGGGGATTTTGAATTTTGTGTAACTTGTAAATTAAAAACACCTATTGGATCCCTTCCTGCAAAATATACAGAGATGTTATGTATTTCTACAAGAGGATTAAATGTATCCCTTTTCTCCTTGGTAATAAAAAAAAAACATGCAAATGAATGCCTTTGGTTTTAGACAAAACCAATAATATAAACCTTTGGTCAACATTTGATACCCTTTCATGGCTCTCTAGTTATCAAATCTAAAAATTTGAATTCACCCCTAACAGATCGAACCCTTTTTCATAAAGGCCAAAGGCATAGCTACTTAACTTGGCACACACATCATTACATACAAGTTTATTTTTCTCAATAGGCACTCTGCTTGAATGTGACTGCAATGTTTGAATAGGAGCACATAATTTACGTCAGTTGTTAAAAAATTTAGTCAAAAAAATAAGTTATGTAACCATAATAAAATTTAACTAAGAAAAATTATGATAAAAACCTTGTTGTACTACATAAAGGCACCATTGGAGAGGATGAACGATCTTCAGGAGATTTCACAAGGCACTTCCATACCTAGCAAAAAAAAATTACATTTCCTGGTCAAACACTATGGCCAAAGATGTTTTCGGAGTATTATAAAATTCAAATTGCTACAAAAGACTAGTCTAACATCTCTAATATTAATAGGATATATAACTATAACCTATAAAATTTCTTTCTAAATCTACCCTTGCTTTGATAAGTATCTAAGATAGGATAATTGATAACACTAGATATCATAATGAACACATATAGGTTCATGATAACATGAACCTATAAAATTTGGTCAAACTATAGTGCATACTAATGAATCAATAATAAATCACAGCAAGAATAACGAACAACTTACTTGTCTCTCAAACCTATGGGAGAGCTTCATGTATACCCTATAAAGCTTCCCTATAAAATAATTAGGCAAGTACAATTCTCATACACCAGGACACGAAGATGGAAAATAAAATTCCATGAGATATATATTAAATTTTACAAGAATTATTTTATGCTTTAGTTCGAAGGAGTCACAATATGTTAGTTTTTTTTGTTATGATTATTATGTATAAAGGAAATTTACATCCATAAAAAAGTTGAAATGACTTGGAATTTCATCCATTAATATGTGTGTCAACCACAAGTTCACCATTGTTATAACAAGGAGCTATCTTAGTATATGTTAGCTACTATGGTAGATAAAGGAGATAGGGATATGTACACCAGAAGATGTAAAGTGAGAATCGTCTCTTTTTAATGTGTAGCTTAACAAAATACTAACTTCAAACCCTTTTAGATAGGGTAGCGAAGAAAAAGAAATTGATGGTATTTTTACTCGATCAAAGGATGTTTGGATAATTAATAAAAAAGGTAGACAACAAGTATTGAAGGGTTGTTTTTAAAGAACTATGTTAATTGAAAAAAATGGGAAACCCCTCACTTAATTAGAAAATACCCTTTATCAAATGCATAAATTGTAATTGGACGATGAAACGCCATTCAAATTTCAAAAGATTTTTTCAGGTATTTTTTATAAACGATCATTCCAACAAATCAGATGCAAGGGAACCTAATCATTAATTAGCATGTAGGTACAAAGTTGACAAGGAATATAGTAGCATTCAAATTATTTCCATTAAACCAATGGATTCACAAAAAACTCTAAAGTTGCTAGCCTCACAATTACTACACCGTCTACAACCTTCATATACTCTGGGACTGAGTTTCTCCTAGTGTTTTGCATCATTGGACTAAGTTTAGACTTCCATACAAAGTGGACATGGCATGGAAAGTGTGGAATTAAACAAAAAAATGCAATATAGACTCAATTTTATTTTATAAACTAGGTCTTTAGGTAGATGTGTACCTCATTTACAACTTTCCAGATGCAATGTATAAGGTTATTGTCCCCATTTTCTGCAAACCAAAACTGCAATTTAGGAAATAAAAATATAACATTAAGTTACCCGAAAAAAATGTTAGATACATGAAAAAGGAAAAAAAATAAAAACAAAACTCTACATGTACATTTTTGCACCTTCCTTGCTTCAAGCAAATACTTTTCAATTTTCTTCTTCACATAAGTCAATCCACATTTTTTGGAAAATTTATGGACTCGTGCGATGTTGAATGGGGGCAACACATTAAAAGGAACACAGAGAAAATATAATATACATGGAACCTATGTTCTTCAACACTCTAAAAGTTAGAAATTTGAATCCTGAACAATTTTAGGACCAAATTTTTCCATCCAAGACCGACGAGGTAGCCTCTCTTTCAAATCCCAACAGTTATCAAAAGAGTTGTAATCTGATAAGAAATAGAGAGACTTAAATTGTCGACTCCTTAAAGAGAAACTATTTTATAATCTGTCTATCAACCTTTGATACCACTTCCAATCTCTAGGAAAATTATATATACATGGGTTTCTAGCTAGTCCAACAGGCTTACATAGGCATTACCCAATTATCCTTTCCTTCTTAAAAACCCTTGTAAAATGCAAGAATTTTGACATTTAAAAAGAAAATATAAACAAAGTACATGAATTCATAACAAATAATTTTGTGGTTCGTAGTAAGATTGAGGTCGATTAATGTCCTCTAACCTAGGAAATTTTTTTGGTTAGGTTAGTTGTTAGAACTTTGATCTTGTAAACCAAGTTCTGTAACCATAATGAAATTTAACTTAGAGAAATTATCATAAAATAGTTTGTTTTACTACATAAAGGCCCCATTGGAGAGGATGAACATGCGTTGCGATATTATGCAAGATAATCCATGAACTAATAGAATTTTTTTACATTTCTTGGTAAAACACTATGGCCAAAGACTATTGTTATAAAAGTCAAATTACCCCAAAATATTAGTCTAACATCCCTAATATTAATAAGGTCATTGCTTATAACCAATCATGTTTCTTGTAAAGCTACCCTTTCCTTGATAAGTATGTAATCTAGGATAATGGATCAATGTGGATATCATAATGAACACAAATAGGTGCATGATAACATAAACTTATAAAATTCGATCAAACTATAGTGCATAATAATGAATTGATACCAAATCACAAGAAGAATAGCAAACAACTTACTTGTTGCTCCAAGCTATGAGAGAGGTTCCTGTCTACCTATTGAAGCCTAGAAAATCTCTGCTTCAAACATCGGGGAAAACCACCCAGTCGGGACCTTAAGACAGCTCCTTTTCCGTAACATATGGTGGCTCCGACTGGATTTAAAGGACCAGTTTCCTTATAACTAAATGGATTGGTTTGGATGGGTGGAAATGGGAATAAATTAACTGAAATAAAACTATCTAATTTAAACTAAATACTGGTAAAGAAATTCTAACACTAACCCAGGTAATTATATGTGAATACAACTTAAGATTGTTCCAATTTAACAATAACCATGAAAATGAATTATTATTTAAACTGAAATGTGCAGAAACAAATAAAGATAACTCTGTTTAAGAAATTAAACAGAGTTGTATTAACATATTACATTCATCATTGTATACCATCTATATACACTTATGAAAGATAACGTTTCAATTATACTCAGAAATGATATATAAAAGGAAGCGTTGTGAAAACAAATATATATAAATGATAGCAATTTTAAAGCGAATATCATAAGACAAAAGAAATCAACAGTGAAAGGATAGAAATATCTCATTCATCTTGAAGACTTTCAAATGCAATGTGATACTCTAATCCAGTAACTCTGATGCAAAATCAAATTCCAAGGTACAGAAATGCAACACTTCAAAGATAATTCCACATGAAAATCACCAGATGTGATCCTTTTTAAAAATATATAAGACAATGGAGTACAGAAATGCAATCTCCAAGTCAAAAATATTAAGATCCAAGACCCTTCTCTAAATGCATGAGAAGGGTTTAAATACTACTTAGCTAAATCTAAAAATAGTCTTATTACAAAAATTAAGGATTCGATTCAATGACCGTCCTTTTCCTAGGCTAAAATACAGTAAAATTAAAACTAAATCTAACTATCTATGAACTTGTTCTTTAAACTTGTAGGCATCTAGCATAGTTTTGAGAAGATGCGGTTGACCGACTTCAGAATTCAACTGTCCTGAAAAGACAGAGTCGGCAAGCGTAGGAGCAATCTTCTCTGTAGCATTGATGATACAATTAAGCGCACTGTGCTGACTGTGTGGCTTCACCAAGTACATCCAATATGAGTCCCAATTCAATCTTGTCAGCCCTTGGATAGATTTTGCTCTTTCTTCTGCCTTTTGCCTCCATTCTGTTTGCAGTTGATTTTCCTGTGGGAGATATCCTGGAACAGTTTCAGGAATCAAATTAGCTTTGTGTAAATTGTCATTTACACAATCAGTAAGAGTGTTTGCTGCTGTAGCCGCCTCCTCTGCTGCCTTTTCTGCCCTTCTGATTTGTGCATCCCAGTTATTGAACAGTATTTCTTTATGGTTTTCATTAACCATGGGTGCACCAGCTTTTCTGCCTTCTTCTATCTTTTTCCATGCCAGATAATCATTGATATTTTCATTAATCAAATCATAATCATTTCGTAAATCTACGACATGATTTTTGATTTTATCGCTCTCTTGGCACAAAGAATTCCATTGCAAGATTTTTTGGCAGAAAACTTCCTCTTGTTGCAGTAGTTGATTGTTCAAAGAGATAGTTTCTGAAATGAATTCTGGAAGCTTAGGATCATCTTTATGCTGATCTTGGATAATCTGTATTTGTTTTTCTTTATCAGCCAAGCTTTTTTGATTTCCTATTTGCATTTCTTGAAGTTGTTTTTGTAACTCTTCAAGTCTCAAATGTGCTTCCTTATCGGCCTGTACCTGTTGCAATTGCTGTTGTAGAACTTTTACCTGTTCTTCTTTTTCATTCAACAAAAGTTTTATCTCAAATGCTTTGTCAATTGTTGCAGAAGCATAAGCTCCTGTCATTTGAGATAACTTATTGAGATTATGAGTAAGTCGGCTCATAATGAGACCTCTTATCTCTTTAAATTTCCAAATTTCTTAGAATTACATTCTAAAAAATCACAACTTAAATGGATGGGGTGAAATAGTTTTATCCTTAAGAATCAATGGATGACAATTTTCAGAGTTTTTTTTTTAAGTTCCAAAACTTTGAAAAAATCTTTACTTTGATAGATAACCTTTCTCTGCTTAATAAACTTATGATGATTTACATTCTTCTCAAGTTTTCAAAAGATCATGTAAATGATTGAAATAATCTTTCAAAGTTTAACATCTTATTTTAAACTATTCAAAAATTGTGATCATTACTTTAAAAATTCTTATTTACACAAAATAAATATTTATAATATTTTTCTGAAGAAATTTTCTTAAATAGTAAACAGTCAATCAGAGACTTATTAACAACCTTTATTTGCAAAAACAAAAAAAAACAATCAAAATTCTGTAGAAAGGAATATGTACAGTTAAGAAGGGGTTACCTCCTTATGAAAAGAATTTCTTCAAGATAAGCCCATTTACAGGAAGAGATTCTCTCTTACCCGTTAGATCTTGGTGTATGAATTTATTTGAGCCTATCTTCTCAACGATCTCAAATGGTCCAAGCCACATTTTCTGAAATTTGGTATGTTTACCTTTTTCTTCGTGTGCTTTATCCCATTTCAGAACAAGATCACCAATTGACAAAATTTTTGAGCCGGTAGAACTTGCATCAAAAGAATATTTTACAAGCTGTTGATGTTTTTCATGAGTAATTTTTGCTTTATTCCTATCTTCTTCTAGTTTAAGGATTTGATCATATCTCAATTGAATGGATGAAGAAGGATTTTCTTCAATAAATTGCACTAGGGCTAATGATGGAAGAGTTAAATTTGATGGTATCACGGCTTCTTTTCCATAAACCAGATTGAAAGGTGAAGTCCCTATTGAAGCTTTTTCAGTGATACGATCAGCCCATAACGCAAAGATTAAAGATTTGTGCCAATTCTTTTGATTTTGATCAACGGTCCTTTTAATGATTTTGATAAGGTTTTTATTAGTGGATTCAGCCAAACCATTACCTTGTGGATAATAATTTGCTGAATATTTTAATTTAAAACCTCTTTTTAATGTGAATTCTATTAAACTATTTCCAGAGAAGTAAGATGCATTATCAAATACAAGAGCTTGAGGTACACCAAACCTGGTTATGATGAATTGATCTATGAAATCAATAATTGCATCAGAATTGGCTACCTTCAAGGGGATTGCCTCTACCCACTTTGTAAAGTAATCAGTTGCAGTAAGGATGTACTTGTGCTGTTTGGAAGAATGAGGTACTATCTCACCAATAATGTCAAGCCCCCATTTTTCGAATGGTTGCTCAATAGTTACTGGTTGCAAAGGAAAAGCTGGTTTCCTTTGTCTTCCACTTGCAGTTTGACAAATTTGGCACTTCCTTACGTAATCATGTGTATCTTTAAAAAGGGTAGGCCAGTAATAACCAGCGCGAATTATTTTGTGAGTTGTGGTATCACCTCCAAAATGACCTCCTGCTGGTCCATCATGCAATTCCTGCAAAACCTTTTCAGCTTCAGTCTTTTCAAGACATCTTAATAAAATTGAATCATAATTTTTTCTAAATAACACATTATCAATGATCTCATATTTAATAGCCTTTAACCTTAAAGTGCATTTACTCTTATAGCTGAGATTAGAAGGAGCATACCCATTTTTCAAGTAATAGATAAGATCAGCATACTGAGATCTGGAATCTGTAACATTTATCTGACTTACTTGAATATCTTGATTTGACTCTTGATTTTCCGGTATGTTATGAGCTCCTGCCAATAATCTGCAAAAACCTTGTCCTCTAACAATCTTAGCTGGTTTAATATCAATATCATATTCTTGCAAGGCTGTTACCCAGTTAGCTCTCTTTTCTCCTACTTCTTTTTGAACTAATAATTGCCTCACTGCAGAGTATGGGACAATGATTTTTGTATGTGTTTTCAAGAGAAAAGGTCTGAAATGTTTGATTGATCTAAACACAGCAAAGGCTTGTTTTTCAACATCGGAATAATTAAGCTCAGCTCCTTGCAGATTTGAGCTAAAGAAAGAAATTGGTGCTTAGATTTCTTGATCATTGAGTTGTGTTAAAATGGTTGCATAGGATGTTTCAGTGGCCAGAGTATACAAAGTAAAATCTTTAGAAAAATCCAGGGTATTCAATGCTGGTGCATTAATGATCGCTTGTTTGATTGCCTCAAAAGCTTCTTTTTCTTTATGTGTCCATTTGAATATTGAATTCTTCTTGATCATATTTTTCATAGGTAAAACAATAAAATAAAGGTCAGGAATAAATCTTTTAACAAAATTGATCTGTCCAAGAAATGATTGCATGGATTTTTTGTTATGAAGTAAAGAAATATCAGAAATTTCTTTCACTCTATCTGGATCAATATATATACCATCTTTTGACACAACAAATCCTAAGATTTTTTTTTCATCTAAAGCAAAGAAATATTTCTTTGGATTTAAGGAAATATCAAACCTTCTACATCTTTCAAATATTTGTTTTAAATCATGTAGATGATTGGCTCTCTTTTTTTAAAATATTGTTATGTCATCAAGATAAACAACAACTGATTTATTGATCAGACCTTTAAATGCTATGTCCATGGCCCTTTTAAAAGTTTCTCCTGCATTTATTAGACCAAAATGCATTTTCTGATAAGCATAAGTTCCCCATTTTGTTCTGAAAGTTGTTTTCAATCCGTCATCTGGATGAACTAAAACTTGATTATAGCCCGAAAATCCATCGAGAAAAGACATAAGTTCAGAACCAGCTACCTTTTGAAGTATCTGTTCCATGGTTGGCAATGGGAAATTTTCTTTTAAACATGCCTTATTTAAATTTCTGAAATCAATACAGATTCTTATATCACCATTCTTCTACCTTACAGGTACCATATTGGAAACCCAATTGGAGTGCTTGACTGGAAAAATGATTTTGGCTTTTAAAAGTTTATTAAGTTCTGATTTGATTTGACTTTCGAGATTTGGATGGATCTTTCTCAACTTCTGTTGAACAGGTTTAATATCAGGAAGCATTGGAATTGTATGTTGAATAATCGAAGTATCATACGTTTTTAAATCATCATAATTCCAAGCAAAAATGTTTTTATACTTGTTCAGAAGTTTAATGAACGCATTCCTTTCCTCTGGTGTTAAATTGAGTCCTAAGTTAACGTTTTGAGGTTTAGAATCAGAACCAAGATTTACTAATTCAAACTTCAGGGTAGAGCTTTGAAGTTTAGTATTAGTGAATTTCTTGAATCTGTCTTTAATGTCATATAAATCCTCTAATTTAACAACAAATTTTGGAATGGGGTTTTCATTACCTTTTGAAGCAATTTGTAAATCATGATCATCTTCGTCAATAATTTGCTCATCATATGATTTCTCTGAGGTCATGAAATTTAAAACATCTTGATCATGATAGAATACTCTCCAATTTGTAACATTATTTGGGACAGATGGATGAAAAATCAATTCTACAGAAAACCTATCAGGACTGCAATCTTCAGCAGGTAGGAGTTTAGATGCAACATTAGCTAACAAGTCAGCTAATGTATTCTGATTCCTAGGAATATGAGAAATATTGAATGCTAAAAAATGAGTGGTGAGATCTTGTACTAGGGTTTGATAGTGTTTAAGATGTCCTGAAAGGCAATGAATAGTATTCCTAACTTGTTTTATGACAATTTCGGAATCACCAAAGACTTTCAATTATTTAACATCTAACCCTATAGCTTTATAAAGTCCTTGAACCAAGGCTTCATATTCTGCGATATTGTTAGTACACTCAAATTCTAACCTACATGACATCATGGTTTTCTCCCCATCTGGATCAATTAAGATGCATCCAGCTCCAGCTCCATCACTAGACTTCGATCCATCAAAATATAACGACCAAAATAAAGATTTGTCTATTGGCTTATCTACAATTACATCAGAAATATTTACAATTCTGGAAGAATCAGATTGTGAAAAAATTTCTATCTGAGAAACAAAAGTGTTTATAGAAAAAGGTGATTGAGGAGTTTCGAAGTTTCCAAGAAATGATTCAGCAAAATAACCTCCAAGAATATTGTTTTTGAATGCCATAGGCTCATTAGGTTGTTCGAATTCAGTGACAGTGTGTGTCATATATTTTTCTCGTTCAATTTTAATTTGATTTGGTTTCCCTTTGTAGGGAAGCCACATATGCGAATAATCAGTCGAGATACAACCATTAAGTTTCGCAGACCAGTCCCTCCTCAAGATTAATCCATAGAATTCAAGAATATCATCAATCAAAATATCAATTCTTTGGACAATCCTAGGATCGGAGGCTAATCTGATAGTAACTGAATTGATTTATCCTACCACTTGGACTTTAGAGCGATCCAATTTAACGATATGAACTGCTTATATCTATGGTTCGATATTCAATTTAGCATAGACAGAAGTAGGCATTATATTGGAGGAAGCTCCAGAATCAATCAAACAATTGTGCAGATTTTTATTATACATCTCATAAGTCAAAAGAAAAGGAGGAGTTTGAGAATTTGACTTTTCCCCAATGAGCACAGTATTAGTAGCATCTACCTTATCTGGTGGCTTACCAGTTCCTCTCGCTGCTTTTGCAACTACACCGCTTGGTAAAGGACCAATTGGTGTAGTGTTTAATTCTTTCAATAACAACTTTTGCTGGTGTTTTAGTTTGCTGAGTTCATGTAAGAAAATATTAGCTTTGATCTTTTTCATGTCCTCGACAATTTTGTATTCCATAGGATCTGACAATACTAAAGTCTTTGTTGTTGATGTAGGAGGATTAGAAGAGGCTGGCTGATTTTGAGTAGGTAATGGAGAAGTTTTCTTTACAGGGGATTTGTCTTTGGTACTTGGAGTTGTAATTTTCTTTTTAGGAACTGTTTGCACTGGTTCTACTGTGGATTTACTCCTAGTACTTACAGGCATAGCTTCTTCACTATCAGAATTAGGGAGAATAAAATCCCACATTCCATTCAATTCAGCTATTTATTCATTTTCATTTTCTTCATCTGATACTATAGATATATCTTCTTCCTCTTCCTCTTCTTCTGATTCTGCATTAGAGATTACATTAGAAGTTTTAGATTCAACTTGGTTTCTTCTAAAATTTCGGAATGGTTTCTGGGTAGAAGTTTCAGCCACTTGTTTTTTAATTTCAACCATTTCATTTAACATGGTTTTAAGAACTTTCTGTAAACCTTCCATGTCGTATGGATCTTTGGCCTTTTCCTTTGAATCATATTTGAAGCTGACTTTCTTTGATTTCCTTTCCTCGATAGCATTTTTCTTTTCCAGAGAAGTAATTCGTTTTTCCACTGCAATAGCTTCTTTCATATTCTCAGCTAATGTAGGCTTTGCAGCTCTGTCCACGAAAATTGCTATGTTTGAGGGTAAGGCAGTTATGTACCATTCAACTCTGACTTGTTCACTGGGCTATGAATCTGTGTGAATTTTGTTCAAGAGTTTGTTGAATCTAGCATTGAATTCTTTAATGGGTTCCTTAGGTTCTATCTTCAAATTTGAGAGGTCATTGATTAAAGTTGTTATTGATCGGTCATCTCCAAATTTGGTTAAAAAATGATCTGCAAAAATGTCCCAACTTGTTATGGATCCTGATGGTAATGAAAAGTACCATGATCCTGCTACTCCCTGGAGAGTATAAGGGAATAATCTAACTACAAAATCTTCATGTATGACTCCATTCAAATTAATAGCCAACATAAAGTTATTGATATGTTCTTCAACTTGAATGTTAAGATCTGGGCTAAACTTTGGAAGCCATTTTCCAGGATTGTCTGGTAAATCATGTAAAGGTGTAGCCATGTTGACTGCCCCTAGAGTAGACCATGGTCTCTGTGCCATTATTGGAACAACTATTGGAGGGATAGTAGAAACTGGTGGTGTTTGAATAGAAATTGTTGGAATAGCTGATGTTGAGATTAATGATGATTGAGGAGATGATGTGGAAACTACTGTACTTTGTTGAGAAGGGATTTCGGAAACAGGTATTTGAATATTAGATGTTGAACTTATATCACTTACTGATTCCGATTGAGTTTTTCTTGTCTTGACTCTACTAGGTAAAGGGAATTCTTTCGGAGAAATACCAAGTTTTTCACTTTGAAGCCTAGTAAGAGGTTTCGAAAAAACAAATTTTGAAGTTACACTACCTTCAGATATTTCAGACTCTTCTAGAGATAATGAGAATCCTTTCAATTTATGAATTAAATCTTGAACTTCGGGAGACTCAGGATGTTGATTGTCTGAATGTTTTGAAATTTTGGTAGTGGGTGTCTGAATATTTTCTGCAATTTCTTCTCTAGGATTTTGAATTTCAGAAGAAATTGAAGAAGTTAATGAGGGTGTTTTGCTCTCGGAATGGCTTGTGGATAAAGATTTACTTGCCATTCATAGCTCAGGCCCTCCTTCTAGCGCCAAAAATGTTGAAGCCTAGAAAATATCTGCTTCAAACATCGGGGAAAACCACCCGGTCGGGACCTTAAGACAGCTCCTTTTCCGTTTGGTATGGTGGCTCCAACTGGATTTAAAGGACCAGTTTCCTTGTAACTAAATGGATTGGATTGGATGGGTGGAAATGGGACTAAATTAACTGAAGTAAAACTATCTAATTTAAGCTAAATACTAATAAAGAAATTCTAACACTAACCCGGGTAACTATATGTAAATACAACTTAAGATTGTTCCAATTCAACAATAACCATGAAAATGTACTATTAATTAAATTGAAATATGCAGAAACAAATAAAGATAACTCTGTTTAAGAAATTAAACAGAGTTGTATTAACATATTGCATTCATCATTGTATACCATCTATATATATACTTATGAAAGATAACGTTTCAATTATACTCAGAAATGATATATAAAAGGAAGCGTTGTGAAAACAAATATATATAAATGATAGCAATTTTAAAGAGAATATCATAAGACAAAAGAAATCAACAGTGAAAGGATAGAAATACCTCATTCATCTTGAAGACTTTCAAATGCAATGTGATACTCTAATCTAGTAACTCTGATGCAAAATCAAATTCCAAGGTACAGAAATGCAACACTTCAAAGATAATTCCGCATGAAAATCACCAGATGTGATCCTTTTTAAAAATATATAAGACAATGGAGTACAGAAATGCAATCTCCAATTCAAAAATATTAAGATCCAGGACCCTTCTCTAAATGCATGAGAAGGGTTTAAATACTACTTAGCTAAATATAAAAATAGTCTTATTACAAAAATTAAGGATTCGGTTCAATGACCGTCCTTTTCCTAGGCTAAAATACAGTAAAATTAAAACTAAATCTAACTATCTATGAACTTGTTCTTTAAACTTGTAGGCATCTAGCATAGTTTTGAGAAGATGCGGTTGACCGACTTCAGAATTAAATTGTCCTAAAAATACAGAGTCGGCAAGCGTAGGAGAAATCTTCTCTGTAGCATTGATGATACAATTAAGCGCACTGTGCTGACTGTGTAGCTTCACCAAGTACATCCAGTATGAGTCCCAATTTAATCTTGTCAACCCTTGGATAGATTTTGCTCTTTCTTCTGCCTTTTGCCTCCATTCTGTTTGCAGTTGATTTTCCTGTAGGAGATATCCTGGAACAGTTTCAGGAATCAAATTAGCTTTGTGTAAATTGTCATTTACACAATCAGTAAGAATTTTTGCCACTGTAGCCACCTCCTCTGCTGCCTTTTCTGCCCTTCTGATTTGTGCATCCCAGTTATTGAACAATATTTCTTTATGGTTTTCATTAACAATGGGTGCACCAGCTTTTCTGCCTTC
Organism: Pinus albicaulis; assembly: GCA_034641835.2. Classification (NCBI taxonomy): domain Eukaryota; kingdom Viridiplantae; phylum Streptophyta; class Pinopsida; order Pinales; family Pinaceae; genus Pinus; species Pinus albicaulis. The sequence continues at coordinate 465,172,483 of CM076579.1, read as the reverse complement.
TTCTGTCTTTTTCCATGCTAGATAATCATTTATCTTTTCATTAATCAAATCATAATCATTTCGTAAATCTACGACATGATTTGTGATTTTATCGCTCTCTTGGCACAAAGAATTCCATTGCAAGATTTTTTGGCAGAAAACTTCCTCTTGTTGCAGTAGTTGATTGTTCAAAGAGATAGTTTTTGAAATGAATTATGGAAGCTTAGGATGATCTTTATGCTGATCTCGAATAATCTTTATTTGTTTTTCTTTATTAGCCAAGCTTTTTTGATGTCCTATTTTCATTTCTTGAAGTTGTTGTTGTAACTCTTCAAGTCTCAAATGTGCTTCCTTATCGGCCTGTACCTGTTGCAATTGTTGTTGTAGAAATTTTACCTGTTCTTATTTTTCATTCAACAAAATTTGTATCTCAAATGCTTTGTAAATTGTTGCAGAAGCATAAGCTCATTTAATTTGAGATAACTTAGTGAGATTATGAGTAGGTTTTGTGGCAGGATCTTTCCACAAAACATCTACTTGTTCTGGTTCAGTAGCAATTGCACTTTCTAATTTTCTCTTTTTCCTCTGTCTTTTCACTAATGCTTTGTATTTTCGGCTGTAGAATACATCTAGAGGAGGAATGTCCTCCACATTAAGTACAATTTCGGAGGATGGTGTGATTGGTATGTGCTCTGTTACTGTGACTGTGCTGCTTGTTCCTGTGTTCAAAACTTTGGTTGTCTGGATAGGGGTCTGTACATTCTGTCCTTCTACATTAATCAATTGGTTGAAGGTTTCCCATTCTTTGTATAATTCAATAATGACTGGTTGTTGCTGTACATTGGTTGGAGGAGGATTTGTCTGCTGAGAAGTCAAAATTTGCTGTTGAGCAAGTTCTTTTGATTGTGTAGAATCCTTAATGGATTCTTCCATTTTATCTTCCTTTTCATTAGACTTATTGGAATGTTCAGAATATCTGTTAGATTTTGATTTATATTTATCTGTGCTTGAACTGCTGTTAAAACTAACACTACGAGTTTTCTCCCTTGCGGGCTCTAAGCGTAGATTATCCAAAGGAATAGGAGTTAGTCTTCTTTCTCTGTAAAGTTTGAATTCCTGGAATTCCTTTGGAGATAACTGCGTTTGAGCAGAATTCAAAACTTCTTTAAATGAATTTCTTGCTTGGAACATATCATCAAAAAGATCCTGTTCCCTAGAAAATTCCCTTACTCTGATTGTATTGGTAAAATTCTTAACAATATCATCTGGGTCGAATAACCTTTTCGAAAATTTGAACAGCTGTAGACATGTAATGTTGCCTATATCTTGGAATGCATGACCAATATCAAACAGTGAAAATGTTCTACATTTTACAGGAAATTGTGGCCAAATGCCTTTTTTCTTCTCTTTTAAATATTTTGTTATACCTCCCTGGCCACAGGTCTGATAAGCAATTTCCAGAGCTACAAGTCTATCTGGAACATATAGGGGTAAAACATGGGGAGAAGCATAACTTCCAAAAACCCTAATATAAGTGAACAATTCTTATCCAAACGATCTTGCAATGGGGAGAATATCAACCTGTGTTTCTGAGGATAACCTTGGGGCATCTTTATTATACAATGTTCTGTACAATGGCAGCATTATTCCATGACAAAATTGGTAAAAATGGGGGATAAAATTAGACTCCCATAGTTATTTATGGTACACATGAATGGGCAAAGGATCATGGATAGTCCATTGCCAGCCCATCACAGGGAATTTAGAGACATAATGTATGGCGTCCAGAGATAATCGTGATAAATAAAAAGTTGCGGATAAACCCGCTCGAGAAACATTTTGCTTTGACAGATTTTCTCCACAGTGGGTTAATTATTTGATAGGATTTTGCCCACTTGGTAATTGTAGAATTAACGACGCATTCAACAAAGGAAGCCATTCAGGTAAGATCATATTTATGTCAGGCTTTCCAAAAAGCCTGCATAACATGGCAGCAGTGAAACAATAAGGAGAGGTAAGTGAACCTGTGCTGTACATACCTTGCTTGTTTTTCTTCAATGGTTCACTTCTTTTGGTCCACTCCTTTGTGCATTCTGCCAAATTTGCATGTTCTCTGGCAAATTCTTCCATAAATTTCTTGTTGTCAGTTGCCTGAGGTTCTGGCAACTTATACATTAATCCCAGATCTTCTGTGGTGAATGACCCGATTAGCTCTTCAGATGGAGTCCTAAATTGCCTGTCTGAAATATCGGTGCTGTCCAGCACCCATCTCACCATGTCTATATATGGGAGAATCCTTGGCCTTGCCGCTATTCTATGCAGAATGATAAGCCGTTTCTCTAAGGGTTGCCTCAGACGTATTACTGGAACCTGCTGTAGCTACAACTTTCATCACCACAGGATTTTCTTCCTCTAACAGATTATACATTCCTTCCCAAGTGGATATACCAGCATCCTTATTACAAGCAGTGTCTGCATACAGTGAAGCCATTTCTCTGTTTTCAGAACTCGAGCTCTTCTCCTTCTTACCCATAGTGTTTCGTGAAAGCTTTTTATAGACGTTTTCTCCTTCGTGCCTGCGTTTTACGAGTATATGAGAGTAATGGCATAAGAAAGGTGATGAGACTGTTTTAAATGTGAAAGCGGATGAAATATAATATTTTAATCGTGAAACGACTTTCAATCTAAACACAATCTCATTTACCATTAATAATCAATCCAACCATTTAATTTAATCATTAAAGCGCATAATAGATTTGATATATGGGAAGATTGCCTTTGGACAACGCGCCTACATGAATCTGCGACATTGCAATCTGCGATTTGATGCGCAATATCGCAATATCGCAATGTCGCAATATCGCAATATTGCAAAATGAAGCCGTCGCAGTTATGTAAAAAAGCGGAAATTGCGCAATAGCGCAAAATCGCACATCGCAAATCTCGCAAAAGTGCAAAATTGAAAATAACGCAAAAGGTATTCATTAATCACTTATGTTTTCTGCGCTATGCGATCTGTGACCAATACATTTATTGTATAAGATTTGGGATTGCATTATCGCAAAAGTGCAAAATCGCATTTTCAGTTTTATAAAAGATATATACCATTTTGCTATGGATGCGCTATTTTGTTTAAAGAGAAATTTTATCGTAATCTATCATAAACTTAAGTGTTTCTTAATTTTATTTCTAAGGGATTTCTATAAGTTTATGATAGAAAGTTTTATTTGAAAAGGCAAACAAATCCTAATTGATTTTTTTTTTGGATTTTTTAACTAAGGGTCCCCATTTATTTAGTATTATTACTAATATTAAATAAAAAGGGGGGTTGTTGCTGGTCACAACACTACCCCAACAAGATTTCCTAATAAACAATTAGGAAAGTACAATGTTCATACACCAGAACACAGAGATAGACAATAAATTTCCATGTAATATATATTAAATTTAGTCACAAATTTTTAGTTTTTTTGGTTATAATTATTATGTATAAAATAAATTTACATGAATTAAAAAATTAAACTAACTTTAAATTTCATCCATTAATTTGTGTGCCAATCGAAAGTTCACCAAATGTAGAAATCATGATTAGACGATTCAAACTGCACTAAAATTTCAAAAGAGATATTCATGTCTTTTATAAGAAGTTCATTCAAACAAATCAAATTCCAGGGAGCCTGACCATTATTTAGCATGTAGGTACAATGTTGACAAGTAAAAGTAGTAGTATTCTTCTTCATCCCATTAAACCAATGGATTCACAAAAATAAATAAATATGGTAGCCTCATAATGACTACACCATCTACAACCTTTATATACAAAACTGAGTTGCTCCTAGTGTTGTCCATGGATGGACTGGGTTCAAACTTGAACACAGAGTGAACATGCCATGGAAAGGGTGAAAATTTTTTAATAGGTGCAATGTAGATAGATTTTCCTTTGTAGAACAGGTCTCCATGTACAAGTGTACCTCATTTACAGCTTTCCAGATTCAATGTAGAATGTTATCACCTCCATTTTCTACAAACCACATCTGCAATTTAGGGAAAAAACTAAATACCATTAAGTTACTCACACATAATGTAGTATTTTCAATTTTCTACCTCACATTCTTCAATCCACATTTTTTGGAAAAGTTATGAGCTTGTACCATGTTGCATGGGGGAAACACATTAAAATTAAAAAAGAAAAAAAATGAATATACATGGAACCTATATTTTGTAACACTATAAAAGTTATAAATTTGATCCATGAACACTTTCAAGACCACAATTGAACTAACTGGAAATTTCATTGATTAATTTGAGTGTCAATCACAAGGTCTCCATAATTATAACAAGGGGTTAGCTCAACCAGTTGTTGTTCTTGTCGTCAATTTCAACTAAACCAATTTTCAATGTCACTAGAAATTGGCCAATTCACTACCATGAAATTAATGCCCTTAGCTCTCTACTAGGGGCACACCAGCTTACTGAAGGTGCATTAGGGATGCCATCCACCAATGCAATATGAGGTTTTTCTTCGGGCCAAACAATTTTATTAAACATACCGCAAATCAAAAACAAAAAATTAATAGAGTTGTGAGTAAATTTTTGTGAAAAATTGATACCTTTAAAATGATTCTAATGCATTATAATTGATCATATTCAATTGAATGCTTTGTTTGGGGCAACAGGAAATGCAAGGTGGCCCTCAGATAAAAGTACCTTAATGCTTTCTTCACTTTTGTGATAATAGAGCTAATATATTATTTTTTTGGAACATTAGAGTGTAAGATATTTTATCTATATAGGTATATGATAAGCTTGATTCAAGTTTACATATTCTTAAATTTGGGTATATAAATACATAGAAAAACACAAAATTTATATAACAATAATGCACTAAATTGTTTACAATTGACATTTACTCAATCAACACTAGTAAGTTTTGAAGTATATGTGCAGAAACCATACTTAGGATGTCGTAAACATGAAACCAAACTCTCAATTAAATCCATTCATGGCATAACATAAAAAGCAAGAAAGAACAAAGCTCTTTTGTAGTAATTTTTAAGTTAATATGTTTATATATTTCTTTAAAATAGAGTTGGTACTTAGTTAAGGGAAATATATATTGATTTTAAATACTTTAGCATGTATATGTGTGTGTGTGTGTTTTGTAGAATATATATATATATATTTTTTCTTACAAATTAAATTATAAAAAAAAAATTATTTAAAAATATAGGTTAATGAGACTTTTAAAAATTAATTTTATATTATTATCTCAAATTTTCTTATAAATGATATTTCATTTTTAGATTAAAAACAATTAATAATAAAAATTATTGTAACATATAAAAAAATGTTCTTAACTTCTAAAATTTAAAAAAGAATAATAATAATATCGAATAATAAAAGTAAATCTAGTAGTCTATAGTGCGACTTTTTGAAGGCTTTTACGGTAGTTTTTTTTGGTTTAATTTTTCTAAATTCTGGCAGGAATTTATTGAAAATAGAAGTTTGATGGGTAACCCTGCACAATCAAAGTGGCCTAGGGGTTTTTTAGGGTACTGAATCCATATATACAATCAAAAAATCAGTTTAAATAACAAAAACCAATATTTTACCTCAATCTTTTTTACCAGATTCCGACACCTGAAACTCCAGAAAATCGCACTAAAGACAACTCTGAAATGAATCATACCTATTTGAAACTCAATTAGTTTGTTATTTATTCATATATTTCAAAATATGGGTAAAAAAACTTAGTAATGCATTAATGGCCAATAATTTTATGTCAAAATTTATGCTCTCATTTCATGAAGTAATCACTAAAGAATTACAATATTATATCAAAAGAATGAGCTTTGAAATTAATCATCTCACTCACATGTAGAAACCTTGCTCATGTTTACTAATACTCTTTTCTCAATAAATAAATATTTATTCTTTATGATAAAAATAATATTAGAAAACGATTTCCAAAAGTTAAACAGATAATCTATTTTTATTTTTTTTTTAATATTCCTTTACAGGTAAAATTATATATTTATATTTTTTATTAGAAATTATGATGATGATTAGTGTCTTAAAAGACTATATGGCTTAAGTGACTTGAAGAAAGTAAGAGATTAAAATTAGTTAATTTTTTATTTCTATGCTTAAAGATAAGTAGGAGGAGCATTCTTAAATCCTCATAATTTAGTTGAGTCAAGATGTCAAGAAAGTTGGTAGTGTGACAAATTAATAAAATTATATGACGAAAATTTTAATATAAAGTTCTTTTCATCTTCAATCTCAACCTTCTTAGGATCTTAAAGGCGAAAAAATATTTAATCTTATGATCTTTTGGGAATTGAACAACAAAGAGTTTCACTATAAATCTGATGAGAATTGGTTCTAATATCATCAATGCTCATTTAATTAATGCTAGTGAATTCATTGAGATAATTTTGTTTTTCAAGATGGTGTGGATCACCCTCTTACAATACCATAGTTTTCATTGGCTCTCTAGATTTTTATTTGCCCAGTTAAATTCAGAAGTAATAACATTCTTAATATTATCATAATTTTGCAAGACCACTTCTTCCTTTATTTTCAAATAATTTAATGAAAACTAAATATCCTTATATATTAATAATATAGAGATATTATCATTTATTGAAAAATAATAAATAATATTTTTTATAATAAAATTATAATTTATTTTAATAATTTAATAAATATTTAAATATTCATATTTTTATAACAATTAAAAGCAATTATTTTTTGGTTACCAATATAACACATTAATACATCTCAACTTTTTAAAAAATATTTTCTTTCACATAAGTTAATTGTTAAATCCAAAGGTGGAAAAAGTTGATTTTTTTTCGGGTATGATTCTGAATGTAGACTTATGGATGGAGAGGGCTAGGGTTTCGTAGAAGGTTCTAGGGTTTTTCCGTGCAGTTTCCTACAGTTTCGAGCCCGCCTGCCACCGGTACGTGTCGCGTTGAACCTGCTTCTTCAGTATGGGGGCTTTTTGTGGACGTGCATCTGGCTACGTTGAACGGTTTTTGGAGTTTAGGGCTGCTGAAGGAAAGCGAGGTTTGAGGGCTTTGGCAGTTTTGTTTAAGAGGGCAGTTTTTTGTTCACAATGGGTCTTGATAGTTTCTCTGTTGAGCTAGAGCCGTCGCCGAAGGATTTACTAACCTGTTGGGGGGTAGAAATATTAGAGAAGAATCTAGATCTATACTTCCCAAACCGATCATCGCTTGATTTAGCAGCTGAAGCAGCTTGGGGAGGTTTCTCGACAGGTTGCGGGGACACCGGTAACAATATCAATGAGCCATGGAGTGGTTCCAGTTTTGGGTTTCAGCATCTTCCTATCAGCTATTGCCCTTTGACTTCTGAAGAGCTTTTCAAAGCAGCCCTCAACCACGATCTGGTCTCGCAGCTCTCGGCTTTTCAAGGTAACCCCCTTCCTCTTGTTGGTACTGGTGGTTTCGAAGAAGGGTTAGGGTGTAGCGGTTTTCATATCCACAGGGCCCCTCTTTGCCAAGGGTCGAACCCTCTGCAGGTCTTGCTTTGTTGGGGACACCATCTTTAGCGGTTTCGAGGGGGCATCGTGTGACTGAGGGAGAGAATGGTCTCCCCAAGGTAACTCCAGCAGGAGTGGTGGGGGGGCTTTTGCCTTCAAATATTTCTATAGGAGAGTTTGTTGAACCAGAAAAGGATGGGGGCCGAGATTGTGATATCTTGTCAAGGGTTTCCTCCAACAAGGTAGTGGAATTCATACCAAAATCTGTTGCCTCTGACAATCAAGGGGTTGCGCCAGAGTGTGAAGTTGTTTCAGGGGTTGGCGCCAAGCATACCTCTTTCAATGGTCTTGAGTCCTTTCGTTCTATCGAAGCTCTAAGACATTTCCTTCTAGAGACTATCCGAGTCGAGTTTCCTATAGCAAAGCCAGTAGCAGAGGAGGAAGGGGTCAAGAAAGCAGTGGGATCAAAGCGGAAGAAAGCTAAGTTCATTAAATATAAGGAAGAATGCCTGAAATGTTTGCTTGGAGTGGATATCAGTATTGAAAATGTCATGGATTTATCTGAGACCATGGTTGTGGGAAGAGTAAGGGGAAGGAAATATTCGCAATCCTACATTGCAGAGTGGGCTCACTCTATGTGGAATGTTTCTCCAGGCCTGCCTGTTGATATAACCATCCTGGCGCAAGGGTGGTTCAATATTACCTTTGATAGGAAAGAACAAGTGGACAGAGTCCTTGAAGGGAATTGGTTCTTTGGTAAGAGACCCGTGCTCTTTAGAAGATGGACCCCTATTTTTGACGCTCAGAAAGAGAAAATGGTCGAATCACCTGTGTGGGTGAAGCTGCCCGGCCTTCCTCTCCAATTCTAGACTGATTCAGTCTTTATTTCTATCGGCAATACGCTGGGTACCTTCCTTGAAGCTGACAAATCCTACTTGCAGACAAAGGATAAGAGTGTGGCCCGTATTTTGGTGAGCCTAAACCCTAGAGAAGGTCTTGCGGCAGCAATGATGCTCCACTATAAGGACTTGGAGTTTTTGCAGATCTTGGATTATGAGCACCTTCCCTTCCGGTGCAACAGATGCCATAAGACTGGTCACTTAGCTCGGGACTGCCCGTTGCGCCATCAGCGCAAAAGTAGAAAGAGAAGGCAGAACAGGGCGAAGAAATCTTCTGTCTCAGTCCAGGATGTGGATCCTTTGGAAGCAGATCCGGGCCTTTCGGCTCATGGGGTTTCCTCTCCTCCTGTGGCAGCCGTGGTCCAGGACTCAGTGGATGCTGTCGGACCTTCCTCTCTTCCCGTCGAGGACAAGGCAGACCCACTGGCTCCCCTTTCAGAAGCTGATCTTGGCAGGGTGACTCAGGCGGGTATGTCCTCCTCTTTTCCTCCCTTGTCTCAGTCATCTGCTTGTTTTCCTTTTGCTATCCGTATGGAGCCTGGTCCCTCCAAGCAGCTTTTGAGTGATCTCTCGGCCTTAAATCTTTCCTCGCCTTCTCTAGATAGTGTTGTTGTTTCTGTCCCCGATGCCCTTGTTCCTCCCTCTTCTTCTCTGGTTGCTCCTTCTGGCCCTTGCCCTCGGCCTTCTGTTTCTGATTCTATTCCATACAATCTTAGACCTCGTGCTGACAGGAGAGGATTGGGCTTTGTAGTGGGTGGCCTCCCCTCTAATTCTGTTGAAATAGGGGCTAGAAAGACTAGAGGTAGAAAATCTAACCTCCCCCTAGCTCAGTCGAAAGCTGTCGTTGATATAGCAGATGGTAAGCAGATGTCTCTCTCCAGGGTGCTTAGAGAAGAGCGGCCACCCCCTGGTGATGTGCCATGATTGTTCTCTCTTTTAACTACAGAGGCCTAGCTAGCCAGGCCAAAAGGATAGCTTTCAAAGAGCTTGTGCGTGCTCACAACCCTGATATCATTCTGCTTCAAGAAACTCTGGGCAAAGGGGAGGAGGTTGTCTCTGCTTTATCTAAGTTGCTGCCTAGTTGGTCTTTTTTTGCTCTTGATGCTGTGGGGAGATCTGGAGGTGTGGTCTCTAGTTTCAATCCTATTAAATTGAAGTATGTTTCTTCTTGGGGATCTCAGAATGTGCTAGCTGTGGAACTTTTTTCCAGTGAGCTCAACCTTTCCTTTCTCTCCCTGAATATATATGGGCCTTGTGTGGAAAGGGAGTAGTTCTGGTCTTCTGTTTTTCGCTCCTCTTGGATAGGCCACCCCTTCTTAATTATTGGAGGCGACCTCAACTTATCGTTAGGGGAAGCGGAATCCTGGGGTGCCTCGGCCAGAGCAGACCCTCTATCTGATTTTTTCAATAATCATCTTGCTCTTGCTCATCTGGTGGACATGCCCCTCCTGAAGTTGAAACCTATGTGGAGGAATAGAAGGGTTGGTCAGGAATGGGTGGGGAAGAAGATGGATCGGTTTCTTCTAAGCGAGCCTCTAGTAGAACTCCTTTCGGATTACCGACACTGGATTTTCGAAGGTGGTATTTCGGATCACTTCCCCATCCTTCTTGAGGTTAAAGGCGTTGGAAGAAAACTTGGGTCGCCCTTCCGTTTTAACCCTGCCTGGCTTAAAGATGACTCGTACCAGGAACTTTTTGCTTCAACTTGGGAGGTTGACCTAGTCAGGCCTGATTCTTCTAGGAGTGCTTTCTTCTGGAATAACTTGAAGAGAATGAAATTAGATTCAAAGAATTGGGCGGCTAACTTGAAGAAGAAGGAGGAGGAGGAACTTAAAAAGGTCAACTCTGAAATAGCTCTCTTAGAAGATCCAGAAGGAGGATGATACGAATCCATAGATGCGAGGAATAGAATCAAGGAATTGGAGGCCTCAAGAAGAAAAATTCTCCAGCTAAGAGAGGAAAACTGGAGGTTGAAAAGCAGGGCTCTATGGCTCCAAGCGGGGGATGAACACACTAAGTTCTTCCAAAAATACGCCAAAGGTAGGAAGATGGCAAACACTATCTGGGAATTACCTAAAGGGAATGGAGAAGTGGCTTCCTCTTTTGAGGACCTGTCTTCATTTGGTATCACATTCTTCAAAGATCTCTTTAAAGCTCCAGCTGAAGTGTCCATTGCAGAAGTGATCGGAGTGGCGCAAATATTCCCTAGGTTCGTGGAGGAGGAAGAAAATGAGGCAAAAATGGCACCTGTTTCCAAACAGGAGGTTGAGAATATCCTTAAAGGTATGCAAAAGGACAAAAGTCTAGGGCTGGACTGCTGGACTGTTGAATTCTTTCTACATTTTTGTGAAACGCTTGGAGATGATCTTGTTGCTGTTGTTGAAGAATCCAGAGCTACGGGTCAAGTCTTTGCCCCTTTCAACTCCACTTTTCTTGCTTTGATTCCCAAGTCTGACCACCCTTCTTCTTTTGATGATTTCCGCCCAATCTCCCTCTACACTTGTGTCTATAAAGTCATAGCGAAAGTTATTGCTTCCAGGCTTAAACCTTTTCTCTCCCCTCATCTTTCTCCAGAACAGTTTGGTTTTCTTAGTGGTCGTCAAATCCATGAAGCTGTAGGTGTTGCTCAAGAATTCTTGCATAGCCTAAAAAAGAGTGGCAGGAAAGGGCTTATAGTCAAATTGGATTTATCTAAAGCTTATGATAGATTCAATTGGTTGTATTTGAGGCTTCTACTTACTCATCTTGGTTTCAGATTTGACTTTGTCAGATGGATCATGAGTTGTGTTTCTTCTACAGATATTTCTCTCCTGATTAATGGTGCTGCCACTTCCTTTTTTACTCCTGAACGAGGCCTCGGGCAGGGCTGCCCTCTTTCGCCACTACTGTTCTTGCTGGCAGCCGAAGGATTAAGCCTCCTGATTCATAAGGATAAAAGAGTGGGAAAAATAAAAGGGATCGAAGTGGCCACCAACTTCTGGATCAGGCATTTACTTTTTGTAGACAATATTCTGTTATTTCTTAATGGGTCTATTGATGATTTTCGTGCCTTAAAGCTTCTGTTGGAGCTTTTTATTAAAGCAACTGGGCTTCAAATAAACACTCTCAAATCAACTATCACTCCTGCAGGTCTTTCTGGTGATGAGGTTAGTAGAATTCGAAGATTGCTGAACTTTGAAGTCCATTCCTTGCAGGACAATTTCAAATATCTGGGGTTCTTGCTAAAACCAAAATCTTACAGAATCCCGGACTGGAAATGGCTTCTTGCCAAGATTGAAAAAAGGCTAATACATTGAAGCTTCAGGTGGCTATCGAGGGCAGGTTGCCTGGTATTAATTAAGTCCGTTCTGATGGCTATCCCAGTTTATTGGGCCAGTCTGGCTTGGGTCCCTAAAGGCATTCTGGCCTCCATTGATAAATTATGCAAAACTTTTCTTTGGTTTGGATCAAATCAGGACACGGTCAGCCCTTGGGTGGCTTGGGATAAAATTTCAAAACCAAATGAGTGGGGAGGCTGGGGAATAAAAAACTTGTTTTCCTTTGCAAAATCCTTGGCGGCCAAATTAGCGTGGCGTTTGATTTCTACTGACTCCCTCTGGGTTTCGGTCATCCAACGCAAATATATCATTCAAGGCTCTGTTCTGGACTGGGTTCGATCCCCAGTCAAATCCTCCAAAAATGCCTCTATTGTTTGGAAAGCAATTGTGGCTTCTGTTCATCTAATTGAGAGAGGCTTGGCATGGCAGGTCAGCGATGGTAATCAAGTTCGGGTGGGATGTGATCCTTGGGTTGGTTGTTCGCCTAACTTCTCTCTGTCCCGGGAGTTGGTTAATCATCTAAATTCAGAAGGTTTCTTTTCTTTGAATCAGGTGGCGGATCCTAGGACTACCTCCCTTGTTAAGCAAGGCTGGCTGTCTGGCACGGACCTGCATCTTGAAAATAGGTGGATGGATGAATGGAATAGCTATGTCGCTGATCTTTCGCATTCTTCTATCAGAATTTCGGATTCTGCTGATAAACTGCGATGGGTGCATGCACAGACAGGCATCTACTCCCCAAAGTTCAGATATAAATGGCTTATGATGCAAGAAGGTTGGGGGAATCCTTGTTGGTGGTCCAAATCTCTCTGGAAACTAAAAAGCCCAGCCAAGACTAGACTTTTTTTCTGCTGCATTCTTTATAACAAGGTACCAACATGGCACTTTTTGCAAAAGAGAGGTAAACAGGGGCCGAGTTGGTGTTCTCTCTGCAAGTATGATGAAGAAACTCTTCAACACCTTTTCCTCTATTGCCCCTTTAAATCAAGCCTTTGGGCAGAATCTTTTCGTCTGACTAATATTCCCTTGAGATGGCATGGAGAAGACCTTTCTCAGGCTTGGAATTCATGGTGGCAGGAGGCTTCAGATGATAAAATCAGGGCCTTTCCTCTTCTAATAGCTTGGGGAACCTGGATCAATCGCAACAAGATAATTTTCAATGAGTCCTCCTTTCCCTTAGCTAGGCTGGCAGCAGAGGGAGCTGCACTCTTTGATAGTATTCCTTCGCCTGCTGTTGCAAGTTCCTCTCGCAATATACAGCCTGAGACTATTAATGAGTCAGTTCCATGGGCTTACTTTGATGGGGCTTCTGGTGGAAATGATATTTGTGGTGCTGGTTTGGTCATACATCTCTCTGCTAAAAACTCTCTTCGAGCCTCAGTCGGCCTTGGGAAAGGGTCTAATAATTATGCTAAAATTAAAGCTCTTCATTTGCTTCTCTGCTGGCTTATTTCTAAATAAATGAGACAGATTCAGATTTTTGGTGATTCTCGAAATGTAGTAAACTGGTTCAATGGGACTCAGTAGTGCAGGAATTTTATTTTACTACCTTTGCTTAAGGAGATTCGTCGTCTTAAATTTTTTTTCTCTGAGATTTCTGTTGTTCACATTTACAGGGAAAGGAACCAGCAAGCAGATCTCTTATCTAAAGAAGGTGCTCAACTCGCTCTGGGGTCCTGGGCAGTAGCTGAAGTGGTGGATGGGACTGTTCAGGCCCATGAACAGCCTCCTTTTGTGTAATTATTCAGTTTTATTTCTGTATTGTATAGTTGACTTTAAAAATTTTGAAAACTGCTACCATATTGAGTCCAGAACTGTTTTCCTTATGTAAGGAGGTTCTGGGCTTCCTTTTTGTTCTCGTTTTTTTATACTTTATGGGGCTGGGATAGTTTCTACTGCCAGCTCCTTATTGGTGATAGTGGAGCTATGGTTTTGTTCATCCTCTCTTTCTGATCTCATCTCTTTCACTGGCTGATGATGAGTTAAAAGAGATGCACTGATGATTACTATGGATATCTTTTGGTTTTTTTAGGGCTGCTAACATCTTGCACAGGTGTTTAAGTAGCTATGCTTCCACTCCCTCTTGCAAAAGGGAATGGCTCTGTTGTTTTCAGAAATTCTTGGCATATGTTCAGAGACTATCTATATATAATAGAAAGTTCGTTTTTTTCTGTGGAAAAAAAGAAAGAAAGTTAATTGTTAGATTCACTATTATTAAATTCATAATCAATGTATAAGGGTTCAGCCAACAATACTCCCACACAGGTGTTCGATAAGGTTAAACATTTCCTACAGTATTTGAACTCATTTTTACCACAGATTTATTTACAAAAAGGTTCATTGTGTAGATTCATTGTGTATTATTATTTCTTGCAAAGTTTTTAAATAATATTGTTATAATAAATATTTAATATTTTAATTTTATATTTTTATAACCATGAAGGTTTTTTTTATATTACTAATATAACAAATTAATACATCTCTGCATTTTTCAAAATATTTTCTTTCACGTAAGTTAATTATTAAATTCGCTTACAAAAATGTTTAATAAGGTTAAGCGTTCCATGGAGTATTTGAAATTAATCATTTGGTTAAGAAAAATTTAATTCCGCATCAATATTTTTATAATAAAATATATAATTTTTTTAATAAATACTTAACATTTTGATATTTATATTCTTATAATAATTACATTTAATCTTTTTTAGATTATCCATATAACAAATTAATACATCTCCAACTCTTTCAAAATATTTTCTTCCACCTTAGTTAATTACTAAACTCACGATCATGCATGAGTGTTTGTCCAGTCATACCCCCACAAAGATGTTCTATAAGGTTAAACATTCCCTAGAGAATTTTAATTCATTTGAATTCATTTTATCAGTGATTTTATTTATAAAAAGGGTCATTGTGGGTTAGTATATCAATTAATTTGAATATAAAAGATAGGATAGGTCAATCATGCTAAATAAATTAATAATATAGATAAATGTTTTTCGGGTAAATTACATCATTAAAATTTAGTGACATTTCTAACGAACTGATGTGGTTGCTCGAAATAAATACCAAACCCTAATACGATGATTTATCAAAAAGACATTTATCGATATTATGAATCACAAAAGCCCTAAACTCACGATCATGCATGAGTGTTTGTCCAGTCATACCCCCACAAAGATGTTCTATAAGGTTAAACATTCCCTAGAGCATTTTAATTCATTTGAATTCATTTTATCAGTGATTTTATTTATAAAAAGGGTCATTGTGGGTTAGTATATCAATTAATTTGAATATAAAAGATAGGATAGGTCAATCATGCTAAATAAATTAATAATATAGATAAATGTTTTTCGAGTAAATTACATCATTAAAATTTAGTGACGTTTCTAACGAACTGATGTGGTTGCTCGAAATAAATACCAAACCCTAATACGATGATTTATCAAAAAGACATTTATCGATATTATGAATCACAAAAGCCTTAGATTTAAAATTAATAATAAAAAATAAATATTGTATGGAAATTATATATATATGTACATATATATATATATATATATATATACTATTTGTTATTAATATAGTTAATTAAATTGAGTTTTATATCGCTTCCAATGTTGAGATGTTCATTAATTATCATAAAAACGTGAAAGAAAACAATATTAAATAAAAAAAAAAAAAAAACGAAAGGAAGTACTTATATTAAGAATTGAAAAGTTAGTTACCTGGATGCAGGTGACCTGCAGTAATTCAAGGGGCCACATGGGTGCCATGTGGCAGGACAATTGTCTTTCCCACGTGCCCGCACATGGTTTCCCACACATGGTTAAATGCCTGATTAAGCCGGCCATTATTTCACACTCCGCCACCTTCTCTTCGACGTCCTCCTACTGTAGCACATTAAGAGCTCTAAATTCCACCACCATGGCTATTAAGCCTGCAACTTGCACCCATTCAGCCTCCATTCGGCTCTTCTTGCTATTATCTACGCATGCCTCCCACTCTCCTTTGCATCCTCTAGTTTTTGGCCCTACTCTGCCTTGCCTCAGCCTTCCCTTCGCACTCTCAAATAGTGGATCCTCCCTTGTGATTTCAAGAGTTCCCTCCCTATCTTGCACTTCTACTCCCTCGACATTCATGCCTCGGCATCACCATATGAGATGCCGAAGAGCTGGAGGCCGTGGTCTCCCTTCCACACCTCCACTTTCCCATCCCATGGGCAAGGAGCTAAATTTCTCTGTGGGCTGGCAGGAGTAGAGCAGGCTCGACCCCGTTAACCTTTCTGCTCAGCTATTCATGCAGCTTCCTACTTCCCTTCTAGATTCCTCTAGCATTCGCCCCAAGAAGCGATCGCGCAAATCTGCCATCCTGCCAGAGTTGACCTTTATCCCTCGCAAGATGAAATATCTACATGTACAGAGTGCCTCCAGCAGTAGCCATTGCACCAGCAACAACTCGGGCTCCATCGATGGTCATAGCTCTAATAGTGGCAAAGGATATCAGAACGAGGACATAAGTCAGCTTGCTGTCACCTCCAAAATGCCAGATTCTCCTGCATCGCCACGACTTCAAGTAATAAGCCACATGTTAAGAAATGCAGAGGACGACTCTTAGTATGTCTGCAGGATCGAGGAGGAAGACCCCAACTCCAACAAGAAGAATGAAGGTCCACATTAGTTTCAATTATAGGATGCTTCGATGTCTTTATATTTTTTTTGTAGCGATTCCTAGTTCAATTATGTTTTGGAAGACTTTTCTTTTGGGCTTCAATATAATTTTTTCCACTGTGTATGCTGGTTTCCCATTCTGGGCAACGTTTGTTTTGTGCTATTGGTGAACTGGTTTCCCCAGCTGGGGCAGTCTGTACTCTGGTTTTAAACTCTTGACACTTCCCTCCGGAATTGGCTTGCCAAGTCCAGAGGATGAGACATGTAATTTTCTGCTTTATATAATATAATATAGATAGTCTAACTTAGAAAAAAAAAGAACTGAAAAGTTAGTTAATTTGAGATGAGAGCACTTGATTATTTAAGTTCCAAAGAGATCTAATGAAACAAATGTTTCCAAAGGAAGGAAAATTTCTAAAGGGAACTAAATAAAGGAATGTTTCCAATGGGGAAAATGAAAATACGAGAAAAAACTTGGATTTTAAAGGTTGATTTAAAATTTTATGAACAAAATAAACTATTAAGAATTCAAAGATATCTTAAAGAATGAATGCAAGAATCACAACTGTGATTAAATAATTAGAATACATTTAATCATATCTTAAAAGGTGACTAATGTGATTAAAGATACAAGGACCTAAGGTTTTGCGAATAAAAAATTACTTCAAAACAAAAACTAAAGCGCAAAGTTATTAGATGATGGTAGTGTATTTAGAAGAGCGTTGGAATCAATTTTAATGTTGGAATGGAAGGAATTTTTATGGGACTAAAATTATCTCAAATTAAATCAAAGCGAACAAATATATACAATAATTTATATTCCCAGAACTATATCCTTCCTAAATTCCTTAAAAAAACATAATTAAACAAAAAAATCTAGTAATTGCTATAACTATATCATTTTTTGTGTAGGGTCTATATCTTGGTTGCTCCATGTGATTCTATACCCTGAGAGTAATTTCATTGACTAACATCTTGCACGCTTTCGAAAACACAACCAGAGCCTTTACATATATCATCCTCACATTCTCATCTGACTTTATTATTTTATTGGAAAACACAACTAGAGCCTCTGCATATATCATCCACACATTCTCATCTCACTTCATTAGTTTCTTGATTCTCACTAGAGAGAGGTTGTGATTTTTTATTCTAAAATTGATAGCTTGCTCAAATCCCTCCATTTGGTTGGCTGAACAAATTTCAACTTCGTACTGTTGCTTCAGACATGCAGAAAAGTATAAAGTAGGTGCATTAGCATATGGGGAGCTAGGAGGCTGCTGAAATGTTGCATGTACCAAGGGTCACAGAATAATACCTGTTTTCAATTCTATGGTAGAAAATATTTCAATCATCTAACACCAAAATAAATGATGCAAGATGATAAAATTGACATGAGAGGGGAGTTTCTCTCGAATGGAATTCCTTACGGCATAATTAAGCAACACTTGAGGATCCCTCCTCCAACTAGTAGCAATGTCGACAACAATAATGACCCAATTCAGATTTTTCTAAGTGACTTTGATCCATTTGCTTAGTTTATATCGTGCCTCATATTATTTGAATTTTGATGTTATATTTTTTCCTCACGACCTAGGTCGTGTGCTTTTCATTTCTTACCGCCTCCTTTGTCTTTTTGTACATTTTTATATCTTATATATTTATGTGAAGAGTGCACTTTTTTTATGGTCTAATATTTCCATTAAAAAAACAAACTAAAATAATCGACTCCTTTATGTCTATTTTAGTTTAGAAGGAAATAAAATATTTATCCCAATTATATATATATAATTTCCGATTAAACAAATATTTTATTTGTTATATTAAAAAATTAAATTATAAAATAATAAAACAGAATTTTTTTATTATATTTTTAGTTTACATCATAGTTATCAAGTTTAAATTCGAATTCAGATTCAGTTCCAAACAGAAAATATTCGAGTATCTAAAATTCAATACGAAAAAAGTTCCAAAGTATCTATCTTACTACTACTATTGTTTTTTTTTTTTTACTTCTAAAAACATCTAAATTAATAATTTTGATATTCAAAATCCCATACTTAGATATGGTTTCCAATCACATTCTAGAAGTTGCAAATAAAATTGCATGCCGAGATTAATAGAAAAAAATAATTTTGAATCGAAATAAATTAAATTAAATGGAAACAACCAACTCTTTTAACATAAGCAAGAAAATAATGATTTTCTCAAAAACCTAAAAACTATATTATATCTTTCCAAAAAAATCCCAAAGGAAAAATATTGGATTTTGGCCAATGTTATTACAAATTCTATTACCAATAAACAATTCGATATAATTTAGGGTACTCCCTACTTATTAATGATATACAAAATATTGATATTACCAGAAAGAATTTAAAGGTTACCATCGTTATTAGCGTTTTTCATTTTACTCTAATCAATTAAACACAGGTGAAAGAGGAAATTCGAGGAAATTTCTCCAAACATCTTCAATTGTAGTTTTCAAATGCAAAATATTGGATATTAGCCAATGTTATTATGAATTTTATTACCAATAATAAGTTACATATAATTGAGGGTACTCCCTACTTATTAATGCTATTAAAATAAATAAATAAATAAATAAATAAATAAATAAATATATATATATATATATATATATATATATATATATATATAATATTTTACCAAAAAAATTCAAAGATTAGGTATTTATCAACGTTTTCCACTTTACCCTAGGATGCGGGTGCAAGCGAGTAAGAAGATGGGCCATATGGGTGCCATGTGTAGGGACACTTGGACTCCCCACGTGATCACACATGGTGGCCAGTCCAGTGTTATTCTCAAGCGAGGTGGTCTTAAATTAACCCTCCACCACCTTTACTTCGACGTACCATGATCGCAAAGCCTTAAGGTCGCTCGTCTCTGTCTCCATGGCTATTAAGAAAGTCACCTCCACCCATTCACCCTCTCTTCGGCCCTCAATCCTATTCTTTGTGCGTGTCTTTGTTTCTCCTCCCCAGCCTCCAGTGATTTTCCCTATATCAGTAGGCCTTAGCCTTCCCTCTGGTGGAAACTCCTCCCATGCACTATCTAGGGCTCCCTCCTGGTCCTGCACTTTTGATCGTCCAAAAATCATGCCAAGGCATCATTGCATGAGATGCAAAAGAGCAGGAGGATGCAGCCTCCTGTCCAAAACTCTTTTGATGCATGCCATGGGCCGAGAATTGAATCTCTCAGTGGGTTGGGAGGAGCCGAACAAGATTGACCCTATCAACCTTTCAGCCTAGCTTTCCTTGCAGCTCCCTAATCCCCCTTTCGAGTTTGCCAGCACCAGTAACAAGAGATGGCCTCACAGTTCTACCATTCTGCCTAAGCCTACCTTCATCCCTCGCAAAATGAAGGCTCTCCCGATACAGAGTGCCTCCAACAGCAGCCACTGCACCAGCAGCAACACATGTAATAGTGATGGCAGCAATTCAGATAGTGAGGCAAAAAATAAGAATGAGCACTCCAGCTAGCCAACTACCTCCTCTAAGAAGTTCATTTCTCCAGATTCGCCATTGCCACAAACCACATGCCACGCGCTGAGCAAGGAGAACAATGACGCATTCTATGTCTGCAGGGTAGAGGAAGAAGACCCCAACTCCAGCAAAAATAATGCAGGTCCTCCCTAGTTTCATTTGCAGGGTGTTCCCCTATCTCTTCATTTTTTTAGTAGCATTCACTATTCTATCCATGTTTTGGAAGTTTTTGCTCTCTGACTTCAGTTTAATTTTGGCTACTATGTTTTCTAGTTTCCCTTTACGGGCAGCATGGAAACTATGCTTTTGGTGGACTGGTTTCCCCAATAGGGGAAGTCCAATTTATGATTTCAAACTTTGGATACTTCGCTCCAGAGTTGGCTTACCAAGTTAGGAGGAAGAGAACTATAAATTTTTACTTTTTATGATATAATAGACATAGTAAAACTTAGAAAAATAAACATTTTCCATTTTTCTCTAATCAATTAAATAGAGTTACAATAGGAAATTTCACCAAACATCTACACTTGTAGTTTTCAAATCGGGAGAAAAATGGAGGCAATTTTCAAATTCCCAGAAAAATAGAGGATGACAAGCAGTGTAATTTAAGATGTAGAGTAAAATTGCAGATTGCAAAAAGTTTAAGAAATTTATTGTAAGACAATGATGCATTGTTGTAACAAATCGAATTTTAAGATATTATCCACCAAATCGAACCGTACCATTGAATTTTTTAATTTTTATGACTGATTCCATAGAATTTGATAACTATGATTTCCATTGCAATATGAATGAAATTTATTATATTTACCTCATGATTGCATTTTCTACATTACAAATGAAACATTATGCCTTAGGTCCCAAATCAAATTCTATTTGGTTTCTTGATGTAAATCATATAATTCAATGTATGGATACAATTATATTAATATTAAATAATTGTACATAAAACTATATTACTTTTGATTTGTTTGAAGATATAAAAGAAATTTCCCCCGATCGGGGTGCCAAGTGGCGAGGAGTGTGGTGCGACGTGGAAATTGTGTGCAACCGCCAAATCTACAAAGGATACGACGCGTGCCGATAGTGGAGGATGGCTCCACCCATGGAGATTGATGATCACATTTAAGGAACCTGCCAAATAGCAAGGCATGTCAGGGGGCATGTTAGAAGGGTCTAGGGGAAAGTGTCGACACAGGAGGTGGTGGAGGTCCATTAATAACATTCCTTCTGCTAGTTTGTGGAGTAAGACATAAATTTGATTGCAAAGCACCGAAAGGAAGCCAGGGGATCAGGCATGAGCTATGTCAACTTCGGTGTGTCATCTACGAGGGTAAGTATTCAATTTTATTCCTACCTTTACGATGAACATTACTGCTGCTTTGTATGTATTTGATCCTCCGTCCATGTTTAGAAATATTATTAACCAGGGGTGGATTAAGAGGAAGGCGACTAATTCAAATTGCATTCTTTTCATTATGGAGTTAAGTAACCAGGTTCTGGTCATTTGTATTACTCTTCCCCTCTGCGATTCGAGGGCGAGGTCTTGGTCGACACTCTAGGTAACCTCGTTCTGATAAATTTTTATTACTTTTCCTCTCTGAAATTCGATTATGGGGTTCTAGTGGATACTATGGGAATTGAAACTACTAGGGAGGTGGTGTTTCAATACCACGACCCTCATAATTTTGAAGCCTCTCTTAACATTGCATGTTCGCATTTTACCGACTCTTATATTTTTGTTGCCCCTGCATGGTTGTATTATATCAAATTTTATATGTCTGTAGCCACTGCATGTTACATTTTTGACATTGCATGGTGTACTGATGACTTTGAATTTTCTTCTCTGACCCTTCGTTGTTGTTCTTTTGGATATGGAAGCCTGTTTAATACCTCTTCTGCTCCTCCCAGCTTTTATTGGCATCTTGCATACTTTTTCCATCTGCATGGCTCTGTAGCTAACCCTATCAGAATTTCACATAATTACCTCTGTAATGATCTTGTTGGCAGTCAGAAACTTTTTGAAATTGATAGTATGGACTATAATGATATTTTTTATAGCAGTGGTTTGGTAACGAATGGTTACATGGGTTCGGGTAGTAGCGATGTCATAGGTTTGGTTAAAACAATTAGTCATGTCATTAGAATTTCCAGAAGCTTAATTCTCGAGCTAGTAGGGGCTAGTCTCTGTTCTTTGGTCTTGGTGTGTAACAAAGATTCCATGATGAGTATGTGGTTTATTTTCAGTCTAGAAAGAAAAATAAATTTTAGGCTGTTAAGGAAATTCGTCTTCTTTGTAGTCTGGGTTAGTAAGGCATTTACTGTTAAGTGTAATGGCATTTTCTTGAGTCTTCTCTCCAATTTTTTGGTTTCGATTAATATTGGGAAGGGTTGGAATAACAATATTTCAAAGGTCGTGACCTCTTTGGATGTTACAGAATCTCCAGTCATGCGACCTGATAACTATTTTGGTACGGTTGTCAGGCATTTGATGGCTCCCAGTTAGAATAATACAATTGTTAATAGTCTTTGTAACCTTCAAATTTCTATGTTGTGTTCTAATACAGGTCTTCCTAGTAATTCTCACCTGCAGGCCATTGCACGTTGAGTCAGTAACCGAGTTTGGTGTTGGGTGATTGGACATTTGCTGGGAGATCAGGTTCTAAGGAAAGTGGTTAAATCTCATTCAGGCAGAAAGGATGGAAAAGGAAAGGGCAATGATAAAGCGAGTACAAGAAAAAGAGGACCCGAGTCTGGAAAAGAAATTATGGAGAACTTGTTTCAGGCCTATTATTCGGAAGGAACACCTAGCCACATAAAATCCTTGATTTCTAGGTGGGAATAGGATGTTAGAGTGAAAGAAAAAGAAGACCTTGCTGAGGAAGATATGGATCCAATTCTAACAGATCTTAGTAATACCCGCAGTAGACTGTCTCTTTTTCAACACTCTATTCGTATCTATTGGAGCCTGAAATGTCTATTGGCGAAGGTGATTGTCACAGTTCAAGAGATTGGGGGGGACCCTCAGGAAACCTCAATCCTAGTGGAAATCTACAGAGATATCGAGGAGATCCATTTACAGTAGCACCACCAGAATGTCCGTCTGAGACATATTGATGGAGAGCTCCAAAATCTACACCAGGTTGACATGCCCGGGTCGAGTGTCAAAGACCCAACACCCATTGAGTCTTCTAAAGAATGAATACTTTGAACTTCTACTTTTTGTTGAAAATAATATAGATAGAATTTACTTTTTCTACATGTTTATATATGTTAAGATAGACAATGTATCGTTAAAGATAGCAAGAGATTATTTTAGAATTTTTAAGTTTTAGATGGCCTATAAATATTTAAGATGGCCAACAAACCTGGTTTCCTACAAACAGGTTGAGGTCAACAGTATTATATTTTGATGTAACATGCATTTTGTTTGTATGGAATGAATAGCGAGGTACTACTAAATTTACAAAAAAAACATTTAAAAAAATATTTAATTTAATTTTAATATAATTGTCAATGATTTAAATTTTTATATTTATATTATTTATTGGAAAAAAATAATTTATTTTTTAAAATAATTAAAAAATATTAATAGTAAAATAAAATTATTATTAAATATCAAATTATATTATTATTCTGTCTTATTTTAATGTCATTCTATTTCATATTATTATTCTAAAAAGAATTATCAAAACAGGAGCATGATATACCTTGCAACATTCATGGTTGAATTATATTATTTATTTTAATGTTTAGGCACAATTTTAAAAATAGCATCACATAAAAGGATTCTAAATTATATTAAATTTAATATTAAAATAATATCCTGAATATTAAACCCGTTCATGCACATTTTGATATTTTCTTTTGGCATTTTCTCTTGAGAAAATATTTTATATTTTAAGTAATATAAAAATTTAATAGACAGAATTTATAAATGATTTATATTGTACTGTATTCAATCCAAATGTTATGTATTAAGATATGAAATAAACAATATAAGATAAGTGTTGTAAATTACATAATAAATTGTAAATATATGTATTATATGGTGAGTATATGTTATATTGTAATATAACATAATTAATTTAATGCAATATATATAAAATAGGTATATAAAATAGGTAGGATTAGGGGTTAAATTTGATGCTTATTTATTTGTTTTTCTTTTTTTATGAGTAAAATAAAGTTTATTCTAAAACAAAAACGCGAGGGTTAGCTTGCAAATAATTTTGAAAAGTGTCAAAGTGACTGGATATAAAAAAAATTAAGAAGTTTCAAAATTTATATATATGTTTTATATATTTTTATTTATATATGGTTGCTACTAGGATATGTGGAGTCGTATATTCTTTTGACATCTTAGTTGTGAGTAACCCTTACTTTTCTTCTGACACCCTAGTTATGGGTAATGCCTACTTCATGCATTATTTTGACACCCTAGTTGTGGGCAACCCCTACTTCACCCTATTTCAGTTTGTCAGTGGGCAGTTCTTATTGTCAAAAACAAGCCATGCAGTGTATTTTGGTACATTCCAGATAACTTTTTGCTACTTAGGGGCATTACATAAAAGTAAAATAAAAATTAATACTAAAAGTAAATAAACTAAAATAAGATTAAAGTAAAATAGTCAATTTACCATAGATAGCTTTTATACTCTATAATTTTGATTATAATATTTTAAAATGTAATATTTGTATTTTAAAAAATAATACAATATTATTTATGTGATAGCTTCATTAAAGTTAACTAGTGTTAACTAGTTAAAGACAATTTGTTTAATTTCCTTTTATATAGAAAGAAAAACTTAAATCATTACTATTGATAAAACAAAATTATTGAATTTGTTAACTTATTAATTAGGAGAAAACAATTAAGGAAAATAAAATATTTTTAAGCTGACAGTAAAAATGTTTCCAAGAATAGGAGGTGGTTTGGGACAGTTGGAAAGACACTTACCTACTCCTCTGAGGATAAAGCAGAATCCCAGGGGAGGAGTTGGGGTTTTGTGCAAAAATACTAAAGGGGAGTATTTTCTAGAGCTGGTGGTGATCAGTTGAAAATAACTCATAGCAACCCTTGTGAAGCCCAAACTTTCTGAGTTTTACTAGATTGGCCATCCAGAGGTCATAGCAGAAATAGAAATCCATTCCACTGTTAACCCAGGACACCGTCCAGATTCTAGAGCTAGGGGGAAAGTGGAGGACGTACCAACCTCGCTTGAATGGTTGGGAGGACCACAGCTTGAATCTATTTAATTCAGATAAGTATTACTGTGAAATTTTAAGCAAGTTAACACTAGTTTGAAAGGTTGTTCATAGTATTGCAGATGTGTAGAATACTATTTTATTTATAAAGATATATATATGTATGTATATGCATGAAACAAAAAGTGAAATCAGAACATAACACTACTTTTTCCTGTTATCATAATAGGATAGAACAATGTAATAATAAAACTAAATATTTTTCTATTGTCAATATTTCTTATATGGCATGAGAAAGATAATAGATAAGTGGAGTATGTATAGCAGTTGATAACAACAGGAATGCAGGATAACGATATAAAAGTATTAAGAACTGTCTTTTATGTTATACTTGCTACTGTAATGTTTGTATGATTATAGCTATATGCTTCTTAACAGGAATATATAAACACTCAATAAAATAATTCTATTGAAACTTCCGTAAATATATAACCGAACTACCTAGGTGTGGTAATAAAAAATTCAATGAACTGTCGATTTCAGTTCTAGGTTTGTATCCCAAACCAAAATACCATCGTCCACAACCATTAAACCAAATAAACATGGACATTAATTAATTATGGACCGGACACCATAGTCTGAAGCTTAATAAGTACAAAGAAAGAAACTACGCTATAGAATCTCGATTACAGAGAAATAACTGAAAAGAAAAAGTATTATGAAATATTTTACCAGTAAAGCAAAGCATGATATTTCCTGCGTTGGAAAGGAAATGACAAACAAAATCAGAACTTTAATATATTCTGTAGAATTATTTCCTCTTAGGCGTATAGCAGAGAGCAAAGAATAACCTAAAATTACTAATATTACATAAAGGAAAATTTTACTTGCAACAAGAAACCCTATCTAGAAATCGAACGGGAGAACCATTAACACAGAAAAGTGTAGAAATTATTTGTTAAAGTGCTTGTAATAGAATAGTACCATTTCCGAATTACACAAAAATAAATAACAGTATAGTATCATATCTGAGTGCATCAATGCAGGCTACAGCTTAGTCTTGAAGCTTCAAAATGACATGCAATAGGGTTAAGAAAACCCTTTGTTCGTGAAGACCATAAAACTCGGGTGAAACCCTAATAAACATATTCTTCTTCAAATGAAAGTATCACTACAACAATATGAAAACCATAGGTCGGGTATGAAACCCTTGTTCCCAAATATACATCTTTTTAAATAGAATTCGAATACACTAAACCAGAAACCTCATCTTGGCCGCTCTGTGGAATCCATGAACAAAGATTAAATTCTATTTTACAAAAACAAGGGTTTAGTCTATTTAAAACTTCTAAAACTAAAGCGAAATAACCCACGAATGGTAATCTTACCCTTTATGCCATGCTAAGGTAATATTCCCTTGCATATAGTAGACATTTGAACCAAATACGAACATGGTAGAGAGCAGTCAAAGAAATGGAACCCTATTTAGCAAATAGACGACAGTTCGACAAATAAGAGGGCAAGTGATGAAATCTATCAGCAGAGAGAAGGAGCAAAATTATTTAGGGATATGCAGACCTGAAATAGGGTTCGAGGTGGAGCATTCGATGATGAAGCCGAGCTCGGAGAAGCACCAAAACTTCAATGAAAAAACTCATATTAGCTCACATATTAACCTGCAAAAGACTTTGGGGTTTCCCTCGGAAAACATGACGAATCCGAGGCGAATCATATAGCTGTATAGGGGTAGTGTAGCCTAGTACTGTTGTGAAGTAAATAGAGTTGAAAAATAAACTACGGAGGAATTGATACGATGCCTAGTGGAGCGCCGCTTATCCCGAGGTTAAATGTATTCATATATCACCATAAATGGATTTTTATATATCCATAGTAAAGATTACTCAAAGTTGAATTAATTATCATATTATTGCAAAGTCCCAAACCTAGATTAAAAAAAGTGTAGCGCTGGCATTTTCCATACAAATAGTTATAATTCATATCATTGCTTCCCATAAATGATAGCCAGAATAAATATTCTCAACACGCATTACAAAGGTTGCAGACTAATAACTATTCACATGTGTAAATGCAAAGTCACATAGATATTTGCATAGTTTGGTGATGTGTTGATATGTTTGTTTCTTATGATGGTAATTGATTTTTTTTTAATAGTAAATATTGAAGGATGATAATGACAAGTGGTATCAGAGTAGGTTACTACGCTGGGACCCTAAGGGTCGACTAACAGTGAAGCTGTGTATGTCAATAGTGCACAGAGAGAGAGAACAAGTGATAATGAGAAGAGTTGTAGCATCACAATCGCAACCAGAGGAAACTCAAGTACCAACAGTCATGAATCCAGAAATGTGGGTCCAATTAAGTGTAGAAAAACATCAAAAGACCAGTCGGTTACTTGAAGAACAACAACATCAAACTGGTTTTTTGTTGAACACGGTGCAGCAGTTACAAGAGGAAATGCTAAGAGTCAGGATGGGTAATCAGCGACTGTTACAAGACCAGGAGAAAATTTTTAAAAATTTTATATGACAAACAGAATCAGGAGTTGGATCATCCAAGTGCTAAAAGAGGCTTACCAGCAGATGAAGATCAGCAAAAGAGTCCCTCCCAAAGAAGAAAAAATATAAATTACAATGAGGTAGAGTCAGGAAATCTGTCTGACTAGCAAGATACTAAAATATAGAAAGTAGAACTACAGGGAGAATTACACAAAATTAAACCACCAACGTTTGATGGTGAGGCAGAGGAGGTGGCCGAAGCCTGGTTAATTAATATAAATAAGTACTTTCAGGTAAATGAATACAACAGCAATCTGAAGGCCAGATTGGCTATATAACAGTTACAAGAAAAGGACCCCCTGTGGTGGGAAGAGGTGAAAAATGTACGCAGCATTGATGAACGGGATATTACTTGGGAATTTTTCAGCAGTACTTTAAATACAAGTACTTGAGAGAAAGGTTTTATGATGACAAAGCTAAGGAATTTCATGATCTTTGGTTGGGATAGATGACCATGGATGATTATGTCACTAAATTTACTTCCCTGTTACGTTATGTTCCCTATCTCCAAGAAGAAAAGGCCAAAGTGCAAAGGTTCTTAAGTAGCCTACCTACTCATATGAGAGAACGAATAGAATTTTTTAATCCTGAGACCATGGATGAAGCAATTCATAAAGCACGAATGTGTTATCAGCAGTCCAACGCCAAGGGTGAAGGAGGAAAAATATGGTAACCCAAGAAAATTCTGAAAAATAATTCCAATCTTAAAAGCAGTAAGAGTGGCAACTTTAAAGGCGCAACACGAACTTCTATCAGTAAACAATCTGGTAGGAATCACCAAAGAACCAAATGGCCAGTGGGAGAAAAGCCCATAGAAGCTTCTAGTAAGCCAGAGCAAGGACAGATTACAAAACCTCCTTTACAGTGTTGGGGCTGTGGGAGGCTCATTATTATAAAAACTGTCCACAACGAACCAGAAATGAAACTCTAACAAATCTACAGGAAGCATCTATAGTGGGGGACGTGGCGCGTAGCATACCCCGCATTAATGCAGCCTTGGAAGACCGGCGGGCTGATTATGAGCCCACAATGATTGAATTAGAAGGTACTTTACTAACTAAACTTGTTTTAATTTTGGTAGATCCTAGAGAAAGTTTGAGTTATGTAATTCCCAAACTAGTGGAAATGTGCAATTTAAAAGAACATAAATTTAAAAATTCCTGGTTAGTACAACTAGCTACCAAGGCAAAAGGAAAGGTAATTGCAAAGATTCCGAATTGTTCATTGGAAGTGGCAGAAAAACAGTTACAGGTAGATTTAAATATTTTACCAATGGGATATTATGATGTGTTATTGGGCATGGATTGGTTGGAAAGACACTGGACCTTAGTGGACTGCAAGGAAAAAATCATTTATTTTAGAATGCAAGATGGCACACGTAAAGAGATTCAAGGAATTAAAGGGTCTGTGCAATTACATCCAATCACAACATCTCAAATGGGTAAGTGTATCAGAAAAGGATGCTAGCTGTATGCAATTCAAGTGGGGTACACAGACTCCAAGGATAAGACACCAATGATGGAAGAGATTCCTGTAGTACAGGAATTTCTGGATGTTTTTCCAGAAAACATTCCTGGTTTACCACCTAAGAGGGATATTGACTTCACCATAGAGTTGTTGCCAGGAGCCTCTCTCGTGTCAAGAGCTCCTTATAGAATGAGCATGCCGGAACTAACTGAACTAAAAATGCAGCTTCAAGAAATGCTAGACAAAGGCTATATCCATCCAAGTGTATCCCCATGGCGAGCACCAGTCCTATTTGTTAAAATGAAAGATGGAACCTTACGTATGTGCATGTATTATAGCCATCTTAATAAGCTAACTGTTAAGAGTAAATACCCCTTACCAAGAATCGATGATTTATTTGACTAGGTAAGAGGGGCTAAGGTGTTTTCTAAGATAGACTTAAGATCCGAATATCATCAAATTCGAATCAAAGATGAAGATATTTGTAAAATAGCATTTCGCACAAGTTATGGCACTATGAATTTGTGGTGTTACCCTTTGGATTAACGAATGCACCAGCAACCTTTATGAGGTTAATGCATAGCTTCTTTCACCAATTCTTGGATAACTTTGTACTTATTTTCATAGATGATATTTTGATATATTCTAAAAGTGTGTACGAACATAAAGAGAATTTGAGAATAGTTTTGGATATGCTAAGAAAGCATCAGCTTTACGCTAAGTTCAGTAAATGTGATTTCTTTAAAACAAAAATCCAATATCTAGGACATGTTATATCAGCTGAGGGGATCACTGTTGATCCAGAAAAGATCAAAACTATTATGGAATGGTGAGTACCCCATAATGTTGCAGATATTAGATCGTTTATGGGATTAGCTGGTTATTATAGAATATTTATAGAAGGATTTTCTAAAATTGCTTTTCCTATTACATCCTGGCAAAAGAAAGGAAAGATTTTCAAATGGAAAAATGAGTGTCAGAACAGCTTTGAAAAACTGAAGCAACTATTGACTACAACACCGGTTTTGAGGGTAGCTGACCCTGATAAAGATTATGAAGTTTGTACTGATGTAAGTAAAGAGGGTGTTGGAGCAATATTAACCCAGGAAGGAAAAGTGGTAGCATATGAGTCTAGAAAACTGAAGGACCATGAGCAGAAATATTCTGCTTATGATCTGGAGCTTACAACAGTGGTACATGCTCTCTGAGTGTGGATACATTACCCGCTAGGTAAGAGGTTTGTACTTAAAATAGACCATAGCAGCTTGACTAATTATTTTAAGCAAGCAGATTTAAATTCCAGACAAGCAAGATGGAAGCATTTTTAAGTGAATTTGATATGGACATTCATCATGTAAATGGAAAGGAAAATCGAGTAGCAGATGTGTTGAGCAGAAAGTTACGCAGTATTTATGCATTATACTATAATCAGCTAGAAAGCCAATTAATGGAACAGTTAAAAGAAGAGGCACAGAAAGATCTGGAATACAAATTTTTGTGGCAACAAATGGAATAAGATAAGAAGCAAGGCAAAACATTTGAGTATGGAAAGAATGAAGATCAGGTGCTAACCTTCCGAGGAATAATTTATGTGCCTAATTGCATAACTCTAAAGGAGTTAATACTGAATGAATTCCATTGCAGCAATTATGCTGGTTATCCAGGATATCAAAAAATGCTTACTGCAATAAGAAAGGTATATTATTGGTCGGGCATGCGTAAGAATATTGTTGAATATCTAAGCAAATGTTTGGAATGTTAGTAGGTAAAGGTGGAGCACCAACATCCTACAGGACTATTGCAGCCCATACCCATTCCTGAATGGAAGTGGGAGGTTATCTCCTTAGATTTCATCACAGGTCTACCACAAACAAAAAGACAGAATGATTCAATCATGGTAGTGGTAGAAAGATTAAGCAAATTTGCACATTTTATACCTATACAGTCTACGTACAAGACAATACAGATTGTTGATATATTTATGAAGGAAATTTTCAGGTTGCATGGGATACCACAAACTGTGATTTCAGACCGGGATGTTAAGTTCACATCCGCATTTTGGAAAACTTTGTTTTCAGGTCTGGGAACACAAATACACTTTAGCACCACCTACCATCCTTAGCCTAATGGGAAAACAGAATGGGTAAACCAAGTATTGGAAGACATGCTGCGCATGTATGTGATGCAACAACCAACCAAGTGGGAGGATTATTTGCATCTTGTTGAGTTTTCTTATAATAACGGGTATCAGGAATCTTTGAAAATGAGTCCCTTTGAGGCATTATATGGTAGGAAATGTCTTACACCAATAAAATGGAGCAGTCCTGAGACAAAATTAATGTTGGGACCTGAAATGTTGGCTGAAATGGAAGTTGAGGTAAAAATAATAAGGCATAATCTGAAGGTTGCGTAAGATGCAGATAATAAAAGGTCTTATAGTGAATTCGTGGTAGGGGACCATGTTTACATGAGAATTAAGCCTAAGAGGAGTACCATGAGATGGACCTCTTGTTCCAAATTATCTCCCAAATATTGTGGACCTTTCCAAATAATGGAAAGGGTTGGACCAGTAGCTTATCGGTTGGCTTTACCCAGCCACATTCAAGTTCAAAATTTTTTCCATGTGTCCTTGTTGAAGTGATATGTACATGATGAAAAACATGTGATTCATTGGAAAAATATTCAGGTAGAACCGGACGGATAGTTTCTGGTCGAGCTGCAACGCATACTTGACTGAAGAGAAATCGAAATTCGCAAACAAGTAGTCATCTAGGTAAAAGTGCAATGGAAGCACTTCGGACTGGAAGAAGCTACTTGGGAGGACGAGAAATTCATGCAGGAAGCTTACCCAGAGCTCTTTGAAGAGTTGGGCTGAAAACACTGAGGACAGTGTTACTTCCAGGTGGGAAGTTGTGACAACTTCATTAAAGTTAACTAGTGTTAGCTAGCTAAAGAAAATTTGTTTAATTTTCTTTTATCTAGCAAGAAAAACTTAAATCATTACTATTTATAAAACAAAATTATTGAATTTTTTAACTTATTAATTAGGAGAAAACAATTAAGGAAAAGAAAATCTTTTTAAGTTGATGGTAAAAATGTTTCCAAGAATAGGAGGTGGTTGGGTATAGTTGGAAAGATAGTTACCTACTCCTCTGAGGATAAATCTGAATCCCAGGGGAGGAGTAGGGGTTCTGTACAAAAATGGTAAAGGGGAGTATTTTCTAGAGGTGGTGGTGATCAGTTGAAAATAACTCACAGCAACCCATGTGAAGCCAAAACTTTCTAAGTTTGACTGGATTGGCCATCCAGAGATCATAGCAGAAAGAGAAATCCATTCCACTGTTAACCCGGGGCACCGTCCAGATTCTAGAGCTAGGGGGCAAGTGGAGGACGTAATAGCCTCCCTTGAATGGTTGGGAGGACCACAGCTTGAATCTATTTAATTCAGATAAGTATTACTGTGAAATTTTAAGCAAGTTAACACTGGTTTGAAAGGTTGTTCACAGTATGGCAGATGTGTAGAACACTGTTTTATTTATAAAGATATATATATATGTATGTATATGCATGAAACAAAAAGGGAAATCTTTACGTAGCACTACTTTTTCCTGTTATCATAATAGGATAGAACAATGTAATAATAAAACTAAATCTTTTTCTCTTGTCAATATTTCTTATATGTCATGAGAAAGATAATAGATAAGCAGAGTATGTATAGCAGTTGATAACAACAAGAATGCAGGATAACGATATAAAAGTATTAAGAACAGTCTTTTATGTTATACTTGCTACTGTAATTTTTGTATGATTATAACTATATGCTTCTTAATAGGAATAGATAAACACTCAATAAAAGAATGTTATTGAAACTTCTTTAAATATAGAATCAAACTACCTAGGTATGGTAATAACAGATTCAACGAACTGTCGATTTCAGTTCTGGGTGTGTACCCCAAAGCAAAATACCATCGTGTGCAGCCATTAAACCAAATAAACACGAACGTTAATTAACGATGGACCGGATATCGTAGTCTAAAGCTTAATAAGTACAAAGAAAGAAATTACGCTATATAATCTCGATTACAGAGAAATAATTGAAAAGAAAAAGTATTATGAAATCTTTTACTAGTAAAGAAAAGCAAGATATTTCCTGCGTTAGAAAGGAAATGATAAACAAACTCAGAAGTTTAATGATATTTTGTAGAATTTGTTTCTCTTAGGAATATAGCAGAGAGTAAAGAATAACCTAAAATTACTAATATTATGTAAAGGAAAAATTTGATTGCAAAAAGAAACACTATCCAGAAATCGAACGAGAGAACCGTTAACCCAGAAAAGTGTAGAAATGATTTGTTGAAGTGCTTGTAATAGAATAGTACCATTTCTGAATTACAAAAAAATAAATAACAGTATAGTATCATATCTGAGTGCATCAATGTAGGCTAGAGCTTAGTCTCGAATATTCTAAATGACATGCAACAGGGTTAAGAAAACCCTCTGTTTGCGAAGACCATAAAACTCGGGTGAAACCCTAATAAACATATTCTTCTCTAAATGAAAGTATCACTACAACAATCTGAAAACCCTGGGTCAGGTATGAAACCCTTGTTCCCAAATATACATATTTTTAAATAGAAGTCGAATACACTAAACCAGAAACCTCATCTTGGCCGCTCTGTGGAAGCCATGAACAGAGATTAAATTATATTTTACAAAAACAAGGGTTTACTCTATTTAAAACTTCTAAAATTAAATTGAAATAACCTAGGAATGGTAATATTACCCTTTACGCCGTGCTAAGGTCATATTCCCTTGCATATAGCAGAAATTTGAACCAAATACGAAGCACTGCAGAGAG
This sequence comes from Pinus albicaulis, assembly GCA_034641835.2. Classification (NCBI taxonomy): domain Eukaryota; kingdom Viridiplantae; phylum Streptophyta; class Pinopsida; order Pinales; family Pinaceae; genus Pinus; species Pinus albicaulis. The sequence continues at coordinate 465,138,496 of CM076579.1, read as the reverse complement.
CAGTCAAAGAAATGGAACCCTGTTTAGCAAATCGATGACAGTTCAAAAAATAAGAGAGCAAGTAATTAAATCTATCAGTAGAGAGAAGGAGAAAAATTCTCAGGGATATGCAGACCTGAAATACTGCTCGAGGCGGAGCATTCGATGATGAAGCCGAGCTCAGAGAAGCGCCAAAACTCCAATGAAACAACTCATATTAACTCACAAATTAACCTGCAGAAGACTTCAGGGTTTCCCTCGGAAAACATTAAGGATCCGAGGCAAATCATACAGCTGTACAGGGGTAGTGTAGCCCAGTACTGCTATGAAGTAAATAGAGTTGACAAATAAACTACGGAGGAATTGATATAATGCGAAGTGGAGTGCCGCTTATCCCGAGCATTTATTGCCATAATTGAAATGGATTTGTATGTATCCATAGTAATGATTACTCACAGTTGAATTAATTATCATAATTTTGCAAATTCCCGAACCCAGATTACAACAAAAAGTGTAGCCCTAGCATTTTCCATACAAAAAGTTATAATTCATATCATTGCTTCCCATAAATGATAGCCGGAATAAATATTCTCAACACCCATTACAAAGGTTGCAGACTAATAACTATTCACATGTGTAAATTCAAAGTCACATAGATATTTGCATAGTTTGGTGATGTGTTGATATGTTTGTGTTTTATGATGGTAATTAATTTTTTTTTTAATAGTAAATATTGAAGGATGTTAGTGACACTTTAATACAATAATTTTTTATTTTTTTTAATAAAATTATTTATTTTTAAAGTGAGTGAAAATAAAATGAATTTAAAAATAGCTCTGAAAACATTTTTATTTGGTCAATGTAAAATTAAATCAATATTAATAAAAAAGTACCATTAAAATAAAAATAACTTCATACCCATGGGATGACAACCAATGGTATTCATGTGGAATATAGCATATTTAAAGGGGGGAATTAGAATATCTTATATCCATCTTAACTCGGAATCTACTGGATCAAATATCCTTTTACTCTAAAGAGGTTTTCATCTCCAGAGATTTGATCCCTCTGGGCCATTGATAGCTCTTAATTTAAAATGGATCTAGATGGATATAGGTTGGTTGTAATTTAATGTAATGTGTTGTTTATCTCTAAAAATAAAAATCACACTATGTGAAAACAATTTTACTTGATCAAAATAAAATAAAATTAATAAAAAAATAACATTAAAATAAAAATAAATTCATGGTATTCACCCATGGTATTGACACATGGTATTCATGTGAAACATAACATATTTAAAAGGTAAAATTAAACCAATGGAGATCCATCTTAAGTCATGATATAATAAGCCGAGAGATGTCAAATATCTTGTGCGGCAAACCTCTTTTCACCGTTAAAAGAAATTTGAACCCTTTCAAGATTGGTGGATCCAAAGTTAAAACGGATTTATGTTGGTCACATTTTGTAAGCCTAGACGATGCTTCAGAAGTGGGTATGTTTTTCATGTTATACATTCCTATATGAGGCTTTAGAAGTGGGTATGTTTTTTATGTTATACATTTTATTTTAAAATATTGTTAGGAGTGGTAAATAATTCATTTCCCCATTAAGCTATATATTTGATGATAATAGAGCAATTGATATTATATATTGTGTGAGTTTCAAGATGATGTTTATAGACATAGTTTTTTTCTTTATGTGAGTGAGTTATAGCTTAGTAAGAGTGTTTATATTCCACTTTCTTCATCAATTCTATCACTATGTATTTTTTGAGTGAACAGGCATACGCTTTATTTAATAAAGTCATTAGTATTTTTCTATTATCGCTATTTGGTTAAATATTTTATCAATGTTTCAAATTAAAAATCACTTGGACTATTGTTCCAACCCTACCAAGTCTGACTCACTAGTACTAGACTCTCCTTCACCTAAACTTGGGTAAGTTCAATTATATTTTAATATATTTAAATAATTTATTTAGGAAAATTCTGATATCTGGAGCATAATTTTCTTTTTTTAACAAAAGCTTCTTGTAATTTGCTCAGAATGTTCAATTTCATGGAATCTTTTACCTCCTCCATGGAATTCCTCCAAAACGAGGGAAGACTCTTTTCTAGGAAAGAATTCATCTTAACTTCAGTAAGTTCAACTCGCCTTTACTTTCATTTCAGGATCTTTATTGACAATAATATTATAAATCATTTTAGTGCAATCTTATTGAAATTTAAACTAAAATGTTAGATTTTCTGAAAAATAAATCTAATTATAAATGAAACTTTGTAAAATTATTTTTAGCAATGGCACACTATTTTTTAGCCTAATCTCTTCAATGTTTGATTGCATTTTCTTCAATATTTGAGAGTATACATTGTGTTTTTTTTCTCTTAACCTAGATGAAATTGGTAAAAGGAAATAATAAAAGTGATATGAAGGACAATTTAAAAATAAGGTTGTCATAAAAAAATTCTATGATAAATAGCTTCAAATTTAACTCTTGAAAATGATAATGTATATAATATATTAACATTATTGTAAACAAGCAATTGCACCTAATATTGCAAAGGAAACGCCATAAGACGGTAGCATAGGTAAGAGTAGTAGAGAAGAAAGAAGATGTGATATGTTATGCGATGGCATACCAAATTCATCCTATGGCCTTTCATTCATCAAAGTAAAGAAATTGGATGGTACTCAAAATTATGGGTCATTATACAAATATTCTTCATCGAATAATGCACAAATAAATTTAGTATCACATAATGACAGGTCCCCAATAGACCTAGAGAATTCTGTAGGTCATAAAAATATATTGCAAGTAAGCAAACCATCAAATAATATTTCATTTGCAAGAATCTTAACCTCTGTCATCGTCTGCAAGGCTCAGGAGTTGTGATGTCCAACTTAGAGTGACCATAACTCCTGTTATGTTTTCTTCATTTCTTCCAAAAATTGATCCTCACAAATGTCTCGAGAATCCAATACTCCATTTTTTCCCTATTCCATTTGTCACATACCTTTTGCAAACCATTGAAATAAATAAATCCAATCATTGTTTAACAACAAATACAATTCTAACTCAAGGGTTACCCCTTCGTGGTGTCACATAATTTGTTTATGCTCATTTTTAAAAAATTTCAAATTATTTGTGTTTCCATCTAAACAAAATAAAATTAAGGCCATGTTCTGAAGTTTAATTTTTTTTCTATTTCCTTCTTTTGGGAGTCCATATTCAATTAAATTTAGTCATTACCCTATGATAAGTTTGTGCAAACCATAAAAATTGATCCTCATGGCTATAGCTAAGGATATGATTGTACCTAACGAGTTTTCTTCAAGATCCCTTTTATACGAGGAGAGTAGGTTTTAATGCCTAAATACACATAGTTCAAAAATATATGCATCCAAGCTCTCAGAGCCATGTTGAGATTTGATTACAACATTTTTAGAGTAAAAGGATGACTTAATAATTCAATACACGGACAAGAATGGAAAGCTAACAAACATTGAATTCGAGTTATTCACCTAACATATATACAGAGTGAAGCATTTATAAGTTAATTTTGATCATGAAATGAATTCTTTGTGTCCAAAATAATAAACTCTACACTTAAAATAAAATGAAAATAATCCCAACATGTTTCTTGAAATATAAGATTAATATATATGAAGTTTGGACCTAATCCTCACAGATAAAATTTATTACAATTGATTAAAAATTCAATAAAAACCCTACTGACTTTGTTCATATTTGTACTGCACATAATATTAACATGTTCATTCAAAATTTTAAATTCAAGAACATATTGATTTCGCAAAATTTCTATTAGAGTAACTGGACCACCGGAACACAACACTTGAATCCAAAAAAAGAGCTCAGACCTCGATATCATCCGTCACATCTTTCTCCTAATCTTTTCCACTTGCCCATGCATGACTCGTACCACTACCAAATCCTGAATCTGAAATAAAAATAAAAGTGACACACCACTTCACATGGAGCCAAGTATGGTTTCAAAAATATAAGTCAACATAGTTCTAAGATCACTTCAGTCCAAGCGTCATAATGGAAATCAAATTAAAAGTGACATGCCACTTCATATGGAGCCAGGTATGATTTCAAAAATATAAATAAACATAGTTCTATGATCACTTGAGTCCAAGCGTCATAATGGAAATCAAAATAAAAGTGACACACCACTTCATATGGAGCCAAGTATGATTTCAAAAATATAAATAAACATAGTTCTAAGATCACTTGAGCCCAAGCATCATAATGGAAATCAAAATAAAAGTGACACACCACTTCATATGGAGCCAAGTATGTTTTCAAAAATATGAATCAACATAAATCTAAGATCACCTGAGTCCAAGCGTCATAATGGAAACTACAGTGCAAAGGAAGGCCATTCACAACTCATCTTTTTTATTGAATCTTCATTTTTTATGAAAATTTATAAAACGATGAAATTTTTTTCAGTAGATAACTGTGTAGTCATGTGAATTTATGGAACCTAAATAGATCCAATTGGTAGCAATATTCCATATGAGAATGCTATGTTCCTTGATTTTGAGGAGAGACTTCAAAACAATTTTCTTATTGTCCCAAGAGATACCTCCTCAGTGAATGTCAATCCTTAAGTTTCTAAGGATTATACCTTTGAAAGAAATACATCCCAACCCATCATTGTTTAACAACACAATACACTTTTAACTCAAAGGTTACCCCTTCCTAGTGTGACATATATTCATTGTTTAGCAACACAATACACTTACCCCTGCCTAGTGTGACATATCTTATTTAGTGTGACATATATTATTTATGATGGGTTTTAAAAAATTTCACACTGTTTTTGTTTTTATCTTAAAAAAAAATAGAATAAAGGTCATGTTGAAATTTATTTATAATCAATTTTTTTAATTTCAAATAATTTTTTTTTCATCTAAACTAAATAGAATAAAGATCATGTTGAAATTTATTAATATTTTATTTTTAATTTAAATTTATTGTGTTTTAAAAATCTTATGCATAATTACTTACTTATTAACCTTTGCAAATAAAATCTAATAATTTTAATGAAATATATTTTAATTTATTAATTATCTTAGTTTTGAGTTAAAATTTCTTATGGGAAACTTCATTATTTTGTTTTTATGTTAATATCTCAAAAATATTAGATTTTTTAAAATTTGTTTTTAATTTAATATCTTAAAGTTTTTTTAACCATTTATATTATAAATAATTTATTATACACACTAGTAATTTCAAATGACTCAATCAAAATTAATCAACAAATATAATTACCAATAAAACTCAAAATAACATTAACTGAAAAATGTACCTACCCATAAAACCAAAAATATTAACATTTAGATTATAAAAATTATATAACAACTTAATCAAAATTAACCAAAAAATATACTACCAATAAAACCAAAAAATTTATAACTCAAATGCCCCAATCAAAATTAAGAGAAGGCATAGTTATACCTTCACATATGCTCTCTATTGAACAATCCTTTTTATTCAAGCCTTTCATAAGTCTACTTTGTAAAGAACTTAAAGAGTCTTTACCTTCCCAAACCTCATCTAAAATTAGGCTTCCTTGCAAGATGAATTCTTCGAATTGAATTATTCAAACTCGTGCTATTGAAGAATTTAGTTGTCAATGTTTTTTTTCATCGTGCCACCCATCAACAAAATCCTACGACCTCAAATTTACCGCTACCAAATCCCGACTCTGAAATAAAAATAAAAGTGACACACAACTTCATATGGAGCCAAGTATGATTTCAAAAATATAAATCAACATAGTTCTAAGATCACTTGAGTCCAAGCATCATAATGGAAATCAAAATAAAAGTGACACAACACTTCATATGGAGCCAAGTATGATTTCAAAAATATAAATCAACATAGTTCTAAGGTCACTTGAGTCCAAGTGTCATAATGGAAATCAAAATAAAAGTGACACACCACTTCATATGGAGCCAAGTATGATTTCAAAAATAGAAATCAACAAATTTCTAAGATCACTTGAGTCCAAGCGTCATAATGGAAACTACAGTGCAAAGGAAGGCCATTCACAACTCATCTTTTTTATTGAATCTTCATTTCTTATGAATAATTTATAAAATGATGACAATTTTTTTAGTAGATAACTATGTAGTCATGTGAATTTATGAAACCTAAATAGATCCAATTGGTAGCAATACTCCATCTGAGAATGTTATGTTCCTTGATTTTGAGGAGAGACTTCAAAACGATTTTCTTATTGTCCCAAGAGATATCTCCTCAGTGAATGTCAATCCTTAAGTTTCTACGGATTATACCTTTGAAAGAAATACATCCCAACCCATCATTGTTTAACAACACAATACACTCTTAACTCAAAGGTTATCCCTCCCTAGTGTGACATATACTCATTGTTTAACAGCACAATACACTCTTAACTCAAGGGTTACCCCTGCCTAGTGTGACATATATTGCCTAGTGTGACATATATTATTTATGATGGGTTTTAAAAAATTTCAAACTTTTTTTTTTTTATCTAAACAAAATAGAATAAAGGTCGCCTTGAAATTTATTTATAATCATTTTTTTTAATTTCAAATCATTTTTGTTTTCATCTAAACAAAATAGAATAAATTCATATTGAAATTTATTAATATTTTATTTTTAATTTAAATTTATTATGTTATAAAAAAATGTTATGCATAATTACTTACATATTAACCTTTGCAAATAAAATCCAATAATTTTAATGAAATATATTTTAATTTATTAGTTATCTTAGTTTTGAGTTAAAATTTCTTATGAAAAGACTCAATTATTACTTTTTTATGTTAATATCTCAAAAATATTAGATTTTTTTAAAATTTGTTTTTAATTTAATATCTTAAAGTACTTTTAACTATTTATATTATAAATAATTTATCATACACACTAGTAATTTTAAATGACTAAATCAAAATTAACCAACAAATATAATTACCAATAAAACTCGAAATAACATTAAACCTACCCATAAAACCATAAATGTTATATTAACATTTAGATTATAAAAATTATATAACGACTTTATCAAAATAAACCAAAAAATATACTACCAATAAAACCAAAAAAATTATAACTCAAATGACCCAATCAAAATTAAGAGAAAGTATAGTTATACCTTCGCATACGCTCTCTATTGAACAATCCTTTTTAGTCAAGCTTTTCATAAGTCTACTTTGAAAAGAACTTAAAGAGTCTTTACCTTCCCAGACCTTATCTAAAATTAGGCTTCCTTGTAAGATGAATTCTTCAAACCTTCGAACTCTTGCTATTGAAGAATTTAGTTGTCAACGTTTTTTTTCTTCGCGCCACCCATCAACAGAATCCCACGACCTCGGATTTACCGCTCTGCGGGCTTTTTATCATTTTATTTTGAAAATATTCTTACCATTTCTTTCACACCAACAAAATATTTGATCACATATTTATTTGGTTTGGCTACATAGATATATGGATTTTTAACATTTTGCAGCACAAATTGAACAATCTTTCCCAGGAGCTCACCCTCGTCACTGTTTAGTCACAGCTAAACAAAGAGATGAAATTGGAGAACTACGCACAACCTAAATACCATATAGCTATCTATATAAAAAGTCATATATAGAGTATTCTCACCAGTTACATGTCTCCTTGAGATCTAATCCGCTTATGTCCCCAACAAGCCAAAAAAAAAAAATACTAACGATATTATATGCATATAACTCTCCGCACACTAGTTCGTGCAAAGACTGATCTGACCTCTTCGAACACTCGGATTTTATTCTCTGCTAACTCAAAGCGGGTTTCTAAGGATTTCGACGTTTCAGGGGTTCGAAGATCTCATATCCAAAATCATGGCATTCGAAATTCTAGATTCCCGTGTTGGTGGGGCCAATGGAAGGCAGCAGAAGCGACAGTAGAGTGATGGATTTTTTCAAAACTCTTCCGCCCATGGAGCAGTTGTATTAAGAGGAAATGAGCATGGTGCAGTTAATTATCCCGTAGAATCAGCCTACCTGACAATTACCTACTTAGGGGAGCTCGGCCTTTTGCAATTCAAGGACGTAAGTTTCCATCCGCTCCATTCCCCTCCCAAATCTATTCGAAAGGGAAAAACAAATACCTGTCTCTGCTATTTTTTGGAGCTCAACTGTTCAGTACATATTTAAAACAAACTGGGTTCTAAAGGGAAAAATTTCTAGTTTTTCAGTGCTTAATGTTCCTCCACCATGCAAAAATAGGCACAACAAATTACTAGTATAATTTTTTTAATAAGATCTTTCAATTCAAACTGTCTTTTATCCTCTTCTCTCACGAAAGCCTGGCCGACTAGAGAGTAAGAAAGCGAGATCGCTTTATATCTGGCACACTGGAAAATTCGAGGATACTTTAAACAACCAAAAAAAATTGAAGTCGTTAACATTTCCTCTAATAAATCCAGGTTTTGAATGCTCAACTCCATCAGCTAAGCTGCGACCTCCACCTCTCAGTGTCTCAAATTTATAAATATTTTAATTTAATTAATAGAATGTAAATAAATTTTTTTTGAGCTTTTCGTTAACTTGAATAAGCTTAAAGTTTGAAAGAAAAAAAAAATAAACAAAGAAAAAATGAAATATTTACTAACATGTGATTATTTTGATGGTTGAAAGCAAGAAAGTAAACAAAGAGTAAAGAAAATATTTACTTACCTTTTCCAAGGTTCTACCACGGCGTTATGCTCAGACTTGATTTCATCTTTTCTGCGTTTAAATATGACAGTAAAACATTGGAGATCTTGGTTGTTTATGATGTCAGAAACAGGTAGAGATATAAGTTCAGCGCTATCGTCCCCCTCCATGTTGATTTTTATTTCCTTTTCTCTGAAGAAAGCCGACAAACAGTTAGAGACCCAGGTTCTTTCCTCTTCTGCGAAGAAAGCCAGCAAACAGTTAGAGACCTGGGTTTAGACCTTTTCATTGAAATTTCTTTTCTCTTCTGTGAAGAAAGCCACTGAAGATCGCTTTATATCTGGCACACTAAGAGAATTCGAGGATAGTGGAAAAACATGGAAGTCATTAACATTTCTTCTCATGGTTTTCATAAGTGAAAGAGAAATTAATAGAGTTTGGTCAGTTAGTTAGCTACTTATTATAGCTTAAATAAAGGAAAGAGTGAATCTAATGGTCTAAAACATTTCAATTGTCTAACACTTAATCAAATTGTGCAAACAAAAACACAAGAGTTGATTTCAAATAAAAATACCTTAAAACATAATAAAGTTTATTTTAGAAATTATAAGTTGTGATCAAATATAAAAAATTAACATGCCAACTAAACCTAAATGTCGAGTACAATACCAATAACCTGGCCACACATCCGTGTTTGTTGGCACAAATTCTTACCTATCGTATATCTAAATCTGAATGACTCTTTTTGCGCAACAAATGTACGATATTTCCAATAGACATCAAAAATAAAAATAAAAATTTCAATGCATGCACCATGTTAATGCAGTCAATATAACACAACCGTCCAGTTTTAGTATGGCTTGGAATATGTTTTAAAGGATTATTTGACTAAGTCTTGTTTTTTTTGGACACAAGGAAACAGGTTAAGGACCCAAGACCCAAAGGCATTTCATATGAGTGAAAGCATGTCCCCTTACGGACCACTAGATGGTTATTCCAGGTAGTTTGGTTTTCCTTAAATAATGATGTGGATAACAGTTAGAGATGGTTGTCCTCACTCTTAGTTTGAAAACAGAGTTATGATAGGTTGGTTGTCGTCACTGCTAATTTGACAACTGATTTATGATAGGTTTTCCCACCATGTGAAGAAAAAACACAACCGTCCATAAGCCCAATTTGTCAACAAGAGGTTAAGTTTTCCATAGTTTAATAAACTTCCAAATTTGCTCTGAAAATTATGAAAATTCTTGCAAGATTTTCATAAAACATGGTAGGAATTTTTTAAGATCCAAAGTATAGCTGTCAAACTTCAAAATTTTGGGGAGCCATAGGTTTTTAATAGTGTCTAATCCATTTCTACCAGATTTAAAAACATAAAATTGACCATATTTTGGTCACATTTGATTATCAAGAAAATTCTTCTGCTTCGGTAAATGACGTCGTTAAGTTTGGTGACATATTAAATGATATTCAAGTGACATATTAAACGATATTTATTCCATTCTAACGACTAATGCGAGATATTATCTCAAAGATTGTAGCCAACACCGAGCTTTGGTATGATATGACCAATCCTCGTATGAATTTCCTAGTCTATTCTCAGTACAACGTCGAGTAAAACAGATTACATTTTTTCCTTTTTCGGAAGATTTAAATCAATTAAATATTTTGTTTGCAGGGATTGCATGGAGAGGAAAGGCGACTCTGGGCCTTGCTCGAGAATGTATCCCTACAAACCAATCCCAGATTAGTCTTGGAGGATTTGTTGGAGGAGATTGTGATAAATCTAGAACAATCCAAGAGACCACTAACAAATAAAGACGAAAAAATCCACGAAGGTTTTCGTGTTTTTATTTTCCCAATGCACAAATAATGCCAGACCATGCAGAAAACATGTCATTTCGGTATAGTCCCATTCAAATGTGCCTTACTTAGTGGAAAGGGGCACATGAAATTTGTATCATTTCGACTGGAAGCCAGGAATAATGACAGTTATGAAGTAAAACTGAATTTCATTATCTTCTTTTTGTAGGTCTTGTGCCGCATGAGGAAACAAATAATTCTTGTACAGAACAGATCGAGGGGAATTGGAGCAGGATGACAGATCTAAAGACTTTGAATTTTACTTTAAAAGAAGAATGCAATCGCTTGATGAGGGGATTCGAATCCATTGAAAAGAAGAGGGTTTCGCTTTGGATATTTTATATTTTATTTTTTTCTTTCTTGCACTATTGTAGTACGCAAGGTAATGGATTGTGGAGAGATGGAGCAATTTGGCTCTCATGGGAAAACTATTCTCCACTTTTATAAATTTATTGAATCAAGCGTCAAATATTGTTCAAAAACTGCACATTTGTAATGAAATTTTGGTCTTTCATTTGATCTCACTATTGTCTTGGGTGTGAAATAATTTGTTTCTTCTAAAATTTATTTGAATGTATTGGTTTTATGATATTATGCACTTGTATCCTTTAGATTATCTTATTGCATCTACATTAAAGCTATCTTTGCATGGCTCGAAGAAATTGAAATCAAATTGAATTCATCAGAATAAGAATGTACTAAGAATGTACTGAATAATAACTTTCTATTATTCATTTACAAGATTGTCTTCCTTTTATTTACATTGGTTGAAGCGAAATTTGTCTTTTAACGGATGCAAATCATTTAATGAATTCTACTTAAATGAATCTAGACATGTAATCGAAATTTCTTTAATAGCTCTTTGTTAAAGCAAATTCACTTGCATAGATGTATTAATATTGTGTAGATTTCAAACTATTTTGAAATGTAGAATTTAACATTAATTTTGGGTTCAATCATAAAAATAATCTTTTTTTAGTTTAGTTAATTCGCTTTTGAATTGAGTAATTTGAAATATGATTATTTTCTTTTTTGTATTTATTTTCTTTTTTGTATTTATGATTATGATGTTTGTCAGTTTTCTATAATAATGCGACAACCACAAGTCCTAATGACTTGCTCCCTCCAACTGTTGGTCCTTCAAAGTATCAACTCAATTTTGTAACTCATCACTCACTCTATCAATCAGATTCTATCAGCTTCACCAACACTTTCTTTTTCCAATTCCTCGGCTCTTTGTCGAATTCTTTCATCTCCAACTGTGTTGAACACTGAAATTTATGTAATGAAGAATAATCAAGAACTCCTTATTGATTACAACTATAGTCTTTGATTTCTTTTATAGCAACAATTTCCTCATTCGGTGTTGTACCTACATTCATCAAGAAACTGTTAGTTTTAAAAAGATAAGACCTTTCGGTCTCATTTGATGCTTCAAGCACCAATCTCCCATCATCGACTTTCTGGATTTCAACAGATCCTGTTTTGAATTTATGGCTGCTTTCATCCTTATCTTGCTGGATTGATATTTATATCTCCTTTATGTCTCTACAGACATAACTTTCTTACTACCCCTGATCTTCCATCTCAACTCCAAATAATTTCTGCTCAATTTCTCTGATTTCGACATCATATCTGTTAATGTCTTTTTATGTACCTACAGTCACATTATTATCTGAAAATTTATAACATTCATTCAACTCTATAAATGTTAAAAACATTTCATCCCTATCACGCATAGTAACTGCAATCTCTTCTGTACCAGGTTCTACAAGCTTCACTTCCCTCTCTGGTTCCTTAAGCCACTGTTCCAAGAACTCGATTTCTATGTGAAATCTTTCCAACACTTCATTACAACCTTCATTCCCAGCTTCATTCTTCTTCTAGCAATCTTCCTGAGTTATCCAGTTTTCTGTTTCATCGCACTGCAAAATTTCTTTAGCAATTTCATTAAACAAATACATTTATTTACCTCCTTGAAATATCTTTTCGACACTTCCTTTATGTTTTTTCTCTATAACATCTTCAACTTGTTGTCTTACCCCAAACAAGAATTTATTTATGATTTCTTCCTACCGCAACAAATCATTACCTTCCTCCTCTAAAAGGCATTCTCCATCAGACTTTACCTCAAGAGTTTCATTCTTTTGTGTGACAGTTTCACCAGACCGTTCACCATCTTTCACACATCCTGCAAACATCCATAAACTGTGAGATTTAAAAATTCAAGGCTTCATAGCCTCATCTACTTCTCTCATTAATACATCTTTAGATTCTTCTGAACTATCTCAATTTTTCATGAGATCTTCCTCATTGATCTCTTCACCCAGAATTTCACCCTGTTCTGGGCCACAAATGGAAACTTCCATTTTCAACTCAGCCTCTCTAAGTTCTTCACACCTCAACTGCTCACTCATCATCTGCTCAAGCTTACTCAGCTCTTTTTTCAGCTGTATGTTTACCTACTTTTCCCTCTTTGCATGTAGCCTTTGCCACTTCACTTTCTTCCTCATGATCCAACCATGTGTCTGGTCTTTCACATTTCTCTGGAACAATTCCATCAAAAATTCAAGGTGAACTGTTATCTCAGCCTTCTCCTGCTTATAATCTTCATCAGTCAACTGCTCACATATGCCACTTACCTTGGAATTTTCCTTCCTTCTTCTGCTGTGATCTTCATCGGATCTTCTGGAATGACTATCAACATTCATCTTCTCCTCCTTTGTGAACTTCATCTGTTCACATGTGGATTTCATTTGAATCCCATTTTCAACAAGTCTCCATACTTTCCATAAAAAATGCGAGCTCTCTTCCATTACTTGATCAATTTCGGTTCTCTGTTTTCAAATCATATCTGGGCAATTCTCTTGCTTCACTCTGCTAAAAACAACACTTTAGTAATGCTTGTGTTACAATGACCAAACTCTTTGGGTGTCAGGCTCCGCCGATCATGCACCCAATTACATTCAAACCTTTGAATTTGGTTTACGACTCTTTGACTTTAGACTTTATATCAACTCTTCATCTTGGATGAAAAATACTCAATATTAACTCAAACTATCCAAACTTTCATTTGACCCTAACATCTGTTTTGTCTTCAAGGCTTGCCCCAATAATTATGATAGTGGATATTTGACTTAATTCAAGTTATACAATCCTCCAATAACATACACCCCTAATACATTTATACGATGTAAAATCTTCACTCTCTCCCATACTCCATTCTTATGAAAACATCATCAGTTTCGCGTTATCATTTTACATGATGTTGAAGTCTTTAATTGAAATGTATTTCACTTTCCCACCATTTACTTTATGGTGAAAATAAATAAACCATTCAATTTTCAACATTCAAAAATACCTTACTGGATTATCATAGCTTATGCTCCCATTAAGGTTATTAACAAACCTTTCCCTTGAATTTGCAAACTCTCTGGATTCCACTCTTCTGTGTTGTCTTTGTCACCATGAATACTCACATGCCCTTCATACCATAAGCTCTTCATTTTAGTGCAAACATTTTCCTACACTTGTATGTACCATACAACATTAATTCACATATTTTCATCTGTCTACAAAGAACAAGCTATTCATAATTCAACCTCTTTGATGAATAATGTACAACTCGTACATTGTGTCCATCCTGAATAATTCCTCCTTAGGTGCTGCCACATGATGGTAAAATAAAGATTCTACAACATCAAGAAATTGCGTTTTCAACCTTAAACACAAATCAAAAGAATTTTCCCATTCCAACTACAAAATTTGGTCCAAAATGACTTAACCAAAACTACGAAGAATTCACATTATGCATACTAAACCCTCTCACATAAAAATGCATACTTATTTTTATATCAGCCAGGATATCACATTTTTTCATTCATTTTCCATTCATTTATATCTCTGCATTTGCAACATTTTCACTTTTAATTTTGAACCGCATGTTGACATATATAAATCACCTCCACAAAATACTTATTTCTAATTTCAATTTTGGTTAAGAAACCCAGAATGTCAACAAATAACATGTTCAGTCATACCTTTTCTCTTGACTCGTAATTATGCTGCTTCACTCCAATTCATGTTTTCCATCTAGGCGAATTGCAAATTTGCAATTTCAGTTTTACTGCTCCATGGCCTTTAATTATCACAGATCATGATTGTTCTTACAATCATGGAGATCTCCACCGATATCTATTTCTCCTCTCTGAATATGCTACAACTAAAACCCAAACAAGCATCTCACTCCTCCTCTTTGAATATTGGAATAAATATATTCCCCTCATGGAGCGATCAATTTCGTCGACAAAGTAGAAAAAATCTTAAAATGAAGAAATATACATTATGCTTAGAATGATAATGATTTGCAAACCATTTTGCTAAAACTTTCCTTTCCCTAAATCTCCAATGGAGTAAATCTGTTGAGTACATGATGTGGAAGTAGAAATACAAAACATTAGTGTCGTTAAACATCCAACTTTCTACGGCTCAAAGACAAACCCAACTGTCTACCAATTTCAAGCCACGCCATTCTGCTAATTCGCAAATTCAAGAATATAATCAGTGCATCAAGATTCAAAAAAATTAATGCCTCTGAATTCTCAAATACTTATGCAGCTTACTGGTCACATAAGATTACATTGACATCGCCTGTGGACGTTCAGCGGCAGCATTGTATGTCATTACTGTGCCTTACCATGACCTCCACATAGACTCCAAGCACTGAATGCCGCACACCATGATCTCATGGTGACTACGCCTAATTACTGATGTATTCTTGGCAGAAGGTGTGTCCGTTGACGCAAAGAAAACACCGAACAACCTTCAATCTGAGCTCTCTCCAGCATCCTTGTAGCTAGGACCACCTCTGCGGTCTTTGACATGCCATTTACAGTGAGACCTTCACCTACGCACTGTATATTCATGCCGCATGTTCCAACTCTCTCAATGCTTTAATGCATTCAACTGTCCAATCTAGCATAACTTTAACAGCAATCAAATATAAGCAAAATTGTGGGGTTTGACAGACAACCATAAGGTTAAAGAGAGTTTAAAGCCGAAAGAAATATTGGTGGAATCAATTGTGAATTGACGAGCTGAACAGTCCATCCACAACCATCGCATTATGCAAAAAAGAACCCAAGCTTGAATAATCCCTTATCAATACAAAGGTGATCTGTGAGGGAATCCCTTTCTCCTGCTAATGGAGTGTGGGATCACAGATTTTGGTGAACAAGTCACCACCACACAGATATCAAATGCTACTGAATTGCCTTCTTGTTCCACGACTGTGATTGGTGTGTCCGCTTGGACAATTCCACGATCTTTAGTAGCGAGAAGTACACCAATCCCAATACAATCCGGCAAGGGAAATACCTATTTCGTCAATAGAACTTTAGTCTTTGATACCTGATTATGTACGAGACCAGGATATGGAGTCGGGGTCGGAAACTTGCTCAGGGATGGAGAAATGGGATAGATTTTTGCTAATTGATCACAATTTGATCCTGCTCCACATAAAAACTCCACGATGTTAATTCCTCTCACTGCATGCTTCCATTTTCTCTTACATTCTACCTTTGTCACTCCTCTGCGTGTTGTGATCCCAATAAATCAGTCCACGCTACAACAAGCAGATTTGAATCATAGTATTTAAATTCGATCTATGAAAAATCGAATTACTTCATCAATCCAGCTTACTGTGTTACTCAACTACTCCAACACCTGCATCCAATGTGCAACTCCACCACTCTAATATTCATTCCAACTTACATGTTGGCAATCTTCAGTTTCGACTCCAATGAGAATTATGTGTGCCCTCCAACCGATCCGGGGTTACGTTTACCAACATCGTTGTTCCCAATGCACAACCATTCCTTAGGCTCTGATACCAAATGATGCCAGGATACTAGGTTAAATAGATCCTATCATATAAGAACTTGTGTGTTTCCATCAGCATTAACATTCTCAAAAAAAATTCTTCATTAAACAAAAACATTTGATTCAACTTCAAATATACATAACGGAAAGAGAGTTATACAAAAAAAAATATACTGATATATATATATACACAAGAAATTCCTTGGCCAAATATTACAGTGGATGGCCTTTTGGCTCTCAGCCTTTTAATAAAATCTCTCAACCCATTTCTCTCTCTCTCTGTATTCCTCACTTGTCAATTGTTTTTCATCCTCAGACAGTCCTCCTATTTATACATAAATATGAATTTATTCCACTCCATATTTTCCTCGACACAAATCTCGACTAAAATCTAAATTAGATTTATCTTTTTTTGGACCCAACTAAGTCTTGTTTCTGAAATTCCTAATCCCTAGATTATCTACCTAATTCAACTCCACTCATATCCTTAATTATTTAAGAAATATTTACAATAATCCTCACATTTATATTTTCTCTCTTAATTTATTAAAAATGAGCAAAATAATTAATAAAATAATGAAAACATCTCACCCCCTAAATTACACAAATGAATAATGAAAATTTAGCTTTGATGCTCCCACATCATTTAACTCTAGTATAATATTAACATCACATTAGGAATAACCTTTTAAACATAGTAATAGTAAAATAGATAACACACACACACACATATATATGAGTGTTATATTTAGCATTTAATTCGTACTTAATATTTTACCATAGGTTATATTAGCATAACCCATCATTAGATAGATACATATTAGTCAACATTAATATAAATTTATATATGATAAAATTATATAGACATAGTATAAGAGATGCATATTAATTTAGATTAATGACTAGTATAATAGTATTAGAATTACATTATCACATATTATTATACTTGTCCATTAACACTAACAATTAGTGTTAACATGACATAGTAGGTCATAGGTTAGTATATTAGTATTAGGTTAGAATTAACATTTATCTAACATAAGAGGATTAAAAATAAAATATTACATAGGTTAACATAGCATGGCATGGATAGAATAATTATTAGCTTAGGCTAGGATAACCTTTCGGTTAGTCTTAGATGGCAAGGTAATTGGACCCATAACCATTTAGAACCGCCATATTCAACAGAAATGGGTCTAATTGGGGCCTTGATTGGGTGGTCGCCCCTGATGTTGATGGAGAATATTTTTTCCCGTCAACAAGTCTCTATTCAAAAGACATGCATAGTGATTTGGGCATGTGGAATGGATTTCATTAAATGAATAAAAGTTCAAAATTTTCATTTCAACTAACTAATTGGAGTGGATGAGATATCCTATTGTGCTAATATTACTGCTATGAAGGTTTAGGTATGTGTTTTCCCTAACTACAACTTCATGGGAGGGGAAATACTATTATCTAATTAGTAGAAAAGAATAAATGTTCTATGGATGTTTTCCAATTTGAAATGTAGGGTGGGAAATCTATTAGGAAAATATTTATTGAAATAAAGGAATAAAATCACTAGTGTGTATTATAGAAACTCCACTTATAGCTTTAAAGTTGACATTTTTTGATGTTGATGAATATGACTCTGTTTCATTTTTAGTTGATGAAACCAACCCATTTAGCATATAAGAATAAATTAGGTTTAGATTAGGTATATGACCAACCTTATGATTAATATTACTATCCAAACAAATATATGATATTGTATATATGATACAATATCTCTTTGGATATATTAGATGAGGAATGTGGCATTCAATTGATTTTCTCAGTGACATGCTTTTTTACACAAAGCATGTTAATTTTATCACTTGTAAATCTTTTTTTGGATGGCATGTGGAACACATCGGTCGGAATATTTTAAGATAGATCTAGAAATATTGGCTTGATTCACTTCTAATAGATATAGGTATTGGTAAGCCTCATAATTAAGAATGTGTAGTTTCATAGGCCATCGACCACATCTAGGCAATTTTTGACATCAAAAAATACAAAAATTTATACATATTATATTGGGATATTTTAATATAAAATAATATTCTTGTGCTTAAACAAAAAATATTCTATACTTTATAATAAAAGTGGAATTTAAATACGAACCATCAATGTTTTGCATCTTCATATTTGATCGCATAGAAAACAATCCTAACAAGTCCATTTAAACTTACGAACACTCACTCACCTTGTTAGAAATTTTGTGGCGTTCTTTAGTATGAATTATTTTACTAGTAGCACCTTATTTCTTCCAAACATGTCTCTAGTGAAATTGCACAACACATCAAATATGATTTTTGTTTGAATGGTAACCTAGGTTTTTTCCCAATAATATTTCATTTTTTTTTAATCTAACCCATGGGAAATTGAACATTTACTTCTTGCTTTACAATGACTTAGGAACAAGGTGATTACCATTTGAGCTACACCCCATGGGAAAGAATATTTCACTTTGACTATCACAATTGATCCTTAGTACTTGTTGAGAAAACCCAATCTCTGAACATAGTCATCGCGACCATGATGCTTCCTTTCTTGCATGAATTGATCCATGTATTTAGCTTCCATAATCAATGGTGACACAACCAACTATCATTTTCTCATCCGATTAATAACTCCCTCAAGAATATTGAAACGATATATGTTATTCAACCTTCATTTATCTTGATCACCAGTCCAATCAATGTTGACAAAGCCTTGGATAATTGCTTCATTTTCATCCTCAATTCCTTCAAGGTAGAATATCACATAATTACTAGTGTCGCATAATACTCAAATACTCTTTTGAGAGAAAAATAATTTTTTTTTCTAGGTGTTGTCATGTATTTGTTGAATACTCCCATTACATGAGTAATATGTTGAGTGGAGAAATTTGCATGCATCAAAAAGTGCACTACACTTGCATATGGAATATGGGTCATGTGATATATTTATTATTATGATTCTGGGAACTATTCAACATTTAGTATTACCCCAATAGGTACTATTATCTTCATTAATTTACAATATTTCATGTTAAAACACTTCATAATTACTCCAAAGTACTTCCTCTGATTTATCCAAAGTTTTATATTTGTGCAGTTTCTCTTGATCTCCATTCCAAGTATGAAATGTTCAAAACCAATATACTTGATGTTGAATTCATAGGGTAGTTTCATCTTCACCTGGTTGATTCTTCTCATGTTTTTTAAATCATTAACATGTTCTCGACATAGAACACTAGAAATATGAAACACTCACCTTCTTACTTGAGATATACATAGTGATTAACTTGGATGATCACAAATTAAAATCCATGGATGTACATGTTCAAATTTCTGTATCACTTATTGGATGACTGGTTTAGACCAAAAGGGAATTCCTCAACATGCATAATAGCTTCTCCATTCCCTTTACTACAAATCCTTTGGGTTATTTCATGATGATTTATTCTTCCAATCACTATGAGTTTGTTTATTTACATTCATTTTATCTATCTATAAATCAAATGTTGTACCTAGAGACATTAATACTTTAATATAATTTAATTTTTGAATAGGAGAAAATATCTCATCAAATTCAACTCCCTTAGCTTAGGAGTAACCTTTTTCCACTAGTCGAACTTTGTACTTCTCAACGTGACATGTTGTAATGACCCTTTTCCACAGCACCCACTTGCAACCAATAAGATCCATTTCATCAACTAATTTGACCAATTCCTTGCTTCATTCATGTAAAGAATCCATTTCTTCCTTCATGGCTTTCGACAATATTTTACCGTCTACCGATTCAATTGCCTCCTTAACTGATCTAAGTTCAACATTAATGGAATATAAAAGAAAATTATTTTGGAATTCAGGTGGGGCATGTCTTCCATGTTCTTCCCTTGTTTAACTAGACCTATTTAAAACTAATGTGTATCATTTAACCTCTCCAGTCAACTAATTTGATTAATTTGAGTCACTCTCTTCCAACTTCAAGTCAAATACCATTTTGTTTTCCTTTCCACTTTTCTAGAGTTTATTTAGTGTTGGAAGCACACCTAGCTTCCTAGATGATCACACCTCAACTATACACTATAAAAACATTTTGCCACCCCTCCTATAAATATGATAATGAATTTTAATTCATGTATATAATATGAAAATATAAATGATGACCGGATTGAGAAGAGGACACAAATTCTATGTCTACATAGGAGGAGTTTCTTAGGAAGTAAGTAAACACCAAAAATTATATTTAAGTTCACCACCTATATCACTAAGGAATTTATACACTAGTGTAGGAAATAAAGGAAATTATAAGCTTCTTAGTTGAGGAGGATGAGCTCATGTAGTCCCTATTAGGGAGGGACATGTTGAGAAGTGAAAATATAAAAGGACATGAGACAAAAAAAAGGTATTACAACAAATAGGGTAATGCATACTTGAATTAAGGAGAGAAATAAAAAATAAAGAGAGAGAGAAAGATAATGAAGGACCAAGAAGGAATGAAAGATGTAGCCACTGGGTAGTGCTCCAGATTATAGTGTTTTCTTGCAAGAGAAGACCTAATTTCTTTGGATTTTTATGAAGCCTATCAGGGGAAGACACAGTGTGCTCTGCATTCCTACAAGTTGATGGGTGGAGGCACTGTTCTAGAATCTTGAAGTGTGAAGTAGGTGGAGACATTCTAGGCTCTTGATTCTTATCGTGTTTGGATAGTGGAGACACTGTGTACTATATATTCCTAGTTGCAAGTGGATGCATTATGTTCTTTGGATTCTAGTGTGATATGATTGACATGTATTGGTGTGAATTCTCTTTATAACTTAACTCCTCATACTTTGAATCTAGCTTACAGGTGGATAGCTACATGAAATATTATATTTTGGTTGGCCTATGGTTAGGTGGAGAGTTGAAGTTCGCTCGTTCGTTTCTTGTTATCAAATTGACCAAATAAGTATATTTACATGCACAATGTGTTACCATGTGAATAATGAATGATGATGTTGTGGGCTATGATAGTAAATGTATTAGAATGATTGATGGATGAAATCTATATTCATATTTCTTTCTGATGAAGTACATTTTTTGTATGATTTGATGGTTAATAGGACCTTATCTCCCTTATAATTGTTCGTATAGCATGAGATAGAGATTTATTCACATATTTACATATAATTTCTTTGAATGCTTACCTGATTATCACTTTAGGCTATTTCCTTTCTAGTATAAGCTATAAATATCATGGAATTCTTTTTTTCTTAAAGGTTGTTGAAAGTCAAGGGTTGGTGTTATGCATAACATGATATATATATGTGTGTGTGTGTGTGTGTGCGTGTGTGTGTATTTAAACATATATATTTGGAGCATTAGTGTCAGAATGAGAGTTCATTCCTATCATGGATATTGTTCTATGAGATACTTGACTCGAAGGGAAGCTTGGAAAAGTCATTGTAAATCTTTAGAACCTATGAATCTCAGGGACATAAAGATTTGGAATTGTATTTGGATTGCATAAAACCTAGCGAGTTTTATAAAAGGACTCATTAGAGGAATTTTGAGGTCTAAAATGGGCCTCCTAAGGAAATTATAAAATAATAATGGAAATAATAAAATAATATTAGATTACATCATCAAATTTTAGAGGGGAAAAAAAAAAATCAACTCGTATTTTAAACTTATCTCCCTACGGGCTTACTCAAATTTCGAATGGGAACACTCATTAGATGCATAATTTGATTCACCATCCAAGGAGTACCCATGTTTCATACTTTTGATGGACCCTGCTACACAAAAAAAGAGAAATACATGAAAAATGTGATTGCAATCATATTTTTCATTTATTTCTTTTTTTTTGTGTAGTAGGGTCCATAGAAAGTATGTAACATGGGTACTTCTTGAATGGGGAATTAAATTTTTCATCCAAAAAGTAATCTCGCTTGAAAATTGAGTAAAACCATAGGGAGATAAGTTGAAAATACGAGTTGAAAAAATAGCTTTATTATTATTTTTTTAATTATTTTTACTTTTCTACTCCAAAAATGGTGAATTGTCCCCCATGGTTGACATCATTATATTGAATCATATTAGTTCTTATAATGTTTGTTTTGGTTGCACATTTTTCTTTAGAGG
Source organism: Pinus albicaulis (assembly GCA_034641835.2). Taxonomy (NCBI): domain Eukaryota; kingdom Viridiplantae; phylum Streptophyta; class Pinopsida; order Pinales; family Pinaceae; genus Pinus; species Pinus albicaulis. The sequence goes on along the minus strand of CM076579.1, from coordinate 465,115,931 downwards.
CCCATTTTAGGCCTCTAAATTTCTCTAATGTGAATTTTGACATAAATTGGAGAATATAATTAATGGAAATTAATTAATGTTAATTGTTAGAGTTAACACTTAATTATGGTGATTATTATTAATATGCACCATGACATCCTCAAAAAGTGATATGCATTGGCCAATATTGATGCATGGCCCTATTAACGGAGATATGTATCCATGAGATAAAAACACCTTGATGTTTGGAGACAAAGATATTTATTTTCTAAGGGACAATGATACATTATCTTTGTTAGATAGGAAAACCTAGAAATTTGGAGATGGAGATATGTACATTATGAGGGATGGAGACATGTCTCTAAAGGGAGAGGAAAACCTTCACACTTGGAAACAACAATAAGTCTGTCCCAAGAGATGGAGGAATGTCTATCCTAGGAAATGGATACATAGAATGTTGTATAATAGGGATACCACATTTGGACCCAAAATTGATTATAACATAGAAATGTTTAATTACATGAAGGGGATGTAGCCTTGTGTGATCCCCTAACTTATGTTGAGGTGGCAGGTGCCACATAGGATGGGTAAGGCTACGTGGATGCCACATGATATTTTCAAAGGGAAAGGACATGTGATGTGGAAAATTTGTTGATGTGGCACATTGATAATGTGACATGTAGTAAGAAAAATATCCCCTTTGAATTTCCAAAGTGAAATAATTTGGGTGACATGTGGCACCATGATGGGATGTTGCATAGTAGGTTGAAATCAACCTGACATCAACATGACATTAGTGATATGTATAGGAGACATGTGATGAGGAGCTATATGACGTGGGTACTAGGTGGTACCATGCGTAATTCCACATTGTCCCAAGACTACACATTTTAGAGGATCCTCAAGGGTGTTCTTCTCATTTGGAAAACTCTTGATGAGATGGATGTGATGGATTTATCGAAAGTTAGTTCCACAGTATCTTGGTGGGGAATATATTTTGTAACCCCATTTCCATAATGAGACAATAAAGGTTAGGTTAATTAAAAACAACACCTGCCATTTTTCTTGGGAAATCTAAGGGGGTGGGAGGGAGTGTTAGAGTGTGATGTCATAGCATCCATGTTCAACAATTGAACTAAATGGACTGAAGAGTACATGAGCTCAAAGAAATAGGGAAATATAGGACATGTTTGTTTCCAAATCCATTTGGCGACAAAGAATGATTTAAAAATACATTCAATGAGGATATAAATACTCTTAATTTAGGCTATAATGGTTGCTCTCCCTTTGCCTCGGGGGATATTCCCTATAACTACTTGTAAATATGTAGAAGAAAGTGTAAAGTGGTGAAGCTTATAAGTGGAACAAAATCATACATTACACATAATCATCAATTACTAATGAAAACCTTAATCATGAAATAAGGAAATAACATATCACTAAATTAAGGAAATAACATAGTAAGTTAATTCTAAATAAGAAAATGAAAAGATAAACTAAGTATACTTATATATTTTATTAGTGACTTATCATAATGAAAAGTGTGAAGAGAATAATATCAAGTATTATCACTTCTCAATTACTTGACTAAAAAAAGTGGTAGAAATGCAATCATAAGTTCATGATATAAATATCAGTAAACAAATATGTCTCTTATAGACTGCAATAGTGTAATACTGGCCATGTCAAAAAATTACTTATAGCAGATATTAAGACACATATATCACACAACGATAAAACAGTGCAAAACTAACAAGTCACGTACTAATATAATATGTATTTTGCATAAATTGTTAAAACGGGTGTTGAAACCTAAAATTATCTCTTTTTGACAACCTTCTTACACTCCATCCTCTTCCTTTTTTACTCTACTAAGTCAAATTAAGCATCATTTTACAAATTTCCTCGCAATAGAAGGTATTAATCATCTTTTGTTTCATAAGTTTCATTGAACACTGTCACCGATGAAATATGTAACTGCACTGGTACCTACTTTTTGACATAGCAAGAAAAACACACAATTTTTAAAAGTGGTGATGCAGAATCATTTTTTTTTTAGCATGTTTTTGGTACTTTAATTTTTATTTTTATTTATTTTATTTTTCTTTCTGTGATGCTTTTTATTTTGATTTTGAATAGTGGTGGCATATCATGACAAACATTTTTTTAGAGGATTGATTTTGACACTATACATTTTCTAATGTCTTCTTCTTCCGTGAGATGTTTATTTTTAAGTGCATTTATGTACTTGTGTTTTAAAAAGAAAAAAATAAACTTTTTTAAAATATAAATTTGTAATGATATCTTCACTTTTTCACATAGATAAAAAATGAAAAAAGGGTCAATATTATAAAGTTTATATTTTCTACAAGTTTATGTATTGCTAATTAATTTTTCAATGCACATCAAATAATTGTTGCTAAAAAACCAATATTTTGAATGATATGACAAAAAAATACAAATTTTAAATAAAAATAGAATGCAAAAAATACACTTCTAGAGACTTTTTGTTTAAAAAAACATGTTAAATAAACTAATTTTAGGGAAAATCTTAACAAAAAAACTTAGGAAAATAGCATTTTTACTGAATTTTATGTCAAAAAATAATAGTAATCACATGTTTTTTGCAAAAAATAAGGATTCGTCTCATAAAATATCGAAGTCTAAACATTACAAGTAAAACTGAATAATAGGTCTAAAAAATGAGCTTTGTTTGCAAGCATAACTTAAAGATCCTCAACAATATCAACTAATACATGTTCAACATCATCTAGAACATCATTGATGGCTTCTTCCGCAACATTTTATAATTCATTTTGGTCATTGTCATCTTCTAATGGATCTCTCATGTCTGCAAATCTTCCAAAGTGTCCCTTTCCAATCATTCCATATAATGGTGGTTGAGGTTCCTTTGCTTTTTTTGCCATATGTGATTCATTAAAATCCCCTTTCCTCAAACCAACTTCTTGCTTTGCATCTGGAAGGAATTCAAGAGTGTTAATTATTTGTTGAATAAATTTGTATTACACTGGGTCTTTCTCAATGGAAATGAAATTTCTTCCTTTTGGTAGGAAACATGCTAGTGTTGTACCTGATCATCAAATACAAAAGAAATAAATAAGAAAATTAGTATAAAGACATAAAAAGTAAAAACAAAAATATTTAAATTTAAATTTGTATAATAAAACTTACCTGAACCTGAGAATATATCTAAAGCCCAATATCCTTCATTTGACGGTGTCGCCTAGCCTACCTTCGGCCCCCAGCTGGGCAGAGGGAAATTTCGAGAATCGCCCTCCGCCCAGCTAAGGGCCAGAGGTAGGTTGGAAAGCCCTCGATGACGCCACCCGGACAGCCTCTGCCCAGCTGGGGGCGATTCTCGGAACCACCCTTCGCCCAGCTGGGGGTGATTCTCAGAATCACCCTCCACCCAGCCGAGAGTGATTCTTGAAATCACCCTCCACCCAACTGGGGGTGATTCTCAGAATCACCCTCCGCCCTGCCAAGGGCTGGAGGCAGGCCGAGCGGTGCAGTCGAGGGTTGCCCAACCTGCCTCTGGCTCTCGACTGGGCGGAGGCAGGCTGGGCAACCCTCAATGGCTCCACCCGGATGGCCTCCGGTCCTCGACTTGGTGGAGGGATATTCTCGGAATCACCCTCCACCCGGATAGGGCCAGAGGCCTACCGGGCAGCATCGTCGAGGGATGCCCAACCTGCCTTCGGCCCCTGGTTGGGTAGAGGGCAATTTTTACAATCTCCCTCCACCCAGCCACGGGTCATAGGCAAGCTTGGAAGCCCTCGATGGCACCGCCTGGCCTACCTTCGGCCCTCGGCTAGGCAGAGGACGATTCCGAGAATCACCCCTAGCTGGGCGGAGGGAAATTGCAAGAATTACCCCCGGCTGGGTAGAGGGAAATTCCAATAATCATCCCTGGCTAACTGGAGGGAAATTTAGAGAATCACCCCTGGCTAGGCGAAGGGCGATTTCAAGAATCACCCTCCGCCCAGCGAGGGGTGATTCTTGAAATCGACCTCTGCCCAACCGAGGGTGATTCTGAGAATCCCCCTCCGCCTAGCCAGGGGTGATTCTCGGAATCGCCCTCCGCCCAGCTAGGGACCAGAGGCAGGCTGGGCAGCTCTCGATGGTGCCTCGTAGCTGGGCAGAGGGTGATTCCGAGAATATCCCTCTACCCAGCCAGGGGCCGAAGGCCAGCCAGGTGGCACCATCGACAGCTTCCCAGCCTACCTCTACCCAGCCAGGGGCCGGAGGTAGGCTAGGAGGCCCTCGACAGTGCTGCCCGGCCTGCCTCCAGCCCCCGGCTAGGCTAAGGGCGATTGCGAGAATCACCCCCAGCTGGGCAGAGGGTGATTCCGAGAATCACCCCCTGCTCGGTGGATGGAAATTCTGAGAATCACCCCTGGCTGGGCGAAGGAAAATTCTGAGAATCACCCCTAGTTGGGCAGAGGGCAATTTCGAGAATCACCCCCTGGCTGGGCGGAGGGCGATTCCGAGAATCACCCCCGGCTAGGTAGAGGGTGATCACCCTCGAATGGGCGAATGGCGATTCCGAGAATCACCCTCCACCCAGCCGAGGGTGATTCTCAGAATATCCCTTCGCCCAGCTAGGGGCCAGAGGCTGACCAAACGGCGCCGTCGAGGGCTGCCCAACCTGCCTCTTGTCCCTGGCGGGTGGAAAATTTATTTTTTTATTTTTTTATTTTTTCAAACACAAACTATTTAAAAATTTTAATTTTTTTTTTAAACAAAAACTATTATAATAGAAAAAATGTATTGTTTAATATTAAAAAAAAAAAACTATTCAATTAAAATTTTAAAATATAAAAAAACAATAAAAGAAAATTCAAAAATATGTTTTAAAAAATAAATAAACAAATATAAAAAAAGTTATTTTTTAATTTTAATTTCTTTCAAATTAAAACAACTGTTATTTAAAATATAAAAAAACAATAAAAAAATAAATTTAAAATATGTTTTAAAATATAAACATACATATAAGAAGATTTTAATTTTAATTTTTTATTTTCTTAAAACTAAAACAATAATAATTTAAAATATAGAAAAACAATAAAAAATATTAAAAAATATGTTTTTATTTATAAACAAACAAATATATGAATAATAAATTTTTCATTTACTTGTTCATTTTTAAAAATTGTTTAAGTCATAATTTCATGGTTCAAGTATCTTGAAAACTTAAGATTTAAAAACTTGAGATTTACAACTTGTCATTAAGGTTTTTATGCATTGCAAAATTTTATCTTTAATGTTATGTTTGAAAATAATTACAATTTTAGGGTTGTTTAGAGCCAAGATATTTTATGTTTAACAACATGGATAAAAAAATGTTCGAAATGATAAGCCCTTCAGACATGATTTTGTTGACATTTAACATCATCTATCAAAAAATTTAGAATTTTACGATTTTTCAATGTCCTAATATGTTGTTTTTAATTCCATTGTTATAATGTGTGAAAAGTGTGACACAATGTTTTTTTTTGTTAATCTAACATCAACTCTCTTTTTTTTAGGGTGTTTTTTCAATCATTTTTTCAAGAAAAAATTTCGTTTTTAGCATAATTTTATAAAAAGGTGAAATTTGACCGTGAGAAAAAAAACAAATGCATTCTGGAATACATACTTTTTGTTTTTGGAGCGTTTTTACATGTTTTTTTTAGTCTTGTTGGGCTAGAGTTCCTGTTTTGAGGTAATAGTTCCCGTTTCATCGGTAACATTGTTATTGGTCTTTAATATTTAACTCAATATTTACATGAGCTATTGAATTATAGTAATTCTGCAGCTAATTTTTAATTCTGCAGCATAGTTGAAGGTTCGATGGAAACTTGAACTGCAGCTAAAGAACGAGAGCTATGGGCGGGTGGAAAATAGCTCGCATAATTATTTGTATCTATCTTCATGACCAGGATTGATGATTAGTGCATCATAACAACTCAGTCATTGGCGAGTCAACCAATAAATAAGGTGAACCAGGCGAGCAAGAAATTAATGAACGCTGATATTTAGCCTCATGATTTTCTTCCCCGATAGAAAATCATGAGGAAATCATGTTATGCTATCTCTTTATGATATTTTTAACTACTTTCAAGTAGGATAGGTTCCTAACTCTCTAAAACAATTATTCATAGAGATTATAAATCTACCTCTTGACATGATAAAAGCAGACATGAATATTATTTGAAAACTTTGTTTTGTAACTATAAAGTATGTTTCAGTTTATTCTCATGATGTGTGGTATATCAATGCTTATATAATCATGTGAAGAAGTCATTTTGTTACCTACATATCGCAAGAGGGCCCCATTGAGTTTTAAGGTTTTATCATTTTTAATTAGCATTTTAATTATGCATTTTATAGAGTGCTTAACTATATCATCTAATTGATCAAATTCAGTTTTTAATGAATTTTTAAGGTTGAGTTTCAAGAAGGCTTGTTTAATCATTTTGTTTTAGGATGAATGAGTGAAATCAAGATCTCTTATGCACATGAACAATAGTATGATAGAGTGTGGATTGATTTAGGATTTGTAGTATAGTTAGAGTTACATCTTAGTTGAATTACATTTGAATGAAGAAGATTTCAATTTCCAATTGGTGTGATTATAGAGTTAATTTCTCTTTTTCTGTCAGAGTGATTTATATTTAATTTCATTATTTCAAGCAACTTTTATATTTATTTCTGTAAGTGTGATTTTTATTTTAAGCAAGTGTGGTATTTATTGTTTCAAGTGTGATATTTCTTTTGAAAAGTGTGATAATTTTAGTTTCATTTTGCAAATATTTCTTTTTAAGTATGATAAGATTTCTTTCATTTATGTTAAGTAGTGACATATTTACTTTCATGTAAGAGTGATAGTTATTAAGAAAACATGTGCATAACAATATCTCAATTTAATCTAGGAATCTCTTGAATAATAAGGACTTCTAGCACATATAATGCACATACACTTCACCAGTTTACAGGTTGTGGATGATAATTTATCTAGTAATTTAACATCAATTAAACTACCAAACATTTTGGCACTATTGTGGGGGAAGTGTATATAGGAGTATATTTATTTTATTTAGAAAAATAAATAAATAAGAACATAAAATAAAAATGATATGAATATGGAAAGATATTCTAGAGGTAGATTTATAAGTGATAGGAGTTCAATTCCAACATCACCACTCACCGCACCAAGACCATGTAGTGCCACACCATCCACCAAAACTCATATTCGATCAATTGTAGGTAGATATAGACTTCTTGAGGTAGTTAGATCTAAAATCCAACCTATAAATTCACCAATTTTATCTACTAAAGCCATAGTAGAATAAGAGGATCCCACATCCCTAACAAAACGAGTAATATTTCTATCTTAAACTAGAGAACAACTTCTATGAGAAGAACTAGAAATCCCTTGTGAGGAAGAAGAAGAAAGCTATTTTAACATTCTATTGAGAGAAGAACTAAAGGAGGAATTGAAAAATTCAATTTTGGAACCTTATATTAGCTTTGAGGAATCTACAATGGCAAGAGAAGGGGAAGGAAAAGTACATAATGGGAATGGTGAACAACCTAGGATTGGAGGTGGATGAAGAGCTGGAATAAGTGGAGGAAGAGGAAGATTATGTGGTATAGGAGATCCAGAACCTTTTGTATTTCCCATATTTTATGAAGATAACATAGCCACAATGAAACATATGCCACCCTATATCCTCCCTAATTTCCATCAATTAAGAAATTAGGATCCTGAAACATTTCTCTTTGAGTTGGAATTTTTGTGTAGATCCTATGACTACTTGCTTAATACACAAAAGTTGAAATTGTTTCGAGCCACTCTTAAATATGCAACATTAAAATGGTTTATGGGATTGGAAAAAAATACCATAATAACATGGGATGAAACAAAATATGTGTTATTAGAAAAATACAAATATTATTGTATGCCTCATAACCCGATGAAGTATTTAAAATTATACAAAAACAGGATGAAAATATTGAGGATTTGGTTGAAATATTTTCTTACAATGTGTCCAACGCTCGAAAATATCTGCCTCAACATCAGGGAAAACCACCTGATCGAGAACTTGAAGAAAATCCTTTTTCGTTTCGAATGGTGGCTTCAAATCAGTTTATGGGACCAGTTTCCCTTAATAAAATAATGAGATATGGATGAGATATATATAAGATGTAAGGATAATTACGGGAATCTAATTAAGCGATAAAGAATAAATAAAATTAAACTTCTAACCTGGGAAATATTTTTTTGTATATGTGAGTTTAGAAAGATCTCATATATAACATGAAAATATAGATCCTCAAACCATTTACAAGGTTAAAATATATAATGATAAAAAAATTTAATTAAATAGTTAATTAAATTAGTTGGTGAAGTTCTTTGCACACATAAGATTTCATTACAACCACACACATCAATAGTAATAAATTCCTCATTGTTTGAAAAAACATAATTGAATAAACATAGTTAAAATGACCATTCAACTCTTAAAAACATCAATAATAAATATATAGTAGTGTGTGATATACTTTGACTCTTCTCATGAGAAACATACTGGTGATTCTTCTTTCTATTAAGATTACTTGAAGCTACAGTAGTGAAAAACAAAAATATCTCATGAAAAAATTTACAATCCCTTCTTCATATCCATGAAGGGGATTTATATTTTCTCATGAAAATAAAAATATAGTAAAGTATCATAAAATACTGGACTGGTTTCAACAAACCATCCTTAAAATAAAGTAAAATACAATAACAAATTTCAGTTGTAACAAAATGAATATGATTGAGATGAAATTTGTTCTCCCATTTTCTTATGAAGTTCGCATATACATGTTATTGGTTTTAATTTGGGTGGATGATGAGGTTGGATGAACATTTTTCCTATGAATATTATGTCGCTGAGTGTTCGAAGGAGATGAATAGTTGTGTTGGAGAGACACCTCAACATGAGCCCCTAACAGTGAGGTTTAACCATGTAATTTTGATGTAATTGTAGGTCAACCTTTGACATATTCTTGATGCTTTCAACCTTATTTTTCGATAAATACTTCCATGATTTGGTTAATAATTTAAAAGCTTGCAAGGTACCATCAGGGAATTCTTTGATCAAATTTACTTGTAGTAGACTGTCACTGATAGATTCAGTGAGATTGTTAGAAATGTTCCTGGCACTAACAATTTCCATTTCTGCATGCTTTAGTTTAATTTCCCATTCATTGAAAACGATCTCCTTCTGTGATTCCTCAATTGTATAGAGATAAGATCATCTCCCTGCAACACCATCTTTCCATAATATGTAATAAAAAATATTCTCCTTGCCCTATTCATAGTATGTTCTCAACTCAAACTATTGATTCACTAATGAATCACTTGATTTGCATAATTCATTGATAGTGGCCAATTTCTGGGATAAAATGACTTGTTGTTGAGCGAGGAGGGTGCTTAGATCCCCTACTTCTTTCTTGAATTAATTTATCTCAGGGTTCACTTTCAATCATTCAATATTTTATTGAAGTTCTTGGATTTGATTGTCCTTTCTCTTTAGATCAGGTTCATATTGAAGCTTTAAGTCATTGAAATTCTTCTCTAGCTCTACAAGTTGTGCTTGTCAATGTTGTTCAGTAATTTGATTTTCATTTTCCAGACCCTGTTCTAGATGCATAAGTCTTTCATATTTCTCCTTTATGAGTTGTTTTACTTCAAAATATTTTTCAATAGAACCAATGGAATATGCTCTTGTAAATTGCAAGAGCCTGTTGAGATCTCATGTAAGGTCTACTTGAGAATATTTCCAAGCTACTTCAAAAGAGGCATTACCAGGGACTAACTCCTGAATTTTTTCATTTTTTCTTATTTTTCTTTGTCTGTTGACCACAACTCTTTTCTTAGGACTATAAAACACATCAATAAGATGGATTTCCTCGATTTTTAAAAAAACCTCATATGTCAAAAATACTGAGATATTTTCTAAATCATCAGTATCTAAAGTTTTATTGGAAGTCCGAGTAGTGAGAAAGGTCTTCCCTTTAACTCTAGGGGTCTATGTAATATTTTCATGCACTAGAATCTTCAAATTTTGAGGCTTTTTATTTTTTATGGCTTGGTTGAATTATTTCCATATCTTATCAAGTTTTATGCCTATTTGAGTCTTTTGAGTCTGTGCAGTGGATGAAGAAATTGTCTCTTTGGCTACAGAACTATTACTATATTTTGCTGAAGAATTTTTTTTTTTATCATGTTCCATATGTTTTTGAGGAATTCTCAAAAAATCCAAAGGAAAATGAGCTATCATTTTATTCCTATATTTATTAAACTTATCCAATTATTCATGAATAATTCGTGTTGCTTCAAATTTTTTGACCTGTGCATACGTAGAAGTTGTTTCAAATAAATTATCAAAATTGTTTGCCTCATGCATAAATTATTTGATCTTTTCATGTGTTGTGATATTCTTGTAAGTATCATTAGGATCATATTGTCTATTAGGCACAAATGGGAAATTTAAACATTTAATTTCTGCAATTTCAAGACCAGCATGCTTGAAATTTTCAAGGGCATAAACACCAAAAAAAAATAGGAAAGGTAGGCCACATCATATTTTTAGCATCATTCAAAGCCTTTGAAATTCCATTTCTAATAGTCTGGTAAGCTATTTCACAGAACACTATTACAATTGAAATAGGTAACCTAACCTCAAAACGAGAACTCTAGCCCAAAAAGTCTCAAAAAACATGAAAAAACACCCCAAAAACAAAAAGTGTGTCTTCCATAACGCAGTTGGTTTTTCTTGAAGGTCAAATTTCAACATTTTATAAAATTATGCTAAAAAAAAAATTGTTTGTTGAAAAAAGGATTGAAAAAACACCTTCAAAACAAAACCAGTTGATGCTGGAATAACAAAAAAAAAAATATTGTGTCATAATTTTGACACTTGTAACAATGGAATTAAAGACAACATATTAGGACATTTTTTAAAATCATAAATTTCTAACATTTTTGATAGATGATGTTAAATATAAACAAATACATGTCTGAAGGGCTTATCATTTCGAACAATTTTCATCCATGTTGTTAAACATAAAATATCTTGACTTTAAACAACCCCAAAATTGTAATTATTGTCAACCATAACCTTAAAGATAAAATTTGGTAGTGCATAAAAACCTTAATGACAAGTTGTAAATCTAAAGTTTTTCAATCTTAAGTGTTGAACATACTTGAATAATGAAATTATGGAGAAATTATAAGACTTAACAATTTAAAAAAATGAACAAGTAAATGAAAAAATTATCATTGAACAGAAACAAGTAAGAGTAATTTTAATTTTAAAGGATAAAAACTTATCTTTTTTCAAATCTTAGCATCAGACAAATTTAAATATAATTTCAACCAAAACCTAAAAATCAAGCATCAAAACAAAGTGTTATGTTTCAATGACGCATATAATTATTAAAACTTTTAAAAGTATCTTATACCAAATGGTAACAATACATAATATCATGGTAATATAATTGCATAATCTAAAAATTCAACATTAGTTTCTATTTTCTATTTTACTTATAATTAAAATATCAACATTGGTACATTGAATATAACATAAATTATTTTTTTAATTTATTGTTGCATTGTCGATATTCTAAAGAAATGAATTCTTCATAATTAAAACATATAATCCAACAAACATAGAAATGTCTCATAACTTCATGAAAAATGAGATGGAAGTCAAAATTTTTATTTCAAGTTACCATGCAAACATCAATTACATAAAAGTGTCTTAGATAGTTATTCAAAATCAGCCATAGGTTCTGGCACGCCATCATAATCTACATCTTCATATGAATGGCTCGATGCATATGAAGATGATCCATATTCTTCTCTTTCATCAACTAGTGCTCCATCTGAGTCAACATGCATGCCCACCATTTCAGAGTTCAAAAGTCTTGTAGATCTACGTCTACATTCTGCTGAGTCCCATTTCAATAGTAATTGTTCTGGTAGCAATTTCTTCAAAATATTTATGGTCTGCAACCGAAGAGTTTCTCTCTTTGTCAAATTGAAGTCATACACAAGTATGTCAACATCCTCCAATTTTAAGACATCTGTGCGGCGACGATTTATATTTGTGCCCTTTCTTTTTCTCTTTCCGCGAATTCTTTTTTCCACTACCATCTCTGGCTTGTACACACCATTGAAAGGGTGGGTACTTGTGGCATACCAATGTACATCAACAGTTGTAATCTCTTCATTTTCATTAATGACCTTTATAACCTTGGAAATCAAGAATGGATAGCCAAGTGGATCTTCATCTGCTAAAAATGCTATCATGCAACCCTCCTTAAGATCCTGCATAGAACCCCTGTAAAGGTCTTCCATGGCTTCACGTTGTGCATGTGATCTTCTAGAACAAATATAGATTTCTCTTTCCTCTACCTGTGGGGAATTAATAATAGCTTGAGGCTGTTATTTTTCAACATTGTGTGTTTTGCTGATGTTCATGTTCATTTGGCATATTTTGTGGCAAAAAAAAAGGATTCTTCAAAAGCGTATCCCCATTTATTGATCTTGAAATAATATCACTTTTATTACTGAAGAAAGACTCCCACCAAACTGAATCAGCAACATCGAAGTATTCATATGTATCTCTAATACATCTTTTAATTTCCTCTAGACATTCAAAATAATTTATGTCTCTCTTCTGCCTTCGCGCATTATGGAGTTAAGAAACTGACAGTAATAACAATATCTTTGATGAAAACATTGGACGCTCTGGAATGAACTTAAAAAATGCTAAACCTAACGATGGTCCCCATTCTTCAATAGTTGAATACCTCTTGCCCCATATAAGTGTTATCCCATCAATTTTTTTGATACGAAATTGATGCTGGAAGCTAATGTCGTTAAGTTGCTCAACGCATTTCTCCTCACCATGTGATCCAAAAATAAACCTTTGCATGTCAATAGTTTCTTCCAACACATGAAAAACAGGCTCTGGGATGTACGATTTCTTAATATATTCAATTAATGATGGCAAGCTCCCAACACCTTTCCTCCTCAATGTTACTGAAAAACGACTGAACATTTGATCAATATTATCATGAGTATGCCCAACAAGAAGGAAACCAACCTTTATCTTTTTAAAAATCCCCAATTCAACGAGCATGTTTAGATACCCAAAAATAACTTGATTTTTGTTCTCATGACTTGTGTTGTCTAATTGTAAATACAAAACTTCAGGAAGAATCCCAGACCAATGAGTAACCACATCATGGATTATAGTTATGGTCAGATTTGCATCATTGTGAATATTTGGAGTTGTGAAGAAAACTGTTGGAAACATCTTCTCATTAAATACCATACAACCAACCAAGTGAAACTAAATGAAATTTTCCTCCTGTAATTTTTTTGGCGTGCGGACAAAATGTGGAAGAAGAGTTTTCTTTTGGTCCATACCATCAATTATCAATCCCATATATTTATTTGGATGATCATAACACTTCTTTCGATGTTTATACAACTTTTTCCTTTCACTTGTTTGCTAATTGCGATGGTCTTGATGTTCTTTGACAACGGAATTTGTACATAAAATAAAAGAAACATATGAATAAATATATTTTCATAGTTGATAAGTATCAAATTTTAAAAAACAACGTTTTGAACACATACCTCTTTCTGCGCCTTGACAATTATCTCTTTTTTCTTTAAGAGAAGCACATGTGCTGGAAATCCCCATCCTTGTCTTCTTAGGAATACGAACATTATTGAATTTAGTTTTCCATATCCTTGTAAAATAAGAATATGTAATAAAATTACCAATTCCTTCAACAGCTTCTGCATAATATTTGTATAACATGAATATTTCTCGTCTCGAGAAATTATCTGGAATATGTATTGTGTCTTTATTTGGCATACACTCTCCATGATTTGAAAAGAATTTTTTCATCCATGTCTTAGTAGTATTTGCAAACGGCCCCACCTCTCGTTTATAACGTGCTTCTGAATAATATGTGGGATCCCTTTCCAATATATCCTAGATTCTTGACAAACAACAATTGCCAATTGAATACAACATTTTGAATGCCTTTCTGCAAAGAAATACATTCCCAATATGATAATCATAACCTGCTAGTGTAGATTGCATGCAACCCACTAAATATGAATCTTGCATGCTTTTATTGATTGACATATATGTTTTCCTTTTCTCCAAAGAAAAGTTGAAATCCATATTTTTCAAGCAATTCTTTCGACAACATTCACTTGAAATCAAATGAATGACAGAACTTCTTGTCATGAGATATCTTGTCCTCGCCCTTGTATAATTGGAATGCTTTGGATTGATATGAAAAGGTCTACTCCTACTCCTAGTTGCAATATTTTCTTGAAACGGCTTCATCATTCCATCATCCTTTGTAAAAGTAGTTTCATCACCATTAGGAGGAATATTATCCCCACTATCATCATCCTCAACATAGTTAAGAAATTCATCAATATCATTGTGTGGAAAATTTTCTTTACCATCAATAGTTGAAGAAAACATTTCACAAGAAACATCAACACTTTTGTAACCCTGACTCAAAAGAAATTCTTCACCATCTTGACCCATGCTTTCAAATTCTTCCCTGGGAGGATTCAATTCTTCATCACCATGAGTGTCTTTGAAATGGTCACTTGGAGAAAATGAAATATTTAGATCTGTGCCTCTAAAATTATCATTTGCAAGAAACTCTTCATCCTCCCCTTCCTCAGTGGTGCTCTCATAATCCTTGGGATTAGGAATAAGTGGAAGCTTTGAATTTGTATTCACTAGAATTTCTTCATCCTGCCCCTCCCCTTCCTCACTAAAGCTCTCATAGTCCTTAGGATTGGGAATAAGTGAATGCCTTGAATCTATATTTATTGGAAATTCTTCATCCCCCCCTTCATCAATGGTTAAATTATAATCGTTATGGTTAGGATGAAGTGAAAATTTTAGCTTTGGAAATTCATCCCCGTCTTCATCAGTGGTGCTGGCATAATCCTTAGGATTAGGACGAAGTGGATATTTTGACGCTGCAAATTCTTCATTCCCCTCTTCCTCGGTGGTGCTGACATAATCCTTAGGATTAGGACGAAGTGCATATTTTGACTCTGCAAATTCTTCATTCCCCTCTTCATCTGTGGTGCTGACATAATCCTTAGGATTAAGACGAAGTGGAAATTTTGACTCTGGAATTTTTTCGTCCCCCTCTTCATCGGTGGTGCTTGCATAATCCTTAGGATTAGGACGGAGTGGAAATTTTGACGCTGTAAATTTTTCATTTCCCTCTTCATCAGTGGTGCTGGCATAATCCTTAGGATTGGGACGAAGTGGATGTTTTGACTCTAAAACATTATCATTCCCCTCTTCATCAGTGGTGCTCACATAATCCTTATGATTAGGACGAATTTGATATTTTGACTCTGGAAATTTTACATCCCCCTTTTCATCAGTGGTGCTGGCATACTCCTTAGGATTAGGACAGAGTGGATATTTTGACTCTACAGATTCTTCATTCCCCTCTTCATTTGTTGTTCTCGCATAATCCTTAGGATTAAGCTGAAGTGGATATTATTCATCTCCCTCTTCATCAATGGTGTCCTCATAATCCTTGGGATTAGGAAGAAGTGAAAATTTTGACTCTAGAAATTCTTCATCATGCCCTCCATCACTATTGCTTTCATAATCCTTAGGATTAAGAGTAAGTGGTATAACTGGCGCTCGATTTACAGAAATTTCATTTTGTTTCACCTCATCAATTTTGTTCTCATCGTCTTTAGGATAATGACCAAGTCGATTTTTTGACTCTCTAGTCATGGTGAACGAACTCCCGTTATATTCATCACTCTGAATAGAGTTGTTGCGTGACGAAGATGTTGATGTTCTAGAAAGAAAAACTTCGCTATCAGAAGAAACCATGGCTTTCAAAAAGAATAGGTCGAATGATACAAATTCCTCTCCCACTTACAATATATAGCTTAAAGACGGAAAATTTTCCTCCAAATTTTCCCTCCAAAAAAATTCGCCAAAAAATTTCCCTCCAAAATTTCCACGCAAAAAATTTCGCAAAAAACTTTCCCTCCAAAATTTTCATTTCAAATATTTGGTACATATATTAGTCAAAACATTTTTTTTAATAAACTGTTTATATTGAAATATTTTACCGATATCTGTATTCAAAATATCCACAAAATATTTCTATCATGGATGCCTTCCAAACTAAAATAATGTTTTTATTTGAATGATTTAACATTGACTAGATGTAAGTATTAACTATAATATTACTATAATACCTACATACAAATATTAATTATTTTAACTATAATGACTACATGTAAATATTTTAAATTTTAAATTTTAAAATTACGTTATATTCATCTAAAATATATTTCCAAATTTATTAATAAACTGTTGGTCTTCAAATATTTCACCATACTTTCTATTCAAAATATCCACAAAATATTCCTTTCATGCATGTTTTCGAAACTAAAATATTTTTCTTATTTGAATGGTTTAAGATTGACTACATGTAAATATTTACAAAAATAACAACATGTAAATATTAACTATTTAAACTATAATATTAACTATAATTAACTACATGTAAGTATTTCATATTTTAATTTTTAATCTGAGATTATATTTGAATTATTCAACATTCAGTACATGTAAATATTAAATAAAATGTTAACTATGATAACTACATGCAAATAATAAGTATTTTAACTATAGTATGAACTATAATAAACTAAATGTAAATATTTGAAATTTGAAATTTTAATCCCACATTCGTTAAACAGTAAACCAATCAGACAATATTCGCTATTTAAAAGGAATGATTGTTTCTATTCATCACATCACATCAAGTTTTCTGGTATTTGTTAGAGCAAATTTCTAGAGGTGTTGCATTGGCATTAGTAACTTCATGGAGGCATTTCATTGGCATTGGAGGCGTTGTGTCGCTATTGGTAATTTTGTGGAGGTGTTGCATTGGCATTGGTAACTTCGTGAAGGCATTGCATTGGCATTGGAGGCATTGTGTTGCTATTCGTAATTTTGTGGAGACATTGTGTTGGCATTGGTGACAGCAGCTTTTTTCATTTCAAAGGTTAGTTTTCCTTCTATTCTGTCAATTTAAAGACGATTTTGGGAAAAATCTATTTTTCTATAGTTTTTTTTGTGTCCAAAAACTATTTTTTTAAGCTTTTTAGGTTCAAAAACCTTAATTTTTTTATATTTTTTTAGTGAAGAAAATGCAAAAAAAACTAAATTTTTTAGGGTTTTAAGGACAAAAATTTAGATTTTTTTTTCTTTTTTAAGACTTATAGGTTCATCTAGACAAAAAAATCCATAAAACGACCATGCACATAAAAAAAAAAGTAATATTATAACATTTTTTATTTGTTTTTTTTTTAATCATATTTCATTATTTATTTATTTATTTATTTTTAGAATTTTTTTATTTTATATTCTATTTTATTTTATTTTTTAAATTTTAAATCTTAGTTTTATTCTTTTTAATTTTAAATCTTTAATTTTTTTTTCTTTATTGTTTTGTTATATATCATATATATATATATATGTTTTTTAATTGTATTGTGATATAGTTTTTTTTTTTTTAATTTATTATATTGTTATATTAAAACAAATGTTTTTATTTATTTATTATATTGTTTGTTTTTTTTTTTTTTAATTATATAATGTTTAGAAACCAAACACAATTGTGATTTAATAAATTGTTTTTTTTTTTTTTTGGTTATATTTTGATATTTTTAACATTTTTTTATTATTATTAAATAATGTTTTAATAATTATATTATATAAAATTAAAAATTAAAAAAAATAAAAAAATAAAAAAAAATAAAATTAAAATTAAAATTAAAAAAAAAAAAATTAAAAAATTAAAAAAAAAAACAAACGTGGCAGACCTCGCCCGCGGGCACCGGAGGCCGGCCGGGCGGTGCCACAAGGGCGGCCCAACCGGCCCCCAGCGCCCAGCGGGTAGTCTGTGCGCGCAGCGGTGCACTATTCATTTTTTAATTTTTATTTTTTTTTAATTTTTTTTAATTTTTTTAATTTTTTTATTTTTAATTTTGTTTTTTAAATTTTTTTTTTTTTAATTTGTTTTAATAAAACTTTTTTTAATTTTGGTTTTTTTTTTAATTTTTTTTTTTAATTTTTTATTTTGTTTTTTAAATTTTTTAAATTTTTTTTTTTTTTTAAATAATTTGTTTTAATAAAACATTTTTTAGTATTGATTTTTTTTAATTTTATTTTGTTCTTTAAAATTTTTTTTTTAAATAATTTGTTTTAATAAAACAATTAAAAGTTCATAGAAACATTGTTATATATATATATAAAAAAATTGTTATATAATATAATAAAAACATTGTTAAATAATAATTGTTAAAAATTTCAAAATATAACAAATATATATATATATATATATCAAAAAAAAAAAATCATTAAACAACAATTATGTTTTGTTTTTAAACATTTTATAATTAAAAAAAAAATACAATATAATAAATTTAAAAAAAAAACATTTGTTTTAATATAACAATATAATAAGTTAATTTAAAAAAAACTATATAAAAATACAATTAAAAAAAATAAAAAATAAAATAATATTATAACATTTGTTATAAATAGTTAGTAACTTTTTTGTTTTTTTTTAAATATTAAACAAAAATTGAAGTTTGAAAATACTAGTTTATTTTTTTAAAATTATTTTATACATTTTAAACACATTTTTAAATTTTTTATAAAATGTATTCAAAACATATTATATAGATATATATACATATGATTTATAATATTTTGTTTTTAAATGAAAATTTTTATATTTAATTTTACTGCTTTAATTTCAAACTATTTAGTTTTAGAAATAAATTTTGTTTATTAAATTTATTTTATCCGCAATATTTTTCCATTAACTAATATATATATATATCAGGAAAATGGCATCAAAAAAGATTTCTGTGAATGTTTCTGCACCTAGGGCAGCAGCTCCCAAATCTACGGCAGCAGCTCCCAAATCTACAGCTGCAGCTCGACGCACTATGGATACAACTCCCAAATCTAAAGTTGCAGCTGGGCGCACTATGGACACTGTTGGATGCAATAAGGATATTGTTGCACACACTAATAAAATTCAAGCAAGTGGGGCACCAGGTTCATTAAAGCTTATTTCTGATTGGAAGAACGTCGAGGAAATAGATAAAACCGATTTCTCATGGTATCTTGAAGATAGTGAAATGGAGGTTGATATACACATCTATCTGATTTGTGGTATGATTGACTTAAATGAGCCATATGATGTGATGGGCAGAGTACGAGACATATGTATGGTCCTGAATACAAACACTATTTATGTTCTTGCAAGGAAGGCTCAGAAACGTGAGAAGGTTAGATATCGTCTATCAATCGTCAAGTATGACACAGATGAAATAACTTCAAAATTTTCTGAAGAAATATCAAACAACATTGCAAATAACATTGTAAGTATGCTTATTTTTATTTCCTCTATGCATTATTGTAAAGATGATTCATTTTTTTATAAGTTATTGATCATTGACATGTTTTATTTTGTTTCATAGGATTTTGTTCTGAGTCTTTCAAACATGTTTGATGGTATTTATATGTTGGTGGCAAATGTTATGGATGTGATCAAAAACTTTCCACAAAGACAAAGCATAGGAAAGGAGATTGAAGCAAAGAGCAATAGCTCGTGACACTGCAACAGTACAAAGAGGGAATCAACCAAAAGTCACTAAGGTGGGTCAATCTAGTAAACTTAAACATGTTTCTTTTGAAGGTGTCGAACATGAAACATAAAATTATGATATAATTAGTGAGGAGGAGATGAGAACTATTGTGCAAAATGAGAAAACAGATCAGACACCAAAAAGAAAAATTGCCAAAGATGTCTCTCTTGTACCTCATGAAGGAGAGCTTGTTTATAAAAAAACTGATATGTTATCCAATAAGACTAGGAAATCAAATATCGGTGAACCTGTAAAGGTCATGAGCAGCAGTGAAGAACAAATTGAAAGCTCTTACGGAAGCAGAAAAATCATAACACCAGGTGCTGAGTTAGAGGATGGCATTATTAAAACAAAACAAAATGCTATTCGACAAGAGTTGAGGAAGAATAAATTAATTCTTGGTGGCCAAACATTTGAGCTTAATGTTAACCAATTTTATGGCCCAAATGAAGGACAATCTCAATATCAAATTAGAAAGGCCCATCAGCTACATGTACATAATCTGAAAACATTGTTCAGGTTCAATCCATATGCGCATGTGGTGGATTATGTGATTCTTGTCGATCCATGTCAGGTTCCCAACAAACAAGCATTTGACAAGACAAAATGTTTTGTCTATAACAATTATGTAATTGGAGGGAACCATTCAATAAATGGTAAGAGACAATTGATTGCAGAATATCCCAATAACTATCTTTCTCAAACAGTGAAATGCATCATTTACGCTGGCTTAACAGTAATCAAATCAAAGTTATTGGCATGGGATCATAATGCAGATAATGAGTACAGAATGAAAATGAATTTCATCCAAAGGGTCAGATTTATTCATAATGAATTCATAGAAAAATGTCGTGGGGATAAGACACAAGTTAGTGTAGCATTTCAAAAGGAATGTTTAATGGAAACAGGTTATCAAATTGACGAAAAAAAAAGAAAAAGATGGAAAATTGAATACAAATCTCTTCAGAGGCACAGATAACATTTCTCAGTTGGCATTTAGAACTGGGGAGGTATGGGATTTGATTGATGAGATTTTTGATCGGTGCGAGAATATTTGCATAGAAAATCAGAAGGTTAGAAAGAGTAAACCCATAATATGTACCAACAGTAAGGGGGGTCCTGAAATGAAGCAGCTTCCAGAGGATATGACTATTACACCTTGGAGAACAATGTAAGGTGTGAAGGATGATAAATTAGTCAAATCATTATTAGCCCGTGTGAAGTCGGGTGAATTATCAATGGAAGAAATGTGTGCAGAATTTCAAAAGTAAGTTTCTTGAATTATTTCTTATTTTTCTTTCATTATAATTTTTTTTAAATAAAACATAATGATGTTGGTAGAATTTGTTATACATGTCAATATATTAATGCTTTTAACTTGATTTATTTAGTCAAAAAAAATTTATGAAAATACAAGAACACATGGTTAAAATGTTGAATGAAGACAGTTGGGATGGTGTTGTATGCAACTACCTAGAAGCAAGTTCTACATCAACACTAAAAGAGTTTTATATTGCATTCAATAAGGTATGTTGATTTATAAATTTATTTTATTCATATTTAAACTATTTTTAGTTTATTACTTATACATATCTATATGTATATTTTTATGTCATTAAAGATGTCGAAGAAGGATGGAAATGGAGTACCAGATAATTTCAAAAGCTTTATTGAAAAAATTAAGATGGAGAACATGAGAATGAAGCATCTTATGAATGTTGAACTAGATCCTACTCTTAATCATTACATTTGGAATGGGCTCGATAGTGTCCAATATCAAATAATACAAGGTGACTGTGAAGACATTGCATCACTAATACCTCAAAGGGAATATGGCCTAGTTATTGTGGATATTCCTCATGGTTTCAATTTCCCAGACATTGAATATGATAGAGAACCATATACTTATCAAGCTTTTAGTAAAGTGGTTACAGGTTTTCAAGAAGTGACAACATCACCACTTTGGCGATTTTTGACATTTCATTCATACACACAGTTTCCAATGTTATTAACAAGCTTCAAGGGTAAAGCAAACTCATGGATGAAACTTACATGGTAAGATTTTGAAATTGTATGTTTGATTCCTCCTAAATTTTTTTATTCATGTAAAATTTAATTGAACTTTTACTATGTTATGTTACAGGCAAAAGTCAAATATTGTTTCTTCCAAAGATCAGCTTATTATAAATGATTGTGAATTCATCCATGTTGAATGTTGGACAAAAGATGATAGCTATAAGCATATTATTATGAATCGAGTAGATGGGAAGAGTCATAGTCAAGTATTGGTTTATGATGCAGTTGTAAGAAAACTAACATATGAGGATAAAGATGCAAAAGGAGATATAGTTAACATTTATCAAAAACCACAAGCATTGGTTAACTATCTTATAGATCTATGTTCAAATGAAGGAGAATGGGTTTTGTATTTATTCTCAGGTTCAGGTACGTTTTATTATACAAATTTAAATTTAAATATTGTCTTTTTTACTTTTTATGTCTCCATACTAATTTTCTTACTTATTTTTTTTGTGCTTGATGATTAGGTACAACACTAGCATGTTTCCTACTAAAAGGAAGAAATTGCATTGCCATTGAGAAAGACCCAGTTCAATGCAAATTTATTCAACAAAGAATTAACGCTCTTAAATTGCTTCCAGATGCGAAGCAAGAAGTTGGTTTGAGGAAACGAGATTTTAATGAATCACGTGTGGAAAAAAAAACGAAGGAACCTCAACCACCATTATATGGAATGATTGGAAAGGGACACTTTGGAAGATTTTCTGACATGAAAGATCCATTAGAAGATGGCAATGATCAAAATGAAGAAGAAAATGCTGCGGAAGAAGCCATCAATGTTGTTCTAGATGATGTTGAAGATGTATTAGTTGATATTGTTGATGATGTTTAAGTTATGCTTGCAAACAAAGCTTATTTTTTAGAACTATTAATTAGTTTTACTTGTAATGTTTAGACTTTGATATTTTATGAGAAAAACCCTTTTTTTTTGCAAAAAACATGTGATTGCTATTATTTTTTGACATAAAATTCAATAAAAATGTTGTTTTCTTAAGTTTTTTTGTTAAGATTCTCCCAAAAAATTAGTTTATTTAACATGTTTTCTTCAACAAAAACTCTGTAAAAGTGTATTTTTTGCATTGTATTTATATTGAAAAAATGTATTTTTTTGTCAGATGGTTCAAAATATTGGTTTTTTAGCGACAATTTTTTGATGTGCATTGAAAAATTATTTAACAATACATAAACATGTAGAAAATATAAATTTTAGAATATTGACCCTTTTTCCATCTTTTATGTATGTGAAAAAGTGAAGATATCATTACAAGTTTTTATTTAAAAAAAATATATATATATTTTTTTATTTTTAAAACACAAGTACATAAATGCACTTAAAAATAAACATCTCACAGAAGAAGAAGACATTAGAAAATCTATAGTGTCAAAATCAATCCTATAAAAAAACGTTGGTGATGATACACCACCACTATTCAAAATCGACATTAAAATAATAATAATAATAATAATAATTAAAAAAAAAAAAAACAAAATGAAAAAAACTTAAAGTGCCAAAAACATGCTCAAATTTTTTTTTCTTGATTCTGCATTGCCACTTTTTCAAAATCAGGTGTTTTTCTTGATACTTCAAAAAGTAGGTAACAATGAGGTTACCTATTTCATCGATAACATTGTTACAGGCTAAGAGCTTATTAGGAACATAAAGGGGAAACATATGAGGGTTGGAAATACTTCCAAATATCCAAATATAAGTAAAGTATTCCTCTCCAAACCATTTACATATTGGTAATAAATCATTTTTAGCTTGAGGGGAAAGCCTAGGGGCCTTCTCATCAAAGACATTTTGGTGGATAGGTAGCATAAATCCATGGAAACGTTTGTAGAATTGAGGCTAGAATTTGGATTCCCAGAGTATGTCATGATAGATATATATAGGCGTAGGATCTTCAATGGTACATTTTCATCCCATATATGTAAAATGAGAAGTAAAACATATAGAATCCATTATATAGAAACTCATGTAGAATGGGGGAACAATATTCTAACAAAAATTCCATTTTTTATTATTACTTAGGATTTGGTTTCCTATACTATTAGATAGTATAGTTCCCCAATCCATAATGTATCCATCTGAGGCAGCATCAATTAATGGTACACACAGGTATGAGTGTTTATCGGTATTAGGATATCCATATATTGTACACATCATGGAAGCTATATAATAGCATGGTCCAACAAGGGAAGTAAAGGAATACATATCATTGTCCTTTCACTTGTGTTTGTTTGGGTCTCTTATCCATTTCCTAATGGGATCTGACTGATCCTCATTTTCACTCATGAATTTATACACAAATTATTTTTCATATTTCTTCTATTTCGGTGGCAGATTATACATTTTTTTTAAATCCTCGGTGGTAAATGATCCAATGACTATCTTCTTTGCAGTTAGAGAAAATCTCTCTAAAATACTCAAATTATCAATAGCCCATTTAATCATGTCTGTATAAGGAAATATCTTTGGTCAATTTGTAATTCTGTGTGAGAAATAATTGGCAACATTGTTCTAGGTAGACTCAAAGGTTGAAGTAGAATCGTCAGCTATAGATTTTCTCTCCACAACCCTAGGTTTTTCCTATTCAAAGAGTTTATACATAGGTTCCCATAAGGAGGCCCAGAAATCTTGAGTACATACCGTATCTAAAAATAACGGAAGCATTTTAGTAGTCTTAGGTGGAGGAGGTATATGTTGTTATTGACATGTGAATTTCTTCTTAGATTTAGCTTCCTTAGACATTTCCAGTGAGTTTTTCTTATCGGAACTAGCCTGCGAAGAGGAAACATGAGGATGAGTGGAAAATTTTCTTAATTGTAGAATTCATTAGATAAAATTTCCCAATTCATATCAATTCATGCTTTTTATGAAAAAAATCCTATGACCTCAAGCCATAATAACCAAATAATGTAAAACTTTGAAATCATAAATTTGATGCATTTGGCCATTAAATGATGAAGCATGGGTTAAAATGGGCCTTTTTACATGTCATCATATTGGAGGTTTTGTATCAAATAATTCATATGGATACATATTTGAAACATGAGATATCATTTCCTTCCAATAGGCTTTTAACAATGTAATGACTATAACCATGAGCGGGAAGTATTATCGTAGGTTTCATATCGTATATTCAATATTAAGGATTTGAAATAATGACAATCGATAGGAATTTTTGATATGTGAATTGTGATATGGAAGCCGCGATATTGAAAGGGGAGGTCTCTCGGAAGATTGAGGTTTAAGAATACCAGGGAGCAGAAGATAGACAATTAGGAATATCGGAGTATCGAAGGATGAGTGATATCAGAGTATTGGAGATCGAAGGATCGGAGTATCATAGGATTTTATGTGGTGTACATATGAAAATTCCAGATATGGAAACTTTGAAATGCCACATGAAAATCTTGTGGGACCAAGCCTAATCTTCAATATAGACCTACACTATTGCAATTAACAAACATATCTTTTATAAAACCTGATCATGTGTTAGAAGATTCGTTTGTATCCTTAGATTCTTGGGAATATTCTGTTGACCTTATGATCTTAACACCCAATAATAATCTAGGAGCAAATCCATTGATTTTGGGAAGAACATGGTTAGCTACAGTTGATGCTTTTATAAGTTGTAGATATCACGATATGTTTATATTTGATGGAAGTTCGATAAACAAATTCACATTATATCCTCTGAAAAAAAAACAATAGAAGTATAAAGTGAAGAATAGATAGATGATGATAGTGAAAAATTTGATATACGACCAATTTTTGCTACTTCACAAATAGATGAAGAAGATCAGATTTTGAATTTATTGGAAAATAATTAATCTTCCTCATATTGCAAACGAAATCAAATTTTTCAGGAAAAATGTTATTTAACATCTATCATCTCGTAAAATGACTTTACATTCTATGGAGAAATTTTCCAATTCCTTAATAGAATTTTTTCCAGGGAAAACTTTGAATATTAATGATAATCTATAAGAATCTCAAAATAGAGAATTAGTGAAGATGTTACAATAATATTCCTCTGCTTATGCATGTAAATACATTGATATGAAAGGAATTGATCCAAGCACTTGTATACATCATATTTATATTGAAGAAAATTCTAAACCAACCTGACAACCCTAGAGAAGGATGAATCCAAACCTAAGGGAAACTGTTAAAGAAGAACTAGAAAATTTGTTAAATGTGAATTTTGTTTATCCAATATCAGATAACCAATGGGTATCACCGCTGGTAATTGTTGCTAAATAATGGAAAATGGAGACTATCCATTGATTATAGGGAATTTCATAAATATACTTTAAAATATCATTTTCCACTTCCTTTTATAGATCAAGTCCTTGATACAATGGCATTGAAAAACAAAATTTCAATGTTGGATGGTTTTAGTGGATATAACCAAATCCATGTGGATCCATAAGATCAAGATAAAAACAACCTTTACCTTTCCATGGGGAACTTATGCTTACTGAGTATTTATTTTTAGTTATGTAATGCACCCGCAACATTCCAAAGGGGAGTTCTAGGCATTGTTTCTGATCTAATTCATGACTGTGTGGAAGTTTACATGGACGATTTCACTGTCTATGGAAACTCTTTTTAGGAAGCTCTTAAACATTTGGAAAAAAGTCTCATTAGTTGTAAAAAAGAAAAACTATCATTAAGCCATGAAGCTTTTTTTATGATGTTTACTAGGGTAATTGTTATAGCCCACAATATTTAAGGATATGGAATAAAAGTGGATGCATATACAGTAGAATTAATTTCTAAATTATCAATTCCTACATTTCAAAGGGATGTTAGAAGTTTTCTTGGTTTTACTAGCTATTATAAAAGATTTATAGAAAAATTTGCGAAGATAGCTTCTCCACTTTTCAAATTTCTTACAAAATATTGTGAATTGATTTGGAATTCTGAATCCCGGAAATATTTTGAAAGATTGAAAGAAAAAAAAAATCCCAAGTACCTATTTTAAGAGGACCAAATTGGAAACTACCTTTTCACATTTCAACTGATTCCTGAGATACATCTTTTGGGGGTTGTATTTAGACATAAATATTTGAATCCTTATTCCATTTAATATACAAGAAAAAATTGGACCCTTGCAGAGTTGAATTACACTCTAATAGAAAAGGATATTCTAGTTGTTGTACATGCCATCAATAAATTTAGACACTATAGCAATGATTATGAAACCTTCATTCACATATATCATTCTACAATTAGATATTTAATGAAAAAACCAATTACTAATGGTAGAATTACAAGATCGTTATTATGGTTACAATAATTCAATACTACTATTTTGGATAGACCCGAAAAGCAAAACACAGTTGTTGATTTTATATCTAGAATCCAAAATGATAATAACGATGTTCTTGTAGAGGATAATTTTCATGATGAATATCTTTTTGCATTATCTATTGAATCTCCTTTATTTGAAGATATTTGTAAGTATTTGTCCACAGGGAAGTTACCATCATACTTTTCTCCTTGAGAGGAAATGAAGGTTATTCAAACTAGTGCATTTTGTTCATGGATAAATGAATAATTCTAAAAGACAAAATGAGACCTAATCATTAGAAGATGTGTTAGAGAGGATGAAGTACCAGAGATATTAAAAGTTTGTCATGATGAACAATGTGGAGGAAATTTTGGCTGATAAAAGAACTTCCTATAAAGTCATTCTCTTCGGATAATATTGGCTTTCTCTTTTTAAGGATGCTAAATAATATGTTAAGAGATGTGATAGTTCTCAAAGAATTAGAAAGCATTATCCTTCGAATGAAATGCCTCTACAACCTCAGGTACTTATTAAACCTTTTGAAAGATGGTATTTATATTTTTTTGGTCGAATCAGTTCACCATAAGATGAAAAAGGTACATTCTAGTTTGTACAAATTATGCCACATAATAGGTAGAAGCTAAATAACTTCTGTTTGCTACGGAAAATGTTATAGCCTCATATTGCTTTTAGGATATTTTCACTTGTTTTCGTGTCCCAAGGGAAATTGTGACAGATCAAGGTACTCAATTTACATCCAAATTAGTACTGAAGATAATGGAGGAAAAACAAAAATCAAACATCGTAAGTCTACTTTGTATCATCCACAAACCAATGGAAAACTTGAATATACCAATAAAGTAATTGAAGCAATTCTTACCAAGATTTTGCATCTGCATAAACGGGATTGGGCAGAAAAGCTTCCATAAGATTCATGGGCATATCATACCACATTGACAAACACAATAGGACACACTCATTATGAACTTGTTTATGGAAATCAAGCATTGTTTCCTATTGAGTTCCAGATAAAGACTTTTAAAAAAATAGCTAAATTGGGTCTTGATCTATGAGAACCCCAAAGACAAAGAATGGAGCAATTGAATGAACTGGATGAGATATGACAAGATGTTAATCATAGAAATAATATAGTCCAACATCAAAGATCCGCGTGGCATGATAAGTTTATCAAAGAAAGAAAATTGCATCCTTATTATTGGGCATTACTTTTTTATTCAAATTTTAAATATTTTCAAAGAAAATTTAAATCTCATTGGCTTGGTACTTACGATATTGAAATTGTCCTTAATAATGGAGCAGTCCGAATCAGAACCATTGATGAAGAAAAAGAAAAATTCCTTGTAAATGGCCATAGATTACGAATATATCATAAATCATTAAAAAAGAAAGATTTCGTAAGAAATATGCAAGATAATCTTAATTTGAAGTTGGTCAAGGAATAATCTTCTTCCTCTCCAAATTAGTCTTCTACATTATTTTTAAAAATAATATAAAAATATAAAATTTGTATAAACATGAAAACCAACATTGTTGGCACATTTATACAGAAAATTGAAGTTGAAAACCAATAATTCTTGGCAACACAGATTTTCTTTTTAATTCCCTATTTTTTTCCCATTCTCTTTTTATTCATCTTTTCTCTTTTGAAAAATGAGGAAGCTGAAATTTTTTCAATAATATGAAGCTCTCATGGAATTATGAAGTTGACCTGACAGATTGTGACAAGGGCCAATGAAGATCATGGAAAAATAAAATTGAATGAAGGTTACAACTAAAGCAACTTGAGTAAAACCTACAAAAGGAAAAATCCAAAAATCAGTAAGTAAAAGATATAACATATGTAAATATTAGTTAGATAATAAGATTAAAAATATTGAATTATGAAATTAAAAGATGAATGATCATTGTTATTTCCATTTTGTATAATTATTACATTCATTACGACATGAATTTGGATTTAACGAAAATATCTATGTATTTTCAAATGAATTTGTTATTAAACCTTGTTACCAGTTGAATATACTCCCTTCCTTCCGCATATCATTCCACTTCATGCACATACCATCGTCATCCTTGCATCATTCCCATTTTACATGGCCCTTATCCATTTCTGAAAAAATCTCACCTATTACCCAAATTTTGTCTCTCTAACCTACTTCATAACCTAACTCCTTCCAAAATCCTATCAAAAGAGAAATTAGGTACTAATACTTCTTCAGCATGGGAGTCGTTGTACATTCACAACCAAATGGGGCAAAATTTCTTGAAGGATACCCATAGGTAAAACAACAGTTGCAACAAGCGTAGTGGTTATAATTTGTGGAAAAATATGATGGGCATGAGAAATAAGTTACAAAATCCTTTGCTCAGGCATATGATGGCATCAACATGGAGATTTACAACTTTAAATTTTTTTTTACAGAGTCATTTGTAGCAGAAGCTACCAGGTTTCTGAGAATCGAGGAAAGCGGGTTCAAGAATCTGAAGATTTAGATAAAAGAATGGAAATTCCTCCTTAAAAATCCAGGTATGGATATCATTGTGTTTAAGAATGGAATCCAAGTCACAAATTTGGAGACTAAATGGAGAAATCTACTATTAATTATTAAGAAATTTATAACTTGTTAGGATAGGTTTGGTAACATGTTGTTTTACCATGCTTTCCTAATGATGAATTTTCTTGATGGTAATGAAATTAACTTACTATACTTCATGCTTTATATTTTGTGAAAAATGGATGGAAAATTACATAGAAAAATACATTCCATAGATAATTCCATGTACCATAATGGATTAGTGAAACTATTGATTGAAACCCATCTGAAAAGCAAAGGAGACAACTGAGAATATTTTCTAGTTAGAGATCATTTCAATGAAGTCGAACAAGGAGAACCAAGTGATAAAACAAGAAAGAGTAGAAGAAAAATTCCCTCAAACCCTATGGAAAAATAAAATCCACAAGAAACATGACAATAGCAGTATTCAGAGGATAAAACCCCTCCTACGAGTGCATTGGAGACTCTTAATTAAAAAAATGTTAGAAAAAAGATAGTTTGAAATAAAGGAGAAAGTACATCAAAAGGGAAAACAAAACAAGAAAGGGTTAAAAAACATTCCGGTACTACCGAGAAACCAGAACCAACTATAATAAGAAGTACGAGGCTTAAACAAGCACATAAATAGTCTTACCAGTCTCCAAGATTCATCAAGTTAGAGGAAGAAGAGGAACCAAGAATTCCATCACTGGTTTCCAATCCAGCTAGAGAAACTCTGGAAAGAGATCATATCCAGCAAGAGATATATGACTAAATAGAATCTATGGAATAAAGAGATCGAGGAAAAAATTTTCAATCATCCTCAAACTCAGAAGAAATTTTAAATGAAAGAATTAATTTTGATCCTCTAGAAGAACCCCAAATTGTAAACACTCTCGAGCAGGAAATATATGAATTGGAGATATTGAATAAAAATTTGAAATGGGAACATGAAACAATAAAAGTGAAAAAATCAAGACAAATCAAAATGATAACATCTTGTTACATCCTTTTTTATGGTATAACAAAAATAAGAAATTGAAATCCAAAAACAAATTTCTTAAGAGAAAGTTTATAACTTTACAACACATGATCGTGATGAAGAAACCAAGGATTTCAGTCAATATGAGGAAAGAAAGAAGAAATAACTTGGATATTCTTGCTCAGGCCTCTGAATAAGCTCATTGAAATAGAAGGATCTCAACTTTTTAATTTTTTCATGAGGAAATGCAATGTCTTCTATGTGGGGGCATGTTGAACCCAAAAATTGTCTCTTTTTGACAACATTCTTACACTCCATCCTCCTTATTTTTTACTGTAATATTTCTACCTGAGTATCGGTTTATAAGGTTCATGAAAATAACAGGTATTAATGTTATGAAACTAGGTCATAAAATAGAAGAAAATATATATCAACAACTTAGAAATAAGCTTCTTCGAGGGGGAAACCTCCTTTACATTACATAAAATAACAATTCTTGGATGATACAAATGGAAAAACTTCCTTTCTATATATAGGAGTCCATGGGGTCACAATATAATCCTAGCTGACCTAAAAATAATAATGTAAGGGCACAAAAATAACAAAAGTGGGCTTTTATGGGGCACAATAATAACAATGAGGGGAGTAAATGGGTAGAACAATAAAAATAAGGGGGATACAGTCACAACAATAAGGGACTACACTAGTAATATAGGGACCTGACATTTCCCTCTCCTTTAAAAAAGTTTTGTCCTCAACGATTGAGTAATTTTGAATGCTATTGTATAAAATTCTCATCCTCCCATGTTGAATATTTAGTGGTTAAGTTCTTCCAGTTGATGAGATACTCTGAAATTGATCGATTCCGTAGTTATTGAGTTCTTGTTTCCGCGACTGCTTCATGTTCCAATATGGTTTTTCCTTCCCCATCAAGTTCTAGAAATATTGTTTGAATTGGAAGTTTGTCACCTATAATCTTCTTTAAGCATGAAACATGGACAACTTTGTGCATTCGGGAAGAAGAAGGAAGCTCCAATTCGTATGTCATAGTACTTTTGCAACATCTTGTAAGGACCATAGTACTTTGGCAATACTTTATTATACTTATTAGCTTTCTTGAGGAACATTTTTTTGTATGGTTGTAGGCATAAAAATACCCATTCTCCTACATCAAAGCTTCCCTCATTACGATGTTGATATTCCTGTTGTTTGAATTGATTTTGTGCCAAATTTAGGTTATCCTTTAAGAGTTGGAGAACTTGTTGTTGATGCTCGATGTGATCTTCCACTGCTTCAACCTTATAATTTTCTCTTAGAGATGCTCTGATGGAATGTGGATGATATCAATAAAGTACCATAAATGGGGTCATTTTTGTTGTAGTATGGAAGGAAGTTTTATACCACCATTCAGCTAGAGGTAACCACTTGACACATTATGTTTTTTTATCAGATACAAAAAATGAAGATATCCTTCCAAAAATTTGTTTAGTATCTCAGTTTTCTCATCGTATCAAGGATGATAAGATGATCTATGAGCTAGTTGAGTACCCAAACATGAAAATAATTCCGGCCAAAAATTTTCAATGAAAATGCGATCTCTGTCGCTTCTAATAATATTTTGGTTTCCATGTACCTTTTTAATTGTTTCCATAAACATAGTAGAAACTGTAATTTCTTTAAATGGATGGGATAATGCACAAAAGTGTGCATACTTGGTAAGTCTATCAACTACCACCATGATGACAGCCTTTCCTTTAGACTTAGGTAAGCCTATTATAAAATCCATTGAAAGCTCCTCCCAGCATTGACTTGGAATGGATAAAGGTTGTAGCAAACCCGAGTTCCTAATTTTCTCAACTTTATTTTGCTATAAAACCAAAAATTCCACCACAAAATTTTGAATATCAGATTTGGGGCCATCCCAAAAGAATCGTTTCTTCACCTTGTGGTAAGTTTTGAAAAGTCCTAAGTGTCCTCCTGAGGGAGAGGTATGTAATTCCAACAAAATATTTTGTTTTAGTTGGGAATTCTTACAAAGATATAAGTTAACTTTATACCATAAGAAATCATTTTTCTAACTAAATCTATCATATGCACTAGGATCTTGCTGGAACTTTTGAATGATTTTCCACACTTCTTTGTCATTCTTCCATTCCTCCCTTATTTCGCTTATCCAATCTAGTTGGATAATAGAAATGGCACAAATCAATGCTTCCACCTCTTCATCCTTTCTTGAGAGTGCATCTGCAATAACATTTAGCTTCCATTTTTTGTAGATGATTTCAAAGTCATAACCCAACATCTTTTTTACCCATTTTTATGCTCTTCTGAAGATAATCTTTGTTCCAAAAACTGTTTAAGACTATCATGATCAGGTTTTACCTTGAAGTGTCTTCCCATTAGGTAAGGTCACCATTCCTTTAGTGCATGTAGTATTTCCAACATTTCCTTCTCATAAATATGTTTTTTTAAATACTTTCATCTGATTGGATGACTTTCAAAAGCAATGGGTCTTCCTTCTTTTATTAAAATAACACCAATTCCATTTCCTAAGGAATCAAATTCCACAATAAAGTTTTTTGCGAAGTTTGGTGTAGCTAATACCTATGCTTGACACATTGCCTCTTTAAGATGTTCAAAGGCCTTAGTTGCTTCAAGAGTCGATGAAAATGAATCTTTCTTCAATATTTTTGTTATAGGTGTTTTTATTCTCTCATAATTCTTAACAAAATTGCGATACTACCATGTTAACCCAAGAAATCCTTGAAACTACTTTATGGTTGTGGGGAATTTCCATTCCTTAATGGTTTTAATTTTTTTAGGGTCTACCTTAACACCCTCCTGAGAAACAATATGACCTAGATATTCAACCTCTTGTACTCTAAAGAAATATTTGGATTTTTTTTAATATAATTGTTTCTCCTCCAATAGTTTTAGCACCCTGTCAACATGTTGAACATTATAGTTTTTCTAAGGAAGGGTTTGAAAATGGAATTCATAAATCCTTGAAATGTAGAAGGAGTATTGTAAGGCCAAAAGGAATAACCAAAAATTCATAATGACCCTCATGAATTCAAAATGTTTTTTTTGAATATATTTAGTCTTCATTCTAATTTGATGATATCCTGAACGGAGATCCAAATTGGTAAAATAAATTGCTCCTTGTATTTCATCCAAAAATTCATCAATCACACGAATGAGAAAATTATCTTTAATAGTGAGCTTATTGAGCTCCCTATAATCTATACACATGTGCCATCATCCATCCTTCTTGTGCACCAATATTACTAGAACAAAGAACGAAATTTGGCTAGGTTGAATTATACCAGCCTCTAACATTTTTGCAATCATATGTTCAATTTATCTCTTTTGGGCATAACGATATCTGTATGACCTGATGTTTGGAGGAAAAATTCTTGGAATCAAATGAGTAGCATGATCATGATCAAAAATAGGTGTTAGTCCTTCGGGAGTTTCAAACACCTTGGAATGATTGGCCAAGGCTTTTTATCTCAAGAAATAGATGATCGTGATGTTGGAACTTCTAATGAGCATATTTGTGCAATTATGCCTTGTTTTTCGTTCTTCATAAGATTTTTCATCAAATTAGATATTATTATCTTTCTCGGCTTCCCTGCGATACCCCGTAATTCAACTTCCTTTCCTTCCAAAAAAAATTCAAGAGAAGTTCTTGAAAATTAAAAGATACCATCCCCAAATATTGTAACCATTGTAATCCTAGTACAACATCAAAACCTCCCATTGGAATGGAAAGCATTGGACTATTCAATACATATTCCCCCATGGTTAGTTTGATATTATGGCACTTTCCATAGCAATTTATAATTCCCCCATTTGAAACCATCACTTGACACTCTGGTGTTGGGTATAGGAAGAAATTCAATTCCTTGTCTACCTTACAATGAATAAAATTATGGGTACTACCCAAATAAATAAACACTGTTACAATTTTCTTCTTGATATGTCCTTCTATCTTGAGAGTTTTAGGAGTGTTATTTCTTGCCAATGCATTAAAGGATATGGTCATACTCATTTCTTCTTTCTCTAGGGTTGGTTCCTGGTGTATATCCTCTTCTTTTGAAGTTTCTTGTTCATTTTCTTCCTCCTCTTCAAAATCTATGTAAAATAATTTCTTCTCAAAACACTTATGACCTTTAGTGTATTTTCTATCACAACTGTAGAAAATATCATTCTCTCTTTTTTCTTCCAATTGTTGTGGTGTCAACCTTATAGGTTGTGGAAGTCTAGGAGTAGCAACACTTCCCTCTTTATAGATGTGAGTGGTAGGCTTCCTTGTCGCCATAATTTTACTTTCAATTTTTCTTGCCAACCTGAATACCTTCTCCAATGAATCAGGTTCCCAAAGGCTAACCTCATGATTGATGTTATCTTTAAAGTCCCTATGAAGACATCAATCCTCCGTTTCTATGCAATATCAGTTACCGTTATATTGAATTTTTGGAAGTCCTCAATGTGGTCCACCATTGAACCCTTTTGTTTGAGATTTATCAATTGGCTAAAGAATGTGTTGCTCTTTATATCCTCATAATGTGCTATCATTTCATTTGTAAAAATTGACCAATTGAATTTTTTTTTACGAGAAAAAAGTCATCAATACCATACAAATGTATTTTTTTCTAAATATAAAGTTGCAATGCGTACCTTTTGTGTGTTTTGAACAATATGGAGATCCAAATATTGCTCCATCTGTAGTATCCATGTTACAGGATCCTTTCCATCAAACTTCCTCATATTGATCTTTGGAATATGGTGGGTCTTCAATCTAGCATTAGAGTTTATGAAATCATGATCAATTTTTTTTTTTTTCTCGTCATGAGTTTCCTCTACTACCTTTTTTCCATTAGGAATAATTTCATTTATCAACTTTTTCAAACCTTATTTAAAACCTTCCATGTCTTCTTTTAGATCATTCTTCATGTCTTCCATGTTCCCTTTCATTTTTTAATCAATCTTAGCTTCCATGTGATCCATATTAGCTTCCAAGCGTTTCTTCAAACCATCCATCTTAGCTTCCACACCTTTCTTCAAACCATCCATCTTAGCTTCCCTTTCATTTTTTGTTACTCCTTGCGAGAGTGAAATTTGTTGCACTTGGTCTTGTAATTTTGATATATCATGTTGGACATCTTCCTCTTCATGAGTCATAGTAGAGTCTTCTAAGAGATTAATAGTTTTTGAACTATTTTTAGGGGCCAGTTTAGAACCCAATATTGATATATATGCTTTAATATTCCCTTGGAATCATTTCAAACTGATTTTTCAAAGACTGATGCAATTAAAAAAAAAAATACACACCTTTTTCTTGCTTTTGAGGAGGTCGATATTGAAACTTATTTATCTCTTTAATTTCGGATCCCCATTATTTTATCTTTGGTCCTTTGGTATCCCTGTGAATCTTCTTTCCAATGGCATTGCTCCAACCTAATTTGGATTCTTCAAGGAAAATTTATTCCAAATCTCTCATAGTGACCTAATTATGAACTGGTTCAGTAGAGAAAACTTGTACGGAGTGCCACGTGTTACTTTTTCCTCCTTCATCTCTAAAATTAATACAAAAGAAACTAGAGTTCATGTACTTGCAGTCACTTTTTATATAATTCCAATCCGATGCTTTGAGAGAGAGAGAGATTTATGCTGATTTTCCCAATGTCACCTCGTTGAGATGAAATTCGAGAGCATGCAAAAAACCTAACTTCCACAGATCATATCTCTAAAAATTCTACGAACCAAGATCTGACGTTTTTGCACGAATTTCCTCATGATTTCTTCATAAATGGGTTT
Organism: Pinus albicaulis; assembly: GCA_034641835.2. Taxonomy (NCBI): domain Eukaryota; kingdom Viridiplantae; phylum Streptophyta; class Pinopsida; order Pinales; family Pinaceae; genus Pinus; species Pinus albicaulis. The sequence continues at coordinate 465,079,388 of CM076579.1, read as the reverse complement.
TTTAAAGCTTCTGAAGCTTCATAGAAAAATTGTTATAGCACAAAGGCCATGATGGCTTGTTTGAAGTAGTGAAACCGTAGAATCCAAATCCCTAATACCAAATATTATGAAACCAACTAAAAAAATTAAATAAAATATAGATAAATGACTTATAAATAAGCCTCTTCAAGGGGAAAACCTCCTTTATACTACATAAATGCACAATTATTGGATAATACAAATTACAAAACCTCCTTTCTATATATAGGAGTCCATGGGGTCACAATATAATCCTAGCCGACCTAACAATGATAATGTAAAGACACAAAAATAAAAATAGTGGGCTTTTATGGGGCACAATAATAACAATATGGGATCTATAGGGGTACAAAAATAACAATAAGGGTGCTATACTAACAATTATAAGGGACTACACTAGTAATATAAGGACCTAAAAATTAATCATCTTTATTTTCGTAAGTATCATTGTTATTTATTATTTAACTCAATATTTACATGGGCTACTGAATTACATCGACTTTGCAGCTAATGTCTCATTCTACAACTGATCTAGGTGGCTCCAGAGACACATATAGGACAAAGAGGGCTTATGAAAGCTCAAAAATCAAAGTGAAAGAAACGTGGCAAAATTATTTCAGGTTGAAGATCTCGTCATCCTAATCCCAACGGTGTGAACGGTTCATCAAACCTAGTTCATATGTGAGAGTTAGAGCTGGTCAAAGTTATAAGGTTAACTCGATGACTTGACAGGTTACAGAGGACACAATTTTACTAAAATTTGGCTACTAGATTCTAGCCAGTTCCGACTGGATTTCGGCTGAAATTGTGGGACGTTTAATTTTTCTCCTTTTGCCTATTTTCAAGTATTTTAAAAATACCTTATTTGTATTAAAATCTAAAAAAATATTAAAAAATGATGGGGGAAGGGGGGGGGGGGGATAGCGGGCCATGACCCTTGCCACCCCCATCTCACCTCATATAATAAAATCAAAATTAAAATGGGGTGGCAGGCCATGGCCCCTACCGCACCTTCTGCCTACATAACAAAACATTGTAACGGGGGCGAGCCACCGGTGGTGGACGCGGCCCCCACACCACACATAATATGTATCGGAGAAGCTTAAGAGGTGGGGCGGGTTTCCCGATGTAGGTCTGGCCACCCATTAATAACGTTTCTGTTGGTCTTAAAAGCTAATGCAACAAGTTTGGGAGGGGGCGGGGTTTTACCACCCGACCTCATCCTTACAATTCCTGGATCCCAACGGACGTCGTTGTGAAGTTTCCCCCTCACTTATATAAAAACCCTTATTCGCACAATGCACCAGGCAAGGTTAGAAGGTAGATAAACACGTAGTTCGAGGCAGGATGGTGCACGTAGTTCAAGGGAATATTTTTTGATGCCAAGGGAATCTTTTGATTCCAAGGAGGTAAAATTTTTCTGTGTTAGAATGTATTGAACTTTATATGGATTTTAACTAGAATTTTGCAGGGAGTGCGATGGTGCACCTAGATTCGCCATTTGAATAGCGGTTCAGAAGATTCTCTTTAGAACATGAGGATCAAGAATCTTGGGGGAATCTAAAAGATTCCTCTAGCCCCAGAATTTCACTTTGTCAAAATTCAGAAGGTTGACATTCGATTTTACACTATTTGACACCACTAATCTGATGGTGAATTCAGATTTTCCATTTGACCATTCCATTTTTCATATACTTTTCAAAGTGGAGTTACAGGTATCAGCATTCAATGTGTGAGCAGTCATTTCAGGATATTTGATGCCACGAGATTGATGGTATAGCCAAATCCATCAGTTTATCATCCTTTTCTTCAGATAACTCTAGGATGTGAGGTATATGCAGTGTGATCGTGTACCTTTTTGTCTCTTTTCTATGAGATGCATTGTGCTGTATAGATCCATGTTGATGTTTGATGTGGGATCTTATTTTGTTCTTGATGTGAGGTGTAATTTCTATCATGGATTCGTTATGTTGTTTGAGATCCCTTTGTTTCCATGTCTGGTGGGATACTCTTAGTCACCCTTCATTGAGATTGTCATACTGATAGGAGTCTTTTTTTTGAATGAGAGTTCCTGTAGTGGAACATCTCATGGAGACGTCTAGCCACTCCTGCGTGAGGGAATTTTCCTTGTATGATAGAGAAAATACTATCCATGTACATCATCACTATTTCCAACACTTAATGCAACAGCCCACACCATTTTGACACCTAGGCCCGGAGAGGTAGTCCCTCCTAGACGAACTCCATTATCAATATCTTATGTTGCTAATGCTTTTTATGTTCCTCTTCTTTACATCATGTAGATATGTTCATTTATGTTCATTAATTCTTTGATAAAATGAAATTATAACACATCAGCCAAAGTAAAAGGTCTTGGTAGCGAAATTTACCTGAATCAAGTTGTATCGGAGTGGTCTTCTTGCTGATTTGAATTGCGAGCGTGAAAATCCATTGAACATGCAACAATGGAGGATGTAAAAGACATGCATGAGACAATGCTCGGGGTGTCCGAAAAAATGGATATGTTGTATGAAGCTTATGAGAAACAAGCAGCAGATAACGCTAAGTTGAAAACACTTCTACAAGAGGAGGAGGAGGAAAAGCATCGATTTCATCTTCAATTGCAAGCCACGACAGAGGTATTGGAAGAATTTAAGCGCCAAGGCTAAAGTCTTCAAACATATCATGATGCATTAGACACTCCTGCAGGAAGAGAAGGAGGAAAAACATCGATTGGAGCTTTAGTTGCAAGCCACGATAGAGGCATTAGAAGAATTGAAGTCAAACGATGAAAGTGATGAAGCAGATCATTAGGCATTGAAGGCACTCCTACAGGAAGAGGAGGAGAATCATTTATTGCAGCTTTAGATACAGGCCGCGATAGAGACCTTAGAGGAAGTGAAGTGCAACAAAGGCTCAGAGAAGCCCTCTTCACATGTTTCCAAATCGATACCTGAGGTAAACAGTTGTGATCATTCTTTAGTTTCATCTTCACATGCTATTACTTCTGTTGGAAATGTGGAGATCCCCATTACAGGAATTGGCATGAGACTCCTTACAAAGATGGGGTACAAAGTAGGAGGACTTGGCATTCATGGCCAAGGCATAACTCAGCCATTAGAGGTTTTTTCAGATACCTCGCTATGTAGGTTTGGGATACACTAAAGGAGAATTCTCAAAGGTGTCTGAAAATTCCATGACATTGATAAAAAATTTGAGGAAAAAGGATGATGGGCACACTTCACTATCATCTTATGACAAAACATATTGCAGAGAGAGAGTTGAAGAAAGCTCTCATCACCATAATGACATCAAAGGAAAACATACATCATTGGACTTGTCAGGAGAAAATAATGATCGGAACACTTCACTATCATTCCATGGAATTGCATGTCAGAATAGAAGAGCTGAGACAAGCTCCCATCACCATGATCGCACCAGAGACCACCAGGAAAGGTATAATAGGTCTCGATATGTGAAAGTTCATTTTTATTATAAGCATGTTGCTGATCATGAACGTAAATCATGGCATAACAAAACTTGTCATTTTTTGCGGTTTACATAACCATGTCATTTCTGAGTGTTGGAAAATAATGATAGCACAAAGGAGGATGAGACATGAAAAGCCTTCTCCACAATAGAAAAGAAAATTGGTTAAGTAGGTATGGAGGATGAAGAACTTTTGTAGCCATTGCAATGAAAGTTACCATCAAAGAGCCATGTGTTTGAGGCTCCATCTGAACCAACAACTTAAGGACGAAGCATTGCTGCATGAACTGGTTGAAACAGACGTTCGATAAGAAAATGTGACACATGAAGATGACCCATTCACTTTGATAAGTGAGAGATGGTTTTTCTAGATGTGGTAGTGTGTCATGACCACATTTGTAAATCACATGTTTCATTTTTAACTATAAAAGTGATGATGTGATTTCCATCACTTGTTAAGAAACCATGATATTTTGGCCTTCTTTTGTAAATCATGTGGCACATTCCTTCCATGTAAAAGTGATGATGTGTTTTCCATCACTTCAAAATGCGACAATAATGTTTTTGGCCTTGTAACAATAGCTAGGGTGTGATTTCAATTTGATGTAAACTTGATCAACGGGTATGTAAACTCGTTGCAAGTATGGAAATTTTTTTATCATAGTTTGTCATATTTTAGCATGTAATTTGCAAGAAATTGTACTACAAGTTTGCATAGGATGCAGGTGTCATCTCATCACTTAAGGCTCTGAAGAACAACGGTGAAGGAGATGGAAGGTTGGATTTTTTTAGGACACTTGTGACACAGACATTGTACACAACAGTTGTAGATTATTGTTGTTGCTTTTGGAGGACTAAAATCCCCTCAGTGGGGAGGAATGATCCATGTGGCTCTAGAGACACACACAGGACAAAGAGGGCTTATGAAATTTCAAAAATAAGAGTGACGGAAACGTGGAAAACTTAGTTTCAAGTTGAATATCTCGTCGTTCTAATCAAAATGGTGCGAATGGTTCATTAAACTGAGTTCGTATGCGAAATTTAGATCTGGTCATAGTTCTAAGGTTGACTGTATGACTTGATAGGTTAAGGAGGATGCAATTTCGTTGAAATCCAGCCACCAGATTCTGGGTGAAATTGTGGGATGTTTAATTTTTCTTCTTCGGTCTATTTTTTAGTATTATAAAAATACCTTATTTGTATTAAAATATAAAAAAATATTAAAAATAGGGGGGATGGTCGGCCAAGAGCCTTGCCACCCCCATCGGACCTCATATAAAAAAATCAAAATTAAAATGGAGGGTGGGTCATGACCGCTGCCACACCCTCCGCCCACATAACAAAACATTGTAATAGGGTCGGGCAATCAGCGGTGGACCCAGCCCCCACACCACACATAATATGTATTGGAAATGCTTAAGAGGTGGGGTAGGCCACTCGATGCGGGATCGATCGCCCATTAATAACGTTTTTGTTGGTGTTAAAAAATAATGAGAGAAGTTTGGGAGGGGGCCGGATTTGACCACCTGACCTCCTCCCCACAATTTTTGGATCCCAACGGACTTCGTTGTGAAGTTTGACCCTCATTTATATAAAAACCCTCATTTTCATAGTGTGCTGAGGCCAAGTTGGAAGACAGGATGGTGCACACAGTTTGAGGGAATCTTTTTTGATGGAAAGGGAATCTTTTGATTCCAAGGAGGAAAAATTTCTCTGTGTCATAATGCATTGAACTTTATAAGTATTTTAACCAGAATTTCACAGGGGCTACGATGATGTGCCCAGATTCACCATTTAAGCAGTGGTTTAGAATACTCTCTTTATAACATGAGGAACATGAGTCCTGGGGGAATCTAATAGATTCTTGTAGCCCTAGAATTTCACTTTCTCAGAATTCAAAAAGTTGACAGCCGATTTTGAACTATTCGATGCCATGAATCTGATGGTGTATTCAAATTTTCCATTTAACCATTCCATTTTTTGGCCACTTTTCAAAGTGGAGTTGCAAGTGTCAGCATTTAATGTGTGAGCAGTCATTTTCAGGATATTCGATGTCAGGAGATTGATGGTACAACCAGATCTGACAGTTTATCATCCTTTTCTTCAGATAGCTCTAGGATGTGAGGTATATGTAGTGTGATCATATACTTCTTTGTCTCTTTTCTATGAGAAGCATTGCACTGTATAGATCCCTGTCGATGTTTGATGTGGGATCTTTTTTTGTTCTTGATATGAGGTGTAATTTCAATCATGGAGTCGTTATTTTTTTTGAGGTCCCTTTGTTTCCATGTCCGACGGGATACTGTTAGTCACCCTTGAGTGAGATTATCATATTGATAAGAGTCCTTTTTGTGAATGAGAGTTCCTGTAGTGGAACATCTTGTGGAGAGTTCTAGCCACTCCTGCGTGAGGGAATTTTCCTTTTATGACAGAGAAAATATCATCCATGTACATCATCACTATTTCCAGCACTTAATGCAGGGACCCACACCATCTTGACACCGAGGCTCAGAGATATAGTCCCTTTTGTATGAACTTCGTTATCAATATCTTATGTTGCTAATGCTTGTTATGTTCCTCTTCTTTACATCATGCAGATATTTTCATTTATGTTCATTAATGATTTGATAAAATGAAATTCTAACATATCAACCGAAGTAAAAGGTCTTGGTAGCGAAATTTACCCAGATCAACAACATAGTTGAAGGTTCAATGGGGTGTAGAACTCCAAATCAAGAAAGAGACATATGGGCAGGTTCAAAATAGTTGGCATAATGATTTGTAACTATATTAATGACTAGGATCGATCATTAGAGCATCATTACAACCCAGTCAACGTGGAAGTCAATCAGCGAAGAAGGCGAACCAAGCGAGTTAATGAATGCAGATATTTAGCCTCATGATTTGCTTCCCTCATAAAATATTATGAGAAAATGATGTTATATTATCAATTTATAGATTTTTTAGCTTTTTTTTAGTAGGATAGGTTTGTAATTCTTTAAAACAATTATTCATAGAGGTTATAAATCTACCCCTTGGCATGATAAGCACATACTTGAATATTGTTTGAAAACTTTGTTTCGCAATTATAAACTTTGTTTCATTTGATGCTCCTATTATGCATTATATCATGTGTATATAATGATGTGAAGAAGTCATTTTGTTACCTACATCTCGTAGGAGGGCCCCCTCGAGGTGTAAGGTTTTATCATTTTAAATTAGCATTTTAATTTTTCATTTTATACAATGTTTAACTAGTTCATCTAAGTGATAAATTTATATTTTTAATGCATGTTTAAGATTGATTTTAAAGCAGTTTTATTTAATGATTTTTTTTTAGGATGAATGAGTGAAATCAAGATATCTTATGCACATGAAAAATATTATGAAATAGCATGGATTGATTTAGGATTTTTAGTATACTTCAAGTTACATCTGAGTTGAATTAAATTTGAGTGAATAAGATTTCAATTTCTAATTGGTGTGATTATAGAGTTAATTTATGTTTTTAAGTGAGAGTGATTTAGATTTAATTTCATTATTTTAAGCAAATGTGATATTTATTTTTGCAAGTGTGATATTTCTTTTAAGCAAGTGTGATATCTATTTCTGCAAGTGCGATCTTTCGTTTTAGGAAGTGTGATAATTTTAATTTCATTTTCAAATATTTCTTTTAAAGTATGATAAGCTTAGTTTCATTTCTGTTGAGTGACATATTTACTTTCATGTAAGATTGATATCTATTAATAAAACATGCGGATAACGATATCTCAATTTAATATATGAATCACTTGAATAACAAGGTGAATCACTTTAATAATAAGGACTTCTAGCACATACAATGCACATGCACTTCGTAAATTTACAAATCCTCGTTGATAATTTATGTAGTAATTTAACATCAATTAAATCACTAAATAATAGGATAATCACCTCGAGAATTCAAAATCCTATCATAAAAATTCGTGAAAATATCTTTATTCATTTATCGTGGATAGTATTTATATCCGAAAGAAAAAAAAATAGTAATGTATGGTGGCCTACATAATTGATCTAGTCAATGATATAAAATGAAACATAAGAAAAAATATAATCACACAGAAAAATTAAAGAAAAAATACATATACATTATATTCAAAACTGTGTATAAAAATATTACAAAATAATCAAGATCATTCAATGTCACACATACATTCAAACCATTTTAACAATAAATTTCTTCTCATAAAAAATCTAACCCCCTTATATGATAAACAAGGTCGGTATATATAGAATTTAAATAGATGTCACAAAAACTATCTTCATTTTATATGTTAAAAAAGTATAATAAATTAAACTAATATTGATTTCGAGCGACAATCTTTCCCTTCGAAGGCTTTTTGGCAATTTTTGTCATTTTCTTCAGAGTTGTAGTAGGTGTTCGAATATCCAGAACCATAAAATTATTGTTCTTTGGATTACGAAATATTCTTTCTCCTGCAATGTCCAAGTATTCTATGTTTTCAATAGTGGACTGCAATGGTTGAATTGGAGTGACAGTGTGTAGAGTTGAGGAAGGAATATTATGTGATTCAAATCCATTTTTAAACTTCATGTATATATACAAATCATGATTTTTTACGCACGGTACATTCTTAGTCGTTGACCAAGTGATAACAATTTCAATCTAATTTGGTACATAGTAGTCAGAATTTGTTTTATCAATTTATCCAAGAGTATTAGGATGCTAAATACCGTGAGGAAAGAATCAATGATATCCTCGCTAGAGATTATTCCTTCCTCATTATATGAGAAAAATATAGAGTATTTTTTTTCCATTTTTATTTCTCCTTGGAATACATGTTATGTGACTACCCAACCTATATTATTCCAGAGTGAAGGGATACCAAACCTTCTTATGTAACTCTATTCAACCTTAAACTTATCAATAATTCCCATAGTTTTAGAAATATAATCATTTATTTTTTGAATTATCTTCTTAGCTTCTTTTATTGACACAAGTGATGTGTTGTAACCATCCTTGTTAGAAAACACCATCCTAGATCCATCTTAACCCTGGACCTATCAAGCGCTGAGAGGGATCAAATATCTCAAGGTGAAAACCTATTTTTTGAGTGCAAATCTTGAGGAAAGGTTTTCACCTTGAGGGATTTTATCCCTCTGAGTGCTTGATAGATCCAAAGCTAAGATGGATCCAGGCCAATTTCAATCATGTTCATCCAAGGAAAATATATCGAACATATGATTAATTTTATCAATAATATGTAAATACATCTAATATTAATGTAATCATTTTATATATGCTCAATATGTCTGATATCTATCTGGTCATTTTAATTAATTTTATCAATAATATGTAAATACATCTAATATTAATATAATCATTTTATATTAATATACATATAAGATTGGTCTCAGTGGACGTTAACCACCACCATCATCATCATCATGTCTAATATTTATCTCGTCATTTTAATTTTTAATTTTCTTAGTTACCTCACTTTGTTGACATGATAAATATTGTTAATAAATTTAATGTTGAAAATTGATGAGGTAAAAAAATTGAATGTAAATTGACAATGTAATAGTGTTTAATGATTGAAAATGTAAATAATGAGAATGCCAATTACAAAGAGTATTCATTGTGATCAATCTCAAACTATTTTCTTCTACTATTTTTATTGTCGCCCTTGTTAGTTTTGTCATATTTTCATATGTATTATATGAAAAGTATAGTTGAAATCCTAAAACATTCAAATATTTAGTTAGAGAAGTTGTACTAAACATCATTGACATTGTCTCTATTTCTCTCCAATATTAATAGGTTGAAATACTATAACACAAAAATCAATGTACATTGTCAATAATTTTTTGTTCTTACACTGAAATCAATGCACACTGTTAATCCAATCACTTTAAAATTAATGTACCATCATACATCCAATTATATCAAATTAGAAATCAACATCTACACTAAAATCAATGCATCTAATGCAAGCAATCAAATAAGATTAGAAAACAACATCTACACTGAAATCAATGCATCTAATGCAATTAATCAAATAGGATTAGAAATCAACATCTACACTGAAATCAATGCATCTATTGTAAGCAGGTAAGATTAGAAACCAATATTTACATTGAAATCAATGCATCTTGTGCAAGCAATCAAATAGCATTAGAAATCACCATCTACCCAAAAATAAATGCATTTAGTGCAAGTAATCAAATAGGATTAGAATTCATCTACATTTAGATCAATTGATCTAGTGCATGTAGTCAAATATAATTAGAAATCAACGTCTACACTGAAATTAATGCATCTAGAGCAAGCAATGAAATAGGATTAGAAATAACCATCTACATTGAAATCAATGCATTTAGTGTGAGCAATCATATAGGATTTTGAATCACCTACATTGAAATCAATACATCTAGTGCAAGCATTTAAATATCATTAGAAATGAGCATCTACACTAAAATTAATCCATCTAGTACAAACAATCAAATAGGATTAGAAATCACCCTCTATACTGAAATCAATACATCTAGTGCAAGAAATCTTCTTCCCTCTCTCCCCCCTCCAACTTCGTCTCTCTTTCCCTCCCTCTCTCCACCCTCTCATATCCTCTCTCTTCGATCCTCACTCTCTCTCTCTCTTTCTTTCGCCAACTATGTTACTATATCCCTCCTTCTCTCCTTTTTTCCTTCATTCTATCCACACTCTCCTTCTTTTTCTCTTTGTCTCACCCCAAAACATATACACTCTCTCTCCATCTCTCCCTTGTCACTCCCTCTCTCTCTCCACTTCTAACTCTCTATGTCTTTCTTCTTCCCTCCCTCTCTCCCCCTCCAAATCCATCTCTCTATCCCTCCCTCTCTCCTCCTATTTTCCATCCTTTATACTCCTCTCTCTCGTCCTTCCTCTCTCCCCTTTTATCTCCTACCTCCCTCTCTCTCTATTTTCCCTCCAATTTTCTCTCTTCCCCGATCACTCTCTTGTTTTTTCAAAAGTCCTCTCCCTCCCTTTCTTTCATATGTCCCTCTATCTTCCCCTCTCTCTCTCTCTCTCTCTCTCTCTCTCTCTCTCGCTCCATTTTCCATCACTCTCTCTCTCTCTCTCTCTCTCTCTCTCTCTCTCTCTCTCTCTTCACCCACCAAATCTATTACTATATTCATTCCTATCTCCTTCTCCCCCCCTTCCCTCCATCTATCCTTCTTTCTATCTTTATCTCACCTCGAAACATTCACACCCTCCATTTATCACTTCTCACCCCCTCTCTCTCTCTCTCCACTTCTCACTCTCTATGTATTTCTTCTTCCATTCCTCCCTCTCCCTCCAACTCAATCTCTTTATCCCTCCCTATCTCCTTCTCTCTCTCAAGTCCTCTCTCTCCCTTTCTCTCCTACCTCCCTTTCTCTCCCTTTCTCTCCTACCTACCTCTTGCTTCCGCCATCTCTCTCTCTCTATCTCTCTCCAACCCTCTCTCCCACTTTCTCTCCTACCTCCCTCTCTCTTCCCCCATATCTCTCTCTCTCTCTCTCTCTCTCTCTCTCTCTCTCTCTTTTCCCTCAAATCCTCTATCTTCCCCACTCACTCTCTTCCTCTCTCTCTCTCTCTCTCTCTCTCTCTCTCTCTCTGTGCCATCCAATTCTCTCTCTCCATTTCTCTCCTAACCATTTTTTCTCTCTCTCTCCCCAACTATGTTACTATATCCCTCATTTTATCCTTCTCTCTCCCTCTTTTCCTCTTCTCTTCATCTCTCCTTGGTCTCTTTATCTCGCCCTCAATATACACACATTTTATCCATCTCTTCCTTGTAACTCCCTCTCTCTCTCTCCACTTCTCACTCTCTATGTCATTATTCTTCCCTCCCTATAGCCCCCTCCAACTCCATCTCTATATATTTTCCTCTCCCTCAGGTCCTCTCTCTCTTCCTTTCTCTCATAACTCCCTCCATCTCTCTCTCCCTCTCCTTCAATCATTTCACTATCTCCGTGCCTCTCTCCTCCTCTGTCCCCCTTCCATCTTTATGTTTCCCTCCCTCTCTCTTACCCTTCCTTACCTCTCTCCTTATCTTCCTTCCTCATCTCCCCTCTCCTTTATTTTATCCTCATTTCTCCCTTGTCTCCCCCCTATCTCTCCATCTCAGTGTATTTGTTCTTCCCTCCTATATATATATATATATATATATATATATATATATATATATATATATATATATATCTAGAGTTAATAAATATTAGGGTTAATAAATTATTTTTTCTCATGGTACTAGTCATGATTTGGCCTATGGTATTTGGCTCATGGTATTATTAATAATTTTTCCCATGGTATTTGGCCTATAGGCTTCACCTAAATAAAACCTATAAAGAGGTTTATGGAGTAAATATAAAAAGAGGTTTTATTTATTTACAATACCTTTAGTTTATACTTATATATATATATATATATATATATATATATATATATATATATATATATATATATATTTATTTATCATACCTAAACCTATTTATATTTTAAATTTATATTATGTTTATAGATAATAATAATTAGGTTTATTTTTAAATAAGACCGACATTAGATCAAAACTGTTAAATTTCAAACATTACATTTACTTTTACAAGTTTATATTTTTACTTGAGATCTAGATCCAAAATGTTAAATTTTAAACGTTACATTTAATTTTACATGTTTACATTTTTACGTGAGATCTACCCCCATTTTCGGTTGTAGAGATAATACATAGCTATATTTTAATAACCAACCTAGATCCATCTTAACTTTGGATTTATCAAGCGCCAAGAGGGATCAAATCTCTCGAGGTTCAAACCTCTTTTTTGAGTGCAAAACTTGAGGAAAGGTTTTCACCTCTAGAGATTTGATCCCTCTCGGCGCGTGATAGATTCGAAATTAAGATGGATCTAGGTTGGTTTCATTCATGTGCTGCCAAGGAAAATCTATGGATGATATCCTTAATTTTATCAATAATATGTAAATATATCAAATATTAATATAATCATTTTAAATGTGCTAAATATTTCTGAGATTAACTTGGTCATTTTAATTTTATTTTTTCTTAGTTACCTGACTTCGTTGAGATGATAAATATTGTTATAAATATAATGATGAAATAATTTTTTTGAATGAAAAGTGACAATAATAGTGTTGAAAGATAGAAAATGTGAATAATAAGAATGTACTCATGTTACAAATAGTCTTCATTGTGATCAATCTCAAACTATTTTCTTCTACTATTCTTATTGCCACCCTTGTTAGTTTTGTTATCTTTTCATATCGATTATATGAAAAAGAAAATTTAAATCGTAAACCATTTAAATCTTTAGCTCGAGCTGTTGTAGTAAACATGATACCTTGTCTCTCTTTCTCTCCAATATTAATAGGTTAAATTACTATAACACAAAAATCAGTGTACATTGTCGATAAATTTTTTTTCTTACACTAAAATCAATGCATATTGTTAATCCAATCACTTTGAAATTAATGTATCATCATATATCCAATTACATCAAATCATAAATCAACATATACATTGAAATAAATGCATTTAATTAAAGCAATCAAATAAGATTATAAAATAACTTCCACATTGAAATCAATGCACCTAATGTAAGAAATCAAATAAGATTAGAAGCCAACATCTACACTGAAATCAATGAATTTACTCAAAGAAATCAAATAGGATTAGAAATCGCCATCTACATTGAAATCAATGCATCTAGTGCAAGCAATCAAATATAATTATAAATTGACGGCTAAATTGAATCAACACATCCAGTGCAAGAAATCAAATAGTATTAGAAATTACCACCTACACTGAAATCAATGCATCTAGTGCAAGTAATCAAATATCATTAAAAATAAATATCTACACTAAAATCGATGCATCTAGTGCAAATAATCAAATAGGATTATAAGTCGCCATCTTCACTTAAATCAATCCATCTAGTGCAAGAAATATTATTCCGTCTCTCCACCCTCCATCCATATCTATATCCCCCTCCATCTCTTGTTTTTTGTCTCTCTATCTCACCCCCCTAAACACACACGCTCTCGCACTCCATATATATCATTCTCTTTGTCAATCACCCCCTCTCCCCATATCTCTCTTGACCTTCCATATATATCTCTATCTTCCCCTTCTCTCCCTCTCCCTCGCTAATATATCTATTTCCTCCTTTTGTCCTCTCTCCCTCTCTCTCCATCTTAATTATCACTCACTCTCTCTCTAGAAACCAACATCTACACTGAAATCAATGCATTTACTCAAAGAAATCAAATAGGATTAGAAATAACCATCTATACTGAAATCAATGCATTTAGTGCAAACAATCAAATAGGATTAGAAATTGTCTACATTGAAATCAATTCATCTAGTGCAAGTAATCAAATATAATTATAAATCAAAATATAATTTGAAATCAACACATTCAGTGGAAGAAATCAAATTGTATTATAAATCACCACCTACAATGAAATCAATGCATCTAGTGCAAGTAATCAAATATCATTAAAAATAAAAATCTACACTAAAATCGATGCATCTAGTGCAAATAATCAAATAGGATTAGAAATCAGCATCTCCACTTATATCAATCCATCTAGTGCGAGAAATATTCCTCCCTCTCTCCTCCCTCCATCCATATCTATATCCCCATCCATATATTCTTTTTTTTCTCTCTATCTCACCCCCCTAAACACACACAATCTCACACTCCATATATTTCAATCTCTTTGTCAATCACCCCCTCTACCCATCTTTCTCTTCTTCCGTCTCTTCACCTTCCATCTATATCTCTATCTTCCCCTTCTCTCCCTCTCCCCCGCTAATATCTCTCTTTCCTCCTTTTTTCCTCTCTCCATCTCTCTCCATATTCCTTATCACTCACTCTCTCTCTCTCTAGAAACCAACATCTACACTAAAATCAATGCATTTACTCAAAGAAATCAAATAGGATTAGAAATTTCCATCTACACTGAAATCAATGCATTTAGTGCAAACAATCAAATAGGATTAGAAATCATCTACATTGAAATTAAGTCATCTAGTGAAAGTAATGAAATCTAATTATAAATCAACATCTAAATTGAAATCAACACATTCAGTGCAAGCAATCAAATTGTATTAGAAATCACCACCTACACTGAAATCAATGCATCTAGTGCAAGTAATCAAATATCATTAGAAATAAATATCTACACTAAAATTGAGGCATCTAGTGCAAATAATCAAATATGATTAGAAATCACCATCTCCACTTATATCAATCCATCTAGTGCGAGAAATATTCCTCCCTCTCTCCACCCTCCATCCATATCTATATCCCCCTCCATCTATTCCTTTTTGTCTCTCTATCTCACCCCCCTAAACACACGCGCTCTCGTACTCCATATATATCAATCTCTTTTTCAATCACCCCCTCTCCCCATCTCTCTCTTCTTCCCTCTCTTCACCTTCCATATATATCTCTATCTTCCCCTTCTCTCCCTCTCCCCCGCTAATATCTCTCTTTCCTCCTTTTGTCCTCTCTCCCTCTCTCTCCATCTTCCTTATCACTCACTCTCTCTCTCTTTCTCTCTCTCCACATTTCTCTCTCTATGTCTTTCTTCTTACCTCCCTCTCCCTCCCCCTCCAAGTCCATCTCTCTTTCCCTCCCTCTCTCCACTCTCTCACATCCTCTCTCTTCCTTCCTCTTTTTCCTTTTCTCTCCCATCTCTCTCTCTTCACCCACCAAATATGTTACTATATCCCTCCCTCTCTCCTTATATCTCCTTCTCTCCCCCCTTATCCGCATCTCTCCTTATTTGTCTCTTTACCTGAGCCCCAGACATACACACTCTCTCTCTGCCTCTCCGTTGTCACTCCTTCTCTCTCTCCACTTCTCACTCTCTATATTTCTTATTTCCTACATCTCTCCCCCTCCAACTCCATCTCTCTATCGATCCCTCTCTCCTCCTCTCTCTCATCCTTCCCCTCTCTCTCTCTCCTAACTCCCTCTCTCTTCCCTGATCTCTCTCTCTCTCTCTCTCTCTCTCTCTCGAATACTCTCTCTTCCCCCATCACTCTCCTCCTCTCTCTCATCCTTCCTCTCTCTCCCTTTCTCTCCTATCTCCCTCTCTCTTTTCCCTCCAATCCTCTCTCTTCTCCTATCTCTCTCTCTCTCTCTCTAATCCTCTCTCTTCCCCCATCTCCCTTTCTTTCTCTCTCTCTTTCCGCCCCTCTCTCTCTCCAACTACATTACTATATCCCTCCCTCCCTCCTTCTCTCTTCTTCTCTCCCCCTTCTTTCCATACATATTACTTTGTCTCTTTATCTCACCCCTAAACATACACACTCTCTCTCCATCTCTCCCTTATCATTCTCTCTCTCTCTATTACTTCTTAGTTATGTAAACTAATGAACATAAATATTCGTAAATATAAAGCAGATTATGGAGTAAATATAGAAAGAGGTTTTATTTACTGACCATACCTGTGGTTTATTTATATTTTTATTTATTTACCACACCTCTTTTATTTACTATGGTATTTGGCCCATAGGCTTGTTATATAATTAGATTTTTATTTATAATCCTAGTTGATATATTGTTATTTATTTACCTTACCTCTTTATACCTCTTTTATATTTATTTATTTACCATACCTCTTTATACCTATTTTATATTTATTTATTTATCATACCTCTTTATACCTCTTTTATATTTATTTATTTTCCATACTTATTTTATAAATATGGTATTTGGCCCATGGTATTTAGCATGTGGTATCAATATCAATTTGTCCCATGGTATTCATCCCATAGGCTTTGTCTAAATAAACCCTCTTTTAAAAGGTTTTTTAAAATATAAAAAGGTTTATGGAGTAAATATAAAAAGATTTTTTATTTATTTACCATAGGAGTAGTCTATACTGCTACTTTTTGAGATGGATGGGACATTGGTATGGATGGATATCATACATAGCATGGGGATTTTTCAGCAGCTTTTTTCTCGATGCGACGCCTGATGCTGCATCTCACGGGATGTTTGACAACGAACAGGAGCTACCACCATTGGCTTGGAGGACAACTCAATTAAAGCATTGCGTGATACATACGGCAGACATTTGAAATTTGAAATTCGCGCCAAGGAAAGCACTACCTGACTGCCCATGCCATGGAGGTTTTCTTCATGGTGTCTAGTGTCTTTCTTCTAGAGGTCACGTTTTTGACAACCAAAGAGAACCAAGAGCGCATGTTTAAGAGCGCATGTTACGGGCGCAAGATGCAGTGCCCAGGGCTTCAAACATCTCTATGAAAGTTTAGTTTGAAACAATCTCAGATGGCCTTCTGCTAGATTTCAATCGGTTGGACATCTTATGCAACATTGGAGGACTCTTGTAGACAAATCTCGTAGAGAGGCTAAACACTCAAGTCCGTAATATTTTTGGCATTGTTTATATTGCCCTCCTTTCTTGGTTTCTTGAAGTTGCAAAGATAACTGAAACATGATAAAATATATGACATTGTGATTTTTTTAAATACTCGAGATCAAAGTCATCCCCCCAGTGTGAGATGAGACTGAAATTATGGCAACTGGAGGTCACCACAAAAGTGAAGCAGAGCCTGTTGAAGGCAACAAGGTATTTCAAATGCATAGACAAATGTCAAACCACTTTCAAGCAATCCTTGAAATTGAATGAGCGGAAGAATAAATTTTCCTAATTGTAGTAAATATATATTTTCCTATCAAAATTGATGGTTTTTATGTTGTCATCCATGGACTTCTACAAGTTGTGGTTTGTAGGTTGTCCTCCAAAACAACGTGATGTTCGGATTCCATCCCGATCCCATAAATGTTTTCTAGATGGATGTAAGTTTTTAAAGCAAGCGAGCCTGTTGGATATTCTTTTCTTCATTCAACATCATATTCATGGATTTTGCTCTTAAAAAATTTCATGTATTTAGTCATGTTTATCTAGAAATATACTATTGATGTCTAGTTAGTTTTTTTTTATAATTTTTGGAATGACCTCGGGGTAAACTTTCTGCCTCATCTAGTTGGGTCATGAAATACTTTAATGTTTTTTTTACCATCAACTATCTGGAAATGGTCTGTCTGGCCTCACATTTTTGGAAATAGTGTGCATCTTTGTGGCACAAATCCGTTTTTGTAATGAACTTTTTGTTTGATACAAATCAGCATTTTTTCCTCTCTGAAAAAGGTTGTCCTCCATGGACTTCGACGGGGTGTTCTGACTTCTACAGATTGTTGTGGGATAGTTATATGTACAATAATCTTAAGCAATGTGGTTTTTTTTTAAATTTAAAACAAATTATTTCACATTTGGCTTGTCTCGAAGAACGAATAAATTACACATTTTCACGGTTACCTCTCGAAAAACTAAGTATTGCACTATCTATAAGTTTATGTTTTGATGCTTAATAATTAAGCGGCCATGTCCAGTCTAAACACGTCTACTTACTTCAATCGAAAAGAAACTAAGACATCCAATAAATCATATGAAAAGTTATCCAATAGTTTTTAAGTTTCTTAAAAAAAAAAATTAATTTATTAAAAACTTATTTAATTTTTTTTTTAATTTATTAAATACTCATTTGTGAAAAATTACTATCCTTGTAATTTATTAAAAATGTAAACACCACTTGTTCATTCAATTAATGGTTCTCCTTGTCCATCTGTTTGAATTAACCATTTCAATTTCCTATCTATAACATTAAGAAATACATTCTCTGAGGCTTGTTTGATCAGCTCTGTATTTTTTGGATTGGCTCTGTATTGTTGCTTCGACTATGTCTGCAGCGATGGATAGTTGTGGAGCCTGCCAAGTTCTTATGACATATAAGGAATATGATACAAAATTCATTAAACAATTCAATTAAATTCTCAATCCAAGATGTCAATAATATTGATGTTGGAACAACGGTTCTCATACGTTTATATGTCCCTGGGTTGATATTTAAAGAAGAGAGCTAAAGAAAAGTTGCACTCTTGTTGCTTTTTGGAAGTCCATCAATTATACACTACAAAATAATTTTACTGCAAGAATGCCCTTTAATCATAAGAACCTCATGATATTTATAATCAATGATCTTCAACACTTATCATAGATACAATATAGGAATATTTATAAATGGACTTGAAAGGAGATTATAATAATTCGATATTTGATTTGTCGAAATATAATTCCGTAGGATAACTATTTACAAGCATAAATAGTTCGTGATTTCTAAATTTATGAAGGAACAAATTTGAAGGAATAGCCCATGCATATCTTAGTAACATGTTTAATTTGGAGCTATTTGACTCTTCCAAAAAATAACTTGAGTATATGGCTCATTAAAGAGGTATCTAAATTACAAAAAATTGAGCTTTTGAACATTTCAACTCACTACCTATGCTCACTTATCGAGGAACATAGATCAGTATACTATTAATGTATCTTCATTTTAAAGAATAAATTCTTATGAAGTTTTCGTTTAAACTTATATAATGAAAATAATGGACCAATGAGATAAGTTAATAGTAGTAAGAGTAAGACTAGTAATGTAAAGTTGGATGGTTGAAAATATGTCATTGATAACATTGGGAATGGGAGTAAGGATTGGATTTAGGGTATTGGTTCTAGTGTTATAATTTGAGAGAGATCAAACTTGCATTGGGTTGATGTTCCCCAACAAATTACATTTTTATGGGGTGTATCAATTCCCTGCATTAAATATAATGTTTCTTTGAAATTTTATTATACTTGATTTAGTTAACTTATATATAACCAAATTATTATTTTAATTTAGTATTAATAGTAAAAATTTACAATTCTCGCAGCATTTAACCCTAAGGCTTCCACAATGTAACTTGGAGATAGTGGTTGAAAATGTGAGGCTTCTATTGCACTCCCATTCATACATAATTAGATTAAATTACACCTTATTGTCATCAGTATGTTCAGGACAAACCATTATAGTTGCAACCATAATTTTAAGGGCAACATGTATGGGTAGGAATAGGAAGGGTCATTATGATTTTGATAGAAAAAAATGAAATGGATCTTGATTGGATATAAGGAATCAAAACTACAAAGGGGTGGGAGCAATGTAAGTCTATATACGATGAAATTACCTAAAAGAGAAAGGTGTGTGATAAGTGACAATCGTTAGTGATTTACAAATGATTTTAGGATCATCATTACTCCATATACATGTTTAAAATTCATACTCTCCATACTCACCCAGATGTTCATCACTTTACCTCGGTAATTGATGAGGTATATTTCTTCCAAGTTCTACAAAAGAAAATTAAGGAGGTTGATGGACCTAAGGCCAGCCTTGGAGCTAGGTTGAGCGAAGGTTTATATAAAGTGAATGTAGGGGGTATATATCTATTTCCCATTCCATGAATTAGAAGTATATTATGATAATTATGACATATTAAAACATATATTCTATCATGCAATTAAGAATCACTAGTGAGTTGACGCTCCTCCATCACTCACCTCCTCCATCACTCACTTCAACCTATCATTTTAGTGTGCACTATTAACATTAGTATGATGGGAAAATTAAGGTATGGATGTGGGTTTATCAATAAAATATTTGTCTTTTGTTCAATGCTATTATTACTACCTCTATTCCTAGCTCTAGTAATCAATGAACATTAGGAGAAAGCTTGGATGCATTGGTTTGGCAATAGCAATGGAAATTCAAATGTTGCATGCAGTGTTAGATGAAGGAAGTTTGGAGGGGGTAAACATGATGAGAATGAGATTGTTGAAGGATAATGTCATCTCATAAAATCCACCATATGTTGTAATTTTTGGTAGGAAAAAATAGATAAGAATTTGAAGGAAGAAAATAGGGTCAAGGACCAATATGTATTGGAAATTGCAATGCAACTTCTAAAAATTAGGAACATGGAGAAGGGGGTCAGTGTATTCATACAAATTCAACACTATAAATTCATCACAAATGGGTTCTTTCTAATTTAGTTTGGAATTACGTTGACCCATATTAATCTTCTCCAAGATGTTGTTTCATATCCTCCTCCCCCCCAAAATTGCATCCTCTAGGGACTCCTCCCTCTACAATTTTTCTTCGACCAATGAAGAGTATGTGGACATCTCATGCTCTCTCAATTAGGAGCTAGTGGGATACCACATTTGTAGACAACCTTGTTGCCCATATTGAAGTGGACACACAGTCTAAGGATGTTGCAATGGACACTTAGGAGGGTTTCCAAGATGAATCCCTTCAAAGGAATAATTTATAGTTTTTATCTATATTCGGTACGTTTTTCCAAATATGTTTTTGGTATTTCAATATATAAGGTGGGACACCTATCAAGTCTATAATTAATAGTACTATATAGTTGGGATAGGGTTATTTTATAGGTTATATTATCTATTTTGGATAGCCATATATGACCAGAATATTTAATGTTATATTACAATGTTGTTTGTGTAGGCCACAACCTTTTCTAATGTAAAATCTATGTATTTTGAAAATAATAATAATAATAATAATATATAAGATTTAAAACTTAGTAATAATAAATAATGTATTAAAAGGATGCAAGATTATTGATATACTATGTAGAATTTATCCATATTCCATTATAAGAATATATTACATACACAAATGTGTGCCCACATATTAAACAAGGTTATTAATGAGGGTGAACTGCAATCAGGATTCATCAGTTTGCATAATAAACTTGCAATAATTAATTTAAATATTTTAAATAAATTTAGCAATTAGCTTCAATTTACTTTTTGTGTTCGTAGGAAATTTAAATCCTAGTCTAGGAGAGATTTTTTCACATAAAATTACATTAAAAGATAACAAAAAAAAATACAAGTCATTTCTGAGCGCGCACACACACATAGATAGATACATAGATCGATAGATAGACATATGGATTGATGGATAGATAGATGTGTGTGTGTTTGTGTGTGTGTGTGTGTGTGTGTGTGTGTGTGTGTGTGTGTGTTTTTACAATATAAAAAAAATATGAGTTGACTCTCCACAAACACATACACATAATATTAATTATCCACCCACTAAGATAGCAAATTGCACATACTTGGAAATAGTAGATGTATTCAATTTTTCATGTATGGTAGTGATCCATAAACTTCCATGGATATTCCACTAGGCAATTCATCACAACCAATCTACTAAAATATATTATAAAATATGAAATCTACTCTGAGTACTCATTTCTCCTTAGTTTTTTTATCTATAAATAATTTATTAATCAGTATGCATGAAAATTATAATTATGTAGAAAATTAATAATATTGAAAGGAAACTAAAAAACAAAAAAATAATCCAATATATAACTTGGTAAATCCTTTTGAGAAAAAACCCAACCAGAAGGTGAGGTTTAATCTACTCTCTTTCTCTAAATGGAAAATGGTTGCAAGTAAAAAGATGTGAGGCTTGTGTCCTATGGGGAGTTCACAAATCCTCTCTATTTTATCTCTCCCTATCCACTCTTAGCTATTTGTTCATATATGGAACAAAATGGACTCGAATGAAATGGGTGACCTTTTCCTCCTTGTGGCCTAGTTATAACACAACTCAATAGTCTACTAGTGGTTAGATTTGACTCCTTCAACTCTTAACTAGACCTAGAATATGGAGTCTTCTAGAGTATTATTCATCATTATCACATGGATAGCCCATTTTCCATGAATAATGGAGGTTTATGTGGCTTGCTCTCGAATTATTATGTTCAAAAGAGGAAGGTCAACTTCTGAGTGGAATAACTTTTGCATATGGATTATGATTGAGGTGATTCTCTAGTCATTGGAAAAGGATCCATGTATAATAACAGAAAAAAAAAAATTCATAAGCGACAAGTTATTTACCTTAAAAAATGACATTTTGTTCCTCAAAATTCTCCCAAAATGTTTCATACCGGAATTTTCCAAAGTGGGCCTCACCAATAAAAAACGTCTTTTAAGTGTATTCCTCCACTTTTTCCACTCTAAAAGATTCAATATGGATGAAAAACAATATAATTATCTCATTAAAATCACAACTCCCCATTTTGTGAGCCTTTTTCTCCCCAAAAGATTCTATTGAATGAGGCGAGGGAAATTTTCCTCCACCCTTTCTTGAGTGTGCTATTTAGTCATGCTTAGAAGTTTGTGATCATCTAAGACCATATCCATTGGGATGGGGAATAATGATGCAGAAATAAAGTTAACAAAAAAATGCAAAATTAGATTTGTGATCCATGTTGATTTTATTGACGACGTAGAACTAGATGTAGTTCCCCTTAATATATGTGTTGTGGTGTTTGGAATTCCCTATAGGTACATGTAGGATGTAATATTAATGCAAATCAATAATTAATAATAGCTCATCAAGGATGGAAGATCCTTCACCATTAACACACATAAGTTCAAGTCCAAAATTTCTCTGTTAAGTGCTGGCAAAGCCAATAATTTGATCAATTTTAGAAATAAATATGTTTTACCATTTTTAAGAGAAAATAAGTATGTAGAAGAGTTAGTATGAGTAAAGGAATCACTAGAGGGGTGTACTAGGAAACAAGAACAACAATTAGAAGATTTTTTCTATGCATATAGAGATCTGTTCGAGGAGGGTGAAGGGATACGACCCAAGAGAAAAGTGGAGCACAAGATATATGTATTTTTAGACTCCCCATTACCAAATTTTAGGTTATATAGAAAGTTCATTATATAAGAAAGTGAGGTGAAGAAGAAACTGTTGGAACTGATAGAACAAGGTTTCATTCGACCAAGTACCTTAGCATGTGGGTCACCCATCATTATTGTGTCAAATAAGGTTGGGACTTAGCAGATGTGTATTGATTATAGGGCTTTAAAAAAAAATATTCTCAAGAATAGGTACCCCCGTCTCAAGATATATGATTTTCTGAATCAGTTGCAGAAAGCCAATTAATTTTGGATATCACCAAGTTTGAGTCAAATAATAGCATACCTGAAAGACCTCATTAAAACTAGGCAAGGTTTGTATGAGTGATTAGTCATGTTGTTTGGACTATGCACTACACCAACTGCATTTACGAGGTTGAGGAACGATACATTGAACCCTTTTATATATTAATTTCTTATTGTATATTTAGATGACATATCAGTATATAGTGCTACCTGGGAGGAGCACATCTCACATTGGACATAGTTGCTAGAAACATTAAAGAAGCACTAACTAATAGAAAATATCAAGATGCAAATCAATAATTAATAATAGCTCATCAAGGATGGAAGATCCTTCACCATTAACACACATAAGTTCAAGTCCAAAATTTCTCTGTTAAGTGCTGGCAAAGCCAATAATTTGATCAATTTTAGAAAGAAATATGTTTTACCATTTTTAAGAGAAAATAAGTATGTAGAAGAGTTAGTATGAGTAAAGGAATCACTAGAGGGGTGTACTAGGAAACAACAACAACAATTAGAAGATTTTTTCTATGCATATAGAGATTTGTTCGAGGAGGGTGAAGGGATACGACCCAAGAGAAAAGTGGAGCACAAGATATATGTATTTTTAGACTCCCCATTACCAAATTTTAGGTTATATAGAAAGTTCATTATATAAGAAAGTGAGGTGAAGAAGAAACTGTTGGAACTGATAGAACAAGGTTTCATTCGACCAAGTACCTTAGCATGTGGGTCACCCATCATTATTGTGTCAAATAAGGTTGGGACTTAGCAGATGTGTATTGATTATAGGGCTTTAAAAAAAAATATTCTCAAGAATAGGTATCCCCATCTCAAGATATATGATTTTCTGAATCAGTTGCAGAAAGCCAATTAATTTTGGATATCACCAAGTTTGAGTCAAATAATAGCATACCTGAAAGACCTCATTAAAACTAGGCAAGGTTTGTATGAGTGATTAGTCATGTTGTTTGGACTATGCACTACACCAGCTGCATTTACGAGTTTGATGAAAGATACATTGAACCCTTTTATATATTAATTTCTTATTGTATATTTAGATGACATATCAGTATATAGTGCTACCTGGGAGGAGCACATCTCACATTGGACACAGTTGCTATAAACATTAAAGAAGCACTAACTAATAGAAAATATCAAGAAATTTGAGTTTGCACAATGATATTTATTGCATCTAAGGTATGTGATAGTTAAAGGAGAATTAAATATAGATCCTACCAAGATGGAGGCTATCATGAAGTGGCCAATGCCTACTAATGTTTACTAGTGTTAGAATTTACTACAGAAATAATAAACAATTTACCGAGAGGAATAAACATAAACAACTAGCAACAAATCATTAACATAAACACAAATGTTTATCCGGGAAAACCCCAAATCCAGGGCAAAACCCAACCAATGAAATTTCATTAACCATTAGACAAAACCCTAACCAATCCGACCAAGTGAGCCTTCGCCGCTCACCTCTAGGCCTACATTATAGCGAAGTCTTCCCAGGCTTTTATAGGCTCCATTACATGTAATACCATGGGTTGAAAACCATGGGTGCACAATGCCATGTGCCCCAAAACCACTACTATTTACCCTAGCCAACATTGACTCTATCCTGATTCAATTTTACCTAACTAGTCCCCCCTTAAACTTGACTTGGGGTTTATTGACTAAATCCAGTCAAAACTGCTAAGTGAGACAAGCCCGCTCACTCTAGCTCTTCCCCCCTCAAATTTTTTACCTAGGGTAATTGTTAACTTGACATCCCCCCTATCACCTAGGTCTAACCCAGACTTCACCAGTGATTACCCAGGGGTACGCATGCCATACTAGGTCTTACAGCAGTATGCCCATTTACATGTAATAAAATTAACTCCATTATGATAAAAAAAAATTGTTTCATTCTTGCTTTCTTTATACATATGAAATAAATGTCCATATAAAAGGAGCCCATTTACCAGATTACATGGGTTACCAGCTGCTGTAGCCGCTAGTCCTCTAGGATTTCTCTTCAGTTACATGGTTCATCAATTAATTAATCCACGTACACATATCCTCTCTCATTTTGACAAGATCTCTTCGATCTACATTTCTTTAGTGCTATTATTTTCACCTACGTAATGTCCATCATCGTCTGTATGGGAGAGCTCTTTCCATTAACATGTCCCTATTCATGTACTGCTACACAACTTCATTGTAGCTCCAAGGAACACCTTGATCTACGGTGGATTGTGCATCACATGACTGCTCAAGATTATGACATGCGTTCTATAGATCCAAGTGATTTTCTACCACAACCAATATATCCAAGTGCTATCGCTCCAATCCATCTACAAATAAATTACTTCCTCCAAAAACAAAAAAAATGGCCAATAAGTCGTCCATCAATTTGTCAATCAATGGTAAGAATTCCCTCTGCAGGTTTGAATTGACCAGGCCATATATCGCAATCAACATTTTAGGTTTCCCTTGTTCAGGTTTGAACATACCCGACTTATGACTATACCAACCTTGTCTCTAATCTATTATGATCTCTAACAGAGATCTCGATCCCTTTCGCGATATCTGTCCTTCTACTTCTCCGTACATCGACCCACCATCTATGTGCAAGCATCGTTGATGATTTTGCAAACAATCTTGACATCCTTAGAGGTGAAAATGCTACCACCCACCTGGCCGCCCTCAATGAATTTCTCGGCTCTCATGAACCATGTGCTGCAACTATCTCTTTGTGTCCTTACATATAAATTCCCGTAGCTTCTTCAAAAGACTAGTTAGCTACTTCATCTCCGCCACGACCACCTTGTCATATGCTTCCATGGATCCGACGGTAAAACAACGTAAGACCATAATTTTTTTTTCTACCATAACATCATCGTCATTGTCAATGAAATTTATTTCCAACCCTTTGTCGATTCTCTGGCGCAACACTTGGATCTCTTTCTTCTTGTTTCCCTTCAGTCAAACTCTGCACTCAACAATCATATTTTGCACTCATATCTCCTAGCCTGGCCTTTCCAAGAGCCAACTAGAGCTTTGACTAGCTTTCTTATTGCACTCTATTTGCATTCTCTATATTGCTACGACTCTACAAGACTCCAATATGTATCACAAATTTTCCTCCTTTGACATATCCATCGATTTGTTTTCCACAAAATTCTCTCTAGATGCCCACCATGAGCTACACCCTTGATCAACCTTGATCACTCAAAAGGATCTCAATTAAGGGCCAAAGAATTTTCCATGTCAACGGTGACCATCCATACGTTGTCCGTACACCTAGGTCACTCTTATTCATTCCCAGTCGTTTCTCTCCAGCAAGTCGACCACTCCATTGCATAAAGCTTCTTATGTGGGAAAGACAAGAAATCCATTGATTCCGACCATTAAATTTGTATTCCATATCTACAACTTCAATCTCAAAGCCATTATCAAAATAGATCTAGTTAGAAAGTCTTGATTTACCAGGTTAATCCATAAAAGCATCCCTCTTAAGCCCAAACCTTGGGCCATGGCTCTGATACTAGTTGTTAGAATTTACTGCAGAAATAATAAAAAATTTACCGAGAGTAATAAACATAAACAGCCAGCAACAAATAACTAACATAAACACAGATATTTATCCAGTAAAACCCTAAATCTGGGGAAAAACCCAACCAATGAAATTTCATTAACCATTGGCCAAAACCCTGGCCAATCTGGCTAAGTGAGCCTTCACTTCTCACCTCTAGGCCTACATTACAATGAAGTCTTCCCAGCCTTTTATAGGCTCCATTACATGCAATACCATGGGCTGAAAACCATGGGTGCACAATACCATGTGCCCCAAAACCACTACTATTTGCCCTAGTCAACATTGACTATATCCCGAGTCAGGTTTACCTAAAAATGAGGCCAGGAGTTTCATTGGAATAACACAATACCCATGGAAATTCATAGCATCATTTTTAGTAGTAGAAACACCACTCTACACCATAATAATAAGTGGAAACAATTTGGAGTGGTGAAAGGTTCAGTAGAGGGACATTGAAGAGAAAAAGAAGAAAATTAGTCAAGTACCAGTTCTAGCATTATGGAAATTGCAACAACCCTTTGAAGTAGAGACATATGTGAGTGGGTATGTTATGGGAGCAATATTAATACGGGGAGGAAGGATTGTATGCTACCATTATCATTAGAGAAATCTTGAGGTAAAAATGGGCAGCAAAACAAAAATGTACAACCAAAATAAAATTTATAAGGGCCAATAGGATTCAAGATGACTTTTTCAACCGTGGGGGATGATTCACCATTTTTGGACTAAAAAGGTAAAAGGATAAAAAAATCAAAAAATAAAAAACTTCTTTTTCAACTTATCACCCCACAATTTAACTCAAATTCAAAGCGAGAGCTCTCGATGGATACAGAATTTAATTCCTCATCCAATGAGTACCCATGTAGCATACTTTCGATGGAACCTGCTACAAAAAATGAGAAATACATGAAAAAAACGTGATTGTAATCATGTTTTTTCATGTATTTCTCAATTTTCTTGTAGTAGGGTCAATCGAAAGTATGCAACATGGGAAATCCTTGGATGAGGAATTAATTTTCACATCCAACGAGTGCTCCCCTTCAAAATTTGAGTAAAAATGTGGGGAGATAAGTTAAGAATACGAGTTGAAAAAGTAGTATTTTTTCCCTCCAAAATTTGATGATGTAATCCAATCTTATTTTATTATTTCCACAATTATTTTATCATATTCCTTAGGAGACCGATTTTAGACCTAAAAAATTCTCTGGTGAAAGTATTTCATGTGGATTTTCTCAACCACCCTACCTACAATAAGGAGCTTTGTGCCTTGGTGCAAGCTATGAAGAAGTGGAAGCACTATTTGATGATAAAGGAGACAATAATCCACTAGTGTGACTACAATACCTACAACCCAGAGTAAGTTACAAGATACTAGTAATTACAAGTGGATGGGGTTTCTACAATAATTTGATTTAGTGATGAAGTATAACAGGGGTAGTATAAATCAGTTGGTCAACATTCTTTGACTTCCACCCACATCAAAGATCACATATTTGGAAACTATGATGTACATGGAGCCAATCACCTATGATGTATACAAAGAGACATATTCAAAAGATGAGAACTTCAAGTAGTTGTTTTAGCAGTTGCAGAGCGAGAGTCATGTACATGATGGTGACACCATAGTTGACTACCATCTCTAGGATGTGTTACTCTATATAATGGATAAGTTTCATTCCTAAAGGTAAGAGACTGCGACTAAATAGAGAGGCTCACAATTCTGAGGTTGCAACACACTTTGGTGTAAGGAAGACAATGGAAAAATTGTAAAGGTATGTATATTAGCGCAAGATGCAAGAAAAATTTTCTTCGTTCATAAGAGGATGCATTCTTTGTTGTACAAGAAACCCTAGTAATAGGAAATAGGTTCTATATCATCCTTACTTTTAACCACTCATCATTGGGAAATCCATTCTAGGGAATCTATGGGATATTTACCAACAAATAGGAAGGAAAATGAATACTTTCATGGTATTTGGAAATTTTAACAAGATTTTTGTTCTAATACCCTGTAAAAATACCATAAATGGGAAATACACAATGAAATTATTATTTGGATAGGTTTGGCTGCACTTTTAGATAATGAAGAACATCATTTCAGATAGGGACACAAGATTTATCAATGCGTTTTGAACAACATTATGGGAGAAGATGGAGGAAAATTTCCTCACCTCATTCAATAGAATATTTTGGGGAGAAAAAGGCTCCCAAAATGGGGAGTTGTGATTTTAATGAGATAATTATATTTTTTTTCATCCATATTGAATCTTTTAGAGTGGAAAAGGTGGAGGAATACTCTTAAAGGACCATTTTTATTGGTGAGACCCACTTTGGAAAATTTCGGTATGAAACATTTTGGCAGCATTTTGAGGAAAAAAATGTCATTTATTAAGGCTAATAACATGTCGGTTATGTGCATGATTTTTTTCCATTATTATACATAGATACATTTCCAACGACTGAACAATCACCTCAATCATAATTCGTATGAAAAATTTATTCCAATTAGAAGTTGACCTTCCTCTTTTGACCATAATAATTCGAGAACATGCCACATCAACCTCCATTTTTCAGGAAAATGGGCTATCCATGTCATAATGATGAATAACACTCTAGAAGACTCCATATTCTAGGTCTAGTTAAGAGTTGAAGGAGTCAAATCTAACAACTAGTAGACTATTGAGTTGTGTTATAACTAGGCCACAAGGAGGAAAAGGTCACCCATTTCATTTGAGTCCATTTTGTTCCATATATGAGCAAATAGATAAGACTGGATAGGGAGAGATAAAATAGAGAGTAATTGTGCACTCCCCATAGTACACAAGGCTCACATATTTTTACTTGCATCCATTTTCCATTTAAAGAAAGAGAGTGGGTCAAACCTCACCTTTTGGTTGGGTTTTTTCTAGAAAGGGTTTCCCATGTTATATATTGGATTATTTTTTATTTTTTTTAGTTTCCTTTCACTATTATTTATTTTCTACATAATTATAATTTTCATAGATAAAAAAAACTAAGGAGAAATGAATACTCACAGAGTAGATTTCATATTTTATAATATATTTTAGTAGATTGATTAAGATGAATTGTCTAGTGGAATATCCATGGAAGTTTACAGACCACTACCATATATGAAAAAATTGAATACATCTACTATTTCCAAGTATGTGCAATTTGTTATCTTAGTGGGTGGATAATTAATATTATATGTATGTGTTTGTGGAGAGTCAACTCATATTTTTTTGATATTGTACAAACACACACACACACACACAAACACACACACACACACGTCTATCTATCCATCGATCCAAATGTCTATCTATCAATCTATGTATCTATATATGTGTGTGTGCGAGCTCAGAAATGACTTGTATTTTTTTTTGTTATTTTTTAATGTAATTTTATGTAACAAAATCTCTCCTAGAATAGGATTTAAATTTCCTATGAACACAAAAAATAAATGGAAACTAATTGCTAAATGTATTTAAAATATTTAAATTAATTATTGCATAGTTTATTATGCAAACCGATGAATCCCGATTGCAATTCACCCTCATTAATAACCATGTTTAATATATGGATATACATTGTTGTGCTTAATATATTCTTACAATATAATATGGATAAATTCTACATAGTATATCAATAATCTCACATCCTTTTAATACATTATTTATTATTACCAAGTTTTAAAGCTTATATACTATTATTATTATTATTATTATTTTCAAAATACATAGATTTTACATTAGAAAAGGTTGTGGCCTACACAAACAACATTGTAATATAACATTAAATATTTTTGTCATATATGTCTATCCAAAATAGATAATATAACCTCTAAAATAACCCTATCCCAACTATATAGTACTATTAATTATAGACTTGATAGGTGTCCCACCTTATATATTGAAATACCAAAAACATATTTGGAGAAACGTACCGAATATAGGTAAGAACTATAAATTATTCTTTTGAAGGGATTCATCTTGGAAACCCTCCTAAGTGTCCATTAAAACATCCTTAGAGTGTATCTCCACTTCAATATGGGAAACAAGGTTGTCTACACATGTGGTATCCCACTAGCTCCTAATTTATAGAGCATGAGATGTCCACATACTCTTCATTCGTTGAAAAAAAACTCTAGAGGGAGGAGTCCCTGGAGGATGCAATTTTGGGGGGAGGAGGAGATGAAACAACATCTTGGAGAAGATTAATATGGGTCAATGTAATTCCAAACTAAATTAGAAAGAACCAATTTGTGATGCATTTCTAGTGGTGAATTTGTATGAATGCACTGACCCCCTTCTCCATGTTCCTAATTTTTAGAAGTTGCATTTCAATTTCCAATACACATTGGTCCTTGACCCTATTTTCTTCCTTCAACTTCTTATCTATTTTTTCCTACCAGAAATTACAACATATGGTGGAGTTTATTAGATGACATTATCCTTCAAAAACCTCATGCTCATCATGCTTACCCCCTCCAAACGTCCTTCATCTAACACTGCATGCAACATTTGAATTTCCATTGCTATTGCCAAACCAAAGCATTCAAGATTTCTCCTAATGTTCATTGATTTCTAGAGCGAGGAATAGAGGTAGTAATAATAGCATTGAACAAAAGACAAATATTTTCCTGATAAACCCGCATCCATACCGTAATTTTCCCATCATACTAATGTTAATAGTGCACACTAAAATGATAGGTTGAAGTGAGTGATGGAGGAGCGTCAACTCACTAGTGATTCTTAATTGCATGATATAATAGATTTTTTAATATTTCATAATTATCATAATATACTTCCAATTCATGGGATGGGAAATAGATATATACCCCCTACATTTAATTTATATAAACCTTCACTCAACCTAGCTCTATGGTTGGCCTCAGGTCCATCAACCTCCTTAATTTTCTTTTGTAGAACTTGGAAGAGATATACCTCATCAATTACTGAGGTAAAGTGATGACCATCTAGGTGAGTATGGAGACTATGAAGTTTAAACATGGATATGGAGTAACGATGATCCTAAAATCATTTGTGAATCACTAATGATTGCCACTTATCACACACCTTTCTCTTTTTGGTAATTTCATCGTAGATAGACTTGCATTTCTCCCACCCCTTTGTAGTTTTGATTTCTAATCTCCAATCAAGCTCCATTTCATTTTTTTCTATCAAAATCATAATGACCCTTCCTATTCCTACCCATACATGTTGCCCTTAAAATTATGGTTGCAACTATAATAGTTATGTCTTGAACATAATGATGACAATAAGGTGTAATTTAATCTAATTATGTATGAATGGGAGTGCAATAGAAGCCTCAAATTTTCAACCACTATATCCAAGTTACGTTGTGGAGGCCTTAGAGGTTAAATGCTGCGAGAATTGTAAATTTTTATTATTAATACTAAATTTAAATAATAATTTAGTTTTATATAAGTTAATTAAATCAAGTATAATAAAATTTCAAAGAAACATTATATTTAATGTAGGGAATTGATACACCCCATAAAAATGTAATTTGTTGGGGCACATCAACCCAATGCAATTTTGATCTCTCTCAAATTATAACACTACAACCAATACCCTAAACCCAATCCTTACCCTCATTCCCAATGCTATCAATGACATATTTTCAACCATCCAACTTTACATTACTAGTCTTACTTTTACTACTGTTAACTTATCTCATTGGTCCATTATTTTCATTATATAAGTTTAAACAAAAACTTCATAAGAATCTATTCTTTAAAATGAAGATACATTAATAGTATATTTAGCTATGTTCCTCGTCTGGTAAGCATAGGTAGTGAGATGAAATGTTCAAAAGCTCAAATTCTTGTAATTTAGATATCTCTTTAATGAACCATATACTCAAGTTATTTTGGAAGAGTCAAATAGCTCCAAATTAAACATGTTACTAAGATATGCATGGACTATTCCTTCCAATTTGTTCCTTCATATATTTAGAATTCACAAACTATTTATGCTTGTAAATATTTATCCTATGGAATTATTTTTGGACAAATCAAATATCGAATTATTATAATATCCTTTCAAGTCCATTTATAAATATTCCAATATTGTATCTATGATAAGTGTTGAAGATCATTGATCATGAATCTCATGAGGTTCTTATGATTATAGGGCATTCTTGTAGTAAAATTATTTTGTAGTGTATAATTGATGGACTTCAAAAAAGCAACAAGAGTGCAACTTTTCTTTAGCTCTATTCTTTAAATATCAACCCAGGGTCATATAAACGTATGAGCACTGTTGTCCCAACATCAAGATTATTAAAATCTCGGATTAAGAATTTAATTGAATTGTTTAATGAAATTTGTATCATATTCCTTATATCTCATAAAAACTTGGTAGGCTCCACAACTATCCATAGTTGTAGACATAGTCTAACCAACAATACAGAGCCGATCCAACAAATACAGAGCTAATCAAACAACCCTCAGAGAATGTATTACTCAATGTTATAGATAGGAAATTGAAAGGTTGATTCAAATAGATGGACGCGGAGAACCATTAATTGAATGAACAAGTGGTGTTTACATTTTTAATAAATTACAAGGATAGTAATTTTTCACAAATGAATTTTTAATAAATTAAAAAAATAAAAATAAAAAATTAAGAAACATAAAACCTATTAGATAACTTTTCATATGATTTATTGGATCATGTAAGAATATCCATTTAACTTCTAATTCCAACTATTCATTTTATTACAAATATAAATTTCTCAAACCCAATTACAATATAAACATAAACCTAACCTAGCATCCTTTTACTTAAATATCAGGTCTGGACATGTATAACAACTATATAAAGCCCCAACATTACCAAATGTCTTAGTTTCTTTTCAATTTAAGTAAGTAGACGTGTTTAGACTAGACATGGCCACTTAGTTATTAAACGTCGGAACATAAACTTATAGATAGTGCAATACTTAGTTCTTCGAGAGGTAACCGTGCAAATGTGCAAATTCTTCGTTGTTTGAGACAAGCCAAATGTTCAATACTTTGTTTTAAATTGAAAAACAACCACATTGCTTAAGCTTACTATACATATAATTGTCCCACAACACTCTGTAGAAGTCAGAACACCCCGTCGAAGTCCATGGAGGACAACCTTTTTCAGAGAGAAAAAAACGCTGATCTGTGTTAAGCAAAATGTTCATTACAAAAATGGATTTGTGCCACAAAGATGCACGCTATTTCCAAAAATGCGAGGCCAGACAGACCATTTCCAGATAGTTGACGGTAAAAAAAAACATTAAAGTAGTTCATGACCCAACTAGATGAGGTAGAAAGTTTACCCCGAGGTCATTCCAAAAATTATAAAAAAAAAAACTAACTGGACATCAATAGTAGATTTCCAGATAAACATGACTAAATACATGAAAATTTTTAAGAGCACAATCCATGAATATGATGCTAAATGAAGAAAAGCATCTCCAACAAGCTCGCTTGCTTTAAAAACTTGCGCCCATCCAGAAAACATTTATGGGATCGGGATGGAATCCGGACATCACGTTGGACAACCTACAAACCACAACCTGTAGAAGTCCATGGATGACAACATACAAACCAGCAATTTTGATAGGAAAATATATATTTACTACAATTAGGACAGTTTATTGTTCCTCTCATTCAATTTCAAGGATTGTTTGAAAGTGGTTTGAAATGTGTCTATGCACGTGAATTACCTTGTTGCCTTCGACAGGCTCTGCTTCACTTTTGTGGTGACCTCCGCTTGCCATAATTTCAGTCTCATCTCATACTGGGGGGCTGCCTTCGATCAGGAGTATTAAACAAAATCACAATGTCATATATTTTATCATGTTTCAGCTATCTTTGCAACTTCTGGAAACCAAGAAAGGAGGGCATCGTATACGATACAACAAATATTGCTAAATTGAGCGTTTAGCCTCTCTACGAGATTTTTCTACGAGAGTCCTCCAATGTTGCATAACATGTCCAACCGATTGAAAGCCAGCGGAAGGCCATCCGAGATTGTTTCAAACTGAACTTTCA
Organism: Pinus albicaulis; assembly: GCA_034641835.2. Classification (NCBI taxonomy): domain Eukaryota; kingdom Viridiplantae; phylum Streptophyta; class Pinopsida; order Pinales; family Pinaceae; genus Pinus; species Pinus albicaulis. Next base: position 465,044,285 of record CM076579.1, on the reverse strand, counting down.
CAGAGATGTTTGAAGCCCCGGGCACTGCATCTTGCGCCCGTAACATGCGCTCTCGAACATGCGCTATCTGTTCTCTTCGGTTGTCACAAATGTGACCTGCAAAAGAAAGACACTAGACACCGGGAAGAAAACCTCCACGGCATGGGTAGTCGGGTAGTGCTTTCCTTGGCGAGAATTTTAAATTTCAAATAAAATACTGAGCCGCCGTATGTATCACGCAATGCTTTAATTGAGTTGTCCTCCAAGCCAATGGTGGTAGGTCCTGTTCGTTGTCAAACCTCCCGTAAGATGTAGCATCAGGCGTCGCATCGAAAAAAAACTCCCTGAAAGTCACCATGCTATGTATGATAGCCATCCATAGCAATGTCCCATCGATCTCAAAAAATAGCAGTATAGACTATTTTTTTACCTTACATCTAGTTTATATATATATTTATTTATTTACCATAACTCTGGAGTAAGTATAAAAATAAGTTCTATTTATTTACCATATCTCATGTTTATTTATATTTATATTTATTTAAATTTTAAAATATTGCAACTTTGATGGGGAAATATTTATGTCTTTAAATTTTTTAATTTATCTATAAAATATGAGTTTTATTTTTAAAGATTCATTTTACAAATATTTAATTAAAAGGAATATTAAAAGATTTTAGATTTTGATTGTTTATGTTGAATTAACTATTTTCCTTTGATTTAGAAAATGGTATTGACTTTAGTAAAGAGTAAAGATGTTTAAAATTTTATTTAATTTGGAAATCAATGTAGTAAATTTTTTTGTTAAAGGTAAATATATGATCCATTCAAATTCAGGTATATAATAGAGCAATTATTAAATGGGTGAGATAATTTACTATCCATTCAGGTTATATAAATAATAGATAGTTGTATTTTAATAGTTAATCTCAGTCCATTAATAAGTTAAAAAAGTTATATATAATCTTATATAAATTAAAAGTTAAGTTAATGCTTAGATTCATTATGGCCGACATTAGAAAAAGTAAAATTTATGACTGACATTAAAAAAAGTAAAATTTATTATTTTTTAAGAACGTGACATACCCGACATCGAAGTCAGCCTAGATTGCACCTCTAGACACAATTAATCTTAGCCTATTAATAAGGTAAAAAAATTATATATAAAATAAAGAATCAAATATGATATAAGATTCAAATTAATGTTTTGGCAATAAGTACTTGTAACTCTTTATTAGTTACAGAGTTCAAAAGATAGATGATCAAGTCAACATCTTTTAGTCTCTGTTCAATTGTAGGGCTCATCTTCTTAATGTCTATATTGAAATTTAGAATTATTTTTTTCTCACATTCTCCTATGATATTCACATATGGAATTAACTGAAATTTTTTATCATCAAACATGCCCCATATTTTATCTTGAGCTTTAGTTATATTTTCTTTCCCAAATGTAACTTATGATATATATTTTGGTATGGATTGAATCTCCTTTTCTCCATCCATCGAAATAGATTGCATTGCTTCATTGAATTTATCTTTTTGTTAAATCTAATTTTTCCAATCCCACTTTAATCCTTCCCTTCCCAACTTCTTTTCTTCAATTCATTTTCTAATTCATTAACCTTGGCTTCAAACGGATTCACTTTATTATGATCCACCTTTCCTAATGAATCTGGTTTCAAAGTTGCATTAAGTGGTTCTTTTATACTTTTCTACCTCATCTAGGTATCCCTTTTCTTTTTCTTCTACTTCCTTGAATATTTTTTAGATTTTCTCCTTAAATTATTTTCCTTGATTCTCTTTCATATTCAGTGAATTTTCGATTTCTTACAACCTTTTGTCTGGTTCTTCTTTCTGTTGGAAAGTCTGAAAATTCCCAGAACAAAATTTATGACCACAATATTCAAACACACTATTTTATTTTTATTTTTAAACTAGCTTTTAAATTTATTTAAGGAAAAGAATAGGGAAAAAATACATCACAAATCAAATAAACCATAATAAACTCCTCCCATGTACTTTATTTGACTATGCAGCAACCATGTCAATTAATAGACTCCTCCCATGAAAACCATATGTTACACCATTAAAAGGGCTCAAACCACTTTATTTGGTTATGGAAAACAATACATTGCCTTTAGTATAATTACCAGGTACATCTGCTTTTAATATAATTTACCAGGTTCGTATGCTAGTTGATGGTCGGCCTTATTGGGTTATGAACATATTCAGTCTGTCGATACACGAAGAAGGGGGATCAGACTTGGTTTTTCAACAACGCATTTGAAAGATAGGTATATCTCTCTATTCTCTACAAACTCATAAAAGTTCCCTCCCCTATTGGCTTTGGCCTCTCTGCATGTTGACTCGTGTGCACCTCGATTGACTGTAGAAGCTCACGTCCCTTGAGATTCACTCTCCTTCGGCTAATACGACCTTTGGCCCACGACTCCTGGTCAATGGTTCTATAGCTTGAGCGTTCACATCATGCTGGTAGTGACCCATGATCCTACCAATCCACTTATGGCCCATTATATACATTTTCGTTGCGTCCAAAGACTTCGGCTCACGACCCTTGGATGACCTCCTCCTACGACGCCTACAAATTTTTGGTATATGGTGACCCTGGTGTTATATGTAGCCTATATTGCCCATAACGCTGAGGGTGTTCTCCCAGCCTCCCTTTCAATGTCGTTGAAGATGGCCTCATGACCTTACTATGCGATTTGCATTACTTCAACTTCGCAATCTGTTGCTTGTCAGTTAATTGGATGACATACGAGGACTCCTCAGAACTTCAAAACTATCACGGCCTCACCAATTCCCTTCCAATTTCCTCAATCCATAAAAACTCGTTATTAAATTATGCAAAGAAACCAAAATCTAGTGTTCTCGAAACCAATAATATTAGATGAAATAAGAAACCCCTTGTTCCAAAAATAAATAATTGAGCCAGCTCGGGTGATTTCAAGAACCAGTGACACTAGGTTTGCCAAATAGAGTGAGGCTCAACCCCACCGAAGATAGCTAAAAGTATCTAGCATGAAACCCTTCCTCCTTGAAAAATCACTTGCCTTCAATTAGAATGTCGAAGAAATAAAATCCAAATATGCCCTTCTCTCATTTCTTCTCCTTCTTTTAAGCTTGAATTCTTGAGAGAAACCATTGGAAATTGCCGGTAAATTATTTGGGGCCAAAACCATGTTTTTTATGCCCCTTATTTAAACATTTATTATTATTATTATTCAGTCCAACTTGGGTAAATTTCTTGGGGATATTACAATTTCTCCTTCCCGAAATTTCTTTTCATCAATAAATTTTAATGTTGGATGCTGCAATACGTTCTCTCCTTCCCAGGTGGTGTCTTCAATGGGAAAATCCTTACATTTCACTAGATATTCTTGGATGGTCCTACTTCAAAGCTTCCTTTCTCGAACCTCTAACACTTCATCTGGAACTAGTTGAATATTTCCCTCCTCATCTAATGGGGTTATATCAAGTGACGATTTGAACTTTTCCCCTACTACCTTATTCAAACAAGAAACATGAGATATGTTATGAATTCTATTCTCCCGTGGAAGCTCGAATTCATATTCTACCTATCTGTTGGGCAACGTACCAGTCGGTCTAAGTTTTTGTCAAATATCTGCATTTTGAGGAGCAGATCGAGCTTCTTGCAAATATTTAAGAGTCAAAGGGACTTTGTGGTGGATCAAAGTACCTTATATTGTAAAAGGATGGGATTGTTTTGAATATTTTTAGCTTTGCCCATGGTTTTTGGACCATGGTGTTGTAAAAGGAAAATATATATAAGGAGCTATCTTAGTGAGTTAAGGATATATTAGATCATATCCTTTGGTTAGGTTATGCTAGATCTAAGTTTGCAAAATCATATCTTTCTGTGTTTTGGGCAAAGAGGAAGGCTCCTATGATTGTGTGCACAAAGACTTTGGTAAGTATGAAAATGTGTGTGCAGGGCGAGAAGGACTGTATTTGAAGGATCTATATTACTTAATAAAGAAGGACTTGAAGAGAGATCTGTGTATTCCTAGGTATCTTTTATGCTATCTATTTTTATAAGTTATCTGTGTTGGATTAGGGCTTTCTATGTATTATCATTGTGATTGCATCATGAAGGCTATATTGTTGTTTTATATGATAAATAATGCATGTTAAGATAAAAATTTACATTGTGAAAGATAATAAAGGAGATTTGTTGAACAACGTCTGTATATTTAACATATTGGTTCAGAAAAGCTATGAATAAGACTTAAGTGAGGATAAGCCCTAAAGCCAGACTCCATAGTCCCTTTGGATGCAGAAACCCAATTCTAACATCCCTCACTATTGCCTCGAGTGAGACTTAGGTCTGTGTAGTAGATTGTTTCTGAAAGGGACGATAATAGAGGGTTTTGTTGGTAGCATAGCTACTCTGAACCTGGTTCTGGACCCCATCAAGTCAATACTCTCCTATCTTCTAGATAACTCGACAAGGTCTGTATAACCACAACTTCACCTTTTTTTCTCTTTTCTACTTCAATGTAGATTGTCTATATGGTTGTCGCTGGAGGTATACTACATCTCCCACTTCGAAACTTCTTGTATCTTCTGTCGACCTTCATATAAATTATGTTGATTTTGAGTTGTCTATAAGTTATCCTTGAGTGCCCGAAGAATATCCTGACATCCTTGGATTCAATCCTTGGCTAATGGCACCTTATTATCTCCAAATGTTTTGTTTTCAAAACCTAATGCCTCATATCCTTACAAGACTCATAAGGGTTAAATCCCTATGTATATGTGATAACTAGTGTTATAGCAATATTTTCCTAAATACCACCACTTTTCCCATTCTTTTTGGTTCCCCGTAACATAGTTTCACAAGTAACCTTTCACCTATTTGTTCACTACTTCCTTACGTCCATTTGTCTGTGCGTGGTAACTTCTACCAGGAGTGATCTTCATGCCTACTAACCTGAATAACTCCTACCATAATTCTCCCATGAACTTGCCATCATGGTTGCTCACAATGGCTTTTGGAAATCCGTGCAGTCGGAATACTCAGAAAATATTTATGGTATCTGAGATGTCGATATTTTGGAGGAAATTATGAAGAAGTGGTCAAATTTAGTGAGGTGATCTACCACCATGAAGATACAATCTTTGCCTTGGGATTAGGGTAGCCTAGTAATTGAATCCATGGAAACACTCTCCCACTCTTTTTCTTGGATGGAAAATGGTTGTAATAAAATTGTTGGGTGTGTGTTCAACCTTATTATTATTACTAGTACTGAAATCATGTACATATTTGATAATGTCCCTCTTGAGACCCTTCCATGTGAAGCTCTCTCTAATTTTCATGTAAGTCTTCAAAAATCATGGATGTCCTACCAGAGGAGAGTCATGGGCTGCTTGTATGATCTCCATATTTCCTTGGGACTCTGGTACTAGATAGATTCAAACATTATAATAGATAATATTATTGACAACTTTATATCGGTTGTCTAGTGACTATGCATTAAGGATCTCACAAGATGACCGATTATTCGAATATTCCATCAAAATATGGTACTTCTAGTCTTCCACAATGTCTATGAGGGAGAAGGTAGCTGGTCTCCTGGATAATTCATCTGCTATTGATTTTTTTTCCTTTGACGTATTCGATCTCAAATTCATAGACTTGTATCTTTCTAAGCCATTTTTTCTATGTCTTGTTCAATCCCTTCTGATCCAAGAAGTATCGAATATTATTATAATAGTTTTTTACCTTGAAACTGTTTCCCACTAGATGTGTCCTAAACTCGGCCAATGCATGAATAATTGCTAGAATTCCTTTGTCATAAATGGAATAACAATGCTCATAATCATAGATATTCTAACTCTCAAAAGCAATTAGATGATGATTTTGTGTTAAAACAACCCTAATTCCTTCCCCATAAGCATCACACCACAACCCAAATGGTTGAGAGAAGTCTGGCAAGGATAGAACTGGGCATGAGCTCATAATTTTATTCAGCCACTCAAACATGCCATGTGTTGTCTATATCCATACAAAAGCCCCCTTTTTGGTTATATCAATTAGTGGTGATGCCATCTTTGTATATCCCTTAAAAAATCTCCTATAATAAGTACATATACCCAAGAAACCCCTTAATATTTTTATATTTTTATGAATGAGCCAATTAATAATGGCTTCAATCTTCTCTGGGTGCACTTTGATGCATTAGCCTCCAATTATGTGACCCAAATATAACATATTTGTCATGCCAAACTCACATTTACATATTTTGGCATAGAATTATTGTGCCTCTAGTATTCCCAAAAACTCATCCAAATGTTGTAGATGCTCCTTTCATGTTTGACCGTAAATCAAGATGTCGTCACAGAAGACTAACACAAATATACGTATTTTTTTGTTGAACAAAAGGTTTATACAAGACTAAAATGTGGCAGGGTTTTTTTTCAATCCAAAGTGAATCACCAGGAACTCATAATGTTTGCTAGAATATGAAAGTTGTATTTGGAGTTTCCTATTCCCGAAATCTAGTTTGGTCATAACCTGAGTAGAGGTCAATCTTTGTGAAGCAATTGGCCCCTTTGAGTTCATCCATCAGTTCGATGATCCTGGGGATAGGGTATAAATTTTTGATGGTCTGCTCGTTTAGCACGTGATAGTATATGCACATCCTTAGGGACCTGTCCTTCTTCTTGACCAATACTACAGATGAAGAAAAAGGCTTGAGCTTGGTCATATGATTCCTAATGCCAAAAACTCCTATATTTCTTTCTCTATGAAATCCTTATATGCTTTAACATAATGGTAAGGGGTTGTGATGACAATGTGTAACCCTTATTCTAGTTCAATTATTTTCTCAAAACCCATATCTCATGGTCACCCTGGTGGTATATATCTGAAAACGTTTTGGTGTGTTTGCAATGATGCCATGATGTTAGGGGGATAATCGATGTGTTACTTTGTTGGTTTCGTTTCCATGATTCGACATTCCACTGCCCATATGATATCACCATGTCGAAGATATTACTCCATCATGTTGAATGTCACAATATTTGGCAAGTACAAATGCATTCCTTTCAGCATCGCCTTTTTACCATCTAGACCTATAAATGAAAATTCAAAGTCTTGATAGTTCATTTTATGAGTCCAAATAGAATATAATCATTGAACCCATAACAATACATGGGAGTCTGGAAAATCCAGGAAAAAAAAGTTACCTGTAACCATGTAGTTTCCCATTGTTCGACTCATATTAGGGAGTATTTTGGTGCATGGTGTGTGGTTGTATTCCTTCTCCACAGGGATCAAAACTATAAATCCTCAAAATTCTTCAGTTTTCAATCTTCTCCTAGCCGCAAATTCTACATCAATGAAGTTGTGGGAGTCCCCACCATCAATCAACAGAGTAACCTTCTATTATTGTATGGTGCCCCTGAACTGAAAAGTGTGATATATTGGAACCCCTGTAACAGAAGAAATAATTCCTTCCTAAGTCTCCTCCTACATAGCCCCCATTCATTGTGATTCTCCCTGATCTGGATCTGACTCCTCTCCTTCATATTAACTTTCAAAAAATACTTCAATATAGTGGATCTTTCACTTAGTACATCGATGCCCTGGTCCCCAATGTAGAAATTATACAAAGGGATTCAACTCATATTGTAATGCACTAAAACAAACTGATGAATCCTTTTAAAAATTGTGGAAACCAATTACGATCCCACAATCACATAACAAGTAAGAGAAATAAATTATCAATCGCACAGAAAAACATTTATCTGGGGAAATAAACTTGTCAAAACCCTACTACATATATATTTCATAAATTCAAGACCATAAAATAATACAATGATATTTCCCTCACTAAGAAACCTTTTCACTCTGGTGAATCTCTCACTCTAATCTAGGAAAAATCACACCAATACTTAACCAATTCTCAGCCTCAATCTGACCATACCTTATTAGGCATTCTTGGAGGAATTTTGGTCCTATTAAATAGGAAATTCCCAAGAATTGATTGCACAATTACTTCAAGGAGACCTATTGGCCTCACTCATGACTTGTACAATTTTCTAGTTATACAACTGATATTTATCTTCCCTTTAATCCCAATCTCAACTGGGCCTTCCTTAGAACTGACATGAAACCAATATTTATAGTGAATTATTAGTTAAATTATTGACCACTAGTTGTGAATTAAATCATATTTAAATCATTGGACCTATCACTAGCTCATCCCTCAGTTAGAACTAGTTAAACTAATTTTAAGTCAAATAATTGAGTTAATTAATTACCACTCACAAATAACTGTAATTGGACCCCCTAAGAATGAGGAAGAACTCTACATGAATCTATTTTTCCCTCCAACTTGAATTAACTGATATAACTAAGCCTTCCTCACTTAGTTAACACTTACAAGTTGTTATGAGATGAAATTACAATTTCTCTTCTAATTTAATTAATGGAAAAGTAAATCAGAAGCCCCCTTGGGTGCCATTTTCAATATTTCTTGTTTCCATTTTCAACACTCCCTCTCAACAAGAGAGGAGTTACATATATCCCAATCTAATACCTTTGGAATATTCTACATGCAACACTTCTATCTAGCGTTGTTTCTCTTACATCTTCTAAAACTGAAAAGCATCCAAGCTGAATCAATATGATGCATATGTCATCAGAGTCTCTGACTACTACTAGTTACTGGACTGTCTACTGAAAACTATGCGTTGCTTCTCACTTTCCATCTGTTCCATCTGCACTACTGCAAACTCTAGTTTGTGCTCTATTATCTTACATCTTTCACTCTGATATATGACTACATCAACCACTACCAATCCATCTTGCTACTATGTACTGTGGGCCCCCTATAGCTAGGTACTGATCCATGAGGCAAGACATCTCAATGGAACCTACCCAAATTTCATCTCCTGGAATTATGACTTCACATTGCCCCACCTCTCACATGGAGGTATGCCTGCATGTACTCCCTCTGCCCACCTGGATCGACATTCCTCCTTACTGGAGATCTCTCCTTGAGAGTCTGCCTCCACTCGATCTCCTCTCTACTTCTCCAATTGTGGCTGCTCCAAAATCCTCTGAGGCTGCATGTTGATAGTTAATTTATGCTCCCTCTCAACCACCATGTATCTAACCTTTGCCTTGCTCATCAAACCTTTGCATGCATCTTCGACCTCGAGAGCATACAGGTTCTTGAATCACACATCGATCTGTTTTACTTGTCACGTGGCTATGTTTCTAAGGAAAAATTTTCCTTTTCTAAATATCACATCATAGCCACAATCATCCAATACCGCTATAGAAACGGTTTTCTTCTTTATTCCTAGAACAAAACATATTTTAGTCTAATACAGGAGCTATTCTCCCACTGAAATGTAATTGTACCTATGTTGGTCGTGTTATACCTCCTGTCATCTCCAAAATCTATGTCATGTTGGACGTCCTTCTCCTCCAATTCAATGATGTGGAACAAGGATTTTTTGTCGTGATACCACATGCATCCCATTATAGTGTTGGTCATGCATGCAATGAGATTAAAATCAAGCTCAAATTGTGAAGCTAAAGCTTCACTTGTTGCTGCAACTACAAGGCTCCTTTTTTATTTCCTTCTGTGGACATTTTGTGGCATAGTTACTGTACTCGTGGCACTAAAAACGCTTGATTTGGACAAGTCTCTCTTGCCATCTTCACCTTGGGGCTTCTTTCCCTTGGCTTTCTGTCTCTGGTGCTCCATGTTATCTCTTCTTGTGCCAAGTCGGACCACAATCACTCCTACTCTAGTAGCTTCTCTCTCCCATTAACTAAGTCCTTGTAGCTATGCCAACTCTTAGGAAGGCCCAGAAGTGCTAGGCTCACCAAATCATCCTGGGTTATTGTCACACCAACACTTCCAAGCTCATCTTGACAGTGAGTGAACTTCATCAAGTTTTTGGTATCGTCTCACCCTCCTCCATATTGTTATTTCTGAGCTTGAATTTCTGTTCCAACTTCCTGTCGTCACTGCTATTTTGAAACAAATATGTTAAGGCCTTCCGCATATCATATGAAGTTTCCTTTCAATGGAGGCTTGAGATAATATGATATTGAACTCCTTCTAACAACACCCTTCTCACCTTTCCTACCTCTTCTTCAATACATTAAGAAGTTGAGCATCTACTATTGTGGGCTGGGGAATATCACTATCTATGAAGTCCTTTAGTATGTTGTCCTCTACCACTGCCTCCATCTTGTCCTTCCATGGTATGTAATTTTAATTTCCCTAAAGGAAATATTGGTCCTGAAGAATAAATATGAAAATTTGATTTACCTGTTCAAAACAAAATTTGGTTCTTCTCTTCTATTGTGATTCCTACTCTGATACCATGTAGAAATTATCGAAAGGGATTCAACTGATATTTTAATGTAGTAAAACAAAATAATGAATCATTCTACAAATTGTGGAAAACAATTATGATCGCACAATCACATAACAAGTAAGAGAAAGAAATTATCAACCACACAACACAATATGTATCTCGGGAAATAAAATTCTCAGAACCATCCCATTTGTATATTTCGTAAAGTAAATACCATGAAAAAATACAATGATATTTCCCTCACTGACAAACCTCTTCACTCTATTGGCTGTCTCACTCTAATCTAGGAAAAATCAGTCCAATACTTAACCAATTATCAGCCTCTGTCTGACCAGTCTTGCTTATGTATTATTGTAGGAATTGTGGCCGTATTAAATAGGAAATTTCCAAGAATTGATTGCGCAATTCCTTCAAGGCAACATGATGACCTCATGCATGACCTATACAATTTTCTAATTATACAACTGATAGTTATCTTCCCTTTAACCCGAATCTCAACTGGGTCTTCCTTAGAATTGACATGAGACAACTATTTATAGTGAATTATCTGTTAACTGGTTGACCAATACTTTTGAATTAAATCGTATTTAATTCATTGGACTTATCACTGGCTCATCTCTGAGTTAGAACTAGTTAAACTTATTTTAACTCAAATAATTGAGTTAACTAATTACAACTCACAAATAACTATAACTCGACCCCCTAAAACTTAGGAATGACTCTACATGCCTCCAATTTGACCTCCAACTCGAATTAACTGAGCTAACTAAGCCTTCCTAACTTAGTTTACATTTACAAGTTGTTATGAGATGAACTTACAACTTCTCTTATAATTTAATTAATGGAAAAATAAATCATAAGCCCCTTTGGGTGCCATTTCTGGATGCCATTCTCAATATTTCCTTTTTCCATTTTCAACACCCAACTTTCGCAAAAAAAGAAGCATAACCTACTCCTCTTGAGGCCTTTCCTGGTTTCGTCATCCAATATGCTCTTTCTTGATGACTCCTTTTTTGTTTCTTGACTTCCTTCCCCTTCTGAGGAATAATTTGTTTGGGTAGGAACCTGGCCTCTGGTACTACAGTATGCATATCCCTTTCTGTACTAATTGCATATTGCAAGGCCATAGATTTATAAGATCTAATCCATCCATGTAGGTGTTCTGACAACCCTTCTATGAACAACATGACCATGCGAACCATCAAGAGGTTGGTGACCATCAATATCATTCTCTGAAATTCAGTGATATAAGCTTCAACAATTCTTGTATATCAGAGTTGGGTTAGCTCCCGGAAGTACAATTTAGGGTACTTCCTATCAAATCTCTCAATCAATCTCTATGTAATTTTTTTTATAAGAGATGATGGTTTCATGTCCCAGACTAATCATCTCGTGTTTCCACCATTCATGTGCTTCTCCACCAAGATGAAGTGTGGGATATTTAATGACATCTCTTTCACGCATGGGATTAAGCTAGAAGTATGTATCCATCTCGTCCACCAATTATCTTGTTGAAGAGTTCACTGATCCATCCAAGTAAGGAAGATTTTCTTTCTCCACAACCTTTTGCAGATCTTGATTTGGTTGAGGCCCCCATATGTTGTTACCTTCCTTTGCTGCTTGATTCTCATAAAATAATACTCATTCATGGTTTAAGTTTCTTTCACCTTGGGGCGAAACATATCATATTCCCTCATACAAGTTGCAACTATCTCTACAATTGGTGAAGGGGAGTCTTTATCCCTGGAGGAATAATCCTAGAATGGAGGCATAATTGGCCTGTTAAATGGGTTATTTTGAATGTTGGCATATTCATGTGATTTACCATGCCTAGCTGAATGAGAGCCACCTTCCCCTTTATTGCTTTGCAAGTTAGGTTTATCGATCTGCAATTTAAGGAGCTACATAATTGTGTATTGGATGGAAGTGATATTTTCTAATATATTTTCAAGCTTGGTACTTTTTTGGTCCCCCATTGGTTCTTCCAACTCTTCTAGCTCTTCTTGGTATTTAGTTATGATCTCTTTATTTCCTCTCCTTGGCTTCTGGCCCTTCTTCCTTTCCAACAGATAACAATACCTTTTTGTATTCCCTTTTCTTTTCTTAACATCCCACAACTGACCAAAATTGAGACTCTAATACCACTATAAAATGCCCAAAACAGAAAATATGGCCACAATCTTAAAAAAAAATCTATTTTATTTTTATTTTTCTACTATCCTTTCACTTTATTTAATGAAAATAATATGTAAACCATACATCACAAATAAAATAAACCATAAAATCCTTCTCCCTTGTCAACCATACATTGCGCCATTAAAAGGGCTCAAACCACTTTATTTGGTTATGGCAACCCATACATTGACTTTAATACAATTACTAGCTACGTGTGCCTTTAATATAATTTGCGAGGTTTGTGTACTAGTTGACAGTCAACCTTAGTGGGTTATGAACATATTCAGCCTATCGACACACTAAAAAGGGGGATTAGACCTGCTTGTTAAACAACACGTTTGAATGATTGTTAGGACCCTTTACTATTTTCAAACCAATACAAGTGCTCGCCCCTATTGGCTTTGGCCTCTCTGCATGGAGACCCGTGTGCACCCCGATGGACTGTAGAAGCTCATGGGCCTTGATATCCACTCTCGGTTGGCTGATACGTCTTCGACGTCAATGGATCTATAGATTGGGCATTAAGCTGACATTGGGTAATGACCCACGACCCCGGTAATCCACTTATAGCCTATGATCTGCCTTGCCTTTATGTCCAAAAACATAGACTCACGACCCTTGGACGACCTACTCATATGACACCTACAAAATTTTAAGACTCCGATGGTCTCAGTCGTGTATGTTGTCTATATGGCTCATGACACTGAGGATGGTGCTCTCCTGGCGTCCACTTTAATGCAGCTGAAGATGGCCTCGCGACCTTACTATGTGGTTCTGATTACTTCAACGTCATAATTGGTTTCCTGTCGGTTAATTGGATGGCATACGAGGACTCCTCAGAACTTCAGAACTATCAAGACGACTTCAATTTCCTGACGAGTCCCTCGATCCATACAAACTCGTTATTAAATTATGCGAAGAAACCAAAATCTAGTGTTTTGGAAACAAAAATTAATAGATGCAATAAGAAACTCTTTTTTTTGCGAAAATAAATAATGGAGTTGTTTTTAGTGCGACTTTTTGGAGTTTCCGCTGCCGGAATCTGGTGAAAAAAATTGAGATAAAATCTTGATTTCTATTATTTCAACTGGTTTTTTAACTGTATATATGGATTCATCACCCTAAAAAACCGCTAGGGCACTTCCATTGTGCAAGGTTACCCATCAAACTTCTATTTTCAATAAATTCCTACTGGAATTTAGAGAAATTAAACAAGAAAAAACTACAGTAAAATCCTTCAAAAAGTCGCACTATGGACTACTAGATAAATAATTGAGTCACCATGGTGATTTCGAGAAGCACAGAAATTGGGTTTGCCAACTTGGGTGATGCTCAAACCCACCAAAGATATATTGAAAGATCTAGCTTGAAACCCTTCCTCCTTGAAAACACACATGAGCTTTCAATAAAAATGTTGAAGAAAGAAAATCTAAATCCATGATGTGATCTCCTTTCTTCTCCTGCTGCTTTTCTATTAGACAAAAACCATGTGAAATTACCTTGGATGAACAATTACTTAGGGTTAAAACCATGTTCTCTATGTCCCTTATTTCATCATTTATTTATTTTTTAATAGTAATGAATACATTCCACTAGAAAAAAAATGGGTAACTTTGTAGAAACCAGTCACTATTCCACCTTTACAAAAACTATTTCATAATTTCCATGCCGGCCAATATGTCTTTGGAGACTTGAACCCATGATACTTGGAACACAAATCATGAACCATACAACTTGAGCTCACTTGCTTTGACCATTTATTTATTTATTATTATTATTATTATTTTCTTTTTTCTATCCAACTGAGATCAATTTTTTGGGATGTTACAAAGTATCTACCAGGTTGGTTACATTGTAATCTAGATTCTTCATAATCAACCTTAAACTCTCTATTTATTTCTCTTTATCTTCCAAGAGTTTCTTGGTTATAAACTCTCTATTTATTTCTCTTTATCGTCCAAGAGTTTCTTGGTTATTGAATAATCCTTTGGCATGCTTGATTATTTTATTATTTTGTCTTCAAGGCCTTTTATTAGGTTGAATCTAGTCCTAACAACAACCTTGGCATGGTTAAGTTGTGCTTGGACCTTGGTAATGACAGTTTGATACTTTTTATTGTTATATGTGGAGTCCAATAATCTCTTGGTTTCTACCTCGCCCATTTTCCTCCGTTAATCGACTATATCAATATCATTGATTTTAGACAAGTTAATATTGATAGAGATATCCCTGAAACCGAGTAACTATGCATTTTCATTTGTTCCTCGTTGTAGGCTAGTTAAGTTAAACATATTTCTATCAATCTCAGTCTTTGATAAGAACATTTGCATTGAATATGAAGTTATTTCCTTCATCACATTATCATTTATGGCTTTAGTTCCTCTAGAGACTAGCATTAGCTCTTGAATTTTATCCTCTATAAGGTTTTCAGTGATTACAGTGTGTTTTCTAGAATATTTTGGTATTTTTCGGACATATCCTCCAACTGTTTTAAAAATTCGTCATTGGTTTTTTCCAACATGATTTCCTCTTTACCATTGTCGTTACTCTCCTTTATTGTTTTTTTTACAATTTTAGTTTGTCAGAGATGATTTACCATGCTTTCATCTTCAGAGGATTACCTTGAGGTTGATCACATACAATACTTGTTTCTTCCTGGACCATATTTCCTTCTACATGAATTTTTAAAAGCGCAATTTTTTTCATAGGGACAATTTTGATAGAAGCTAGTTCAATCATAGCCACTTTAGATACCTATATTTCAACTATATTAATATCATTATGAGAAGACTTGCTTTTGAAGCTTAGGCTTTCGATCATGAACATATGCTGGTAGACCAACTAACTTTGTTGTAATTGATATATTTTGTGAAGCATCAAAACACCAAGATATATCTTTATCAAGACCCAAAGCTAACAATTATTTTTATACGACTCCATTTTTTTATTTTACTTTATCAATAATTAACCGATTGGAAAAGGTGTCACAACTGCAAATTTTTTATTCTTCTAAGAAAAATGGAACTAATTTATATGTATTGGTTGTCTATCAAGTTCCAAAGAAAATAGTTTGGGAGCAATAAGCTAACGGAAATGATATGGTTCTCCTTCAAAGCCATAGGAGTGAATGATAGATATGAAATTCTCTTGCCTTTTCTTGATATCCTATCAAGAGCCTTTTGTAACATTTTTGACTTGTAAATAAAAGGAGAAATGATCTATAATTTTTCTTAGCATCTAGGAACTCTTCTTGCATACAATATCTGTGACCGCCAATATATCTCCTTTTATCTTCCTATCTCATATTTATTTTCTTCTATTAATTTGGCACTATTGAAATATTGAAATACTTGGGACAATTAAATAGAACTAAGTTCACCAAATGTATAATATCTGGAAATTTTAAAACTCAGATGTTTCTAGATAAGTACCATAGAAAATTTATAATGACCTCGTTAGGGTTTTTCAATATCTCTCTCCTAAATACAAGCATCAACTCATCCATCTTAGAATCACCTGAATAACTATTAGGAGGGAGTCCAAAGTTCTACATAAGTGTTTAAGAGAACTAGTCATAATAGGGAGTCCAAAGTTCTACATAAGTGTTCGAGAAAACTAGTCATAACAAGTAAGACAACTTCAGAGACGACATTGGGGCTTTTAAGTAGATTATGTAAGAACTTTAATTTATCTTCACCGGCCCATATAAGAGAGTTGTATTTTGATCTACGAATCGGGAGCTGATGTGACAGCTCCCGATCGCCCAGCTCTGGCAACCTCCCCTCCCTCCGGCACAATGTGGACCCTGCGCGACCCCAAGCTCCAAACGGTGACGGAGACTGAAAACGCTCGGGACAACAGTGTTAGCAGACCCCACCACCTTGCGCCTCCTCCGCCACACCTCCCGCGAGCGCCCCTCCTCCACCCCCCGCCGCTCCTCTCCCACCCACCACCCCCACGACCCTCGGCCACCTACCCGAATTTAATGCTGCGTTTTCATCAGCCGTGCATTTTCATAATCATTTTTCATCGTGCTAGGGGTTTTCATTGTCAATTTGCATCGTGCTCGGGGTTTTCATTATCAATTTTCATCGTGCTCGGTCGCGCCAGGGTTGTCACGGAGCAGTGGAATCCATTATTCGGATCGGAGCAACTGCATTTCCTCCTGGTAATTATCAGAGAATTTATCGTGTGTTGATGTTTTCGCTGGATTAATTATCATGTATGCATGTTTTTTCATTGTTGTGACTCGTTGTGTGTTTATGTTTTTTCATTCAACCTTTCATGATTGAAACCAGATTGAAAGGAAATGATTGTATCGTGTATGCATGTTTTTGCATTGCTGTGACTCGTTGTGTGTTTATGTTTTTGCATTCAAGAAACCAGATTGAAAGGAAATGACTGTATGGATTTCAAACCAGAGAGATGGGGAAATGACTGTATGGATTTCAAACCAGAGAGATGGGGAAATGACTGTATGGATTTCAAACCAGAGAGATGGTTCAATAATGCCATTTTTCCAAAATTCGCTATCTTCAATGGAGGTCCTCGTGTGTGCTTAGGAAAATAATTTTCTTATTTAAATGCCGGATTTTAGTGGTCATTAAAAATATTGCAAGGAAAGAAAACTACAAACTGAATATAAGTAATTAAAATTAGATTTCTAGACCATGGCTTTTCCATTGGGAACATTTATTGATGGCAGCCCAAGCTGCCAAACCCAAAATCTGCCTATATAATTCTCTTCAACTTAAAATCCAAACAAATCTCAGTCAAGGTTAACCTTCACAATTGGAAACTATTCCATTTCAACCTTGACCTTAGTTAAAAATATAACATTAAAGGCAGAAGCATTATTCTTTTTTTATATTGCTATGGTTGAAACCATACCATAAACCCACTTCATAAATATATTGAATTCATATTGGTTAAAAACCAAAACAAATGTTCAGATCCAACCATACATTATTTTAAACCTTGAATAATTTTGAAGCGGAATTGAACCTCGCTTAATCACAACTAGGCTTTGCAAAAGCTCACAAACCTTAATGTGTCAAACGCACGCGACAAAATCTGTTTTTAAATTCCAGCTTTGCTACGTGTCAAACGTTAGCTGATATCGTGTTAGATCTGGAAATTACCGCCTACCCTCCTTTGGCTACGCGAAAACCAGTTAACGGTTTTCTCAAACTGCTTTCACTGTTTCACTCTGCCGGTTCCGCTCTTGACCATTGACTCATGGTTCCAAGGCATATGTTTCTAGGTATCAAAACCATTTCACTGTTCCAGCTCAATTTAGAGTTCCAACTCCCATTACCTTTAATCTATGCGGTTTTTGGCCATTTAAGCTTCAACCTTCCGTTGTATTGATGCGAATCAATATATTAACGCAATCTCGATAATCATAAAAATACTCCTCTGTCACAGTTTTAACAACGATCCCATTAGTCTTCGTTCCAACATTGATTTGAACTCAATTCCATCATTCTATTTTCATTCAACTTGAGGTTTGAATGGAACTATGGTTCCAACTAAATTTCAAACCTTCCTGGAAATCGCTTTCTGATCTCGAGCGAAAGAAACCAGAACTCCTCGATTTCTTATGGTTCTTCAATCTTCAGGTTCAATTGTAATTATGCCCTACATTCAAATTTTCATCATTTCATTCCAAACATTGACTCTGCCATGTTCTAATTCCTCATTCGATCTTGAAGGGATCTAAATCAAACATATATAAACTTCTAATTCGTTGGTCTCTCATCATAGATGAAATGGGACCAGCTTCTAGAACCCAGAAACATAGCAGTTAGAGAATAAGTAAATCTCTCATGGAAATCAAATAATTCTAACCCTTGCAATTCTAATCAATTCAACATTCATTCATTTGATATCTTTCAATTGGGAATTATACCACATAGAATCATATATAGATTCTTAATACATAACAGAATGAAACAAATCTCTCTGCAATCAAATCTCCATTTATCAAAAACTCTACAAATACAATCACTTGTTCTTACAATCAGGATTTTGGCCGGATATGCATTACATAGCCTTCATCCCTTTTTCTACCCAAGCCCGTAGGCTTTAAAACTAAATTCTTTGTATCATCTAACTCGCTCTCATTCCTCTCCATCCTCTAATTGCCCAAATCTTACAATTTATACAAGAAAGTATTTATGAACTAAATTAGTTCAAATCCCAGAAATCTTTCACTATTCCCTAGATTACGTATTCAACTCCTTCTTTCACTCAACATAATCTTAAATTAGTTTTCTGTTCAATCTCTCAAATCTATTATAACTAAATAATCTAACTAATGGCTTGATCTCCATGCAGGGAGGATCACTTGCCACATTTCCCTTTCTAAACTCAGAATTTGACAACAATAATTACATATATACAATTAATTGATTAAAATTCAGCTTAAGCACTTGTCTTCTAATTCTTAATCAGCCACAACATGTGATCAACCCATCACATTGCTGGCTATTCTAGATGCCCCTCCATCATTTATCGTACATTAAAGAATCATAAGGTTATGTTTGGATGAATCCACAATATATTCAAGATTTTCCAAGTGAATCATGTAAGAGTAGTCCTAAACATTCTTCTAAATCTAGTCAAAGACAATGTCCATGAAATTCTCCCAAAATCATTCCAAGACAGTCACCACCTAGAATCATGGCTACTGTTCAAAATCAAAGAAGGCATCGGTTAACATTAGGTAGTTTTTCACTACCAATCCAATCTCATGATCTACCTAAGAATATAGAGAAGTTTTTTCAAAAATTCAATCCAGAAAATCATGAAATTCTAGAAATTTGCATTTGTAAAACTCCAATCTTCACAGACTATTCAACTCCAATCTGTTCAGGACTTCAATTAATAATATAATTTGTATATGAGGAGCCCCAAAGCCTATTAATGCTATAAAACGACGAAGTATAAAGAGAATTTGTATATCTGTTTAATCTGGAATGGAAGGGTATAATCTCATTCTTAATAATTTCTTATAATTTTATAGAATGATTTGCTACTTGAAAGCCAAGCAAGCTATAACCTATAATATCTAGAGGCAATTGTGTGCTATTACTAATTTTTTTCATGAAAAAGTTCTTAGAAATCGGCGATTGTCACAATCACATCTAGGGTTTCCTTGAATGGAACCAATGGAAATGCTGCAAATGCGAGAGTACATGTACTTCTAATGAAGAGGGACTTTACTGGACTAAAACACATTAATTCTTAGGAATCTTCACCTTGAAATTAGTTGATTAAATTGAGTGATATAACCCACTTACCTAAATTGTGTATTATTATTTACTGTTATGTCATATATGAATGTCAAATATCTATTTTAGAGGTTGTCCGGTCAAAGAAGAAAGATGAGATGAAGATGAAATTATGATGGGATAAAGGTCCAAGGATGGAAGGACTGGGATCATCTCTATCTGTAATGTGCATCGAGATCATAGAATCTTGATGGAACTTTGAAGTTTTCATTCAATTTCTTATATCTTCAATATTAATTGCATTGTTTGTGCTTGCTGATTAATCTTTCCTTATTGGAAGGTTTGTCTCTGTTTGTGTATGTTGTATATGCTAGTGCTTCTGTTGGGTAGACAAAATTTTTACATGGAACAATTTAAAAAAAGAGGATATTATGGATCAGGCATGTGTCCGATTTTCAGAGGGGAAATTGAGAACACCAACCATTTATTACTGACATGCACACATGCCAGAAAGGAGGTATGGGAGGGATGTAGGGAAGTACTGAAATCCATATCGGTAGGGAACCATCATTCTCTCAGTGTCTATTTTGAGGTATGGTATAGCTAGCATAAGCAAAAGGCAAAAATATCTTCCCTTCATTATAATTTGGATAATATGGAAGAGCATAAAAGCTCTTATTTTTTACCAAAGGTGAGGGAAGGTAAGGGAAAATATCATTAGGTCCATCACTCACTACAATGAAATTGGAAAAGATATGAGGGTTTGTAGATGCATGACATGAAAATACAGGGAATTGTGGTAATCTTTTCCAGTCGGCTACTTTGATGGAGCAAGCAGAAGGAAGTCTTGTGGATGTGGTGCAGTAATTTATATGGAACATGATAGATACTTTTATTTCTGGTGAGAAAGGGAGGACAGGGTTCAAATAATAAAGCAAAAATTATTGCTTAAAGGGGTGTTTTGAGGCCAAATGTCTTAAGATAAAAAAGGTTAAAATCTTTGGGAATGCTAAAAGAAACATAGACTGGGTCAAAGAATACACCAATTTTGACCCTCCAATTCTAAGGAACTGGATGAAAAGCATCAGATTTTTAGTTAGCAAATTCTAGGACATTCATTTCCAACACATCTACCGAGAACAAAATTGGATGGCGAATATACTATAGAAGAGAAGGATAGCAAAATAAACACTAAAGTTCTTCTTCAGCAAATTTTCAAAAGGAAAAAGGAGGACAATCAGCTACTCTTAAAAAATGAAGCAATCTCAGCAGTCAATGGTTGAAAGCAACATATTTTTTTGAGTGAAAGTAATGGAACTGGGTAAAAACAATTGGAAAATAGAAAGACATAAATATTTTTTAGTTTTTGTAAAATGGAAATTTTGTGAAATGTGAAGGATGGAAATATTGTGCTGATGTAGGATTAGCGGTTTTTTTTGGGTGATCTATAGGATAAATGGGAAAAGGGATGTTATAGGGTAGAAAAGAGATGGAAGAAGCAGAACTCTCAGATGAATTAAAAAGACATTGTACTTAATATTTTTATTAATGAAAGGATGAAGATTTTTTTTTCTGTGCTTCTATGCAGTTTTCTGTTTTCTTTTTTGTTGTTAGATGCTAAGTTTTGGCTGGCCGGCTTGTTTTCCCAGCGTTTTTGCTTCCCACTGCGGTTGTGATTCATTAAAATTACAGTGGAATAATTTGTTCAGACTGCTTTTTTGTTTTGTTTTAAATAGAATCCTCCTACCATCGCCCTGCACCTTCATTTACAGTAGGTTATATATATATATATATATATATATATTCAAGGTTTTCCAAGTGAATCATGTAGGATTATTCCTAAACATTCTTATAAATCTCGTCAAAGACAATGTCCATGAAATTCTCCCAAAATCAGTCCAAGACAGTCACCACCTAGAATCATGGCTAGTGTTAAAAATCAAAGAAGGCATCGGTTAACATTAGGTATTTTTTCACTACCAATCCATTCTCATGATCTACCTAAGAATATAGAGAAGTTTTTTCAAGAATTCAATCCAGAAAATCATGAAATTCTATAAATTTGCATTTGTAAAACTCCAATCTTCACATCTTTCAGATTTCAGCAAATTGTGCTGCTTCTGCAAGGATTTTGAGGGGTTTGTTTTCGGCCACTGCGCTCCTCCCTCTTTTACTATTTTTCTGAACTGTTTGCGATTTTTTTTCACTTTCTACTGGAAGCTCATCAATAATCAAAATTGGTTCCTTCAGTTTGGAATTTAACTTGGCTTTCAACCCCAACCTCAATTTGTTTGTAGGCCTTGTTCGTGGCCTCTTACAGTATTTTGTTGCATGCTAAATTTCTACAATTGTTTCATATTTGTTGTTCTCTTCGACTTTTGTTTGCTTCCATGTATGCCTCCTGTTAGGGTTGTCAGTGGCTTTTGCAGCAGCTTGATGACTGCTCTCGGCCTCTGTAGGTAAATCCCTTTCCTTCCTATGTTTTCTAGGAAGTGGCTGTGGAATTACCCTCTCACTTGACTGTTGTGCTTGCTTCTTTAAAGCATCAATATATAGGATCTGAATGAGGCCATGGTGGTAGACATCATGGGGATATAAAATCTTCCTTTTTCTTGCACAAGCAACCATTTTTATTAAGCTCTGATGCAAGAAATAAGGGAGATTCATCTTATTGAACTTGGCAATGTGTACCAAAAATCTCATGTGATAAAGGAATACCTTAGAAAAACACCCATCACATGTTAAATAAATCTGAGTCTGTCGCATTGGTTTTTCCCACTCTGGTTTTAAAATGCGAGAGTGGACCCCAACGCTCCAGCAAGGGTCATGACAATTGTCTTTTGGGAAGAAATTTAGGTTTACACCCTGTACTGGTTTCCTTTTGAACCACCTTTCTCCCTCAGCTACTATGTTTGTTGCTTTTGCAATGCTTTCCTCTGTTACAAGAAATAATAGCCCCTCAACCTTCGCGTTTTTACCATCAAAATTATCAACGAAATTAGAAGAATATTTCATTTTATGCCCATTAAACAACTTAATGATGGGCAACCGGCCTGCTTCGCTGAAATATGGAAATTCATTAGCACCATATATTTCAAATGCACAAGCTCCATCCGGCTCATAACGATATAGGTGCCCACTCTTGCCCATCTATCACAAAAACATGAGTAGTTATCAGAAATATAGTTTAACTAATGCAACAAGATAGTCATAATGTGCATTAACTCTACCCGATGAAGTTACATTCCAAACAAACAAACTAAAACAAATAAACACCTCGTGAGCATATATAATTGTGCTCTAAGCATGGTTATAGAATAATTATAGGTTATTGATCCAAATAGTAAGTTTTTATTATAAAATACCAGTGCAATGATAGTTTTCGCAATTTACAAATGCATATCAAATTCCTTTCAAAAGGGGCACTCTAGGGAGTTATGTGACTTCTACTACAGGCCTCCCAAGGAGGAGGTGGTTAAAATAAGCATGATTATATGGCAGATCTTAGTCATGGCAGATTTATAAAAAACTTAAAAGCTCCAAAATGTTGGAATTTTTTTCCTGTAGGAGCTGGAAAATGATTTTCCAGCGCCTACAGGAAAATTTTCGAAAATGTATTGTATCATTAATATCTCCAAAAGCAGTGCATTTTACTAATGATCACATTGTGAGAAATTTTCAAATTCAACCCATTTTTTTTGTTGTCTACTGGGTTATAGTTCAAAGGAATGGATGGTGTCATTTCAAGCTGTCTATCAACATTCTAATCCCCTGGAGGCATGTGTAGAGTGTCACCCTTCATTAATTTTTGGGTTGGTTTTCCTGCAAAAGCAGGCTGGTTTGTGGCTCGCTCCTGATGGACCAATCAATTTCAAGAAAATGAAAATCCTGGGTTGGTTTGTCTGCAAAAGTAGACTAGTTTGTGGCTGGCTCCTGATGGACCAATCACTTTCAAGAAAATGAAAATCTTGTTGTACCAAGAGTTGAGTCAACGGATTTCATTCATTTCAATGTCCAGAGATCTATGTGAACACTTCTCATTAGGTTTCCTTGGGTTAGGCTAGAGGCTTCAAGGGAGAAGTGTAGGGACATGGTTCCCTAGTGTGAGGCCTATAGGGTACTTTGAGACTCTTCAAAGTAATTGGAAATCATAGATGTAACTAAATCAAACCACAAACAATTCATGCTAGAGGGATCTATCCCTGCAAAATTGGTCTCTGCCGCCACTATATCACATAAATCTTAACTTTGATAGGGAATCAAAGGGAAACTTAGTACTGTCAAGTGCAGGAAGGATATTTAGGGGATAGGATAGAAAATATAGCTTCCATGTTTGTAAAAAAATTAGGTCACAACTCAAATAATGGGGTTGAACAACAAGTCTTATCAGAGGATATAAAATAGTGAGCGAAAATCACTTTTCCAACTTGGTCGTCATAGGAAACCCTTAACTTCTCATAATAACTATGGAAAAAATCATTTATGGTTTTAGCCCAAAAAAAATATATCAAGTAAATGAGTCAAAATGGGTCTATGAAAGTAGAATTGACATAGAAAATATAGGTCATAATCCCTTCCCATATAAAAGCAATGGGTAAATCTTTGTGAGATTGGTTGGCCAATGAAGGGGTGTCCAAAAGAAATATGCTTAATGTATGGATAGGGCTAGAAGAATTCCCATCCCTTATTTGAAAAAATTATCTTATAATTTAGAAATAAGGTGAGTTAATAAGCACACAACACATGGAGTTAATGGATAGCAATAACTGTGTGTTGTGGCATGTGGAGCAATTTTAGGAATTCATGGAGATCGAGAGTATAAGGGGTGGAGAGGGGTGGTATAACCTCCCATATCATACCCCTAGCCATGATGATAATTAGTTATGACATAAATGAGTAGGTTGTGTTATAGGTCATATGTTGATGCCATTTACCATATCTCAATGTTGATGCCATTTTCTCACATGTTATCACAATCAAATACATTAATTCAATTACAATCTACCATAGAAGTCATCAAGAGCTAAACAAAAGCAGAGCATTAATACTGCTATCAAAACATTATCAAGGTTAACAAATGTGACCTACAAAATTTTAGACCAAACCTGTCACACCCATGTATTGATATCCAAAACCTTAGAGAATAAATATTCACCTGCTTCTGAGAGCTGTTGTAGTTTCCCAGACAAACAAGATGGTGACAAAAAGGAGAAGCCCTCAGAAACATAGTATGCAGCTCTTCCTATGAAATGGTGAACAAAGGAACCATCACCAAGAATTCTCAGATGTTATCTGAATAAAATACATTAATTCAATTTCAATCTACCATAGAAGTTATCAAGAGCTAAACAAAAGCAGAGCATTAAGACTGGTATCAAAAATTTATCAAGGTTAACAAATGTGACCTACAAACTTTTAGACCAGACCTATCACACCCATGTATTCATATCCAAAACCTTAGAGAATAAATATTCACCTGCTTATGAGAGCTGCTGCAGTTTCCTAGATAAACAAGATGGTGACCAAAAGGAGAAGCCCTCAGAAACACAGTATGCAGCTTTTCCTATCAAATGGTAAACAAACGAACCATCACCAAGAATTCTCACATGTTATCTCAATCAAATACATTAATTCAATTGCAATCTACATAAGCCATGTGTCTATCTGTTACTTTCCTTATGTCATATAAGAAAATTCACTGCCATTCACTATCATTATGCATGATCGTTTCTATCAAGTTTAAAGGGTTATTGAACTATATCAAGGTGAATGGCATATCACAAAGCTCACTACCAATGTCATTCTAATCACATAGAGTTTCCAATCTACTAACAAATGAACATTGACCATGTTGCAAACAATTTTCTTAATCAATAGAGAGAGAGATCACAGGTTATATTGCAAAGTTCATTGTCATAAGGTTCAACAAGCCACTAATATTGTCAATCCAGGAGTTCTTATATTCACTTCCATCAAGGGTTACTACTAGGTTTACTTATAATCTATAATTTAGTGGGGGTGTCACCATCATGCAACTAGTTCACTACAATATTATATCATCACTTCCATGTAAGATCACTATCAACAACGCACTGTCAAGGTCATGTCAATGTTCCTATGTTACTCCAAAATTCCATGCCCTGGATTTTGGCTGGGGAATTGATTTCTAGGTTTCTAGAAATTCCTTGTACATGAGATTCTTGGTTATGATTTGGCAATTAGCAGTAGCATGTTTTTGTAATTATCTTATTGTTATCTTTTAGATAGTATAATACATGAATATGTTGCCCTGTCATTCATTTTGGATTTTCACTGTAGTAATGCTCATATTACACCCATAGTTATCTTACTGTGATTCCTCTATTTTATCACAATTATTTTATATCCTTCAATTAAATTTTAAATAGTATATTATGCTTGTGTGCATTGTCATGTTGTTCGATATCTCTCGGTTCCCTTGATGTTCTAGCTCAAGCCATTATGAATGCTCTTCTTGGATATGTAACTGCATTCTGTCTTTTGCTTGTTTTGTGGAATTAGTATTTCTCATTTAGGTAATCTACAGTAAACATATTGTATATGTTGAGGCACAGTATCTACATTATTATGCTTTACTTAATTTCTTCTATTGAAAATGTTGTATCCCTGTTCCTTTTCAGGGAAACTAGAAGTACTTTTGTTGGTGCATTTCTTTTATTCCATAGCCAGGAGTTTTACTAGTCATGTGCGCCTAGGTGTAATGTTTGTGCACAATTTATTTATTTGAAACATAACAGCCTATCCTATCTAGGAAGCGTTCGTCTACTCTATTTTATAGCATGAAATTGTGTTTTTTTTAACAGAAATTTTATTATAATGGTATAAGGGAGTTTTTCAAATCAGGCCCTAGCCCTCATATGCACATTTATATAAATAAATTAATACCATGACATGAACTACCTTTTAACCAAATTTTGATGAACTTTATCCTAAGTGAAATGTCAATGGAACTAGAGTCTGTATGTCCAGTTCTCGTATTCAATGAGGCAAGACTGTAAATTTATAGAGTAAATATGAATCTGGTGTGGTATTTAATGTCCAGTTGTCATCTTCAATAAGATAAGACTGTAAATCTTCAGATTAAAATATGGATACGGTGTAGTTGTGACTCAGTTAAGGCAGTATATGTATATAACCCAATTAATAAATATGACCCGGATCATTCTAGAGTAAGGGCCAGAATCTTGAGATGCTTAGATTATACACAAAGATATTTGTTATTGCAATAGACAGAGTGCCATAGCTACTGGAATTTTTACCACTGCAAGCTTTAGCTTAGAATAGGATCAACACCTTCATACAAGAGCCCAAAATACAGATCAAGTTTGTTGCATTGTAGGATCAATTTATCATTGCAAGGCAGACTCATCATTAACTATTCATTAACTATTCTTGAACTTAATCTTAGATACCAATTAATGGAAATTTCCCATCCCTCACCCCACTTTGACCAAGCCAAGTATAAACCATAATGATAACTGCTAAGGCATCCCGCTAAATGTGATTTTTAAAGAAAACAATAGGTTAGTGGTTCAAACTTTTCGGGGTATATTATCTATGTATTAACAACTTGTTATTCCTATACTATTAATTAAAGGAATTACTCTCATTGTACTATTAATTGTTCGTGTAATATTATTGGATTTAGGTGAGTGGCCACATTCACTCACTGGTTCATTTTCACTATATGGCGGAAACAGTGCATTTCTATTTATTTCAAAGGGATTTATGAATCATCGCCCAGAGGAAATGGGGAAGTATATTATCCACTGCTTTCTAAAACACATGTGAACAATGAAATGGATGGGAAAGAGATACAACCGAACAAAGAGAGGCCAACGATAGGATACTTCTAGATAATATAGAGTGTTTTTTAAATTTTTTCATTGCAGAGGATTTTTCTAACTGAAAAAGTATTGCATTTGGGGTTTTTTTTGCAGCTTAAGAATACAAGAGCCCACTGCAAGCTTTAGCTTAGAATATGATAAACACCTTCATACAAGAGCCCAAGATACAGATCAAGTTTTTTGCATTGTAGGATCAATTTATCATTACAAGGAAGACTCATCATTAACTATTCTTGAAATTAATCTACATAAGCCATTGCAGGGCAGACTATTCATTAACTATTCATCTACTATTATTGATCAAAAACTTAGAGAATAAATATTTACCTGCTTATGAGAGCTACTGCAGTTTCCCAGACAAAAGGAAAATAAAACACCGTCAAACGAAAGGAAAAGCAAACATCGTCAAACAGATGTCCTCATAAACACAGTCAAACACCATCCTCAGAAACACATTATGCAGGGCTTCCTATGAAATGAAAAAGGAAAAATAGCATAAAACATTCACAAAAAAAGCATTTGCTGAGGCAGTGTTAAAATAAAGGCACTTTGGAGCACGTAGGAGTAGTGTAAGACATCCGCACCTGACGTGGACCTCCATAAGGACCGGTCCCAACCACGTGGAGAAAAAGTGATGAAGGTGGTCAAGAACCGGTCAGACCCACATCACATCCTATGAACTGTTATAATTTCAATTTTAGGATTCTAACATTATACCATCAACAAATCTATGGTTTTCCCCATCGTAATCAACGTGAAAAGGGTTTATAAATTTGTAGGATTATTCGTGATTTTTTTGCACTCGAGGGTGATCGATATGAGAATATGAAGTTGTTGTGATATATGGGTAATGAAATGGGTAATGTTCTATTTCTCGTAGTGGGTTACCCATTTCAACCAATTCCAAAAGTGATTATATTTTCTTAATCTATGAATGAGATATATAGGAATGGTGTTAAGTGGATCATGTTAACAAATGGGTGGACATCGCTGTTAATGAAATGGGTAAGGTTAGTCAATGAAATGGGTAATGTTCTAGTTCTCATAGTGGGTTACCCATTTCAACTAATTCAAAAAGTGAGTATATTTTCTTAATCTATGAATGAGATATATAGGAATGTTGTAAAGTGGATCATGTTAATAAATGGGTGGACATTGTTGTTAATGAAATGGGTAAGTTTTGTTAATGAAATGGGTAATGTTCTAGTTCTCATAGTGGAATACCCATTTCAACCAATTCCAAAAGTGATTATATTTTCTTAACCTATGAATGAGATATATAGGAATGTTGTTAAGTGGATAATGTTAATAAATGGGTAGACATTGATGTTATATGTTTAATTTCATTGTTAATGTCGATTTGAACATTGTTGTTAAATGGGTGGATGTAGATGTAGACTATTGTGTGTTTAGTTACTATGTGATTAGAATGAAAGATGTGATTCGATTCAATAGGTGAGACTTAGTTCTATTGACTTTGGTGTGCATATATCCATTGCACAAATGTTCCAACATCGCTTCTGGTTGGTCTCTGTGGAGACTCTTGTTTACTAATTGTTTAATATTTTTTTGAGTCATAACATTGTATTTTCTTGATTGGTTAATGTTTTTTATTTACATGTTCAGAAAAGAGTAGAGAGACCAAATAATAGACATATTGTGCATAGTCAAAACTAAAAAAAAATTCAATGTAAATTTGATAGTGTGGATATGTGACTAAATTATTACTGCACCAAAAATGTGCATATAAAGGAAAGGGTAAATTTTTCATATAGAGAGTGATATGTGCATGTGATTGTTGATGTGCATCCAATGTGTTGAAATTTGTGATTGTACAAAGAACTGAGGTCAAATGAAACATTTTGATATTAATTAGTGTTTTGTGCACATGACAAAGAATATTTGTTTGAAGTTGAGGTTGATGGTGTCATATATGAATGGAAGAGAATGATATTAACTGACAGAGTTTTCAAATGTTTTCAAATCAAGATGTACTACTAAAGAGAATGGATTTTCCAGCATCTTGGAAATTCATTTTCGGGGACTTACAGCAGTACTAGTGCTCCAGCACCTTGGAAAATGACTTTCCAACACCTTGGAAATTGATTTTCCAACACCTATACCAGTACTAGTGCTCCAACACCTTGTAAAATGATTTTCCAGCACCTTGGAAAATGATTTTCCAGCACCTACAGCAGTAATAGTGCTCTAGCTCCTTGGAAAATGATTTTCCAGCACCTACAGTAGTACTAGTGCTCCAGCACCTTGGAAAATGATTTTCCAGCACCTTGGAAATTTATTTTCCAGCACCTATAGCAGTACTAGTGCTCCAACACCTTGGAAAATGATTTTCCAGCACCTTGGAAATTGATTTTCCAGCACCTACAGAAGTACTAGTGCTCCATCTCCTTGGAAAATGATTTTCCAGCACCTTCGAAATTTATTTCCCAGCACCTACAATAGTACTAGTGCTCCTGTAGGTGCTAAAAATTGATTTTCCATCACCTTGGAAAATGATTTTCCATCACCTACAGGAGTACTAGAAATCCTTTTCCACTACATCATTTCATGGAGATGCAATTACTATATTTATTTTATATGTACAAATCACCTTCTCATCATTTCCAGATCCCTAATATCTTTTCACATATTCTTGCAGATAGTCATCCAGCATGGAAAAGAAATGGAAGTCAGTCATGGCTCTTGAGGTGCAAGACACAAAAGACAAAGTTATTTTTTCTGGTAAAGATTTAGTTTGGGCTGAAATCTACAAAGAAAACATGAATATTGACCGTGTTGCAAAAATTCCCAAAGAAAGAGTTGATGATTTTATAAAAGGAGAGGAATCGAATCTAGATGCTCCATGTTCCTTCCTACATAAACAAAGCAAACCCCCAAGCGCAAGAGCCTTACAGTATGAGCTGTAAGTATTTTAGAACTACATTTTTTAGATGTTGATATTAAATATGCTTTATATTTACCAGATTCGGTGACATTCCTGTAATTTATTTTGCAGTTAGCATTGCTCATATGGTCCAGCTGACAAGAGAGAAGAATGGAAAAGCAAAGGAAGGAAGGCATTTTCCAAAAAGAGGGGATGTCAATGCCATTTTATTGTAAATATTATGGTTAAAGATCCGAACATAGCAGTAATAACATATGATCAGTATGATCACGAAGATGGGAAAGGATGGCCTTGTCATGGTAAAGACAACACTTTAAGTGATGATGTTACTGAGAGAAAGCCAAGAATTTCAAAGGATAAGATTTCTTATTTAGAAAGCTATTATTTTCTTGAAATTCCAATTGACTCTATTTGTAAAATACATATAAAGAAATATCTTGACATATATGCTACATCCAGAGACAGGGATTTCTTCTTACGCAGAAAAGATGTTGTAAACATTTATAATCGTCTAATGAAAGAAAGTTATCAGTTGCATAGCAAAGATGTGTGAATCTTTGGTATCAAAGAAACCAGGATGATTTCTTCTTCTACCAGAAGCCCAATGATGCGGACATCCCTTCTATAGCTGGAATACAAACAAAATGGATGTTGGAAACTATGGTCAAGCTATCCCACAATATTTTTATAGCCATGTACTCAACATTCAGTACAAACAAATATGGGCTTAGTTTTTTTTCCAATGATTGCTTCAATAAAATCATTTATGTTAAAATTAACTTCATTTCATTTAAAATGACAGTATCAGTTGTACATGCTTGTGGTCTTTGATGAGAAGAAAAGCGGGGTACCAGTTGCTTGGGTGGTGATGTCACGTAATACATCACAAGATATACAAGTATGGCTGGAGAGCCTCATGCTTAGGTGTTTTTGGACTCGTCCTGATTGGAGAGTCAATGCCTTCATGGTTGATGATGCTATGGCTGAGATCATTGCTTTGAGGTAACATCAATATTCTTATTTGACATTTTGAATTGCATTCATTTTAAGAATTTCTAAAAATGAATTAAATGTCGTAGGAGAATCATGAAATGTGAATTGATTTTGTGTATTTCGCACGTAAGGAGGGCATGGCTTAAGAATGTTAATCGGTTGGTTAGCAGCTCGGAGAAAGAAAAATAAATGTTCAATGAACTTGGCCATATCATGAAAGATTGTTGTACTAATGAAGTGGATGATGCAATCAATGTTTTTTTCATCAAATATGAAACTGAGTAGAAGTTTTTGGACTATTTCTACAAGACGTGGATTGCCGATGACAAGATTCGTAAGTTTGCATAATATTCCTATTGTGTTGTATGTTTGTCATTTATGTTGGACAACTTATATTTACTAATTGAGTATTTCCATGTAGGCATGTAGGTTAAAGGCTGCAGAGATTTCCCTCATGCAAACCAGGAGACAAATAATGTTGTGGAATCATACCACGGTTACCTGAAGTCAACATTTCGATGTGATAAGTGAAAGAAAGGCTCTCATAGAATGGATTGGCTATTCTACACTCTCCTAAAAAATGTTGAGCCATGTTATCGATTCAAGGCAATTTTGAAAAAACAAGGATATTATAACAACCACAAGAAAGAGATGCAGCTTGAATCATCAATGGAAACTGCTAGAAGAATTCCAGACAGTGATTGCAGGCCTCATGAGAGAATATCTCATGCTTACTGGCTAAGGAGTCAAAGCAAAGCCGATAAGGAATATATTATTATTTTTCAACACAGAAATTTTATCGCTTGCGATTGTCCATGATCTATTCGGGGGAACATTTGCAAGCATGCTATAAAGGTAGATTGGTTTCATTCCTCCTTGATTGATTTAGACCCTTTATTGGATCTTCATACCACAGCCAATCAGTTGAATGTCCATTTTGAGGTAAGTACAGAGGCGCCAAACCTTCCTGCAGATACTATTCCAACCAATATTGAAGATGACAATGTTGAAGAACTTGGTGTGTTGAAAGAGGAGTTGTTTGGTTATCTAGACCTGATTAGAAATAGTCCTCCTTCCATTGTGAGCAAGAAAAAATGGTTTATTGATCTAGATAAATTTTTTTTTGATGATGCTAATAATATTAATATTATGGATCATGACTTCACAGTTGATGTGGGTGCTTATGAGTCATCTTTGAAGAGAAAGAAGAGTTTCCTTAGTCCAAAAAAAAAAGAAAAGGAAAAGGAAGGTCACCTGGAATATTGATTTGAATGTCTCTGCATCCGAAGATGAACCATTTTAGTTTCCACACCTCAACAGGCGGGGTTTTCCTCCCTCCAAAAATGCTTCATCTACTGTTCCAAGTAAGTTCTATAGGGAGATGATATCAGTATGTTTAGATCAAATTCGTGATCTTCCAAGTTTGTTGCTATGTTTAGATCGCTTTGTCGATTTTTCAAGTTTGTTGTAATGTCTTTGGTATTTGCTCTTTCTTTTAGCTTAATGTAGTGCTGTAACGTTTGCAGAGCTGCAACATTCGATCAATGTGATTACAGATGAAGGATGTACACAGACCAATAATCAACCTTTTGATCACATGAGTCAAGGTACATTTGACGAGCTTACTGATTGATCTACTATGTATTCTGATGCATCTGTTATTTGACATGTTATTTTTTTCTTTGATGGAAATTTTGTTGTCATCTTACAAACACATTTGGTTCGTCATTGGTCCCCCCTCGACCAGAACAGGATTGGGCCACTGACATCATGGAAATTGGTGAATTTCCATGTTTGTTTACATTGTCTTCAGTCCTAACGATTAGCACTACTTGTTGTTCATGTTGTTAATGTAGTGCTAGAATGTTTGCAGGGCTGGAGCGTCCAATTAATGTGATTTTAGATGAAGGATGTTCACAGACACACTATAACTATTTTTATCAGATGAGTCAAGGTGCTTAGGACGAGACTTTTAATTAATCTTCTTTGTATTTTGATGCATTTATTACTTGTCATCTTATTATCTTCTCTGATGAAAAATTCATTGTCATGTTACAGACACAAAAAATTGTTCAATGGTTCCCCCTCTATCCGAAGATGATTGGGTCACTGACATCACAGAACTTGCAGACAACACAGAAATTCGCTTCAGAAAAAAGTTGTGATAGAAACTGCATCTTTTTTTTTATTGTCTGACATACTGATTCATGGTGGAGTGGCCAGCTTTGGTTACATGTGATTCCTAGTGTGGAGCACTTTTTTGTTAGGTTTATATTGGTTTCCCTAGCTAGGGTTAGGAGATCTTAAAATTATTCCATCTTCTGATAAGCTGCAATTGTCTACATGTACTTCATTTTTTCTATATAAATGAAAAGAGAACATCAGGAATTCGATGATGTAGTTAATGGATATTTGTTGTTTACTTTTAAATGTTATGTTGGAAAATAGTAAATTTTCTTGATATTACTATAATACATAGGCACATTTTCATTCAGTAGCAGAATTGGTGTGTTTTCTGCAAATGCCTCGAACTGTTTTGTGATTTCAAATTTCACTGCAACATTTTTATCTCCATCCTTTGGTGAAATGTGTTTGAGGAGAATGAAACATTAGATGGTGGAGAATATTAATTGAAGATATCAAAGTGGTTTGGGAATTCAAATGCTTGTTTGGGACAATTTTATCTCCATTATCTGATGAAATATGTAAAGAGATTGAGCTGAAAAGTTTATCTCCAACCTTCAATCATTTACTTCCAGAGATTGGATTGTGGAGAATGTTAATTCATAACATCACTTTATTTATTCATATATATAATACATGAGAAATAGCAGTAATTCAATCTTAAACTGATACATTGGATCCATACACAAATTTGGTCAATCTTCATCTCAAAATAAAGACAGCACCCACTTGACCATTGTCTATCTGCAAATTGTTGTTGTTGTGGATGTTTTAGTTGTTGTTGTTGCTGCAAAGCCATTAAGTTGTAGAAATCCATATTAATGTTCATGTTCATGGATTGTGAAAAAGACAAAGGGGCCACCAACATACCTCTTTAGGTTTTATCCATTACATATAAAATCACTATTAAATCTATAAGATTATTTTGACACTGCATTCTATTAACCATTATGACTAAGAGGCAGACTAACTAGGATGGCTATGTGACTTATTAGCCACAGATTTCCATGTGACTTTTAAGAAACAACTACAATCTGTTCTGGAAACACTGCGCTCATCATATTTCAGGCATTGATAAGAAAAATTTTGATATGGAGACCACATTCCTAAATGAATACAGTGGAACAACTCAAATAGAATAGTGTGGTAGGAAGTCATTGTTTTTCTAGTTAGATTGAGCCTTTGTAGCTTTCTACAGGCAGATTAGCTTCATGAACAGGTGAGCAGGTGTTGCCCTATTGGAGCCACTCTGTATTGATGTTGTTTGATGTTGTTTGATGCATAAGATTCATTTTCACCTTCACCTCTTGCGTATAGAAATTTGAGCCATTGAATTTTTTCATAACTATTTGTTCCATATATAAAAATAAATATCTACTATATGATTGTTACCTTATAATTTCAGTGCACATGAAGGGACTCAACTCGCTAGGAACTATATTACTAATTAGATCTTTAATTCCTTATCCATTTCTATGAGAGGTAGTTGTAATTAACTTTTTTCATGATTTTTGAATACTCCACTTAGCACTCACTGCATCAGGTGATGCTCGCACGGGTGAAGAAGTGGGATTGAAACTAGTGAACTGAATCACATAGCATCAATAATCACTTCCGAGGCTTGCACCTGGTAACCAGGACTTCCCGGGAGGTCACCCATCCCAGATCGGCTCTGGCTCAAATGCTCTTAACTATGGAGTTTTCCCCACAATCAAGTCCACTTAGTTTGCTACCCCGTTTTCATAACCTTAGCAAGTATTGTGCCTCATGAACCATTCAATAAGAGCTCCCTTCACTCTTTTGACTTAAGTATTGAGGGGTTTTCAAAGTGAATTATATTAGATATCATGTTTTCAGATTCAACTACGTTACATAAGTCATTCATCTATGACCATTTCCATGAGAGATAGTGGTAACTGACTTTTCTCATGATTTTTGAAGTTCATAACCAAATCAAATTAGGAATGGTAGTGGTAAAGGTAGGACTTGCTTCTCAGATCTTCAAGTTCAGCACATCAGTTAGAGTTATTTATTTACAATTGTTGAATCGAGCACAGGGTTGATTATATAGAATTGTTGAGCTACTTTGCCCAGCGGTTTGATTATATATAATACCTACTATAGAGTGTCAAATTTGTTTTTAAGTTTTACTTTTACTATTCTGAAAAATATCCATGTTAATCTATCATGTATTAGATCCCAAGGAAGTAAAAACAAAAATAATTTTTACCCAACAGAAAAATGGAAAAATAACACAACATAAAATAATTATACCCTAAAAAAGATTCATGTATTATATTGCGAACAAAATTACAATCGGTTCTTCTCTAGTGAAAGAACCATGCCATCATAGCCCCAAGGAAAATGATAAGAATAACACATTCACTTATTTGAGAGTTATCTTGATGATGATTGATGACTTCACTTGCAATAAACAGTGATCCGGTGTCATCTTTGACACCTGCATCTACACTTGACATTCTTGCCACCAGTAGTTCAGTGGACATCCTATGAATGTCTGAAAGCCATTGTATGCTGAAATATTTAAACTGAGAGCTCCACATTCTTGCTTCCGTGTATAGGGGTTTTAAATTTGCTTTTCGAACTTCAAAGATGCCATTGAGCTTATTGCAAATGAGTTGCGAGTTCATGTAAACTGCAATATCATTCACAAAATTTTTTTTTGCCTCTTTTAAGCCCTCAATAAGGGCGATATAGTAGGCTTCATTATTAGTTTTCCTCCCATGTAGATCTATGTTTCTGTGCACTACATGATTTCACGCTGGATTGTAAAGCACATATTTAACTATGGCTTGTCCAGGATTTGGACGACAGGAAACTTCGATACACAATGTCCACTTTTTGACCATTGTCCACACTTAAAAAACCTACAACCTAAAAAAACAATAAATTAATATCAAACATGTATGCATTTATAGAAATAAAAAACTAGATTACCCACTTATTCATTACACAGAAATCAAAACCAGATTATATTTTACATTCATGTAGTGCTGATTCAACATTCCAAAACCAGATTACATTTTGCATTCATGCAGTGCTGATTCATCATTCCACTTAGGAGGTTTCTCACTATCACCTAGGGAACTTACCCACTTATTCATTACACAGAAATTCAAAAAGCAAACGCACACATTCTGGTTATATCCTAACAGTACAAAACATAACACAAAACCAGAGAAGCAGCTAGTAGACTGTTAAGAATACCAGGAGAAAACAATAGTTAGGTCCTTTGAGCTTCAACCTCCATGGTAGGATCAAAATTACATTGAAGATGACTTTTTATATGGACCAACTTTGCAATCCAATCTTTTCATGAAGAAATCTTGTGTTCTCTTGATGTCTTCTAATTAAGAGGCAAACACATTATTAATTTCCGCTTACTTGTCTTTAAATACTATATCTAGCAGAGTCTTCGTTTTCTAGTGCAATGCAATTGAGTTGACATGTCATTTTCTCCAACCACTAGTGTGACAAAGGAGAGTTGGGAAATAGGAGACCTCTTCCAAGGTCTCATACTAAAAAAATCCTTGCCCTCTCAACAGCCATCATGGTTTTGAGATTCCTAATTCCTAGCTGAGTTTCTAGGCCACAACATTGAAGTAAGCCTCAACTTATTCCTGCAAAAATAAATGAGCCTTATGATAGCCCTGGAACCTTGCAACTGATTCCTGCACAAATAAATGAGCCCCATGATGACCCTAGAACCTTGTAGCCCCCACCCCTGCTATTGTGCATATGTTGCCTAGGAAGCACGATGTGCATTAGGCTCCTTCTTACAATGAGCACTAAAACAAGGCCACAGACAGACCTAAAAAATAGATCTACTAAAATTATATCCGTTTTTTTTAACACATATATTCATGTTATCAAACACATATGACAGGTTGATGAGAACTTCGAGAATTATATGTGTTTTATTAGAAGAGAGATGAACATTTCACATATCTTCAAAAGAAAAAAGCTGTAACAGATGATAGGAAAAGTTCTAGACCAGAATGTATTTGAATTTAACTTTAAATTTAAAATCAAATTAAAAATTAAATTATTAAATAAATAAATACAAAAGATTCCAGTAATTTTCATCAACATTATATTCTTAACTGTGAAAACATATAAAAACAATATCAAGACATAACTCTACAAAATCACAATCCAAACAATACCACAAAACCCACTATCTAGACATAACCAGGACCAAGTCCAGACTTGAAACCCACAGCCTAGAAAACAAAGAATAATTAACTGGTTGTCCAAGCTGAGAAACACTATAGCACGCTACATGTTACCAAAGATGTCAAGGCCTAAGAAGCGAGGGATATGATTTACAAATAATTCGAATAAGAAATTTTCCAATTCAATAAAAACTCTAACATGTATTTTGTTGGAGGCATCATTAACGTAAAATAAGCAAATAGAAATGATACACTATAGGAATATGATAGACTACCTCCACACATGCCCTGCTTCTGCTTCTGCACAATCAACAATCAAATAAAACAAAATGAATTTTTATGCATGGAAGGTTCATTCCAATGCATGGAAGGTTCATTCCACACAGGTTCTAATATCAATTATGATCCCTATGCTCAGTATAAGTGAACTAAGTTGAATTGGTTTTCCAGTGTTGATCCTGGTCCTATGAGCTTATGCAACAATTTCTGACTGCAAAAGATCTCAGCAATCTAAATAGCAACAGTAATAGATTTTTGAATGCTAGAAAAAAACTAAGCACCCTTTATTTATGATGGTTGTGTACAGATTCTTTGGATTTATAATAAATGGGATGAGAAACATAAAAAATTTAAATTCTTGGACCAACATCCTTGAGCAAGAAACATATAATTTCTTTTTCATGTGGGCGCTGGAAAATGATTTTCTAGCTCCTACAGGAAAAAAATAGTATACATAGCAAATATCCACTTACCAAATGTGTCTTCCTATTTGATACTACCTCTGTACTATGTAAGTGGATATTTTCTATGCATGCAAATTTTTTTCCCTGTGGGCGCTGGAAAATCATTTTCCAGTGCCTATAGGAAAAAAAATGTATATGCCTATAACAAGGAAGACTATTGGGACAGATGTTTCTCAATGGTCAAAAGGAAGACTATACATAGTACAGAGGTAGTATCAAATAGGAAGAAACATTTGGTAAGTGGATATTTGCTATGCATACAATTTTTTTTTCCTATAAGCATTGGAAAATGATTTTCTTGTGCCCACAGGAAAAAAAATTTATATGCATAACAAAAGTTTTCCTTGGCTTCTCTCTGTTACCTGATTGTGTAATACATGGGTATATATCATTTCATCTTGCCTTGCTATCATTTTATTTTATTATCTATTTAACTTCTTTCAAACTTCTGGTTTATTGGACCTTAAAATGATGGGACTATTTTTTTTCAATAGTCATATTAAGTGACAGTTTTCTAAAAAGGCTTGGTAACCTCTTTTATCCCTGTATTTGTTAATTGTATTGATATTCTCTGCAGTAGCATCTACGCATCTACATCATCATAGTAAATGTGATTCTAGCTACCCCAAATATTTGACATTTCTATTCTTCAGTTTTCAGAGTCTTATGGACCTTAGATGCAGTCAAGAGGATGTTGCAATAGAGTTTTAAACTTACTGAGGTTTATGGTTCAGCTTGATAATTATTTTGTTTTATTGTCTGCTTCATGGAGACATTCAATAAAATATATATGGTTGTTGATGACATAAAGCTTTCTTGGTTTGTTCCCACTGAGACAGTATATGTACAACAATCTTATGAACTGTAATCTACTATTACAGTTGCCCCATCTACCAAAGACACTCTTTGAGCTTCCAAAATTAAGGAACACCTATTATATATCTGTTGATAATGCCACTACGCTATGGCTATGAATCTGTGGATACTCTTAATCAGGGCAACAAACAGATAAAACTATATAGCCACAAAAGCATGTGCTTGCAAGTGGGGAAAATGCTGGCACAAAAGAGGCAGATAACCACCAAGACTAACAAAGCCTCCTGAAGCAAATTTCCGCCAATATAAAGTCAATTGGGAGTAACCCATTCTTATATAAAGCCTCCATTATTATACCTGCATCTTGGTTCCCAATGGTAAGAAACCATAGGTGCTTCAAATTTTAGCTCTTGTCAGCGGTTAAGGCTGTTAGATATCTATAATTGGGAAGAATTTGTGGCTGACAGTATACCTGTTTTGCTAATTTTGCCTGGCAGGATCCAAATTCTAGCCAAAATGAACAGAAGTTTTCACAAAACCCTAGTGTTCTTAGGTTTCCATATTTGGGATCTCGATTTATCTCATTCAAATAATCACCATA
The DNA here is from genome assembly GCA_034641835.2 of Pinus albicaulis. Taxonomy (NCBI): domain Eukaryota; kingdom Viridiplantae; phylum Streptophyta; class Pinopsida; order Pinales; family Pinaceae; genus Pinus; species Pinus albicaulis. The sequence goes on along the minus strand of CM076579.1, from coordinate 465,004,183 downwards.
CTCCACTGCAAACTTGAGATATACATCTTATTCTAGAAGATAAGAAGCAGTTGAAATGGGACAGGAAAAGTTGTCTTCATCCACAATCGTGGTAAAAAGTGTTAGAAATGGGACGATTACTTGGCATAAAATAATAGGCGCAGAAAGCACAAAAGATCCAACAGGAACGCGAATTACCAGTCCCGATCCCAAAAGAAGAACAAAATCCAAACATGGAACAAGGAAAATGAGTGGTAGGAAGGAACCTGTGAACGCTGGAACGCTAGAAATTAAATTGAGTGCGCTGAGCTGATTCGGAGCGCAGCAGAAAGGAAACCTAAGAACGTTGGAACGCTGGACTGCGGAGCTAATTCTTGTCGTGGAGCTGCTTGGTGAATGACGAGGTCTCATGAACCAGGAATTATTTGAATTTCAAATTCAAAAAACCCACAACATTAAATTCTGGTAGGTGGCCGAGGGTTGTGGTGGTGGCAGTTGGGGGAGGAGCGGCGGGTGGTGGAGGAGGGGCGCTCGCGGGAGGAGTGGCGGAGGAGGTGCGAGGTGGTGGGGTCTTCTAATGCCGTTGTCCCGAGCGTTTTCAGTCTCTATCGCCGTTTGGAGCTTGGGGTCGCGCAGGGTCCACATTGTGCTGGAGGGAGGGGAGGTCGCCGAAGCTGGGTGATCAGGAGCTGTCACATCAGCTCCCGATTCGTAGATCAAAAGATAAATCCCCATATAAGTAGTAACTCATTCAACTCTTTATTAGTGAAAAAATTATTAGTAGGAAAATTCAACATTTTAGCTAAGGATTTTTGGAAAAATTCAAGAAAAACATGACCATTCATAGGACACATGATATGACCCTGATGTGTAAGTATGTGCGAAGACAAAATAAAACTAAAAAAAAATTAAACATTAAAATCTAAATAATGTCGACTTAAACAATAACTTACATAACAATATAAATGAACAATTAAAAATTCATTAGAAATAAATTTAAATGATATAAATTTAAAATATGAAGAGGTTTACTAACACCAAAAAACATATATAGTAAATAAATAAAAATATAAATAAATTATAAGTATGGTAAATAATTAAAACATATTTTATATTTACTCCATAAACCTCTTTATTTTTACAAAAACTCAAAAAGAGGTTTTAGTTAAGCAGAGCCAATGGGTCAATTCCCATGGGAAAAAATATTATTAATACCATGGGACAAATACCATGGGCCAAATTCCATATTTATAAAAGAGGTATGGTAAATAAATAACTAGCACACTCACATTTACTAATGTGGTCGATATACGATTAGCTGATATGAAATAGATTTACAACCACTTTTAGCAATGTGGTTGATATAGGTCGTTAGATGGATCCACCGCATGTATTTCACCAAAATAAATATTATACATTTATGAATATAATTACCAACATATTTTACATATTTACTTATAATATATTCATAATATTAACTATATATATATATATATATATATATATATATATATATATATTAAAATATATAATATTATATTATTCAATAGTAAAATATATAATAAAAATATATTATTAAATTAATTCAATATATTAATAGTTTTAACTCAAGTTATAATATAATTCAAAAATAACATAATAATAATATTTTATTAATATTTATAATAAGTGTATATCTCTTACCAATATCTCAAAAGATTATTAATATTTTAAACAAAATGAACTAATAAACTCAAGGGTTTGATATTATAAACGTATGTAATTGGTGAAGAAAAGGATAAACATTAATATTATAAACCAAGAAATAAAAAAACCCTATGAATAAATAATTTATCTGAAGAGATTAAAAAACCCTAAGAAATAATATTTAAAACCCAAAATCCTAAGAAAGTGATAAACCTTAATAATTAATATATTAAATTCAAGAGATTAATAAAGCATATGAAATAATATTTAAAACACAAAAACCTAAAAAATTAATAAACCCTAACAATTGATATTTTAAACCCAAGAGATTAATAAACCCAATAGATTATTAATAATACAAAACAAAAGACTCTGAATGCAGATGATTCAATGGCATGACGGGACATCCGTACCGGGGCAGCTCCTAAGGAGATTCACATGGGATGGCCATATGGCCCCCTGCGACTCCATTAATTTGGCCATTAATCCACCAGCTCTCAGAGCATTAAATCTCCGTCGTTGGCATTCTCTCCTCCTCGTCCTACACAGTCGGTTCCTTATGGCATACGACTCGAGCTATCCAGAACATTCTTGCTCTGCCTGCCGCTCTTTACATTTCCTCTACAGTGTATGCCCTGAAGCTTGTGCCGAGCCCAGTGCCCGCACACAAACAGGGCGGCGCTGCTCCTTGAGACTGGTTATCATTTTTCACACAGTGCTCTATGTTACTCCAACTCCAGTCAGCAGGCTCCTCTCAGCTTTCACTGTGGGTTCACTCCAGTCCCGCCTTGTTCTATTGGTCTCAGGCCTTTTCAAGTTGTAGCATCTGCCATGCCTAGGCTCCGACACCGGATGAGATGCCTCCATGGGGCAACCCATGGCCGGCCTGCGAGTTTGCGTCCCTCCTCCAGTCTGGGTGAAGCGACTTCCTCTGAAGATGTTGAGGGGAGACAAAGTCAGGCCACCCATAGTCAATGGGGGAGTGATAGCTCTCCTGCCGATAATCAGCTCTCTTCGCATCCTTTTTTTTTTCCCTTCGAGACCCGTCTCCCCTGCACCCTGTCCTTCTAGCAGTCATATTTTGAGGCAAACCTCGCAGAGGGCAGAGCTCCGCTTTGATTTTTCTTTCAATCGTCCCACTGTCACTGCTTATATTACAGTCACCCTGCGGGAAGAATTGACTCTCTATCCTCCTCCTTTGCCAGGTCCTCCGCCCTCCCCTCTTGGTCTTCGCCCTACCCCAGCTGCGTTTTCCACCGAACATCCAGTTGCTCACCCTACCTCTGCTTCTCCCACCTTGGATCAACATTCAATGCGGGTGGACGCAAGGACTATAGGAAAAGATGGTGATCAAAACGATGTTGTAGAAGATTCAGAGGAAACGTACTGGTGTCGCATAGTGGAGGAGCCGCCTTCACCAGCCCACGCGCAGTAACTCCGGATAGCCTTGGTTCAACATGGTACATACGTTCCACTATTTTGAAAGATGCACTGTTTTTTTAGTTGTATACAGCAGCAGAAGCTGCATGCTACTCAAATATTTTTGTTTTCTTATGTTATGTGTAATGAACTATACACCAGTTTCCCTTTCAAGGGCGACGAAACCTCGCCTAAAAGAACTGGTTTCCCATTCAGGGTAGTTCGACGTTCTATTAAAGCATGGACATCAAGCCCAGTTTCAGGCTCCCACAGCTGAACTGAGGCAATTTTGTAACAATATGTTTCCATAATAGAATTATCATAATTTAGAAAAAAAAAAAATTACAAACCAAAAGAAGTAATAAACCCAAGGTTTAAATATTATAAACCAAAGGAATCGGTGAACCCGAGGGATAAATATTAAAAACATAAGGGATCAATAAGGGCAGGGGATCAATATTAAAAACACAAGAGATTAATAAACCCTTAGAATTGATATCTTAAACTAAAAAGCCTAATAAATTAATAAACCATAAGAATCAATATTTTAAACTTAAGATATTAATAAACGAACTCGATTATTAACATTATAAACCAAAAGAACTAATAAATCCAAGGGTTTAATAGTATAAACCGAAGGAATCAACGAACTCAAGGGATAAATATTATAAAACTAAGGGATCAATAAGGACAAGGGATCAATATTAAAAACAATAGAGATTAATAAACCCTAAGAATTAATATCTTAAACTCAAGAGATTAATAAACCCAAGGGGTGATTAACATTATAAACCAAAAGAACTAATAAACCCAAGGGTTTAATATTATAAACCAGAGAAATTGGTGAACCCAAGGGATAAATATTAAAAACCTAAAGGATCAATAAGGCCAAGGGATAAATATTAAAAATAATAGAGATTAATAAAACCTAATAATTAATATTTTAAACTCAAAAACCTAAGAAATTAATAAAGCCTAAGAAATAATATTTTAAACTCAGTAGATTAATAAACCCAAGGGGTTATTAATATTATAAAACAAAAGAATATAATATACTAAAATATGTAACATTATATTATTCAATAGTAAAATATATAATAAACATATATTATTAAATTATTTCAATATATTAATAGTTTTAACTCAAACTATAATATAATTCAAAAATAACATAATAATAATATTTTATTAATATTTATAATAAGTGTATATCTCTTACCAATATCCTAAGGGGTTATTAATATTTTAAACAAAATGAACTAATAAACCCAAGGGTTTAATATTATAAACCCAAGTAATTGGTGAAGCTAAGGATAAATATTAATATTATAAACCAAGAAATAAAAAAACCATAAGAATAAATAGTTTAATCTGAAGAGATTAAAAAATCCTAAGAAATAATATTTAAAACCCAAAAGCCTAAGAAAGTAATGAACCCTGAGAATTAAAATATTAAACTCAAGAGATTAATAAAGCATATGAAATAATATTTAAAACACAAAAACCTAATAAATTAATAAACCCTAACAATTAATATTTTAAACTTAAGAGATTAATAAACCGAAGAGATTATTAATAATACAAACCAAAAGAAGTAATAAACCCAAGGTTTAAATATTATAAACCAAAGGAATTAGTGAACCCAAGGGATAAATATTAAAAACATAAGGGATCAATAAGGTCAAGCGATCAATATTGAAAACACAAGAGATTAATAAACCCTAAGAATTGATATTTTAAACCAAAAAACCTATTAAATTAATAAACCATAAGAATCAATATTTTAAACTTAAGATATTAATAAAACAATGGGATTATTACCATTATAAACCAAAAGAACTAATAAACCCAAGGGTTTAATATTATAAATCAAAGGAACCAATGAATCTAAGGGATAAATATTATAAACCTAAGGGATTAATAAGGACAAGGGATTAATATTAAAAACAATAGAGATTAATAAACCCTAAGAATTAATATTTTAAACTCAAGAGATTAATAAACCCAAGGGGTGATTAAAATTATAAATCAAAAGAAATAATAAACCCAAGGGTTTAATATTATAAACCGAAGGAATCGGTGAACCCAAGGCATAAACATTAAAAACCTAAAGGATCAATAGGCCAAGGGATCAATATTAAAAACAATAGAGATTAATAAAACCTAATAATTAATATTTTAAACTAAAAAAAGTAAGAAATTAATAAAGCCTAAGAAATAATATTTTAAACTAAATATATTAATAAAGCCAAGGGGTTATTAATATTACAAAACAAAAGAACTAGTAAACCCAAGGGTTTAATATTATAAACCAAAGGAATTGAGGAGCCCAAGGATAAATATTAAAAACCTAATGGCTCAATAAGGCCAACAGATCAATATTAAAAACACAAGAGATTAATAAACCCTAAGAATTAATATTTGAAACTCAAAACCTAAGAAATTAATAAACTCTAAGAATTAATATTTTTAATTCAAGAGATTAATAAACTCAACAGATTATTAATGTTGTAAACCAAAATAAGTAATATTATAAAGCAAAGGAATTATTAAAATTATAAAGGTAAGGAACAAATAAATACAAGCATTTAATATTATAAACCCAAGAAATTAGTAAACCCAACGAAAATTGTTATAAACCTATGGGATAAATATTAGTATTATAAACCAAGAAATTAATAAACCCTAAGAATTAATATTTTAAACTCAAGAGATTAATAAACCCAAAGGATTATTAATAATACAAACCAAAAGAAATAATAAACCAAAGGGTTTAATATTATAATCTAAAGGAATTGCTGAACCCAAGGGAAAAATGTTAAAAACTTAAGGGATCAATAACGCCAAGGGATGAATATTAAAAACACAAGAGATTAACAAACCCTAAGAATAGATATTTTAAACTTAAAAACCTAAGAAATTAATAAACCATAAGAATAAATATTTTAAAATCAACTAATTAATAAACAAAATGGATTATTAATATTATAAACAAAAATACCTAATAAACCCAAGGGTTTAATAATATAAAACAAAGGAATTGGGAAACCCAAGGGAAAAATATTAAAAACATAAGAGATCAACAAGGTGAAGGGATCCATATAAAAAACAAAAAAGACTAGTAAAGGCTAGGAATAAATATTTTAAATAGAAAACAATGAGAAACTCACATGATTAATAAAGAGATTAATAAATCTTAGGAATAAATATTTTAAATAAAAATGATTGGTTAAGTCACATGATTATTAATGTTATAAAATGAGGGGAATAAACATGGTTTACCATGTTTGATTTCAACAATGAGACAATTGTTGTCACAATGCGAAGTTGGACAAACTATGACCATGGTGGGCCAGAGATGATTTTCATATTGAGACAATATTTGTCAGAATGTGACATTTGACCATGGATGACATTGATCGACTATGGCTAACGCTAATTAACAATGGTTTCCCATGGTTGATTTTCATATTGAATCAATGTTTTTCATAATGTGACATTGGACCATGCATTAGTATTAACTGTAGGACCAATATTTAAACCCCAATATTTGGATTTAATAAACTGAAGGGAATAATATTACGAACTGAAAGAATTTGAAAAATTAATGGATCAATGTTGTAAACCCAATGGATCAAAAAATATAGGGAGATATTAATATTATAAACATAAAACATCAAGAAAGCAAAGGGATTATTAATATTATAAACAAAAAACATCAATAAACCGAAGCGATTATTAATATAATAAACCCCTGACCAGTATTAGAAATAAAATTTATTAATAAACTCATGTGATTAATAAAGTTGAAGGATCAGTAAAATTAAATAAAAATAAAAAAAACCAAAGAAATTGATAAACACTAAGAATTAACCCAAGCGATTGTTCATATTATAAACCAAAAAAACTAATAAACCCAAGGGTTTAATATTATAAACCAAAGGAATTGGTGAACCCAAGGGGGAAATATTAATAACCTAAGGGATCAATAAGGCCAAGGGAACAATATTAAAAATACAAGAGCTTAACAAAGCATACGACCCAATATTTTAAACACAAAGGAATTATAAATTCACATGATTATTATTATTATAAATTGCAAGTGATCAATCAACCTTACTGATTTTTAATATTATAAACCGAATGAATTAATAAGCTAAAGTGATATTCAATTCCACCGTTAGTGAAACCAAAAAAATAACATTGAAATTAACATATGTTTTTTGTTTTCTTTACATAAAAAAATCCCACTAAAAAAAAGGACTCGAAACTCTCCATCAAAGGTCATTTATCAAATAGTCTCTTCGAGAACACAACCAGACCGACCACAAAAGGAATGCCAATTCAAATCAACAGGATAATGATCACGATACTTAACGCTTTCCAACCAATCCCTTCTTGTTTTTCTCCCAACCTCCCTCATGTGCACATGCAACAATTATTTTACATTCATTTTCATTTCATCTAGCACATGAAGATGCTCATCAGTCAAAGTAGGATGGAAGCCATGTTTTTTATCGAACTTGTTTCGAAAATACGAAAGAAAACTGATGAGTCTAGAAATATTTTCCACCACTTGATTATAATAGTTGGCATCATTATTATCCATATCTGCATTTGAAGGGAAAATGACAAAATAAAAATTAATACACAAAGAGATAAAAACATCTAGGAATATATATATAATAGAACAACCCAGTTGTACTGTTGTTAAAAAACATAATCTCAAAAACGTCATGCTATAAAATAACCTAATGCTACATGAACCAAATGATGTAAAATTTCTACAAATATAAACCTCATTAGAAATAGATATTGTACACATGAAATGAGTGATAAAATTAAATGAGTGATATGACCCTTATTACAATAATCAACAAGGAATCACAATTTTTTAAACTTAATGTTTAAAATCAAATATTAATAATGTTAGTAATTCTATATTTGTATTTAAATTAACGTTAATGTATATATTAATTTTAGTTTAATATTAATATCATATATAAATATGTTTTCATTGAACCAAACCACAACATATTTAACAAACCACATTGATAAAAATTGTTAGTTGCATGTCATAGGGATATGGAATTCAATCTGATTTTTAATGATTGGTTCATATAACTAGTTTTACATGTCTGAATGGTGCATTGTAAACAAAAAAACAATAGCAACTTAAAAAAAGGAGGTAAATTGAATAACACAAAAAATTATGTAAGAAAATTCTCAGATATTACTATATTTGATCTGATGAATGTATTCATTTCATTAATACATAAAAATAATTATTATACTAAATTCAAATAGAGAGGACAATAAAAATAATTAAAAAACATTCTATCAATATGTCACAATACTATTAGTTGCATGTCATAGTGATACGGAATTCCATCTTGATTTTTAATGATTGGCTCATATAACTTGCTTTTTAATCTTTGAATGGTTCATTGTAAGAAAAATAACAAAAACCACTTTAAAAAAATAAGAAAATTAAGCTTCATGAAAAACGATGTAAACAAATTTCCAAAATATTACTATGAGTTTGATGAATGTATTCATCTCATTAATATATCAAAATCATTATTATATTAAAAGTAAATAAAGAGGACAATAAAAGAAATTCAAAAAACATTCTATAAAGAGATAAATGTGTTAATAGTTTCATGTTATAACAATATGGAATTTAATCACTCCTCTTCTTTCTTCTTAATTGTAACATATGCACTATCTTTCATCTTGGCATAACGCTTAAAAGAGAAAGGCGATGCAATTGATTTCACTCTTGATATGGCTCTGAAGATCAGGCCTTTCTTCTCTTTATTCCTGATATCAATTGATATTCATTCTAAAGTCAAACCCTGTGACTTGTGGATTATAATAGCCCATGCCATCTTTAAAGGAAATTATTTTCAATTTCCTCTTATCACTGCTGTGATAGGTACAATGTTTCGATTTCTTGCATCAAACAGAACACCAACATACTTATTAAAAACAACAGTTGTGAAAATTGGAAGCTCAAGTGGCTTAGAGGTAGGCATATAAAATATTTCCTTCACATACCCAAGTCCACCATTTACTAAACTAGCTTCAACCCACAAATTACATGTCAACATAACACGTTGGCCACAACACAACAAAACTTCACGGTCCTGTTGATCATCATCGGCACCACTGATTTTTTGAATGACTTGAATTAACAACAATACATTTGTGCAATTAGAGAACTTAATGATTTCAACATATGCCTATTATGGAAGAACACCAAATTATTTGTTGGAAACATGTGAACTATTGCATTAAATAAATCCCTTTCTCTACAATGCAACCTCATATCAGCTCACGACATAAGAAACTCCCAAACATGAAGAACAGGTTCTACATTTATTATGTTATTGAAGACTCTATGAAAACAAGATTGTTTCTCATTATTCCCTTCTTGGAGAAATATTGTGTCAAGAGTGAGAACAATGTTCAATTTTTTCCACAAGACTTTCCCTGTTGTCTTACCTGCATACAAAGGCTTATCTCTCATAGGAGGTAGTTGGCCAAGGTCACTCACAAGGATGATGGATCTGCCACCAAAAGGAAAATTCTTTTTCTCTGGAGATGCTTCTCGTAATCGAGCATATATTTGCATGAATAAACTTAATCCTAAAAATCTCATTTCATCAATCAATATATATCTAATATGCCTCATTTCTTCTTGGAATACTCCTAGTGATTGACACTGTAGTGGTTTCATATCTTTAATCGGAAATTTTCAAGCAGAGTATATTGTTTTTTATATTAAAAGTAGCTAATATTGTTGGGCCAAGAAGAAGAAAAGGAATTTTTCCATTACTTGACGAATTAGAAAGAGCTTCCAAAAGAAAATGGATAAGGAAAGACTTTCCAGTGCCTGCAGTGCCCTGAACAATCATAAGAAGAGCTTCATGAATCTCATATTCAGCAAAATTCCTTAAAACAATTTCAAAAGCAAGTCATTGTTTTTCCGCCAATGAATCTAGAGAGGAAAATGTTCTATTTGAAAGGTCAACAATATCACCCTTGATATTCCATTCCTTATAAAATTAATAGCTTCTTCAGCCACATCATCAGAAATAGTTGTGCTTTTCTAGTTAAAGGATATATCAAAATCCCTTCAACCGAGGGTGTGAAGATCAGAAACATTCACATTAATTGGTGGAACCAAGCGAGAGAAAATTTTCCATTATTGAAAATCATCTTCATGATTCATTTCCTGGTTATAAAAATCACCATCTTCTCCATCTTCAATATTTTCAACAATTGATGGATTTCGATCATCATGCCATGCTCGATATTGGAAATTCCTCCAATTTTCAACAATAATTTCAGTTGAAAGCCAAATATCCGTAGAAATGCCACGAAATGGCTTCTACAAGAGCAATTTTGTCCCGCAAAAGGTTTCACATTTGTCTGAACCGTCACTAGAAATAGAATAAAACCATTTCCAAACCCAAAAAATTACATGAACATCTCTATGCTTCCAGGGATATTTTTTACGCTTGCTATTAAATGTCTAAGATCTTGTTATTTCTATCAAAGATAGATGCTCAAGGAAAAAAGTCCTCTTCTGATAACGTTGAGCAAAAGTATTTTTAGATGAACATTGCATGCGATCCCTTGATATTTTCTTGAAGACCTTTCTTCCAGAATTTAATGAAACAAATTTTTTACTACATACAACAAGAGGTAGCTTAAGCAATATATGGCATGTTTCTTGTGCTCCAATGTCACGGTCAACAATCGTTTCTGCAAGAAACCTTCTGTAATCACATAAAGCATGATCCTCAGAGGCAATAGAATTTGAAATTCTAGTTAACGTGTCATGATAATATTCAAACCTTTTCTCTGGTTTTGATGCATACTTAGCAACATATTTCAGGACAGCATGTCGAGAAAGCACTGGTTGGCAATCAACATTTGCATGCCACATTGTTAGAAGGTCAATTTTATGTACATTGAGCCTATCATCATTTCTTGCCATGTCATATTTTTTTCTTCATTGATCATCTATGAACAATATTGATTCTTTAGAAAGATCCCATGGAGTATTGTACCAACATACGAGAATAGTGTCGTTTTCATGCAAAAAATAATCTACACTACACTTTGTGTGCCTTTGGACATGGTTCAACAATTCTTCACAATCATTATGAGGATTTCAAGAGAAAATCTGATTAGTATTCAATATGAAAGGGTCATCACTAAGACTTCTTGGAACCATTATATTGCGATGATGTATTTCACATGGATTCCATGCAGTTACATAATTGTCAAAGAATCTCTTTGCAAGTTGTAAATCACAATCATTTGACCAGTCGAGTATTTCCATGTCAGGAGCTCCTTGAAATCATAGGATACCATGGATATGTGATGAACCTCTATGTTGCCAATAATATCTGAAGAAAATGAATATAGAGTTAGTATAAAAAATATAAATTGAACCATAATAAGAAATTGACAATGAATAGAAAATAAATTAAACAAAACATACCTGTACCAGAAGTCTTTTGCTTTAAGATATTTTTGAATAACTTCCACTCGAAATATATTGAATCTATGTTGCATAAATGTGGTAAAAATATGAGGGTACTGGATAACATTTTCAATTTTCATACGATTCTCATTTAAGGAACGAGAATGTGAGGGTACAGGCATGAGGCTATGCAGCTCTGGCCACTTTGTGTCAGCTGCACTTAAAGTAAAAAACAAATATGGACATCCCAACTGAGTAATCATGTCAGTCAATTCAGACTGAAATTTAGTCCAGTATGCCATTGTAACTCTTAGAGAAGAACCAAACCGCATAATATGCTCAGCCAACTTATTATCTAATAAATCAGAAAGTTGGTGACGCAAGTTTTCAATTGTTGTCGGTGAATTATCATGTAAATTTTTATTCAAAAAAATTGATGTAGTTTCTTGGCTCTGATGTGACATTATGATGTTCAATAGGTAATATCGAAAGTTAGGATGGCTTCCAAACCTCTGATCATAGTATCTAAGAATATTCAATGCATACTCATGAAGTTCAACATTACAAATGCATGCTTGCAACCAATCACCATCACCAGTGGGGCAAAATGTGGGGAATGCCATATCTAATAACCCCTCAATATTATATTCATTCACTGGAGATGTTCCAATACTGGGCCAATCCATTTCTTGAACATGTGAAGAATCAACATTATCAGGAAATTCTCTAATTTCTTCCACTTCTCTCCATTCATTGGGTGGGCAAGCAAAAAAAGAAGAAGGATGAGAGGGAAAATGCTCAAGAGGCAACCCTTCATTATTGGCTGCATTGATCTCAGATTATTCAATATCAAAATCAACAAATTTAAGCCTGGATGAAACATTTGTTGATCTTTTGGGCAGAGCATTCACTAAATCATAGTCAATTAAAACATCTTGATAAGATTGATCACGTTCAATTTTAAAAAGCAATGCAGCCATAACTTGAGACCTTTTGACATAACATTCATAATATTTAGATTGAGCAGCATGTCTCCTCACAATTAAAAATACAAGATCTTCAACATGTCGGGGAAGACTTTATGCAATTGTAGAAATATATTGGGGAAAGCTAATTGTGTGTCTGCAATACTTATATTTCCCACCTCGAGCATGTGTCACTTGCAAAATAGGATTTACACGTGCTATTAACATTTCTTTAAATTGAGTAAGAACTCTTAAAATATGAGGTTTCTCACCAGGATCCATGTTATTATATCCATAAAAATGATGTGAACCTCTTTCATTCTTACATCATCTGCAAAAATGTCCTTTAGAATCTCTCAAAACCTGGATTTCGGGATATGATTCTTGGCAGATGTGGCACATTTGGACAACTCACAAGCTATATATCTTTTCTCTAAATATTTTTTGCATTGCAATCATGTTTTCATCAAAATGAATATGATTTGTATTGGTTCAACCATGTGGAGAATGATGTGGAAGAGTATAATTTCTTCTAAAATTTACTTGATTTTCAGCACCATGAGATTCCCTTCCCAAATTTGAATCGCGTGGAACAGATCTATGACATGGCCTTTCCAAATTTATGGTCTCCATTTCTGGAACTTGAGAGGATGATAAGGTGTATTTAGCATACTTTTTTTTTTAATTTGATGTCCAACTAATTAGAAATGAAAAAATGAAAAATAAAATAAAATAAAATTCATTCAATATTTACATTTCTTTGGTGATGTGGATGAAGGCTATGAGATGGTTGATATTAACTTCTAACATCAGTGGATAGAGCATTTGGGGATTTATATTCTATGCCTCTATTCGAATGATTTGTCTCCTATTTCAAAAAAATAAAATTCATTATAATACTAAATGTCCAACCAATAAAGATTAAAAATTGTAAAAAAATCAAATACACTGAAAACTACATTAGTTTGACAATTTGATATTTTGGATTCCATTCCTCCAACCTCATTAGATGCAATCATTTTTTTCCATAAAAGGTTATAAAATACAATGTACAACTAACAATAAATGAAAAAATGAGGAAAATATCAAATTGATTCAGCATTTACATTTGGTTGGCGATATGGATGAATGCTATGAGATGTTTCCTCTTCACTTATAACATCAGTAGATGGAACATCTATGAATTTAATTTTTACGCCTCTATTGAAATGAGTTGTGTTATGTTTGAAGAAAATAAAGTATACAATAAAATTTATGTCCAACCTACTAAAAATTCAAAAAATGAAAAATCAAATCAAATACATTGAACATTTAAATTAGTTTTCCGATTTTATTGTCGAGGAGAATGCAGTGGAAGGCTATAACATGTTTCATCTTCAATTCTCAGATTAGTAGATGGAATACTTGGGGAGTTAATTTAAATACCTCTATTCAAATGAGTTGTATCCTATTCCAAGAGAAGAAAATACCTTATAAGATTAGTAAAAAAATTGCAAATAGAGGAATGTAAAAAAACAACCACTATTACAGCAACCGTCAAAATATCATTGTGTTACCTCCATTCTTCCATGCGAAATGATATCAGGGATGACTGATTCTATTCGTGGGACAACATTATTTTGAGAAGGGGGATTGGAAGATCTGATGTTTCTACCAACTAGCTCCAAATTATCAAACGAATGGCCAATAAAACTATCATCCAAGTCATCACATACAATGTCATCGTTGCCTCCACCATGGATATTTCGCAACCTTTGGCCTTTCTCAAAAGATGCAATTGTAGAGACAGAAGGGATAGGGTGAACATTTTCATCCACATTATAAATATGATGTTCTTCCTTATTGCAAAATGTTTCCCCAATATTATGAATATTATTAGGAGAGCATCGAACAACAAAATTATGTTGACGAGGAGGAGATTCTGGTAATGAACTATCAAGGGGAAATGTTATTTCCATGATATCATTCATAGTACGATAATTACGAGGAATCATAAAATAATTTTTAAGAGTGGTTTTACTCGTTCTTCTATGATATGTAGCTCTCCTATGCTCATTTATTGTTAGCTTATTTTTATGATACCGTAAACGATGACTTTCATTAGACCCGTCACGCGATGTTGGTGACAAATTCTGTTTTCTTGTACGATTGCTTGTGTCTTCAGATGACATGTCTACAATCAATAATAAAATATTTATTATGGAACCATAAACATGGAACATATAATATATCCAATATAAATAAACACACAAGACTGCGAAAGGAACACATTTTTTTTTGAACCATATAAAAACATTAAATGCGTATTTGGTCTTTTTCCAACCATATAAAGTTATGAAAACATAGAAGGATTTTCCCAAATGGCTAAAAAGAAAAGTGGATTTTTCCAAATGGCTAAAACAAAAAAGGTTAAAATTTCATGACTCATATTAGAATTGTAATGGGAAAACCATATAACTGGAACAAAATACTATCAGAATTATATGAATTGGAAATATATCTAAATATTTGGAACTATATACCATCAAAATATAAATTCAAATAATAAAATTTACCTAAAGATACAACATTGTTTGAGAACCAATGAGAAAAAACTAATGCAAACACTATGTATAAAATAAGTCACAGTAATTATAATTATAAAGACAAAGAAAAATGGATAGCTTCCAAACACATTCAAATGAAATTAACATAACTAAAGGAGACACAAAAATAAATATTTGAGAAAATTGCAATGGGATTCAATATCAAACATCCGATAAATACACATATAGAATAAATCCCAGCAGAAGTCATATAACTATCCATAGAATTGTAATTTTAAAGTCTTAGCATACATACCCAAAACTATGTAAAGTAAAAAAAATGGAAATATTTTCCACAACCACAGAAAGAATATAAAATGAATAATAGCCAAAGACTCCATGTCCATATCTAATGGTGGAATCTCATTAATAGAATCCATACAGGGAGCAATTGCAAAAACATTTCCAGACTCGATCAAATCATTGCAATCTTGCAACGTTGGAGACCAAAATCCATGCATATGTTGATTAGTTGAATTATCAATATGTTTTGGGAAGTAGAGGCCAGTCATCGTGTCATATAATAGGAAAGAAACTTCACTGCATTTGCACATAAGAACCACACCTTGGATAGTTCGAAATGGAAGATAAGCAGGACATTTGATATTTATATCTATATAAATTTCTTCCAAAAACTTGCATATGAAGCCCCAATCATCCTCAAAGTAGTCAATTATTCATTCAACACATGGGTGACCGAATTGGAAATTCTATATTTCTTTAATTGACCATACAAAAGTGGAGCCATCATTGATAATACATACCAACTGATTCTTAAATATTGCTAATGACATACACCGTATGTCAGTGATTGGAACAAATTAAAAACCCCATTCATTTTTTATTACATCAAACCATTAGATTGTATACCCATATCGACGATAACATTCATACTCTGTGACAAGATAGAGCCGAAACAATTTACTTTTATAAAAAACTCCATTCTGAGGGGGTGAAGTGCCACCAAATGGAATATCAACCCTTCGCCAAACCCTATCAAGACTACTGTAAATATAAAATTTAGACTACATTCTATCATAGATATGTTTTAGAAAAACCGAGTCATATTTTTTGTTGCTTACATTTTCCAATAACGAAAAAAATCCCCAGTCTCCAATTCTTATTTGCCAAATGTTTTTTAAGGCCTTTGTAAATGGATTCATTACAAAATAGTTTCATGAATTGGAGAGTTCTATTGGTAAGGATAAAACTACTATTGGTCCAATAGTAGACTCTACTTTGTATATTGAATCTATGAATCGCAAATGAAAATGAGATATGCACCCATTTTGATTAAGGCATCCAGAAGAAAAATAATTGTCTTCATTATTGAGGAAAGGAACCAAAATCCAAATTAATTTGTACAGATATTCTTGCAACACAATAATAAAGAAGAGTTTTGCAAAACATTCTTCCATTGCTTACAAACAGTGCTAAAATTTATCACAACCGATAAAGGGAGCGAGAAGAAGACAATTTCAAGAATTTCAAATGGAATACAACTCCAAACAGCTGGATCCATGATAAAACAAGGAAATCACCTAACATAAAAGAAAACACACATGATATCAACAAAATAATTTTCCATTAACAGTGAATATAATTAAAATTAACATAGATAAGAAAATTTTCATCTACAAATATAGTAAAATTCACATATAGATAATCTATAAAATCATATGAGCCACAAGAACATTATTACAATAGTTAAAAAGAACTCACAATTTTATTATTAATCTTAATAAATATGTTTTTATGTCTCTATTAATGTCTATGTTTAATATTGATGTAAATGTTTGATGTTCAATATAAATATTAACTTAAAACATTTTTTTTTAATATTAAAAAGCTTTATCTTATAAACCTTGGGTTATAAAATAACACAATGTTACATGGACCAAATGATATGAAAATACCATTTTTTTTAATTCTAATGTCATTGAACCTAAAAATTTTTTAAGTTAAATTCTAATGTCATAGAACCTATGTAAACCTAAAGTTATCCATCCAATTTTTTAATGAAATATCTATATTGATGTTTAACCTCAATATTCACATTAATGTATAAATGCAAAATTTATTTTTATATAAATTTATATGTTTAACATTAACATGTGTATTTATTAATAATATTAATATTAATTAACATTAAATGAGATATTGATATTTAATTTTAATATTAATAATTTCTTATTTAATTTGAAATATTTATATTTATTATTAGTGTTAATATCAATCAATATTAATTTTAATAATAATAATAATAATAATAATAATAATAATATTAATATGTTAACTTTAAACACTTCTGTTTATAATGCTTATTAATTTTAATAAAAGCATAGATATTTAGCTTAATAAAAAATATGAATATTGAAAAAATTAAAGTTAATAATAAGAAAACTTAGCAATATCTAGTAATATCCATTATGTGTATTACATGAATGGCCATTTTTGTATATGCATGAATCTGAGTCATACATAAATATTGATTCTATAAAATTTTATGTCATGTATTATTTAATAATTGAAATGATAATTTCATAATTATAATAAATATATATTAATTTGATTTAATTTAATTTAATTTAATTGTAAAAAAAAATATAAATGTAAAAATAATAAATAATAAATATTTGCAATTTTATTAACATAGGTTGCAATGATAATATAAATTATATTAATTGTATTATATTAATGTATCGATATATTAATATTAATATTTATTAATAATAATTATATTAATAGTAGTAATTATATTATATTAATGTTGTCAATATTAATAATATTAATAAATAAGAAATATTTATAAATAAATAATCAAAACTTTTCTTAAGTAAAGGCTAATGAACAGAAAAATTCTTTAATATCTAATAATATATATTATTTGTATTACATGAATAACGATATTTATATATAGATGAATCTCACTCGTGCATAAATATTAATTCTATAATTTCTTATCTTATTTATTATTTAATAATTGAAATGATAATTCCATAATTATATTAAATACATATTTATTAATATAATATAAACTATATTAATTGTATTATATTAAAGTATCAATATGTTTACAATATTAGTATTTTATATCAATAATAATTATATTAATTGTATTAATTATGTTATATTAACAATAACAATATTAATAAATAAAAAATATAAATAAATAAATAATCAATATTCAAGTAAACTTTTGATATGTGACTCAACTAATTTTATTTATTATTAAAATTATTAATTTAATTATATGATATGCACAAATCTACAATTCAATAAATAAATAAGTTTATTATAAATTATTATAAATTTGACATGCATAAACTTAATGGTGAAAGTAAAATGAATAGTTTTTCAGTGCCAACATGTCATTGGCATTGTGATATGCTTGGGTATGTCAATAAAGTCACCATTTTCTAAATTTGAAATTTAATAAATGACATATTAACATGATCTATATTTGTTTGGAGAAACTAATGAAATTAGCAATGTACCAACATAAATTTTCATTTTTTAATATTTTATATAAAAATAAATTATTTTAATAATATTTTGTGATAGCTCCATTAATGTTAACTAGTTGAATAACTAGTTAAAAGACATTTTTTAATTAGTTTTTTAAGGAAAGACTAAAATTGTTAATGTATTGTTGAAAGGTTATTAGTTATAAAATAATAAAATCAGTTATGGAAAATAACTTGATAAAAAGTAAAAGATCATGGTAAATGTTTTCCAAGAACTGGAAGATGGGTGGGGACAGTTGGAAACAGTTACCTGTTCCTTTGGGGATAAGAGACTCATCCCAGTGAGGACTAGGGGTTTTGTTCTTAGAGAAAGGGAGAATGACAATTTTCCAAATCTGGTAGTGACTAGTGGAAACACTCAAAAAATCCCAAATTATTTCTGGTACTAACTGGACTAGGCATCCTGAGGTCACAACAGAAGTATCGACTATTAACCCGTACCTTTCAGGATTGGAGCACGGGGGCAAGAGTAGGACGTAATCGCCTATGTTGATGGTTGGGAGGACCACAACTATTATTTTCTATCTAAAAGCATTTGAAAGATAGCTTCTGGAACAACATGTGGTGAACTGTTTTCTTTATTTAGAAAAAAAGAGACACATGTGATGAGTTTTTATTAAAAATCGGTGTGAATACTGTAAAAATAGAGGCACACTGTAAGTCATTGAAGTATGGTTCAAGACTCCTTGGTTCAAGACTCCTTAAATTATATCAGGAAAAAATTATATAAATTACAATGATTCTTGTAGACAGTATATAGCTATTTGTATGGTCTGGAATAATATATAAAAGAATCAGTAAATGAATACTTTATAAAAGAATAGTAAATGTGAATTTATCAACAGAGAGTCTTTCAAAATGAAAAGCTATCATAAAGGAGACTGTTGGCCGAGGGTATAGGTGAAAACCTTAATCCAGGATGCATCGTCCCTCATCATAAGCACACAGATAGTAAACATGGTGGTCCGATCACCTGAATCAAGCTATGGATATATTTTATAACTAGTAAACATGGATTTAAAATTCCAAGAAAGAGTAGAAAAAAAGTATGTAGATCTCACTCTGAAATACCATTAATGTCTACTTATGCATGACTGTTAATCTTACATTTAAAAGAGAGATACAATAAACTCATATATAGTGCAACCGATAATATATTCAAAACTGAGGAAAACTGAGAGTTCTAGTTCTAACCAAGATAGATTCATCATTTATATAACAAAAAAGAAACTGATATGTTATTAAATGTAGATACTAATTGTCTACAAATGTAAAAAGGAAAATGTTCTACTGTTTTGAAGAAGCATATGAGAAAAAAGAAAAATTTCGAGATAAGAGACCGACAGGGCTACATTTTATAGAATTCCTTATAGAAATGATTTAAGAGCTGGGCGGAAACGTGAAGCTGGGTTACACTTTTGTGAGAATCGGGCGTCGAAATTTTTTTCCGGCAATAGTTCGGCCGAACATTATATAAAGTTCGGCCGAACTAAATAATAGTTCGGCCGAACTTTATTAAAGAGTTCGGCCGAACTGTTGAGTCCGTTTAGATTGACGGCACAGTGACGGCGAAGCAAACAGAATTTTTGTCGGAGGTTTGGAAAACCGGCAATAGGAGTTCGGCCAAACTTAGTTAAAAGTTCGGCTGAACCTTCTCAAAAAAGGGCAAAAAGTGTAACCCAGCTTCACATTTTCACCCAGAAAGGCTAAGTCTCAACAATAAAACACCCACCCAGAAGGAATACGGCTTGGAGGAAACCCTCAACATTTGTTATTTACAACTCTATGAGAAAAGAAAAGATCAAGGAAACATGTAAACTGAATTGAAAAAATATTCCAAGTCACAAAGTTAATGGGGTTGCCTTCGACAGCACAGTAGGCAGATATTAAGGCTGGTAATCATCATAAAAGAGAATGAGGTACCCGCTGGTGCAACTATCCATCAGTAGAAGAAAACACAACTGAGGAAGTTCATTAAAGTGCACTTGGATAAGGAGTTCGGTACCTGTGAAGTCAACGACCAAGGGATTAGAACCTAGACAATCAATGAGTAACTGTAGAAAAATAATTCAAATGAAATGAAAATAACACCGTAAGGTTTATAATTACACGCCTTGTTGAATAACCAGAAGCATAATCTCCAAGCATCATCCTGAGAGAGATAATGGTGGAAAAACTGATGATAAGTCTATGAAATTAGAGAAAGATTTTTCTTAAAAGAATATGTATAATAAAACTATTCGAGGCAAGGACTATAATAAACAATATTTCTAAAGGAATGACAATAATTACCCTATCAAACTAATTGCAAAGGAGCGTCTGAGGAGAAGTGCTTGAACCGAAATCTAAATAGACTTCCTGCTTTGAGAGAAGGATATCTCAGAGCTTCATGCAACATGATACACTGAATTAAAAAAAATAGCTAAACAAAGCCGAGACCGGATAAAATAGCCTAACGCTGAATGCTATAGAGATGAGTGCAAGTTTATGGGAACCAGTGTCTCTCACTTGGAGATGCAACCGCTAAGAGTGTTAAGATCTGCTCACAGAGTGAAACCCCTCCCTCACAGTTTTCAATGAACTCCTACGACGTTAGAATTGCAGACAAAGACAAAGAGACAAGACCATAAGGTTTCCTTAGGTTTTTCCGCAGAGATACCAAGGAGTTTCCCACCGGTGTGAAGTCAGTAGATCCCCAAAAGGATATACATGGGAGATCAGCCCAGGTGGTCTTTGTTAGGGTCCCGTGATTTAGTAGATTAGTGGACCAAATGCACAGGGTAACATAAGACCAGTCTTTGGATTCCTAGGACCTAGCCTTCCTGGACTCAGAGAGGGCTCTCTCTATTGTATGCAAAGGGTGTGAACTTGTTTTCTTTAGATGGTTGATTTTAGGCTAGTTGTGAAGTTTAGGGTTTATTTTTTTTTTTGGTTGGGTAAGATGATCCAGTAGGATAGGTGGAGTGAAAGGTCATCAAATAATTGGGCTATGGAGTCTATGAAAGTCATGGGTATTTCAACAATGAGTCAGAGTGCATCACAGGGAAAATCTAGTGTGGTCAATGGATCTTTAAGGTTATGTGTAAAGTGAAATGGACATCAAGTTGGTGAACAAGGTAGGGCAAAGGGTAGTGAAGTATCCTTTGTCATATACCCATAAACAATAAGGTCTCAAATACTAATAAGAAAAAGATAATAATCATGAGATAGGGAAAACCATTAACTCAATGACAATACTTAAACAAATAGACATTCAAGATGAACAATTCAGTGTAACAAAGAAAGCAAGAAAACTTATCTAACTTTATTGATTTCACCTTGAAGGTTTGAAAACATATGTTAGGTCCCTATATTACTAGTATAGTCCCTTATTGTTGTTAGTGTAACCCCCTTATTGTTATTATTGTACCCTTGTAACCCCCATTTTGTTATTATTGTGCCCTTAAATTATTATTTTTAGGTTGGCTAGGATTACATTGTGGCCCACTAGGATTACATTATGGCCCCATGGACTCCTATATATAGAAAGGAGGTTTTGTAAATTTTATCATCCAAGAATTGTTCATTCATGTAATTTATTGGTGGTTGCCCCTTGAAGTGGCTTATTTCTAAGGCGTTGATATCTCTTTTCTTCTATTTTTGGAGCTGTTTACACAACATTTGATATCAGAGCTTTGGATTTTAGGGTTTCGCTGCTCCAAACAGGTCATCGTGGCATGTTCACTATAATTTTTTCTCTACGAAGTTTCAGAAGCTGAAATTTTTAGGGTACGAAGCCGAAATCTTGAGGAAAATAGTCAAAAAATTTCAGAACTTGGTTCACAATATTTTGGGAGATATGATCTGTGGAAGTTAGGTATTTTTTCAGGATCCTAAACAGGTCATCGCAGAATTTGCGCTATAAATTTTTTTCTACGAAGTTTGAAAAGCTGAAATTTTTAGGGTGCAAAGCTGAAATCCTAAGGAAAATCTTCAAAAAATTTCAGAGCTTGGTTCGCAATATTTTCGGAGATATGATTTATGGAAGGTAGTGCATTTTTAGGCTCGTGAATTTCATCTCAAATATGTGATCATGGGAAAATATTCATAACTCTCTCTCTGAGCATCGGATTGGAGTACCGTAAAAATTGGTTGCAAGTACACGGATTTTAGTTCCTTGGCTATCAATTTCAGATTCAAAGGATGAAACAGTGACAGGTGGTAAGTTGTACAAGTTCACTCTACTGAACCAGTCCATAATTATGTCGTTGTGGTAGATTGGACACAAATTTGTCTTGGAGAATCCAAATCAGGTGAGACCTGTGGCATTCGAAAGATAATTCAGAGGGCTACGTTGGTCCCAAAATTCAAATATTGAAGTGCTGCAATCACAGAGATAAGCCAATTTCAATATCGAGCTCCTCAAAAGCAAGAAAAAGGTGTGTATTTTTTTTTCCGAATTGCATAAGTCTTATCTGAAGAATCAATTTGAATTGATTCCAAGGGCATATTGTAGAATAAATATTAGTATTGGGTTCTAAAATATGCCCCGTAAAAATAATTCAACACCCATTAAGCCTTCAGAAGGATATACTATGACTCATGAAGATGAAGAATTGCAACATGATCTATCAAAATTACAAGAGAAAGTGAAACAAATTTCACTCTTGCAAAGAGAAACAAAAAATGAAATGAAAGTTTTGAAGAAAGGCATGGAACTGAAGATGGACGGTTTGAAGAAAGGCATGGAAGCTAAGATGGATGGCATGGAAGCTGGCATGGAAGCTAAGATGGATGACATGAAAGACAACATGGAAAATATGAAGAATGATCTAAAATCAGACATCGAAGGTTTGACAAAGTTGATACAAGAAATGTTTCCTAATGGTGAAAAGATATTAGAAGAACCTCATGATGAGAACAAAATAAATGTTAATCATGATTTCATAAACTCTAATGTTGGCGGGAAGAACCACCATATTCCAAAAATGGATATCAGGAAGTTTGATGGAAAGGATCCTGTAACATGGATACTACAGATGGAGCAATATTTTGATCTCCATAATGTGAAAAAGACACAAAAGGTACGCATTACAATTTTACATTTAGAACAAAATATATTTGTATGGTATCGATGGCTTTGCTCCCGTAAAAAAATTATCACTTGGTCAATTTTTACGGAGGAAATGATAGCACATTATGAGGATACAAAGAGAAACACCTTCTTCAGCCAATTGATAAATCTCAAACAAAATGGTTTAGTGGGGTAGTACATTGAGGACTTCCAAAAATTGAATATAAGGGTAACTGATATTCCAGAGGAACACAGGATCGATCTCTTCATAGGCACTTTAAAGGATAACATCCAACATGAAGTTCACGTTTTGGAACCAGATTCATTATAGAAGGCATTCAGGTTGGCAAGAAAAGTTGAATGTAAAATAATGGCGAGAAGGAAGCCCACCACTCAATTCTATAAAGAAGGAAGTGTTGCTACGCCTAGATTTCCACAACCTACAAGGTTGACACCACAACAATTGGAAGAAAAAAGAGCAAAAGGGCTTTGCTACAGTTGTGATAGAAAATACACTAAAGGTCATAAGTGTGCTGAGAAGAAATTAGATTACATAGATTGTGAAGAGGAAGAAGAAAATGAACAAGAAGAGGATATACACCAGGAACTAGCCCTAGAAGAGGAAGAAATGAATCTGACCATATCGTGTAATGCGCTGGCAGGCATTACCACTCCTCAAACTCTCAAGATAGAAGGGCATATCAAGAAGAAAAAGGTAGTAGTGTTGATTGATTCAGGTAGAACCCATTATTTTATTCATTGTAAGGTAGCCAAGGAATTAAATTGTTTCCTATACCCAGCACCAGAATGTCAAGTGATGGTTGCAAATGGAGGAACTATAAATTTCTCTAGAAAATACCATAATATCAAGCTAACCATGGGGGAATATTTATTGACTAGTCCAATGCTTTCCATTCCTATGGGAAGTGCTGATGTTGTACTAGGAGTAAAATGGTTACAATCTTTGGGGATGGTAGCTTTTAATTTTCAAGAAATTTTCTTGAAATTTTTTTCAAAAGGAAAGGAAGTCGAATTATGGGGTATTGCGGGGAAGCCTGGAAGGATAATAAGCTCTAATTTCATGAAAAAGCTTCTAAATAAATAAAAACGAGGCGTAATTTCACAATTATGCTCACTAGAAGTTCCAACATCAAAATCATCTATTTTTGTAGATCTCCAACAAGTCTTGGACAATCATTCCAAGGTGTTTGAAACTCCCAAAGGACTCCCACCTATTCGTGATCATGATCATGCTATTCATTTAATTCCAGGAAGTGTTCCTCCAAACATCGGGCCTTATAGATATCCTTATGTCCAAAAGAGCGAAATTGAACGTATGATTACAGAAATGTTAGAGGCGGGTATAATTCAACCTAGTCAAAGTTCTTTCCCTGCTCCTGTAGTATTGGTACAAAAGAAGGATGGATCATGGCGAATGTGTCCGGATTATAGGGAGCTTAATAAGCTCACCATTAAAGATAAATTTCCCATTCCTGTGATTGATGAATTATTGGATGAACTACATGGAGCAATTTATTTTACCAAGTTGGATCTTCGTTCAGAATATCATCAAATTAGAATGAAGACTGAAGATATTCCAAAAACAACATTTCGAACTCATGAGGGTCATTATGAATTTTTGGTCATGCCTTTTGGCCTTACAAATGGACCTTCTACATTTCAAGGGTTGATGAATTCCATTTTCAAACCCTTCCTTAGAAAATTTGTGCTAGTATTTTTTGATGATATACTAATCTATAGTAGGTCTTGGAAGGATCATGCTGAACATGTTGACATGGTGCTCAAACTATTGCAGGAGAAACAATTATATGCAAAAACATCCAAATGTTTCTTTGGAGTACAAGAGGTGGAATATCTGTGTCATATTGTATCTCATGAGGGTGTTAAGGTAGACCCTAACAAAATTAAATCCATTAAGGAATGGAAAGTCCCCAAAACCATAAAGAAGTTGCGAGGATTTCTCGAGTTAACAGGGTATTATCGCAAGTTTGTTAAGAATTATGGGAGAATAGCAGCACCTCTAACAACATTATTGAAGAAAAATGCATTTTCATGGACTCGAGAAGCAACTAAGGCCTTTGAACATCTTAAAGAGGCAATGTTTCGAGCACCAGTCTTAACTACGCCAGACTTCACAAAAACATTTATTTTGGAATGTGATGCCTCAGGAAATGGAATTGGTGCTGTTCTAATGCAAGAAGGAAGACCCATTTCTTTTGAAATTTGTCCAATCAAAGGAAAGTATTTACAGAAACCTATTTATGAGAAGGAAATGTTAGCAATATTGCATGCACTAAAGAAATGGCGAACTTACCTAATGGGAAGACACTTCAAGGTTAAAACTGATCATGATAGTCTTAAACACTTTTTGGAACAAAGACTATCTTCATAAGAGTAGCAAAAATGGGTCACAAAGATGTTGGGTTATGACTTTGAAATAATCTACAAAAAAGGAAAGCTTAATGTTGTTGCAGATGCACTCTCAAGAAAGAATGAAGAGGTGGAAGCATTGCTTTGTGCTATTTCTATTATCCAACCAGATTGGATAACCGAAGCAAGAGATGAATGGAAGAAGGACAAAGATGTATGGGCACTCATTCAAAAGTTGCAGCAAGATCCTAGTACATCTGATACATTTAGTTGGAAAAATGATTCCTTATGGTACAAATATCGCTTATATCTTTGTAAGAATTCCCAACTAAAACAAAATATTCTTCTGGAATTGCACACTTCTCCTTTAGGAGGACACTCAGGATTTTAGGCAATTAAGACCCCAGAACTTCTACAACCTTTATCCATTCCAAGTCAACGTTGGGAGGAGATTTCAATGGATTTTATCACAGGTTTACCTAAGTCCGAAGGAAAGAGTGTCATCATGGTGGTAGTTGATAGACTTACCAAGTATGCACACTTTGGTGCATTATCTCATCCATTTAAAGCAAGTACAGTTGCTACTACATTTATGGATAGAATTCAAAAGCTACATGGAAGCCCAAGGGTTATTGTGAGCGACATAGATCCCATTTTTACTGGAAATTTTTGGACGGAGTTATTTTCTTGTTTAGGTACTCAATTAGCTCATAGCTCATCTTATCATCCTCAATCTGATGGTCAAACTGAGATCGTAAATAAATGTTTGGAAGGATATCTTCGTTGTTTTGTATCCGATAAACAAACACAATGGGTCAAGTGGTTACCTCTTGTTGAATGGTGGTATAACACTTCCTTCCATACTGCAGCAAAAATGACCCCATTTATGGCACTTTATGGATATCATCCACCATCCATCACATCATATTTAAGAGATAATTCGAAGGTTCAAGCAGTGGAAGATCACATCGAGCATCAGCAAGAAGTTCTCCAACTCTTAAAGGATAACCCGAATTTGGCACAAAATCGAATGAAACAACAAGCAGATCAATATCGCAGCGAGAGAAGTTTTGATGTAGGAGATTGGGTATTTTTACGGCTACAACCATACAAACAAATGTCCCTCAAGCAAGCTAAGAAGGATAATAAATTATCGCCAAAGTACTATGGTACTTACAAGGTGTTGCAAAAGATTGGTACTATGGCATACAAATTGGAGCTTCCTGATTCTTCGCAAGTGCATCCAGTTTTCCATGTTTCATGCTTAAAGAAGGTTATAGGTGAAAATCTTCCAGTTCAAACAATATTTCCAGAACTTAATGAGGAAGGAAAAATCATATTGGAACCTGAAGCGGTCATGGAAACAAGAACTCGACAGCTACGGAATCGATCAATTTCAGAGTATCTCATCAAGTGGAAGAACTTACCCACCGAAGATTCTACATGGGAGGATGAGAATTTTATACAGAAGCACCCGGAGCTACTCAAGCGTTGAGGACAACACTTTTTTTGAAGGAGAGGGGCATGTTAGGTCCCTATATCACTAGTATAGTCCCTTATTATTGTTAGTGTAGACCCCCTATTGTTATTATTGTACCCTTGTAACCCCCATTTTGATATTATTGTGCCCTTAAATTATTATTGTTAGGTCGGCTAGGATTACATTGTGGCCCACTAGGATTACATTATGGCCCCATGGACTCCTATATATAGAAAGGAGGTTTTGTAAATTGTATTATCCAAGAATTTTTCATTCATGTAATGTATTGGAGGTTGCCCCCTCGAAGTGGCTTATTTTTAAGGCATTGATATCTCTTTTCTTCTATTTTTGGAGCTAGTTACACAACAACATATAAGATGAAAAATAACTTTAATCAATGAAGATGGAACTCCTAGACATCATCGATCAAGCTCTAAATAAATTTGAGGACAACTTATCAAGCATAGACAAAGGGCATGATCAAAACATGGCCTCTTTTGCTAAAACTAGCAAGTAATCCATCAAAGAGAGATTCCACAAACAGAGTTTAGATAGCATCAGGTAAGCATGTATGACCATAAAAAACATTTGTAAACTACCTTCTTAAACCATTAATGAAAAAAATAAGCTTAGGTGGATCTAAGGAGAAGCTAAGAATTCCTTCAACTAACCCAGTAGAGGAAAACATAAAGACAATAGTAACAAGAAAAACTCAGGTGCCTCAAATAACATTTATTTGCCTATAATTTTCTGATCTACTGCAACATAGAAGGATGGTAACAATGATAAACAAGAAAACATGAAAAAATTAGAGACATATCGCCAATGACCAAGTTTAGGGATCCTGCAAGAAAGCTTTCATCATCATCAATCAAAGCAAATCATTCACAAGCTCCATAACACCAAATTGCTCTTCAACCTCAAAGAACCATCTATTGCTCTCAAAACTCATAAAATGCCAACATTAACAACGAGTCCTCAATGCCTTTTTAACAAGAAAGGAGGAGAAAACCTAATAGAGTCTCTAGAAGTCTATTGGCTAATCTGAAATGTCACTATTGTTTTTGAGACCTTGCAAGGCCCAAGGCACAAAATATCTAAAACAAAATATCTTTTTGGGCATTTTTAGCAAAGAAATTGACATTTGGGCTCTGCCATTCCTCCTAAAGCTTGACAAGCATACATTTTTTACTTTTCCTCTGCTAAGGGCGTAGCACTATGTTTTACGATGAATTTCCATGCCAAGGGCATAGCACTGAAGCAGGAAAACTGGGTCAACTTGCAGCAATGTTTTGAAGGTCTTCCTGATGTCAGAAAATGCTCCATGAAGGGCCATTGGAGATCCATTTGAGTATACTTTCTAGATCTACCATTGGTTCTCAAATTTTACCTCTACAACCTATTCAAAAATTAATAATTTCAAGACTGGTAAAAGCTTTCCACATGTCCTGAAAACTAGGAAGAAAGGTGAAACTTAGGGTGTTTTTTACCCTTTTCGAGGACCAAAACAACTCTAATTGACCTAAAAATTTGTGAGAATGTCATACTCAAGATAAGGATTCCAATAATGTAAGCCTTTCCTCCTGAAGATGCTCTGAGAAAAAGCATAGAACCATGGGTGCTACCTCCTTGGCCCTCGAAATTAGCAAATAACAAAAACTTGTCAAAATTCTCCCAAATTTGGTGGATGTGTGCCTCATTGTTTTTGAGAGACCTGTAGAGAAACTTTTGCTGAAATTCCAAGTCTAGCTTGGAATTTTTCCTCTTTCAGTTCTTTGATCTTGGTTTGAGCCCTTTTCAGTTTAGCCCTTGAAATTTGGTTTCTCCGAGCATAATGTTTAGTCATCCTTCTTTGGAGGTCAATATCTTGAGTTTCTTTCTTTAATTTAGCCTCAAGTCTATGTTGGCTTTCTCCAACCAAGGCTTCCAGTCATGTGCTATCTCCATGGCCGAAAGCTAATCTAAAGGGAGTTGTTATACTAGGGCTGATTCTTGCTCCCTTTTTTTGTCCAAACCCTTCTTTAAACCCATGGTTCTAGGTCTCCTCCTATATTTTCCTTCCTTAGCCTCACTCTCTTCATATGTGCCCATGAACTCTTCTAGTTTCACCTATGACTTTTGGGCTTCTTTCTGGGCCTTGATGGCTCTAGCTTCATAGATTGCAATCAGTGCTCCTAGCTTCCCATTATCCAAGTCAAGGGCATCATTCACACTCTTGGCCCTATCCAAATGTGCTTGGAGGTATTTAATTTGTGCATTTATATCCTGGAGGAGCAAGTTTGTGATTCTTGCTTCATTCTCCTCATCACTATCCACCTGACTGATGTCAAACTCCCTCTCAACCTCATGATCTTCTTCTTCTTCCTTTACCTTTTGTTTCCCTTTGTCTAGTGGTTGAGATTAGGAGTATGGCATGGTACCTTTCCTTTTAGGGGTAGAAAACACAAGCCTTGATTCTTTTTTATATGTGAGAGGGAGAAACTCAAATTTTTTTAGTAGAATTATCTTACCATGAATGAACTCAAGACTCCCTTTCTTTTCATCTATGATATCTGCATTTATGTCTCCTGCATTGTGTTCTTGTTTGTCTTCTTGAGATTCACTTGCATTTTCCTCCATGCTAGAATTACTATCATGATCTCCACCCCTGTCATCAACCTCTTAACTGTCCTTTTGGTTCATAGAGTCACATCAGTCATCATTATTAGGGCTATCAGTCATCATGTTTTCTTCTTCATTTTCATGACTTTCATTAGCCTCTTCTTAACCTTCTGCACAATTATCATATTTATTTTTTTCATCTCTATCACTATCTCCCTAACCGAGGCTTGTTTTATAAGTGTCACTGCTATCTTTATTCTGTACATTGTCCTTACTGTCACTATCTTTTTCATTTTCATCCTCTTCTTCATTTCTCACCTCTTTGTCACTGTCCTTTTGCATCACTTCCCTCTTCCTCATCTTCATCATTCTATGCCTCTCCTTAATTTTCTATCTCTGTATCTTCTTCTAATTCTGCCTCTGTCTCTTCTTCTTTATCCCCATTATCACGGCTTTTCTCTTCATCACTGCATTGTTCACTGCCTTCTTCTTCCTCTTCACTGTTTTGCTCACTACCTTCTTCTTCCTCTTCACTGCTTTTCCCACTGCCATTGTCCTCACCTTCAATGCTTTTCTCACTGCCTTTGTCTTCCTCTTCAGTTCTATTTCTTGATCGTCATCATCATCCTCATCATCATCATTTTCATCCTCATCATTTGTTTCTTTTTCTTCCTCCCCGTACTTCGTTTCTTACTCATCATTACCACTTTCTTCATTTTCATTTTCTTCTTCCTCATCATTTTTTTCTTCCTCTTGACTGTCATTTTCCTCTTTCTAACTGTTCTCTTCTGGTTCTTCATCATTATCTTCTTATTCTGAAGCTTTAGGAGAAGGTGAGGGCAAGAATTTCTCTTGAGGAGAGGATTCATGTGGAGAGGATGAATCATGGTCAGTGGGGGATGATGGAGGAATGGAGGAAGGTGGATGAAATGGTGAAGGTAAAATTTGTAAATGAAGAGGCTTTGGATTTGTGAAAACATCATGGGCGATAAACACTTCCCATGTGAGACCCTGTTACTTTAATTGATGCAATACAATCATCTTGATAAGAGAATGATGAGAAAGACTCTGCATTTGTTGTGAAGGAGGCCAATTTTTCACAATGTATGACATTTTATCAATACTTATATAAAGGCAATAGGGAAAATGTAGTAGCTTGGCCCTAGTGAAGTGGATAAGAAGTCTTATATGGTAGGAATAAAGTCTATAAAACCTTCCCTTGCATGTGAAATACTTCATGATGAATTTCATTAGGGGGGCATATCTCTCCAACAAATGGAAAAAGGGAAAAATAGTTTTGAAATCACCTTGGTATCTTGGTTTCAAGAAAGGTTGATAATGGCTCAGGTCCAGACTCACCTGCTTGAACCATTTTTCTCCCATACAAGGTACCCCAGTGGCCATAGCAATTGTATTGGTGGATAGCTCAAAATTTACTGCAGTTAGATGCACTTGATGGTCATCGAGGTTGAGGATAAAAGGTTTGGTAAAATTAGGGTGACTTTGGACTCTTTGTACTCTCTCGCAGAAATCAAAACAACCCACGTCTTGGAAATATGTAACTGTTGTAGGGGAGGCTATCAACTCCTTCATGTTCAAAGGTTCAAATCTGTTTACTCTTCCACCCTTTCTTTACTGTCCCCTAGGTCTTTGGCCTCCCTTGCCACTATCACTACTGCGTTCTCTAGACATTTTATCTTTTACTCTTGCCTTGAAATCAAAACCCTGAAACTACTTGTGAAATTATATGGAGAGGGCAAGTGAGATGATAATGAGAAAGAACTGATTTTCAAGTGCAAGGGAATGATAAGTGAAGAAGGAAAATTCGGGAAAAATGATAAGGTAAGGTAGTTATAAAAGAAAAAACCACTAATATGCCAAAACTATTTGTGAAGGTACCTTAGTAATGACAACCACCTAAAAGGATGAGGATAAATAATGTCAAGGCTTGGCAGTGTGGAGGCTAACTTTGCAGATGGAGATATTGTTTTTCCAGAGGAGCAACTTCTTAGCAAAACATTTTCAGTATGCCTTTATTATGTATATAGATGGGTGCCCTCTAAACAAGAGTACTATTAGCAAGGAGATTAGGTTTTCTCTTCCTTTAGAGTTTTTATTTTCTTTACATTTATTTGTAAGTTTCACCTTTTAAAACAACATGAGAGGGGGCAAAGCATCTAAATACCTTTTATAAAAATATTCATGAGGCACCAAGCAGAGGTTTTGAGGCACTTTGAGGCATTTGGAGGCTTGCACCAGCTTGAAGGGCTTCCTGGCTAAATGCATAGCACAAGAGCGTAGCATTCATGCCTCTGCACGTGGTGTCGAGTCGGCTTGAATGCCCCTGTGCTTAGCGCCGAGGCCAATCAGGCCTGTCAGGAAATCTTCGTGTAGTGCTTGAACAGAAAGGCACGTAGCACCGACAGTGCTGCATGCTGTCGAGCCCCTTTGAACGTCCCTACGTGCAACAGTTTGGGTCGGTCGGGCCTCTGCATGTGCTATCAAGTCCCTGAAGAACATAGCACAGGAGAGCAGGGGTCAGGTGACTGCACGTTGTTGGGTCGTCCTGCACGCTGCCTGTGTGTAGCACCCAGGCTAGTGGGGCCTCTGCACACTGTTGTGTCTGCATGTAGGTAAACGCGCAGTGACCTTTCACAGAAACAGAGCATGCTATCATATTTTCCAAAGGATGCACACATAGGTGTGTAGCAAGGTTTTCAAGGAGCGTAGCACCGGGATCGTCCTGCCCGAAGTCTCCCAGAAATCCCTAAATCCTCCCTTGGAAACTTCTCACTCTATTTTGCAAATGATAAATGAGTTTGAGTGACAAATGAGATGCTTTTATACCCTTGTAACAAAAATTTAAAACAGGAAACCCACTTTTGTTAATGTTTTGAGTTTCATTTGTCACTTTATCACTAATATCGCTTTTTCTTTTGCAGGAGGTGACTTTAAAACATAAAAATGATCTCTTCTTATCTCAACCTCTCCTCTTTGTTGTTCTTAGGTAACTGATATGATGTATTTTATTCCCTTTACCTGTTTGATGCTTTAAAACTCTGTTCTTACCCATCCTATCATAACAAAACCTTAAAACGTGCCCTCTCTGTCATTTAAAAAATAACAGACATCTTTAAACTCTGTTAGGGTCCCGTGATTTGTATGATTGGCAAGCCAAAAGACAATGTAACATCAAACCAATCTTTGGAGCCCAAGGACCTAGCCTTCCTGGACTTAGAGAGGGCTCTCTCTATTTGTGTAAGGGATATCTGTGTGTTTGCTTCTTATGTTGTTGATTTTAGGCTAGTTATGAAGTATGTTTTTGGTTTTTAGGTTGCGAGGGATGAATTGATCAAATACATAAGATAGGTAAAAATATGTCAGATCAACTGGGCTATGGGGTCGAAAAGGTCAAGAAAGATTTCAGGTGGTGATACAAGGTTGTTGAAGGGCCGATTTGAGCGAGGTAAAATGGATCTTTGGGTAAAATGGAGTGAGATGGACATTAAACTTGTGAAGGACAAAGGATTTCAAACATAAATAGTTTAATAGCTGACATAAAAATGGTAGGGAAAACCATTAATCATGAGAAATGTAACTGTAAACTGATCAATTCATTAAAATAAACATTCAAGCCATGCATAGAGATATATGACTCTCTAACTTTAGGAAATGGCTATCAGACTTTGGGGAAATACATTTAAGACAAACAAACAACTCAAATCACTATGAGGAAACGCCTAAGCATAGTATTTCAAGCTATTGGGCACTTTGAAGCAAGATTGCATAGTTTTAGGCAAAGGGCAAGATCAGTACAAGACCTCCTTGGTTCAACAAATGACAATCAAACAATCAAAAAAAGGTTTCAGAGGTGGAGCTATGACTAACCATGAGTAAGCAAGACATACCGTGAATCATACTTAGCATGCATAAAACCATAAATAAAACAAGCAAACAATTTCTTCAATTATCAAAGAGCAATCAAGGATTCTTTGATATGACTAAGAAGGAAGAAAACATAGAAGCTATAAAGAAACAGGAAATTTGAGGTGCCTCGAAGGGCATGTCTCAAATCTATTCTCTACTGTCTTATAGCAAGCAAGAACATGGAATATGAATAAAAACTAAGCATAACAGAGAGGGACACTAGACCATTTTACCAAGTCAAGGAATCCAACAACAGTCCTCCTTCATCATCCAAAAACATTCAAGAAACTATCCAATGCATGAGACAAGTGTTTCTTCCAAGCTTGTATAACCATATATTGCTCTATATCATCAATTTCAGCCTTGTTTACAATGAAGTCTCTTGGAATATATAGGCCAAGATGAGGGAAAACCTCCTAGTGCAACTTGCAATCTCATTGGCCCATCAAAAATATTTGATTTTGTCCTTGAGGCTTTGCAAAGCCCAAGGCACAAAATATCTAATAAAATATCTCAAAAATGATAAAAAAGGAAAATATATTGACTTTTCATAACTAATCATGCCCAAAAATAGCTAAACGCACATGAGGAAAAGTCACTTTAGAAAGGTACATTTTTCACAAAAATACTTAAGAAATATATCAGTAGAAAGTCCTCTGTCTTGCCGACAACTTTTAGAGGCCTTCCCGATGTTGAAATGAAACCCATGATAGCTCTTTGGAAAGCTATAAATGTCTATTTTCTGAAAATGCTTATTTGGGTCCAAACTGACCACTATAAGTCTATAAAAAACTGACCTATGTGTAAAAACCCAAAAAAATAGACCTTGCTGATAAACAGGGCAGAGTGTGGAAGAAGTGAGTGTTTTTCACCATTTTGGGGGAGAAAATCATCTTCAATTGATCTGAAAATCACTGAGTATATTACCCTAAAATTATGGCATCCAATGATACCATTTTCATCCTTCGAGGATGCTCCAAAAAGAAATGGCGATGCCCATGAGTTTTAGCCAAAAACCCAAAAATGACAAAAAACCAAAATTTGTTGAATTTCACCCAATTTTGGCGAGCATAACCCTCAAGGGTTTTTAGAAACATGCTGTGAAGCTGAGGCCAAAATTTGAAGCTTTGAGGTGTCTTTCTTCAATTTTTGTGTTGGGCACCTCCTTTGAGCTTCCTTGATTTTTTCTTGTGTGGTCTTCAATTTCTGTCGGGCGAACTAATTGAGCTTCTTATAGTGCCCGGTCATCCTCCTTTGAAGGTCCAAATCTCTATTGGCCTTCTCCAACTTCTTTTCCAAGTGATCATTTACCCTCTCAATCCATGCTTCTCGATTTTTCTCTATCTCTTGGGTGAACAATGTAGTGAGAGGAGTAGATTGGAGAAGGGCAGCTTCTTCTTCCTTTTGTTTCTCAAGGGCTCTTTTGAGTCCCATGGTCCTTGGCCTCTTTCTTCTGTGCTGACATTCATCTTCGCTATCATTTAACTCGCCCATGAGTTCTTCCAATCTAACTTGCACCTTGGAGGCCTCTTTTTTGTATTTGATGGCCCGTGTCTCATATACCACCATGTGGACACTCATTTGTCTATTTTGAATTTGCAAAAAGTGATTGAAGTTTCTAGCCCTCTCTAGATCTGCCCTCAAAGCATCAATTTGGATTTCTCTATTGATCAAGAGAGTCTCTAGGATTCGGGCCTCATTGTTGCTATCATCACTTTGGATTTGAATTATGTCAAAGTCCCTCTCCTTTTCGTGGTTGCCTTCTTCTTTCTCCTTTCCCTTGCTTTGGGTGGCCTTCTTGGTCTTCCTCCTCTTGGGTAATTCGACAATGGGCTGCTTGGGAAATTTCCCATTGCTTCGGAGGGCCCTAGTAACATTTGGAGTTATAGTTCTAGGCACCCTTTTCCTTGATGTCTGGGGCTTGGCCACTTTTGGAGAAGAAAACATGGCCCCTTGCCTAGGAGAGGCAGCTAGCACATGCTCTATTGGCTCTTTTCCCTTGTTACTTCCCTCATCACCTTTGCCACTATCTTGAGTTTCTTCATGAATGCTTGGACTGTCCTTTTGCTGCATATTATCATTGTGATGCTCTTCATGAGGCTGCCTTTTCTCATTGTGCTGCACCTCTTCATCATGCTGCTGTTCTTCTTCATCACAGCCGATGTTTATCATGTTCTTCTTCATCATGCCTTCTTCCTCGCTTCTCTTCTTCACCGTGATATTTTTCACTTTGCTGCCCTTCTTCCCCTCGTTTCCCCTCGCTTCATCATCATGTCGGCCGCTGTTCATCTTCATTTTGTCGCTCTTCATCATGCTGCTGTTCATCTTGCTCTTCCT
The DNA here is from genome assembly GCA_034641835.2 of Pinus albicaulis. Classification (NCBI taxonomy): domain Eukaryota; kingdom Viridiplantae; phylum Streptophyta; class Pinopsida; order Pinales; family Pinaceae; genus Pinus; species Pinus albicaulis. The sequence continues at coordinate 464,967,733 of CM076579.1, read as the reverse complement.
CCCCTTGCTCATGCTCTTCTTCCTGCCACTTCTATTGTACCTCCCTTCTACCTGCCCTGCCTCGGGAGGAATTTTTGTTTTTGAATATTCTTTGCAAAATCATTGCCTCAAATAAATTTTTTGAAGTCAAGCTTTCTCAAGAACACCTTTGTCCTCCTTATAAGTCACTGTTTGTCCTCTTTGATGCCAATCAACAAGTATTTGTCAAATGAAATAAAATCAACTTATCACTATGCTTGGGCAAAGTCTTGAAAGGTGATTTTGTGGTCTCCTGGTGAAAAAGGGAAATTTTGTGTTTTGACAAAAACAAAACACCACTCCCCCAATCAATGTTCTTTTGTTGTTCACTATTCTTCAAAAAGTAAAACAAAACACCCTCCAACTAATTTAAAAGACCTTCACAACATACTCTGTCTCTTGGAACTATGGAGGCTGCACTAGGTTTCACTGTTTCACCATACAGAGGACTCTTTATATGGCCAAGTTTTCAAATTAGGATCACTGTTTTCCCTTTGGAACTTCAAACAGAGTCCTCTCTTATTTTATCTGTGGGCTATCACTATTCTTTAAAGGCAGTTAGGGTCCTTTTAGATTGTTTAAAACATCCACCTAACACTATAATGGTGTGTGAAAATCACAACAACAAAAACCTTTGATTTTGCTCAAAAACCCTACCCTCTAATCACTGTGTCTCTCTCTGGTGCTTTTTAACTGACAAACTACCCTTAAGGCCACTATTTAAGACATTGTCTAAGTTAATTCGAGACCTCCAAACATAAGAAAGTTTTTCTCCAGTTTTTACAAAACTCTGTCTTATATACCACCGTCTATCTCATGTTTTTTAAATAATGAAATGGTTTCAAAGGCACTATTTCCTTCTCAAGGAAAAAACACAACAAACACCCTTTCATTCTTTGAAAGTTTTTCCAAGAGGAGAAGTATAATACCTTGAAGGAAAGCTTAAAAACCTTGTTTGATCAATTAGGGTAGCTCCACAGAGTTTTTTGGAGGTGTTTGGGTGAGAGGCATGTTCACAAAGAAGAACGTCGTGCAATGGAAAAGCAGTTGGGTTGGCCTCCGGCAGTGTTTGACGGGCGTTACAGGCACGTCGCGCGCTTTTACAGGTGCGTCGCACAGGCTTGAGGGCCTTAGAAACTCTGAAAAATGGTGAAATAACTTGTTTCTCCAATGAACAGCCAAGGGAGCACTTCCTTAGTGTTTTGAAATTGCACAGTGGGATTTGCAACAGTCTTCCCACCCTTTTAAAGTTGAAAAACTTAAAAAATCTTTTGAACTCACTTGTGAGCGTTTGGAGTTTGAAAAAGGTTCCTTTGAGTTTTAAACAAAATCTATTATTGTTTATTATTTTATCACTCTTCAAAACAATGCAAAGACTCATCTTTCAATTTTAAACGCTGTGGAAAACCTCTCCATTGCCCTTTCATTGTTTCTTCATTAAGAAAAGTACCCCTATCACCTTTTTCATTTCTGACTTTTAGAGAAGGATTGCTTAAGAGTCATATAAGAGACTTTTGATGCCTCCTTTGCCATATCTTGGAAGGAGATGAACCATAGTTATAGGAATTACTTTGACAACTCGACTCTATTGGTGTTTGTTGATGATTATGTCCATGCGGTTGAACAAAACTCATGTTCCTTGAGATTTTCTTTTGACTGTGGATGAAAAAACTTATTTGCATTCACCCATGGATTTACCTATATCTGTTCATCAAGGAAAAGGGCCTTTAGATACCCTCAATGTAATCATATGGAACAACAAGGCTTTTTCACATGTTTCATAAAAGGTCTTTGACTGTGATAGTGATATGGCTTGATTCTTTGAATATTGTCTTGAGTTTGAATCATGGTGTCATATCCTTTTCTTCACATTGATGAGCCTGTCCAAGCTTTGTTTACTTTAGCTTAAGATTACCTTTGAAGGAGATCTCTGATAGAAGAAAAACAAAACCTCTTTGATTATCATAATATCACTACTTGGCCATTTGCTTAACAACATTTTTCTATTCATAAGCCTTCAATTGTTTCCCACTACACTTAAACTCTTCCTTTCAATAAGTGAAACCATATCAATTCTTGAAACACTACCGCTATGTTAGTGGTTTCATCCATTGAGAAAAAGTGTGTAACAAGTTTTTAAGGCTATTTGCAATGTTAGCCTTGTGCCTTTAAATGAGGCTACACCGGCCCCGAGCCTCTCGCTATTAAATGAAGGAGGTCTTAAAATAACCTAACTATCCGCTTATGCTTGAGGAGGTTTTGCACAATCATCCAACACTCGCTCATGTCTCAAGGAGGCTTTTCACAATGATGTTATTTCATCTCTCTATTCAAACTGTGTCATCTTTCCTTTTAATTCCCATCTTTTCTTGGTATATCACAGTAAGTAATAGGGTGTAAAATTGTCAATATGCCATGAGAGGCATGCTTTGAGATGTGTATTCTATTGTTAAAATACTCTTATGCATCTTTAGAAACTAGAGGAAACCCTGACCTATGTCTGCAGAGTAATACTTGCTAGTCATAGGTCACTAATCTTCTGACTGTGTTTGCAGGAGTTAATTGAATTACCTCTGACTTAGTACTTGCATCCGAGGCTCAAAACCACATGAGAAGTAGTTGTCTTCTCATGTTAAGTCTAATAATGTCTTCTGGAACACTGGTACACTTCAGCTCTTAAAAAATACATTGAAACACTGTAAATCCACCTAATATCAGTTTGACTTGTGGCATATGCACTGCTGAGACATCAAGGCTTGTTAGTGGCGCGACCTAAGGGTGTATCAAGCTTTATTTGCAGAATAGGAAGGTCAGCTATGACTGGTTGGTTTTAGACAAAGGTTCTTTTGGCTTAGGATATTTTGCCAAGGGAAGATCACCTAAAGTGCCACTACCTAACTTAGGGGAGACTTTTTTGACAGATTTGGAGTATTCTCTTTAGAGCTGATGGACAAGTTTGTATGACTGAGACTAGATAGGGTTTGAAAGTTAGGTTTTATCTCAACATGGGCTGATTTAAAATGTAGGAGGGAAAAATGTTTATGGGTGTTTTCTAGCTGAAAATTTTGACAAATGGGAGATCAGCTGCTAAAAAACTTGGCTTTAACAACTAGTCATCATCAAGAGGTGAAAAATACTGATGACTAACTGTGGCTCCATTTGGGGAGGGCAGCTCCTTTTCAGGAGGTGTCCATAATTTTAGATCTCGGTTCTTTGAAGACCACTGCCCTTATCCATTGGCACAAATTTCTCTCTTCCTTGATGCTATTTCTGAAAATTGATAGCATGATTAGCATCTAGACATTTCTACCTACCCCGCTACATTTCCTAACATTTTTTTCTTCTTTCGGGTGCATTTGTACTAGCAACCCTTTGACATAATATTTTTGAAAAATGATTATCTAATTCTACACTTATATCCACCGGGAGTTCAGATTAAGCTGATGAACTCCTTTGTTTCTTTACCTATGCTGGATCGACTGTCAAGGTTAAGTTGTTCGACAGGATTTTATTCTCTAATCTAAAACATGAAATTGAAAAATGACAAAATTAGGATTAGACAGTCTTATTTGTCATGTACTTGTGGCATGAAAGACAAGCTGCACACAAATATTATTTTGCATAAAAATGAAATCTAGAAAATTAGGGCTAGGATACACAGTTTGTTTTTCATCCCTGCTTTCTTCTTTGGTTTTGTTTTGCGCATGTGGAACCAGTATATTTTCCTAAACTATTTTCTTTGATAAGTCAAGCTTACACAATTTTGACTATCTTTCCTCTCACTAACTTATCAGCAAATAAATTTAAAACATGTTCAGTTATGATTAGGCTAGATAACTGAACAAGACATTTGAGCACTAGTAGCGGCATTTAGACTTGCGCGCTTTCAGAATGACTATTTTTTTGAACATGGGGCTTTCTTTCTATTTTTCAAACCGCCCTCTTTTTCTATTTTTCTATTGTTTTTGAATTTTCTGTTTTTTTATTTATTTTTCAAACAATGGTATATACAATGATTGAAAAAGTTTTAACTCAGAAATCTTGGAAATGGTGAAACTTAAGCATCTTATCTTCATAAGGATCTCCTACCACTCTTGGTCCACTCAGCTCTTGAAAAGAAAAATTTGGAAAATTTTCTCTTTCAAGCATGACATAAGGGTTTATGCATGAATCTCTGAACAACCTCGTATCTTCCCGTTGTACCTCTTTATACCTCTGATTTCCACTCCTTCCTTTGCTGTACATATTTTTCAAATAATGCAGATATTCTTTATCATTTTTGAAGTATATGATGACATCATCAAGGCATGTCAGAATGCAGAGATTTAGAACTAGAAACATGGCTTTTAGGAGCATGTTTTTGATATCTGGTGGTTTTGCAATTCTGGGTTTGAAGATGGAACTACTTCCAGCATATTTGAAAAATTCTTTGAGTTGTCTGCTTCTCAAATGAATTATTTGGCTATATCCTGAAACATCATTTTGCAAAGACACATGATTAAAAGCATTTATCATTGGTATATCATGGTCATGGGAAGGAAGGATATAGTTGTTGTCACAAGGGTTACTTCTAAAATCAAAATAGATCCTATGACCAGTTGTTTTATCTTTGACTACTACTGTTTGGTCAAGATTTTTGTATTTCCTTTTGTCGAATTTGTTTCTTGGAGTGATGGCAATGGCATAGTGCTTCTCACTATTTTCTCTGCATGAATTAGTATTTTGAATAATATTGCAAATTATAGCAGTTCTAAGTCTTTGGTGGAGTGGAAAAATGCTAGCTAATTTAAACAACTCAAGTATATTTGGACTGCATTCATCATATCCTTTCATAAGAAGTTTCTGAGACATTTTTCCTGGATTTGGAGCTGTTATGGCTACAATCAAGGTTTCACTTGAAAGGGTAGAGTTATGTGATGGTAAATCCTTAAGGTATGTAAGAACATTAAGCTTCCCTGACCTTGATTTCCAAAGAGGTTTGTGATATGCAAGTCTTCTAATGCCTCTATTCTGAAAAAGTCTCATGATGTTACTGCTGATGGTTGCCTATGGTTTGAGCAATTTGCTTGATGGTACACAATGGTTCGTCTTTCTTGCTCTACCCTATTTCAAAAGGAATAAAATCTCTTTCCTCAAGACATAACTGATCATGGTCATGATAATTCTGAGTGTCTAGTTCATCATAGAGAACTTGGGGCAGCTGATGTGGTGGGCCTAAGTTTGTTTCATATCCCTCTGACTGTTCTTCAAGGTCTTCATCAATGTGTAAAATAAAAGAGTTCATATCATAATGCAAAGAGTACATTGGGATGTTATGTAGCCTTTCTTGATTACTGGCCATATATTTCATGTGCGATTCCTGATAGAGTATTCTAGTTTGGTTAAAAACAGGAATAGTGGCGTAGGACATATCAAGTTGAATATTTCCCTGAAGCTTAGCTCCCCAAGATCTGGATAAAAGAATTCTATACTTGGGGGGATGTCTGCTACCACTATGTCCATGATCAGGTGTTTTGCAGGTATTTGGGCCAAACTGAAACAAAGATCTTTGATTAAGCCTAGACACTTGACTCTACTTGAATCAAATGAATATAAGTCTTTATAAGGTTTTGTTATCTCTAGGCCTAATCTTTCCATCACAACCTTTGGCATGAGATTATGCGAGGCCCCAGAGTCTAGCATGGCATTGTGTAGGATTTGGTCATGTATATTCAGACTGATGTAAAAGGGAAGAGTGGTTCCTTCTTGGAATTTCCCTTTTATTTTTGGACCAAACAATACTTTAGGGGTGTCATCAACTAGATTTAGGGTGTTTGCATCATTTCCTATATTCAGGACCTTTAGCACTTGGGATTTGTAAGAGCTTTGGGCGATAAGTTTAGTGAGAGGCATGGTGATCTTTATTTTGGCGATTTCTCCTTCAAAACTAAAGGGTGCTTGTAGTTTAGATAGGTTTGCTTTTGTTTTTTCAGCCATGACTTTCTCTATGTTCTTAATTTGCTGACTTTGGTTCGGGATTTTGTTCAAAATAACCATCTCGGGAATCTTGGAAGAGGTACTAGGAAGATCTGGGCCAAGGCTTGTCTGAATAACTTTATCTTTGTTTTGGTCAGTTTTCTTGACCATGATTTTGTTGCTATCCATTGCTCTTTTAAGGATGGTATCAGGGGTTTTAGCAATGTCTGAGCTACCTTTCTTGGAGTTGTCTTGGTTTTTTCTACTTCTAAGATCATACTGCCCGTGAGCTTCTATTATGGCATTATGAAAATCTATAGCAAGATCTTCGGGATCTTCATAGTTGGTTTCATTTTGATTCGGAGAGAAGAAATCTTGTTCTTCTTCTGTGAGGTAAACCTCACTCTCGTTATCAGAACCTATTAGGTTCAAATGACTTTCATCAATGGGTTCTGTATCCCTCTCATCCTCATCAACATAATTTTCATTAAAGGGTGGCCTAATTTGTTGGTCAGTTTCCCTTGGTTTGTTTTGAGGTTGTTCTCTCCTAAAGTTTTGGTTCTAGTTTCTGTTTGGAGGGTTTGGCTGGTTGTCCCTAAGAGGTGTCTTTTCACTTATATTTTCCCACATTTTCGCCATGGATCTAACCAAGTCATCTATTCTAGGATCTAAGGAAGGGGCTGAAGGGGAGACCTCATCCCGGTATGTGACTTTCCTTTCTGATCTGGTCCTAGCTCTCTTTTCTGCTAAGTTGGCTTCTGCATTTATGGCCACTTTTTGCATTTCCTCTAAGGTTGGGGGGTCCTTGTCTCTTAGTTGATAAGTCATGTCTGGGTCGAAACCTTCGAGGAACTTTGCTAAGGCTAAGCCAAGTGGAGGTTTGAAGTGAGGCAGGAGGGTGTTATAAACATTGTTGAACCTAGTGCAGTATTCCTAGACACTTTCCCCATTTTCCCTTTTTAGATTGTTATATTCCGACAGGATTTAAATGGGGTTCTTTCTAATTTCCCACTTATTTATGAAGGTTTGGTAGAGTTCTGGGAGATCGTGTATGCTGTTTGGAGTTAAGCTCTTAAACCATTTTTTGGGTTCTCCGCCCAGGCTTTGGGCGAACATCCTCATTCTTATAGCCTCACCTTCTATTTCCATGTACTCAAAGGCATCGCTAAATCTATCTACATGTTGTTGAGTGGTATTAGCCTCAACTCTGGTAAAGTGCGGGATTTTGGATTGATAGTCATTTTGTAAAGGAGCCAAAGGGTGTGGCAACACCAAAGGTGCATACCAGGCTGCCATGGTGGGAGCTAATGGATGATTTACAATATAAGGGCTTGTAGGATGAGCTGAGGTGATTTGAACAGTAGTGGTTTGGATGGGTGTGGCGGATGTACTTGGGCTAGTGATCTGATTTTGAGCAGATCTGGGGTGGTAGGAGCCAAAGTGATGGAGAAGCTGAAAGTCGGGAGGTGTAGTAGGTGAGGCTTCTCTACTAGGACTCTATGGTAGATCTAGGGGCTCAAGATCGTCAAATTTTACCTTACTTTGTGACTTGCTTCTAAAAAGGGTTTTTGCTGATTTTAAGTCAAATGGGGAATTCTGAAAGGATGTGAGATGGTTAGGTACTGATCTTGCTTTACGGATAGACCTATCGGTAGCTAAGTTGCCAGTTTCAAAAGCTTTCCATAGAATCTTCTTTGGGTAATCTACTATAATAGGGGGATTTGGGTCCGGATGAGATCTGGTATAGATTCTTTGTGAAGCCAGATTTCAAATTTAGAGTTTAGAGAGGATGGTATTTGTGATTGTTTTGGATGAATGGCCTCTTTAGGGGTTTTGCTAATGTGAAGGATGGTCAAAACAAAAATGAGGGCTAGTTGAGTCGCCAGGTGGATTTCTTTGAGAACTATGGTCCACCACCAAAAACTATCAAAGATGCTTTCGGGAAAAAATTTTCTAGCAAACTTTGAGGTGAAGATTGCAAAGAAGGGTCATTACTTGGTTTCAACAGTTTGCTAGGTTGTCTAGACAAGCTAATGGTTCTATTTGCAAGTTTATTTCTATTTATCTCCTATGTTTAGGTGAAGTTTTATGAATGGCTAAGTTATACTTAGTTTTTCACTGATCATAGAGTTTGCACCATGAGTTTTAAGTTTTGGAAAGGATGAGTCAACAGAAAGGTATGGTTTATGAATTTTTTGGTTTTTATGGAGTTTTTAGGCCTACTAGAGGCTAGTGGAGTCGTCAGGTGGAACTTGTTTGTTTTTGTAGAGATGTAGCTATGGTCCACCACCAATAACTAGGGAAAAAAGCCAATTTGGGGATGTTTTGGGGTTTTTTGAGTTTTTATGTAAAATTTTGGCGAGGTTTGGAAGAGTTTCCTATAACCGAATCACTGTTAAGATGGTGGAAGAGGCTTGGCTTCTACTCTTCAAACAACACTTAAGTTTTCTAAGTTTGATTGAGACTTCGAGAGTTACTATGGGGACTTAGATTTTCACTAATCTCGAAGGTCCCACCTGCTACCGCCACTATGTCGTTGAGTGGTGGGATAGGTCGATCGGATAGTATTCTAAAATTTAGCAAAGTAGGAAGGCCTATTGGAGGCTAGTGGAGTCGCCAGGTAGATTTTTAGTTGTTTTGAGAGTATATGTGTATGGTCCACCACCAATATTGATAAACACCAATCTAAGGAGGTTTTGAGGTTTTTTGAGTTTTTATGTAGCCCTAAGGTTTGTAAGAGTATCCTATAGCTAGGTCATCATTTTGCTAGGATGGTGAGACGACTAGATTCTACTCTTTGATAAAACACTTAAGTTTTCTAGCTTTTACTGAGACTTCGAGAGTTACTAAGGTGTACTTAGATTGTCACTAACTCAGCATTTCCCACTGTGATCGCCATTATGTTAGGGTCTCGTGATTTGGATGATTGGCAAGCCAAGTGACAGGGTAACATCAAACCAACTTTGGAGCCCAAGGACCTAGCCTTCCTGGACTCAGAGAGGGCTCTCTCTATTTGTGTAAGGGATATATGTGTGTTTGCTTCTTGTGTTTCTGATTTTAGGCTAGTTATGAAGTAGGTTTTTGGTTTTGGTTTTTAGGTTTGTGAGGGATGAACTGATCAAAGACTAAGATAGGTAAAAATATGTCAGATCAACTGGGCTATGGGGTTGAAGAGGTCAAGAAAGCTTTCAGATGGTGATACAAGGTTGTTGAAGGGCTGATTTGATTCGAGGTAAAATGTATCTTTGGGAAAAATGGAGTGGGATGGACATTAAATTTGTGAAGAACAAAGGATTTCGAACATAAATAGTTTAATAGCTGACATAAACATGGTAGGGCTAACCATTAATCATGAGAAATGTAACTATAAACTGATAGAGATATATGACTCTCTAACTTTAGGAAATTGCTATCAGACTTTGGGGAAATACATTTAAGACAAACAAACAACTCAAATCACTATGAGGAAATGCCTAAGCATAGTATTTCAAGCTATTGGGCACTTTGAAGCAAGATTGCATAGTTTTAGGCAAAGGGCAAGATCAGTACAAGACCTCCTTGGTTCAACTAATGACAATCAAACAATCAAAGAAAGGTTTCAGAGGTGGAGCTATGACTAGCCATGAGTAAGCAGGGCATACCGTGAATCATACTTAGCATGCATAAAACCATAAATGAAACAAACAAACAATTTCTTCAGTTATCAAAGAGCAATCAAGGATTCTTTGATATGACTAAGAAGGAAGAAAACATAGAAGCTATAAAGAAATAGGAAATTTGAGGTGCCTCCAAGGGCATGTCTCAAATCTATTCTCTATTGTCTTATAGCAAGCAAGAACATGGAATTATGAATGAAAACTAAGAAGCATAATAGAGAGGGACACTATACCATTTTACCAAGTCAAGGAATCCAACAACAGACCTCCTTCATCATCCAAAAACATTCAAGAAACTATCCAATGCATGAGACAAGTGTTTCTTCCAAGCTTGTATAGCCATATATTGCTTCTATTCATCAATTTTAGCCTTGTTTACAATGAATTCTCTTGGAATATATAGGCCAAGATGAGGGAAAACCTCCTAGTGCAACTTGCAATCTCATTGGCCCATCGAAAATATCTGATTTTGTCCTTGAGGCTTTGCAAAGCCCAAGGCACAAAATATCTAATAAAATATCTCAAAAATGCTAAAAAAGGAAAATATATTGAATTTTCATAACTAATCATGCCCAAAAATAGCTAAACACACATGAGGAAAAGTCACTTTAGAAAGGTACATTTTTCACAAAAATACTGAAGAAATATATCAGCAGAAAGTCCTTTTTCTTGTCGACAACTTTTGGAGGCCTTCCCGATGTCAAAACGAGGCCCGTGATGGCTCGTTGGAAAGCTCTGAATGCCTATTTTCTAAAAAATCTTATTTTTATCCAAACTAGCCATTAAAACTCCATCAAAAACTAACGTGTGTGTAAAAACCCAAAAAATAGACCTTGCTGATAAACGGGGCAGAGTGTGGAAAAAGTGAGTGTTTTCGCCATTTTGGGGGAGAAAATCATCTTCAATTTATCTGAAAATCACTGAGTATATGCCCCTGAAATTATGGAATCGAATGATACAATTTTCGTCCTTTGAGGATGCCCCAAAAATAAATGGCAATTCCCATGAGTTTTATCCAAAAAACCAAAATTTGTTGAATTTCGCCCAATTTTGGCAAGCATGAACCTCAAGGGTTTTCAGAAACATGCTATGAAGCTGAGGCCAAAATTTGGAGCTTTGAGGTGTCTTTCTTCAATTTTGGTGTCGGGTGCCTCATTTGAGCTTCCTTGAGTTTTTCCTGTGTGGCCTTCAATTTCCGTCGGGCGAACTGATTGAGCTTCTTATAGTGTTCGGTCATCCTCCGTTGAAGGTCCAAATCTCTATTGCCCTTCTCCAACTTCTTTTCCAAGTGATCATTCACCCTCTCGAGCCATGCTTCTCGATTGTTCTCTATCTCTTGGGTGAACAAAGTAGTGAGAGGAATAGATTGGAGAAGGGCAACTTCTTCCTCCTTTTGTTTCTCAAGGGCTCTTTTGAGTCCCATGGTCCTTGGCCTCTTTCTTCTGGGCTTATCTTCATCTTCGCTATCATTGAACTCGCCCATGTGTTCTTCCAATCTAACTTGCGCCTTGGAGGCCTATTTTTTGTATTTGATGGCCCGTGTCTCATATACCGCCATGTGGACACTCGTTTGTTTATTTTGAATTTGCAAGAAGTGATTGAAGTTTCTAGCCCTCTCTAGATCTTCCCTCAAAGCATCAATTTGGCTTTCTCTATTGATCAAGAGAGTCTCTAGGATTCGGGCCTCATTGTCGCTATCATCACTTTGGATTTGAATTATGTCGAAGTCCCTCTCCTTTTCATGGCTTCTTTCTTCTTTCTCCTTTCCCTTGCTTTGGGTGGCCTTCTTAGTCTCCCTCCTCTTGGCTAATTCGACAATGGGCTGCTTGGGCAATTTCCCCTTGCTTCGGAGGGCCCTAGTAACATTTGGAGTTATATTTTTAGGCACCCTTTTCCTTGATTTCTGGGGCTTGGCCACTTTTGGAGAAGAGAGCATGGCCCCTTGCCTAGGAGAGGCAGCTAGCACATGCTCTATTGGCTCTTTCCCCTTGTTACTTTCCTCATCCTTCTTTCCATTGTCTTGAGTTTCTTCAAGGATGCCTTGAATTTCCTCTTGCATTTCTTTTTGAGGGCTACCCTCCTCACTGTGTTGCACCTCTTCATCATGCTGTTGTTCTTCTTCATGAGGCTTCCTTTCCTCACTGTGCTACATCTCTTTATCATGCTTCCCTTATGTATCTTGCGGTTTTTCATCATCATGTGGCTACCTTTCCTCACTGTGCTGCACATGTTCATCATGCTGCCCTTCCTTATCTTGCTGTTGTTCATCATCATGCTGCTCATCATCATCTTCCTCTTCATCATGCCCTTCTTCCCCTTGCTACTCTGCCTCAATGTGCTGCACCTCTTCATCATGCTGCCCTATTTCATCATGGTGCTGCTCATCATCATCTTCCTCCTCTTGCTCATGCTCTTCTTCCTCATCATGCTTTTCTTCTTGTTCAATGGGAAATTTTAGTTTCTTGGGAATGAGCTTGCTTGAAGAAGGTGAAGGATGGTGAGTGGAAGGTGAAGGAGATGTATGAAATGAAGGAACAATGGAAAAATATGGATGTGCAATGAAAGTATCCCAAGAGATTTCCTTCTTCTCAAGATGATGAAGAATGATAACCTTGATGAGGGAGTGATGGAAGAGGCAGACTGTCTCTTGAGAAGGAGGTTTTTTCTGAATAGTGGAGGCCATTTTCTCAATACTTCTATGGAGGAAGAAAGGGAGATTTAACAATTTGGCTCTTGTGAAATGCATGAGCAATCGGACATGGTAAGCATAGACTCGGGAGAATATTCCCTCGCAAGTGAAGTATTTCATGATTATCTTCATGAGGGGGGCATAACTAGTCAACAGATATGAGAAGGGAAAAATGGATGGACATGTGTCTCTATGCTCAGGCTTCAGAAAAGGTTTGTACTATTCTGAGTCTAGGTGGCTTTGTTTAAACCACTTCTCTCTGACATAAGGGATTTTGGTGGCCTTGGAAATGGACCTAGGAGAGAACTTGAAATCCAAGCCTGCCAGTTGAAAGTGTTCCCCTTGAAATCTCAAAGCACAAAGATGTGTCAAAGGGGAATAGATTTTCACCTCCTGCACCCTTTGACAAAACTCTAGACACCCAACCTCATGAAAGTTAAACAGGACTGATGGATGATAATTTAAATATTTAGTTGAAATAGGTTCAAATCTCTTGTGAGGGCCACTTCTACTGTCTTGCCTGGGAGGCATTTTGTTTTGAATATTCTTTGCAAAAACAAGTTGTCTCAAATGGTCCTTGAAATGTTTTCTCAAGAACACAACTTGTCCTCCTTATAAGTCATTGTTTGTCCTCTTTGATGCCAATCAACAAGTATTTGTCAAATGAAATAAAATCAACTTATCACTGTGCTTGGGCAAAGTCCTGAAAGGTGAGTTTTTGGTCTCTTGGTGAAAAAAGGTACTTTTGTGTTTTGACAAAAACAAAACACCACTCCCCCAATCAATGTTCTTTTGTTGTTCACTATTCTTCACAAAGTAAAACAAAACACCCTCCAATTGATTTAAAAGACCTTCATAGCATACTCTGTCTCTTGGAACTATGGAGGCTACACTAGGGTTCAATGTTTCACCATACAGAGAAGGACTCTTTATATGACCAAGTTTCCAAATTGGGATCACTGTTTTCCCTTTGGAACTTCAAATAGAGTCTGATCTTGTTTTATCTGTGGGCTATCACTGTTCTTTAAAGGAAGTTAGGGTCCTTTAATATTTTTTAAAACATCCACCTAACACTGTAATGGTGTGTGACAATCACAACAACAAAAACCTTTGAGTTTGCTCAAAAACCCTACCCTCTAATCATTGTCTCTCTCTCTGGTGCTTTTTAACTGAAAAACTGCCCTTAAGGCCACTGTTTAAGACACTTTCCAAGTTAATTCGAGACCTCCAAACATAGGAAATTTTTTCTCCAGTTTTTACAAAACTCTGTCTTATATAACACTATCTATCTCATGTTTTTTAAATGATGAAATGGTTTCAAAGGCACTATTTCCTTCTCAAGGAAAAAACATAGAAAACACCCTTTCATTCTTCGAATTTTGCCAAGAGGAGAAGTAGAATACCTTGAAGGAAAGCTTAAAAACATTGTTTGATCGATTGGGGCAGCTCCACAGAGTTTTTTGGAGGTGTTTGGGTGAGCAACACGTTCACAAAGAAGAGCGCCACGCAATGGAAAAGCAGTCGGGTAGGCCTCAGGAGGTGTTTGAATGGGCGCTACAGGCGCGTCGCGCAACAATAGAAACCCTTTGTATTTTTGTTCGCAGGCACGCCATGTGCTTTTACAGGTGCATCGCGCAGGCTTGAGGGCCTTTGAAACTCTGAAAAACGTTGAAATCACTTTTTTCTCCAATGAACAGCTAGGGGAGCACTTGGTTAGTGTTTTGAAATTGCACAGTGGGATTTCCAACGGTCTCCCCACCCTTTTAAGGTTGAAAAAGTCAAAAAATCTTTTGAACTCACTTGTGAGGGTTTGGAGTTTGAAAAAGGCTTCTTTGATTTTTAAACAAAGTCTCTTATCCTTTATTATTTTATCACTCTTCAAAACATTGTAAAGACTCATCTTTCAATTTTAAACGTTGTGGACAGCCTCTCCACTACCCTTTCACTGTTTCTTCATTAAGAAAAGTACCCCTGTCAACTTTTTCATTTCTGAATTTTAGAGAAGGACTGCTTAAGAGTCATATCTGAGACTTTTGATGCCTCATTTTCCATATCTTGGAAGGAGATGAACCATATTTATAGGACTTACTTTGACAACTCGACTCTATTGGTGTTTGTTGATGATTATGTCCATAGTGAAGTTGACCAAAACTGTAAGGTGCCCTTTTGAGATTTTCTTTTGACTGTGGATGAAAAACCTTATTTGCATTCACGCATGGCTTTACCTACATCTGTTCATCAAGGAAAAGGCCTTTAGAGACCCTCAATGTAATCATGTGGAACAACAAGGCTTTTTCACATGTTTCATAAAAGATCTTTGACTATGATAGTGATATGGCTTGATTATTTGAATATTGTCTTGAGTTTGAATCATCGTGTCATATCCTTTTCTTCACATTGATGAGCCTGTCCAAGCTTTGTTCACTTTAGCTTCAGATTGCCTTTGAAGGAGGTCTCTGATAGAAGTAAAACCAAACCTCTTTGATTATCATAGTACCACTACTTGGCCATCTTCTTAACAACATTTTTCCACTCATAATCATCCAATTGTTTCCCACTTCACTCAAACTCTGCCTTTCAAATAGTGAAACCATATATCAATTCTTGAAACACCATTGCTGTGTTAGTGGTTTCATCCATTGGATAAAAAGGTGTAAAACAATTTTTTAAGGCTATTTGCAGCTTTGTTAGCCTTGTGCCTTTAAATGAGGCTACACCTCTGTTCCTGACCCTCTGCTTATTAAAATAAGGAGGTCTTAAAAATGACCTAACCATCTTCTCATGCTTGGAGGAGGTTTTTCACAGTCATCCAACCCTCTGCTCATGTCTGGAGGAGGCTTTTCATAAATGATGTTATTTCATTTCTCTGTTCAAATTGTGTCATCTTTCCTTTTAATTCCCATCTCTACTTGGTATATCACAGTAAGTAATAAGGTGTAAAATTGTCAATATTCCATGAGAGGCATGCTCTGAGATGTGTATTCTATTGTTAAAATACTCTTATGCATCTTTAGAAACTAGAGGAAATCATGACCTATGTCTGCAGAGTAATACTTTCTAGTCATAGGTCACTAACCTTTTGACTGTGTTTGCAAGAGTTCATTGAATTACCTCTGACTTAGTACTTGCATCCCAGACTCAAAACCACATGAGAAGCAGCTATATTCTCATGTTAAGTCTAATAATGTCTTACGGAACAACTGATACATTTAAATATTGAAAGAGCAATAAGAGCATTGAAACACTATCCCCGATATCGGGCCACTTGTCTCCCATGCAGTAATCGCCGAGACATCAATTGACGGCAACAAAACTAAAATTTGACCCCCTACAGAGAGCTGGTCTACAATTGTAGCTCTGTCAGCATTCCCTTGTCTTAACTCAGTAGGTGCCACGTAGTCTCCCTCTATTTCTCGTAATTTTATTTATCAATTTCGAAGAAATTGACAAATAAATATATTCAACAAACTTGGAAAATTTAAATATATTTCTGGACTTTAATTCTCCACATTATAACTTTGCGACAGTCCTATGTCCGCCTCCTCATACCTTACAACCTTAATCCTTCCGACTTATATTAATAACCCGACAATCTTTGCAAAGAAACACTTTAATATACTCCGGGCCCACACATACAATCAGCGGAATTCAATTAAATACATATACCATACCTTGGATTATCCTTCGTGCTACTTCCAAATGCGACCATCGTTCGATGGGCTTCCCTCCAGATCGACGGCATTCATCGATATCACACTGCCTCCTCAGTTGAACTTTAATGTGCGATGGCGCGCGAAAAGGCGGTTTTGGGGGTCCCGCCTTAGGCCACGTGTCAGCTCCTCTATGCAATCGCTCCCAAATGGAAAATACCGCTTACTCCATAAAAGCGGTGCGATATGGTGGTTTGGTTTCGCAAATCCATTCTCGGCTTTGGAACAGTGATTGACCAAAGTTGATTTGGGGTTACTCTATCTTTTGATTCAATAACTCAGGGTCTAACTACGGGCAGGATTTCCAATTAACAACAAAACAAGTGTAATTCTCTTTAGGCGGAATTTTCACTACCATTAAATAGAGTTCGACGGCCACGATCCCACACAGACCTCCACTACGAGTGGGATTTTCAATTGTTCAAACAATTCAAGGGAAACAATGAACAGAGAGATGTGGAGATTTCACAACAACTCAATTCAACAATTATATACAGGACAGTGTTCAATCGCCTCACAATTAAACAAATTCCCTCACAAAATCGATCCAAGACAATTTGATAGCCAACGAGCACGAATTTATTCAATTGGGAGAATTTGTTTAACACACAGATTTTATTGCAGAAATTTCCTCCCCTTATGCATTCGGGGAATACAATTTATATACATCATTATGTGCCTCTTCGGTTCCTCTGTGAGGACCGTTTTCAGTAAACCAAAAGCCTAATTACCATTTATTCGAATAACATAAACATGATAGATGGACTGAACCTAACTATTCGTCTTCTACTAATCCTAACTGATCTAAATGCAACAAGCAACTGAGGTATTGACACCTAGCTGTTGCAATTCAAATGATTTCGAACCCTCCTAGCCACAACATGTGGAAAAAACCTCCTACATTGCTGGCTAGTGTCTAATGCCCCTGCATCATCGTGGCTTGTTAGTGGTGCGACCTAAGGGTGTATCAAGCTTTATTTGCAGAATAGGAAGGCCAGCTATGACTGGTTGGTTTTAGACAGAGGCTCTTTTGGCTTAGGATAGTTTGCCAAGGGAAGATCGCCTAAAGCACCACTACCTAAGTTAGGGGAGACTTTTTTGACAGATTTGGAGTATTCTCTTTGGAGCTGATGGACAAGTTTGTATGACCGAGACTAGATAGGGTTTGGTAGTTAGGTTTTATCTCGTCCTGGGCTGATTGAAAGGTAGGAGGGAAAATTTTTTATGGGTGTTTTCTAGCTGACAATTTTGACAAATGGGAGATCAACTACTAGAAAACTTGGATTTAACAACTAGTCATCATCAACAAGTGAAAAATACTGATGACTAATAAACTCATTTAGTAAGGGTGAATTTTTTAAAGGAATGTTTGAGGGACCTGCCTTTACCCTATCAATGTAAATTTTTTTGTTTCCTGCATTTTGAAGTTTGGAACTCATGTCTTTAACCCCTTTGAGATATCTGAGTGTGGGTAATCTTTAAAACCTAGCTTCTTCCCCTCTCACTGATTTTCGAGAGGTATAATAGATCTATCTTGCACAATCACCACAATATTTACAATCATGCTTTGTCATTATCTCCCTTTGGTGATATTCTCTCCTTTTGAGATAGTGAAGTATTTTTGCCTTGATAAACTATGGAGGTGACCTTCTGATATCATTCTTTAAACTTTTTCCTACTGTCATCATGGAGATTTATGGTCTTCATTTCACTTCTCTGCCTATCTTCTCAAACTTTAGGCTTTAGTTCCTTTTCCCTTCTTCATTTATAATTTCTAGACTTCTTCAATTCATACTTGGTTGGGCTGATATAACTATGTCCTTGTGATCCTTTGCATTGGCTCCTTGCTTGGAAACATTTTTTAGCCAATCCGTCATAAAAACCCCAATTTTCTTTAAACATAGGCATGTTGTCTCTCCTTTGCCTTGAATGTCCTTTGTGATTATTTAGCCTCTTACCTTAATTATTTTCTGTTGATAGTCATCTCAATAATTCCTGCAGAAATGTTTAAGATGGGCAGTTGTCTTTTTGTGGAAGGTGTGCTTTGACCAAGGAGGCCTTCCTTGAAGGATTTTTAATATATTTTGGACAATCGTGTGCTAACCCTCCTTTTCATTTGATTTAATATTTTGGGCACATATAAAATAGTGATTTAGAAAACCAAAACAATCTATAACCTATGAAACCCTAGGTGACCTATTAGGAGGCTTTTTGAACTTGGCCTTTGGCTGAAAACTTGACTTAGGGTTTTTAGGTGTAAAACAGAGTTTTAACAAACCTTATGCATTTTAGACCTAAAAAATGATGACTTTGATTTATCTAAAGAGCCTAGAAAGGTAGCTTGAAACTACCAATGCTTTTGAGGAACTTGGTGAATAGGGGAAAAGTTTAGGCTACTTGGCAATCGAAGGTGGAAATAAAAAGGTTAGGCAAGTCAAAATAGTGGTAAGGTCAGAAGTGGAAAAAAAAAAGTTAAGATGAGTGGCATGAGCTCATGATGGGTCTTTTGGGAGTGATAGGTTTTCCATGATATCATAGGATAGTAAAATAGTGAAAAAATGATCTGGAGAATAATGAAGGCAATGAGATTTCTAGAACTCACAATATCATGAATTTTGTGTCTAGAAATCTGGGATAAACATTTAGTCATCTATAAAAAGAAAAAAATTACTGATGACTAATAGTGGCTCCACTTGGGTAGGGCAGCTCCTTTCTAGGAGGTGTCCAGAACTTCAGATCTCTGGTTTTGTGAAGACCAGTGCCTCATCCATTGGGTAGATTTTTACTTCTTTTCATTTACTGGTTTTTCCTTGAAGTTGTGATCGCAATATTACGAAAAAAATGATTAGCTCAAACTCACCTCTACCTACCCAGCCTACTTTGCCTAGCATTTTTTCTTCCTATGGTGCACTTGAACTGGAAAAACCTTGACATTTTCTTCTTTTGAAATCAGAACAAACTATCTACTTCTACTCTTATTACTTCCAAAAGTTCAGATTATGTTAGTGAACTATTTTTATTCTCTACCTAGACTATTTGACTGTCAATATTAAGCTATATGATAGACTTCATTCTCTAAGCTATTGACATGAAATTGAAAACATGATTTGAACCAGGATTAAGCAATCTGATTCAACATGGGTTGTGGAATTAGGACAAGTTGGACATAGACATTATTTTTTTACAAAAAAAACTATAAATTATGAGGCTGTGTTTCATCATTTGTTGATCATCCCTATCCTTCTCTTTGGTTCATATTTGAGCATGGAGAACCAATATCTTTTCTTCCTAATCTATTCCTACTGAAAAGTCAAGTTTTAGGTGTATTGACAAGTTTCTCTTTCACTAACCTATCAATAATAAATTGAAAACATTTTTAGCCATGATTGTTAGCCCCCTAATTTTCTCTCTTTTTATAATTTTCCCCTTCCTAAATCATAACTATTTACCTATGTTTAACCTCTTTTATGCACCCTCATCTTGCACCAGTCCAAGCACGGTGATATATTTCGTATAAACCTTTATTCTTCATGTTTTAATTCAATTTAGCATTAATTAAATATTTATTACATGAATTCTTACTTTTAAATCACTTTTGTAACTTATCGATATCTCCAATGGTTATTTGATAGTTAGCGTGCTTACCCTGACTGTTGATCTTAGTGCAGGATTGGATCCTGCACCATTGCCAGCACAACAGATCTTCATAGCAGATCCGAACCTCCTTGATCACTGCCTCATCTTGAGCCGCTTCAGCCATGACAACGAATGATTCAAAGGCAACCGAGACCAATCCATGAAGGGAAAAAGCTGGTTAGCTACGACCAGTTTTGCAAAACCGTCTTATTTTGAAGGCCGAAACTAAATTCTGCATTTTTTTTATGTAATGAGTTAAAGGACCTATTTTGGCCTTTGGCCAAGGGCCTATATAATGTAAAATTTAAATAATACTAGGGGCATACTTTTTAGTAGAGTTTTTAGAGCGAAGTTTGATAGGTGGTAACAGGTTGTTTTTTTATGGCCCATATCTGGGCTGGACATTGTATTAACGCATGTATTCACCTCAATGAATTAATAAAAAGGGAGCTCTGCCTCATGTTTCAGAAATTTTGTTTTTTTCTTTAAGCTGATGAATTGATTAATTTACTGAGCAGCGTTTTAACTTAAAAGGGAAATGCACTGGTTGGCTATGGCCCAGCCAACGCAGTGCGTTTACCCCATTTTTTGTTTCTTGTAATTTGTGTTTATATTATCAAAGTGTGATTTAAATTTCAGCACATGTATTCCTGTCTGAGTGAAAATGGATCAATCGTGTGAAGTAGATACATTTTCTTGAAAATTACTTTCCTGTACCTGATTTTATACTGGTTTTCATCCACCTGGTACAAGCAGGAGAAAAAAACATGCACCAGTGCACGTTGGTGTGATATTTTCTTTTCCTGAAATTCTGTTTAATTGGTTTTTCTGCCTAGTCCAAGCAGGAGAAATGAACCTGCACCAGTGCACGTTGGTGTGATGCAGCAAGTTTTCTTAATCTACTTTCCACAATATTATTTCTTTCTTTAAATGCTTATGACAGGATAAATGATTTTTTCTTTACTTCTGCATTTTGTTAAGATCAGAAAAATTTACTTTTATGTGTGCAATTTGATTCGATAGAAAAATAGCACTTGCAGTAATTGAACACTCATTTTAAGGATTAAATGCTAAGTGCAGGAAGCTCTGATCTGGTGCAAGAACTAGTTTCCTGCCACAAGATTTGAGTGCTCTTAACCTTGAAAAGTTCAAGCCCTTGCATGAAGTAAAAATCCTTCAGTAAAGTCACTACTTATACCTTCTACATAAATCTCTGATCCTGCACTAGTGCAAGCACTAGTTCAGGACAAATTAATGCAAAAAGGAAATCTCTAAGGAAGTAGGTTTAAGGGCCCATCTAACGAGACTGCTAAAGTGTCTCTGCTAAGGGAAAACACACACTGAGTAGATTAAACAACCATTAGTGGGAGTGATTGCCTTTTATCATTAATTCTCTCTTGCAAATGCATACTTCCTCGTTCTAGTCTTAGATTATTTTTTATGGTTCAAGTTGTCTTCTTCTCTTTTGATTTGATTCTGCAATATTTCATTTAAAGAAAGTAGGGATTTACATTAGGAAGATTCATACCATCTCTGGCATTTACTGTGCTTCATATCTAAGTTTATGAATCCCCTGGGTTGAAAATTTTTGAGGAGTTTGCTTAAGTGTAATTCCTACACCCAGTATTTTGGCGTGGTTGTCGGGGAGGCGATTTAATTTGGTAAGAATTTTATGATTATACAATAGAGGTAATTTTTCTTTATTTTTGTAGTGTTTTTTATTTCAAGGAATTTTACTGGTGTTAAATGATTTCTGAACAACATTTTTTCGAAGTTGTCTATTATTTTTTCTTTCTTTTTTCCTTTTGAAATGAATGCTTAGAAAAGGTAAGGGTTCGAAGCCCACTAAGGGCCGAAAGAATTCTGAAAACAATTTTCATATTGGATCTCCTTCTGTAAGCAGGAAGCCCAATCCAATTCAAACCCATCACGCAGGAACAATCCACCTGGATTCTGGTGATAACAACTCAGGTGTGGATCAGGCTGTGGAGAGTGGTACAAGTAAAAGGGGAACAATGGTGGACCAAGAAGATCATTTGTAAGGGACTGGTGACAACCAGGTAAGTGAAGAACAATCCACTTTTGTGTTTCCAATTGTGGATCCTGATACTGTGGTGCAAATGAAGAATATTCCACCATCGGCTCTCCCTAATTTCCATGGTAAAGTTCATGAAGATCCTGACTCTTTTCTATTCGATTTTGATATTCTGTGTAGAAGTTATGATTATGCAACTGATGCTCAGAAGTTAAGACTATTTATTGTTACTCTCAAGGACTCAGCTCTATGCTGGTTTATGGGGTTAGGAGGAAACACTATAACCTCTTGGGATTAGATGAAGAGAGTGTTTTTGTCTAAATATCAAGAATATTTCAAAACTCGAGACATGTAGGATGAAATTTTTACAATCATACAAGATGATGATGAAATTCTTGAAGATTATTTGGAAAGATTTCTGTATATTTTACAACGGTCAAAACTTAAGCTTGATCCCAACACTATTAGAACCTTGTTCTTAAGAGGACTTACTGATAATGCTAGAAATAATTTGAATCTGTTAGGACAAGGTGATATTTCTCAGCAAAATTTTGATCAAATTTGTGAATTATGGAGGAAATTTTCAAGAAACCAGTATAGATCTGATAGAGGAACTCGAAATAGAAATAGAAAAACTGAATCTACTGATGCTATGATTATTGGACTAGAAAATAAAATGGAAAACATGAAAATTGATATAATGAACACTGTTACCAAACAGTTAGACTCCTTAAAATTTCAGCAGAAACTCATGAAGGAACAAGAGTCATTATGTATTTTCTGTCCTAAATGTAGAGACAAGCATCCTCCTAAAGAGTGTCCTCTTAATTTGAAAGAAACTAATAAGTGTGCTATTTGTGCAAAAGACCATGTCACAGAAAAATGTCCCTCTATACCAGGACTTAAAGCTGTATTTACAGGGGGACAGCCTGAAGCTGAATACTTGTATGCTATGGGAGCAAGAAGGAATTGGCCTCAGATAGGTGTAGGTATGGCTCCTGAATTTTCTCCACACTATTTTGGTTATAATTCACATGCATATTCTTATCCTAACACTAATCAGCAGTGGTAGTATGGGAATCAATATCAGCATGGGAAACCTTCTCAACCATGGCAACAAGGTTGGAGAGGGCCAACTCATTCTCCATATTCCTACCAGCCACCTATGCAGTCATATCCATCTACACATGCACCTTATTCAATGCCTCAACTTCCGAGTCAGTCCACTCCACCATTGCCTTTACCTCCACCCTTTTGACCTCCTCAGTTGCCTGCTCAACCTATGCCCAATCCTAATAATAATAAAGCAGTGCAAATGATCTATGTAACAAACCCACCTTTATCATTCGAATACCAGTCTATTCCAGTTGGGGTTCATGATATTCAATTAAGATCGGGAAGGACTATAACATCAAAAAATCAGAAGCAACCTATGGTGATCATTGAAGAGAAAGGAGAAGAGGAAACTCTTAACCATTCTCCGAAATTTGTCACTAAGCAACCCTTACCCTCTGAATCCTTGCCATATTCTTCCAACCAGCCTCCCTTCCTAGAGAGGCTAGTAGTGGAAAGGAGTGAGCCTATTTCTGATACTAGTTTGGCATCTGAGCTTTGGAATCTTTTCATTAAGATACCTTTGCTTCAAGCCATTAAAGAGATCCCCATTTTTACCAAGATTATTAAGGAAGTTTGTCTCAAGAAACCCGGGAGGAAGATATTGGAACCCCAAACCATTCAATTTTTTGGTAGGGCAGCAGAGTTGATGAAGGGATGTGTGTCTATGGAAAAATATACTGATCCCGGAAACCCTGTTGTCTCAGTTCAGATTGGTAATGTCCTTGTCTCTAATGTTCTTATAGACCTGGGGGCAACCATTAATGTCATGACTAAGCAAACCATGGATCAACTTCGGTTATCTCATCTTCGCCCTACTCCCATTGTGCTTGAATTAGCAGATAGATCTAAAATTAAGCCAGAAGGAGTATTGGATGATGTGATCATCTCATTAGATTCTTGGGAATATCCTACTGATTTCATTGTGCTTCAGCCAAAGAACCCAGTAGGAGGACATCCCTTGATCTTGGGTCGACCATGGCTTGCTATGGCTGATGCATATATTGGATGTCGTTCCGGTGATACGTATATTTCACATGGAGATTCTAGGAAGAAAGTTACCTTATACCCCCTGCCAGATCCATTCAGGACCTTCGAGATACTTTATGGTTGGATCAAAGCAGTGATGAGGAGACTCAGTCTATTTCCCTTATCCATCATTATACTGGGTCTTCACAAGAAGATGAGATTCAAGATTTTCTGAATAATCTAGACACTATGCCTAATTATGAGCCTTTGAGCCAAATTTTCAACCTAGATTTTCAAGAAAATCATGATTCTCATTCTTCTGTACCACTGCATTTGACCACTCCCTTGAGTACTCCTGAGCCTGATACTACTCTTTTTGAGATTAGCCCTAGTAAATCCTTGCATATTAGTTCAGATTTGGACTCATCTCAGCAGGAGCAGCTTGTGAATTTGTTGCAAAACCATCTTAGTGCCTTTGCTTGGGGCTATGAAGATATGAAGGGTATTCCTCCTGAAACTTGTACACATCATATCTATATTCAGGAAGGAACCCGACCTGTCTGACAACCCCAAAGGTGAATGAATCCAGCTCTAAGAGATATTGTGAAGGAAGAAGTACAGAAACTCTTAGATGTCAATTTTATCTATCCTATTTCCGACAGTCAGTGGGTCTCTCCATTAGTGCTAGTACCTAATAAAGATGGAAGATGGCGTATTTGTATTGATTATCGAGAATTGAATAAAGCCACTCTTAAATATTACTTCCCTCTCCCTTTCATTGACCAGGTGCTTGATACCTTTGCAGGAAAGAAATATTTCTCCTTTTTGGATGGCTTTAGTGGTTATAACCAGATACAGATTGCACCCGAAGATCAGGATAAAACTACTTTTACAGGTCCATGGGGGAAATTTTCTTATAAAGTGCTTCCCTTTGGTTTATGTAATGCCCTGGCTACCTTTCAAAGGGCAGTCCTGGCCATTTTTGTTGATCTAGAATTTGTAGAAATTTATATGGATGACTTTTCTATGTTTGGTGATTCTTTTCATGAAGCTCTCAAAAATCTAGAGAAAGTACTTCTTCGTTGTCAAGAAGCCCATCTCGCTTTGAGTGACAAGAAATGTAGATTAATGTGCAAAGAGGGAGTGGTGCTTGGCCATTTTATTTCTGATAAAGGTATCCAGTTTGATCCAGCAAAAATTGAAGTCATTTTGCATCTTCCTGCACCCAAAACTCAAAGGGAAGTAAGAGGTTTTTTAGGACATGTTGGTTACTATAGAAGATTCATTGAAAAAATTTCGAAGATACCTGCTCCTCTTTTCCGACTTCTAGCTAAGGATAGTGAATTTTCTTGGTCCACAGCTTGCCAACGGTCTTTTGAAACATTGAAGGAAAAGTTGGTACAGGCACCAGTTTTGCGAGGTCCAAAATGGTCCCTACCTTTTCACATTTCCTCTAATGCTTCAGATTTGGCTATTGGCGCAGCTTTAGGACAAGAGGAAAATAAGCAATCCTATGTTATTTATTATATTAGTAAGAATTTGTCTTCTGCTGAATTGAATTATACAGTTACAGAGAAAGATTTTTTAGCTGTGATTTTTGCAATTAATAAGTTCAGGCACTATATTACAAGATATGAAGTTTTCATACATACTGATCATCCCGCGATTAAATATTTGATGAAAAAACCATTGACAAGCGGCAGAGTGACTAGGTGGTTACTATTGTTGTAGGAGTTTAATGTTACTATTGTTGATAGACCAGGGAAATCTAATGTTGGAGTAGATTTTCTTTCTAGATTAGATAATCCTAGTGAAGTAATTCCTGTTGATGATGATTTTCCAAATGAACATCTTTGCTATGTCAATAGATTCTTCATGGTTTGCTGACATTGCTAACTATTTGGTCACTGGAAAATCACCACCTCACTTGTCCGCTCATGAAAAGCATAATATTATTTAGAAAAGTTCTCCATATTCCTGGATTCAAGGAGATCTCTTTTACACTGGTCCAGATCTAATTATCCGTACATGTGTAAGAGACGAGTAAGTGTTTGACATATTGAAATCTGCTCATGATGAACCTTGTGGAGGTCACTTTGCTGATAAGCGGACTGCATATAAAGTATTATGTGCTGGTTACTTTTGGCCTTCCTTGTTTAAGGATGCCAAATAGTATGTCAGGTAATGTGATAGCTATTAAAGAATGGGCCAGCCTAATTAAACCAATGAAATTCCTTTATGCCCCCAAGTTATGATTGATCCATTTGAAAAATGGGCTATTGAATTCATAGGGCCAATAAATCCAACATCCTTAAATAAAAAGCATATTTTGGTTTGTACAGATTTCATTACAAAATGCGTAGAAGCTAAAGATGTTTCTTTTGCTATAGAAAAAGTTGTTGTTGATTTTCTTTTTACAGAAATATTTACTAGATTTGGTGTGCGTAGTGAAATTGTTTCTTACAATGGTCCACAATTTATTTCTAATTTGGTATAGGGTGTGATGGAGCAATACAAGATCTAACACAGGAAATCCACGATGTATCAACTGCAAGAAAATGGCCAAGTGGAATCTACAAACAAAGTGATCGAGTCCATTCTTACAAAGACAGTCAATATGCATCGGAAAGACTGGGTTGAAATATTACCAAAAGCTTTGTGGGCATACAGAACCACTTGGAGAAATAGCACGGGACATACACCATATGAGCTGGTATATGGCAAACAGGTTCTGTTACCAATTGAATTCCAAATCAAAAACTTTAGAACTGTAGTTCAGTTAGGACTAGATCTCATTGAGGCATAACAACAACGTATTCTCCAATTAAATGAGTTAGATGAATTTTGTACAGATTTTGTTCAGCAGAACATCGTAATTTAGCAACAACGATAAAGGTGGTATCACAAGTCTATTCAGAAAAATCAGTTCCAACCAGGTGATTGGGTACTCCTTTATGACTCTATATTTAAAATTTTTAAAGGGAAGTTCCATACACATTGGATGGGACCTTATGAAGTGATTCGAGTATTCGAGAATGGAGTAGTAGAAGTCAAAACTATTGATGGACAAAATTCAATATTCTTGGTAAATGGACATAGATTAAAGAAGTATTTTCAGCCACTTGCCAAGAAACATTTGACACAACAAGTCCAATAGAAATTCGGGATAATAGTGGTAAATGGTAATATCAACCTTTTTAAAACATTAATTCTTCTTCCTCTCCAAGAAAAAAATAAATAAATTTAATTAAAAAAATAAAAGTAAAGAAAAAATATTTTACTGTAGTTGTGAAAATCAGTTCACTGACATGATTGTAGAAGGGTCAACCTGAAAACTAGTTTGCTGGCAGGAAGATAAAAAATTTCTAATAAAAAGAGAATGTTGCTTGATCTTTAGATATGCTAGCGACCACTAAGTAAAATCAGGTTCAGTAGGACCAACCTTTATACATTGGGGTAATTAGCATGGATATTTTTATTCAAGTAACACTTAATTCTCGCTGCAGTTATTTTTCTTGCACCAGTGCAGGTAGACCTTCCAAATTTTTTTTTTCCTTTCCTCATATCCCATTTCGTAATATTCCCTCAGTTTTCTTCTTTAAATCCCAGAATGATTAACCTTCCCACATTCTTCTGAATTTACCCTACCCACTTCGTAAAAATCCCACTTTACCCTTGAATTTTTTTCCCTATCCCACTTCTTTTTATTGCCTCTTTGGTACTATTCCTGGAATCCCTGTAACAAAATTTCTTCCCATTTAGAAACTTTCCCCTTTCACACTTCTTTTTTCCCTCATGAATTCATTGCAGGATCTCATACACAAAGAGCAAAAAGATGCCCTGAAGCATCAAGAAAGGGCGAAGCAAATTTCTAGTATCAGTTGAGGAAGACATGTTAGAAGTCTAGCCTATATTTTACTTAAATTCCCTGTTCTTTTTTCAGACAATATGCTTACAATAGTGCAAGCATATCGTCCTATATAATAATACAAGCATAATAGTACCAGCAGAACAACATAGTAAGTGGCATAAATAGATCAGTGCAAGCATGCACCTTGACAGAAGAAGAGTACAATTTGTTCTTTTCATAAGTATATGTCATAGGAAATTGGTCATCATAAGTTTACAAGAAGCCTTTTCACTTATTTAAGGAGTACTTGTGCTATCATATTAACTAGGAGAAAATTATTTGAAGTACAAAGTGTTTTTAGTTAAGAATCATGATAATTTTTTTTAATAAATGCTAAAGTTCTTTTTTCAGCTATGAAGGAGTGCGGAAATGTTTAACTGTTGCTTGGATATAATTACCCCTTCCTCCATGATCCTAAATGTCCTTCACTTATAATGATTACCTCACATAGATGTTAAAAACACCGCCGCAAGTACCAATCCCACACGATTCTAAACATGCTGCACATCCATGGCTATTTTGGTGGGATGGATCAGTGATAAGACAGAAGGGATGGTGGATGGTAGGATCGCTATCTATAAAGAGCCAAATTTTCTGGTATTGCATGCAATTGTTGGACTGTTCATAACTGTTGAGCAGAGATGCCGCCTGTTCGATGTGAACCTTCATCCCTCGGTGAGGTAGATCAGACCGCTGAGTTTTGCAATTGTCTTGCACTATTGCGAGACTCAAGCTTTCTTTAGTTTTTGCAGAAATTTGACGGGCACAATAGTGAAGTGGCCCCACAGTTTGCAAAGAGTTTTAAAAATGGTCATGTAAAGATTGGACCCCTGAAATTTAAAGTCACAGAAAAATCGATAGCAGCAGCAACGGGCTTGCAAAACACTGGTGTGCAGTAATTTAAAAATTAGAAGCTTGAGAGGAAGTGTTGGAACCGTTTCATCGTTGATAAGGACATGAAGGTAGACTGGAAGAAAGGAGTTCCGTGTAGCGCCCTACTTGGATAGTGGCGGGACTTCCTTTTTATCCTTCAAAAATTCGTGACTTGTGAGGGAAGGTACTCCCTCACCTTTGTGTATCATTTCAGGATGCTACAACACTTCAAACCTAACCAGAATGTCTGGTGGAGGATGGATTTCACTTATTTTTTTCTTAAGAGTTTGGAGAAGATGGCCAAGAGTGTGCAGGGTGCATGGGCAGACCACGCTGATAAGAAATTATATCACCACAGCCTGATCAAAATCTTGGTCCAGAAACAATTGGAAATTAAGGGCATGACCTGAAAGGTGTTTTTGAAGCAGCTAGATAAAAAGCCATCTGCAAGAAAGAGGACAACTGCTGAAAGGAAAACAGATACCCCCGCCAGCACAAGCAAGGTTCCAAGTGTAAAGAGAAGTCCTTTTTAACTGTCCACACCTCCCATTTTAGCTCCAAAAAAAAAAAAAATTCATTCAGCTATTTCAGTGAATCCTAGCAAGGGATTATGCTTATTCCTTTACAAATGTGATCTGTTCAGGATCGATTCCCTAAATTTGGATTTATTTCCCCTGTGTAAACTTTGTTCCACTATACATAATAAAATGGATCTGAAACCCATATGACATTTAAATAACTTGTAATATCCATCACTATAATTATCATAACAAGGAATGGGTTATAAAAATTATATATGTTTATCCACTTCATAAGTCCAACCCTTGTTGTAATTGTTTGACATATTCGTAGACCATCAAGGGACGTAGATGGAATCGATTTGGTTTCACACATTTGCCACGATTTTAATTATACATATATCTATATGAAATTACGTAGACTTCTGTCTTTATGACTCCACGTACTCCAAGTTTTCACTGATGGATAGCATATAAGTCATGATGGACGGACTTGACCTATGGTTATATTTCGGCGTACA
Organism: Pinus albicaulis; assembly: GCA_034641835.2. Classification (NCBI taxonomy): domain Eukaryota; kingdom Viridiplantae; phylum Streptophyta; class Pinopsida; order Pinales; family Pinaceae; genus Pinus; species Pinus albicaulis. Next base: position 464,938,130 of record CM076579.1, on the reverse strand, counting down.
TGTATGTTAATCAAGTCCAATTTCATTGTTCATAAGTCTTGTTTGAATTTCCAAAACCAAATTCCATTTGATTTGGCCTCCACATCTTATGAGCTTGTGAATTGATGCATCATTAGAGGGTATGGAGATGCGAGAATCGAGGTGGTGATACCGGTACACGAGATAGTTTGTTCGTTTGGTTTCACCACATAAGCGCATTAACAAGTCTACGCCATTTTTGGTCCACGTGGATTCGTTCAGTCAGGTTCCTCCCATCACCTTACCTTGTCGACTATGCCCATTCTATAACACCGCCAGCTCAAATCGACATTTAATGGCATTACTCGTTGGGTTGGATATTGAATGCAGGTTGTACCTGGCTTATTAATACCTCGATCCGTGACTCCTCCCCTCAGATCTCACCAGTTGGACGGCATCGATTCATTGTGGCTTTAGGGTTTTTTGTTAATCAATCCGAGTATAATTTCACATATGGCTTTGTTCAGGGTTCTTTTTGTTTTCTTTCTGCGCGTCGGTATTATTCATGACATAGAGATCTTTTCTGATGCCCTAGCTCTACACCGAGCTCGGCTACCTCTTTGGCGTATCTCCATACTATCATGATGATTCAGGTATGAAATTATTGTACCCGCTCGGTTCTTACTGTTAAATCATGGCTTCCTTCTGCAGATTTAATTTTACGCTCCTTTGGTTGAGTCCTTGCGGTGATTGTTGGACTTAGACGTATCATATGCCGTTATTTTGTTCCAGGTGATTTGCATCCACCCAATTTTTACGATTTCATCGCGTCTCATATATTTTTGTGTTAGTTTGCAGAGATTTGTTGGTTTGCCTCTCATGCGTTAGAGGGTGCGTGTTGCATCCATTCGTTGGCATTTTCTTATGCGAATTCTCCAGAGCTCGTTCTGACCGAAGGCTCTTGTGTTCAGAAGTTATCCTCCATCTGAAACGCATCAATGGTTTCTCGGGGTTTATTACTCTGGCGCTGGCGCGACGCTCTGGTTCATTCCCATCTTGACCTGTGTAGGTCGAGCTCATACTAATTGGGTAAGGCAACTTTCGTTGTTCGATTTTGAGCATCCATTTTCATTATTTATTTATTGCTAACAATTTTTCTATCTCCTGTGTATGCGTACAGGCTCTGGATGGGTTTCAACTTCTACCTCACCAGGTACTATCATTTTTCTCAGACCTCCTTTTTGTCTTAGCACACTTTCGTCCTACTTATCTCGTTTAGTAGTGGATTTAACTTGGGTCGTTGACTTGTGCAGGTAATATAAGCCTTGCGTCTTGCTCTCTTACACTGCCACAGAGAGTAATAGCGGCCTTGACTTTAATGTTGTCTTTGTTTTCCCCACTTGCAGGTCGGTATTCACCGAACACTGGTTGAAGGGAATCCGTATAGCTCTGTAGTGCTCGTTAGATAGCTTAAAATTTTTATTTATGAGTTGTATAAATCTGGACAATTCCATTGTTAAGTCTCGACTTGAATATTTAATTATGTCTACTCTAGTGGCATTTCGAGACAGTCCTCAACCCACAGGGATTTATACTCGTTTCGATTTTTGTATATAGATATGTATATCTTGGTCAAAATGCTAATCTCATAGATTTATATCACTTTGCATCGTTCAGCTCATGTTTTCGTTTATGAACCTCGATAAAATTAATGTACTATTTTCTCTTCATATTGAAATTCGGTTGCATATATTCTTATTCCTCAGTTTTATTATAATGTTCAATAATGGTTCATTCTGTCTATCCTTCTTGTATTTATGAAGGCTTTCTACCTGGTGTATGACATTCTCATACTGCACTAGTGTATAGTTTTACTAGTTGCAGTAGCTAAGTCTCTTCAATACTTCTTGGAATTAGTACAGCATATCACCATTTATGTTTTATACCCTTGTTATAAATTTGCACAGGATATTTTTCTAATTGATCTACAGGTAGTGTATAATTATGTATCTCTCTTTTTATTTCTAAGAGACATTTGTATGTACAATCCACTATTTTACCTCCTTGACTTGGGTGCATATAATGGACTAGGGTACATATACTTCAATATACTATGTTGTGGTGCATATGCATGTTGTTTAATTGCATAACTATATTTTGTCTTTTCATTTTCTGTCCTCTAATATTAGAATGGTTCCATAATATAACTATCAATGCATAATCTCTTGCAATTCAGTAGTTGTTTTCTTTTGCTAAAGTATTGGCTGCTTACATGCAAAATAAATTTTCCATTGAGTTTCTGGGTATGTATGAATTATGTGCTGACCATAAGATCAGTCGATACAATCTCTACTTTCGTTCTTTAATACACATTGAAATTTACAATTCCTCTTCTGCTATTTCCCAATTTAGTACTAACAACTCAGATTTCTCTCTCTCTTATATTTATACATATTAGAATTGTGCTATGAAACAGAAGCAGATTAAAACCAATTTATAGATTTCTTCTGTGGAGAAATAAGTATCCTCAGATTTAAACCAACAGAAGAAATAAGTATCCTCAGATTTAAACCAACACTGGTTTAAAGATTCTGTTGGATTCTACTCCACAGATTTTAGTTCTACAACTATGCAGAATTTCAAGGGTGTATTCCTTATGATTGATTTTGTTAAATGTAGAACTTATATTCTAATATACAATTAACTTTTATATGTAGCCAATTCATACTATATGAAGTAAACACACCAATAAATTTAAAGACATACCACTCATGCAATTGACCAACCTCCCAACCTTAGAGTCCTTCTGTCTCCCAGAACTCACCCCCGAGCTGAGATCATCTCCTTGACACAGATCAACCTCTAATCTGTACAAGAGCAGCTTATTTAAGCTATTGTTCCCCAAAGCATGTTTCTAATTCTGCGTCAAGAATCTCAGGATTCTTTTCTTCCTGTTTGCCTAGGCTTCCCAATTTAGGGACTCTTTAAAGCTGTTTTATGCTTTTCCTCACTTTTTCTAGATTTTTACCTCTTCCCAACTACTTTCCTCATCATTGGGGAAATTCAGATTTTTCCTCAAAAATCTAAATTTAAAATTAATTTCTTTCAAGGATTTTTGAAAGATTGTGGGGAAATATTTGCCTCATCCATCCTCATGGATTTAGAAAGTGATCTCATAAATCTCATTTTGGTCAATCTGCACCACATTATTTTATTCATTTTCTCAATTACATTTTTAATTACATTCACAAAATATTTATCCTTTGGGGTCCACTCCCCTTAGGATTAAAGTTCAAATGTCTAACTTTGAAATTCAAACACATGAATTGGGGGTGTTAGATATTCCCCCTCTGAAAATAAACACCATCCTCGGTGTTATTATTCATCTACTAGAGTTCATTTTGCAAATAAAAATGGATATTTTTCCATCATTTCAGCTTCTCTTTCCCAGGTAGCTTCTTCAGCAGTAAAGTGCTCCCACTGCACCTTTACTCTTGCTACTGTTCTGCTTCTCAATTCAATTTCTTCCCACTCCAATATCTGAAGCGGTTCTGGCAGAAACTCCCCTTCTGGTTCCACCTGTACAACATTCCAATCAACTATGTGAGAAGCATCATGCACATATCTTTTTAATAATGAAACATGAAATACATCATGAAATCTAACATGGGGTGGTAAGGCCAGTTTGTAAGCCACTGGTCCCACCCTTTCTAAGATTTCAAAAGCACCACAATATCTAGGAGCTAGTTTTGCACAACTTCCAGCATAAAGTGTGCTCTTTTTGGGTTTAATTCACAAATACACATGCTCCCCCACTTTAAATTCTCGGTGCACTCTTTTCTTATTAGCATAATTATTCTGGTGATCTTTTGTTGTCTTGATGTTTCTTTGTATCTGTTTAACAATTCTTTCCATCTCTTGTAAAGCATCTGGTCCCAACATTAGTTTATCTTCTGGCTTACTCCAGCTCAAAGGAGTACGACACTTCCTCCCATACAGTGCCTCAAACAGACTAATTTTGATGGAGGATTGGTAGATGTTATTATAGGAAAATTCAGCTAAATGCAAGTAATCTTCCCACTTTGATGGTGTATCTATCACATACATTCTCAGCATGTCTTCCAAAATTTGATTTTTTCTTTCCGTTTGACCATCGGTCTGAGGGTGGTATGCAGTACTAAAATTCAATTTAGTGCCCATACCCCCAAATAGCCCTTTCCAAAAGGCTGTTGTAAAATTAGCATCTCTATCAGAAACAATCACCTTCGGAACCCCATGGAGCCTTACTACCTCCTTCAGGAACACATTCGCTACTTGAGCTGTCCCAAAGGTAGATTTCACTGGTATAAAGTGAGTAGCTTTTGTTAGAGTATCTACTACTACCATTACAGAATCATGCTGGTATTTGGTTTTGGGTAACCCTGTTATGAAATCGATGGAAACTGTGTCCCATTTCCATTCTGCAATCGGTAAAGGGTTTAAAAGTCCAGCAGGATGCTGATGTTCAACTTTGACTAGTTGACATTCCATGCATCTACTTAAATATTCTGCTACATCTCTCTTCATTCCTGGCCAGAACAACTTCTTTTTCAGGGTTGTTAACATTTTCTGATATCCTGGATGTCTTGCATATGGTTGTTTGTGGTACTCATCCAAAATTTCCCTTTTTAAGGACTCTACATTGGGAATATACAATCTGTTTTTATAACAGATCAACCCTTTTTGGTTTTGAGTGAAATCAGTTTTCTCCTTTTCCTGAAATTTCACCAGAAGTGTTTCATAATTTAGGTCTTGGTTTGCTGCCTTCTTCACCAAATCTTCTACATCGATCTGAGCACTAATTCCAATACTATTGATACTCTGACAAGCATTTCTTCTCAATGCATCAGCAACTTTATTTTCTATCCCTCTAATATGTTTTATATCCATATCAAATTCACTTAAAAAGGACAGCCATCTGGCTTGTCTGGCATTCAAATCAGTTTGGGAAAAGAAATATTTGAGACTAATATGATCAGTCATCAATGTAATTTTTTTTCCAAGAAGATAGTGCCGCCACATTTTCAAAGCATGGATAACAACTGCTAATTCTAAGTCATAGGCACTATAATTCTGTTCATGTATCTTCAGTTTCCTAGATTCATAAGCAATAACTGAATTTTCTTGCAAAGAACTCCTCCCAATCCTTCTCTACAGGCATCCGTACATACCACAAATTCTTTATCAGGATCTGCAATCTTTAGTATAAGGGCTGTAGTAAGTTTTAGTTTTAATTGGTCAAAATTGTTTTGACATTTTTCAGTCCATTCAAACTTGACACCTTTCATTTCTAATGATGTGATGGGATGTGCTATGGCAGAAAACCTCTCTACAAATCTGCGATAATAGCCTGCAATCCCCATGAATGATCTCACTGCTGAAACATCAGCTGGTACAGGCCATTCTTTTATAGCCTTTATCTTTTCAGGGTCAACAGCAAGACCTTGTTCAGAAATAATATGACCAAAATATTGGATCTTATCTTTATAAAACTCACATTTTCTAAACTTGGCATATAGTTGATTTTCCTTTAGAGTTTGCAATACTATCCTCAAGTGTTCTTTATGTTCCTCCTCATTTTTTGAGTAAACTAAGATATCATCTATGAACACAAGGAAAAATTTATCCAAGTACTTGTTTAACACACTATTCATTAGGCACATAAATGTGGCAGGGGCATTTGTCAAACCAAAAGGTAGGACTACAAATTCGTAGTGACCATACCTGGTTCGAAAGGTTGTTTTACTGATGTCTTCTTATTTAATTCTAAGCTGGTGATAATGAGTCCTTAAGTCAATTTTCGAAAATACTGAATCTCCTCTCACTTGATCAAAAATATCATCAATTCTAGGCAAAGGGTATCTATTTTTAATGGTCAACTTATTCAGTTGACAATAATCAATGCACATCCTAAAAGTTCCATCCTTCTTCTTCACGAACAGCACCGGTGCTCCCCAAGGAGATACAGTTGGTCGGATATACCCTTTATCTAACAATTCTTGCAATTGCATTTTCAGTTCCATCAGTTCAGGAGGACTCATTCGATAAGGCGCTCGGGAGACAGGTGTTGCTCCCGACACCAGATCGATTGAGAAATCAATCTCTCTGTTGGGGGGAAGATGAGGGATTTCCTTTGGAAAAGCTTCCTTGAATTCTCTTATTACTGGTACAGCATCCAGTAATTCCTCTTCAGTTTTCTGTTCTGTTTCTTCCACATGCACTGCATAAACTTGGTATCCTTTTCTAGTTGTTCTTTTTAATTGCAATGCTGAAATTTGTCTTACAGAAATAGGTTTTTGTTTCCCTTTGAGAATAAAAGGTTTCCCTTCCTCATCTACACAATGCGAAGTTTTATCCCAGCAGTTCATCAAGGCTTTCTTCTTTTCCAGCCAGTCCATTCCTATCAGTAGATCATAAGACCCTAAGGGCAGAATGTTCAAGTTTACTTCTGTTTGAAACTCATTTAATTTGATTTCTGTTCTGGGCAGTTTATGTGTTACCTTTCTCTTAGTTCTAGTGGCGAGCTGTACCAACCATGACTGTTGAAATTTTTCAGTTTTTAAGTTACATTTTTCTACAATCTTTGGACTAATGTAACTCAAAGAAGCACCTGGATCAATCAGAACAGTAACAGATAGGTTAGAAATCTTACCCTCCATTTCCACCATGGTTGCTTGATGTTCTGCTTGTCGATTTTCTAGGGCTGCACTGATAGTTGGTATATTTCTGGCTATATCATTTACTGTTGTCGCTTCCCGATCTCTCATGAGCATATGAATGTTTCGATGAGGACAGTCCCTCAAAAGATGGGGTTCTCCACAGCCCCAAAATTTCAGGGGTTCTCTCATTTTGACTGTCCCTTCCTTTTTACTGTCTCCCTCTATTTTTTTGGAAGCTACTTGGGACTGAGCAGTTTGGCTTTCTTTGGGTTTATTAAACTTTTTCTGCTGGTGATCTCTGCCAAAATTTTTCAAATAGGCTGGTTTATGTTTCCTCCCTTTGAACTCATTCTTATTTACCCAGCTTTTCCCTTGTTCAGTTTTTCCTTTGAATTGTTGGTAACATAATCTGGCTTTTCTAACAGCTTCATCCATTGTTTTTGGGTTATCAAATTCAATTTTTTCTTTATAAATGGTAGGCAAACAATTCAGAAACCTTTATACCTTTGCCTTTTCCTCCCTTATGTAGGGTACATATCTCAGAAGATTTGTCAACTTAGTAACAAACTCATCAATAGTGAGTTGTCCCAGTCTAAGTTCATGGAATTCCTTTGCTTTGTCATCATAGTAACGTTCATTTAGGTAGCGGTTCTTGAACTTGACCTGGAAATCTTCCCAGGTGACTGTCTTTTCATCAATGGCATGCACCATTTTCGTCTCCTCCCACCACAAGGTATCCTTGCCTTGTAGCTGGTAAACAACTAATCTAGCATTCAGATTTCTATCATATTCATAGACCTGGAAATACTTGATCATGTTCAATAACCAAGCTTCCGCATTTTCCTCCTTCTCCCCATCATAGGAGGGAGGCTTGATTTTTCGGAATTCCCCCTGTAATTCCTTTTTCTGTTTGTATTGATGCCTTACTGCATCCTCATCTTCAGACTCATCAGTTTTCCTCTTTCCGAAACCTTCGCCTTCCTGGCTGTTCCGCGAAGTTAATTCCCTGATGAGCTTTTCCTGCTCCTCACTGGCTAATGACAATCTGTCATTCTGGCTTTTTATCTCAGCCAACTCTTGTTGCAATTCCCGCAACATAGCCATCATGGGCGCATTTGGATCTGGTGCATTATCCTCATCACGCAGATCAACATAAATTTCACCACCTTCTTCCATTTCAACACCACTATACACACTCAACACAGATCAGTGAAAATAAAAAAATATATATTTTTTTTTTTCCACAAAATTAAATTTATACAGTGAATACACAGCAACAGTGAGCACAATGTCACCAGCCCAGTTTTATAACGTGGGCTCTGATACCATTTGTCACACCTCCCATTTTACCTCAAAAAAACAAATTGTCATTCAGCTATTTCAGTGAATCCTAGTAAGGGATTATGCTATTCCTTTGCAAATTTGATCTGATCAGGATCATTTCCCTAAATTTCGATTTATTTCCCATGTGTCAACTCTGTTCCACTATACATAATAAAATGGATCTGAAACCCATATGAAATTTAAATAACTTGTAATATCCATCACTATAATTATCATAACAAGGAATGGGTTATAAAAAGTATATATGTTTATCCACTTCATAAGTCCCACCCTTGTTGTAATTTTTTGACCTATTCATAGACCATGAAGGGATGTAGATGGAATCGATTTTCTTTCACACATTTGCCACGATTTTAATTATACATATATCTATATGAAATTACGTAGACTTCTGTCTTTATGACTCCACGTACTCCAAGTTTTCACTGGTGAATAGCATATAAGTCATGATGGAACGGACTTGACCTATGGTTATATCTCAGCGTACATGTTAATCAAGTCGATTTAATTGTTCACTCATCCTTGTTTTGATTTCAAACAAATTCCATTGATTTGGCCTCCTCGTAATATGAGCTTGTGATTTGAGGCATCGTATGGTTGAATGGAGACGGAGAATCAGTCTCCACGTAAGCTCACAGATAGTTTTTGTTTCGTTTTTGGTTTCGCCACATAGGCAGTAACAATTCTCTGCCCATTTTTGGTCACGTGGATTTGTTCCACGACGATCCAGGTTCCTCCCGTCACCTTACCTTGTCGACTACGCCAATTCTATAACACCGCCAGCTCAAATCGACATTTAATGGAATTACTCGTTGGGTTGGATATTGAATGCAGGTTGTACCTGGCTTATTAATACCTCGATCCATGACTCCTTCCCTTAGATCTCGCCGGTTGGATAGCATCGATTCATTGTGGCTTTAGGGTTTTTGTTAATCAAACCGAGTATAATTTCACATATGGCTTTGTTCAGGGTTCTTTTGTTTTCTTTCTGCGCGTCGGTATTATTCATGACAGAGAGATTTTTTTTTTGATGCCCTAGCTCTACACTGAGCTCGGCTACCTCTTTGGCGTATCTCCATACTATCATGACGATTCAGGTATGAAATTATTGTACCCGCTCGGTTCTTATTGTTAAATCATGGCTTCCTTCTGCGGATTTAATTTTACACTCCTTTCGTTGAGCCCTTACGACGATTGTTGGACTTAGATGTATAATATGTCGTTATTTTGTTCGAGGTTATTTCCATCCACCCAATTGTTACGATTTCATCGCGTCTCATATATTTATGTGTTAGTTTGTAGAAATTTGTTGGTTTGCCTCTCATGCGTTAGAGGGTGCGTGTTGAATCCATTCATTGGCATTTTCTTATGCAAGTTCTCCAGAGCTCGTTCTGACTGAAGGCTCTTGTGTTCAAAATTTATCCTCCATCTGAAACGCATCAATGGTTTCTCGGGATTTATTACTCTGGCGCTGGCGTGACACTCTGGTTCATTCCCATCTTGACCTGTGTAGGTCGAGCTCATACTAATTGGGTAAGGAAAATTTCATTGTTCGATTTGGAGCATCCATTTTCATTATTTATGTACTACTAACAAATTTTCTATCTCCTGTGTACGCGTACAGGCTCTGGATGGGTTTCAACTTCTACCTCACCAGGTACTACCATTTTTCTCAGACCTCATTTTTTTCTTAGCACACTTTCGTTCCACTCATCTCGTTTAGTAGTGGATTTAACTTGGGTCGTTGACTTGTGTAGGTAATATAAGCCTCGCATCTTGCTCTCTTACATTGCCACAGAGAGTAATGGCGGCCTTGACATTAACGTTGGCTTCATTTTCCCCACTTGCAGGTCGGTATTCACCAAACATTGGTTGAAGGGAATCCGTATAGCTCTATAGTGCTCATTAGACAGCTTAAAATTTTTATTTATGATTTGTATAAATCTGGACAATTCCATTGTTAACTATCGACTTGAATATTTAATTATGTCTACTCTAGTGGCATTTCGAGACAGTCCTCACACCACAGGGATTTATACTCGTTTCGATTTTTGTATATAGATATGTATATCTTGGTCAAAATGCTAATCTCATAGATTTATATCACTTTGCATCGTTCAGCTCATGTTTTCGTTTACGAACCTCGAGAAAATTAATGTTATATTTTCTCTTCATATTGAAATTCGGTTGCATATATTCTTATTCCTCAGTTTTATTGTAGTGTTCAATAATGGTTCATTCTGTCTATCCTTCTTGTATTTATGAAGGCTTTCTGCCTCGTGTATGACATTCTCATACTGCACTAGTGTATAGTTTTACTAGTTGCAGTAGCTAAGTCTCTTCAATACTTCTTGGAAATAGTACAACATATCACCATTTCTGTTTTATACCCTTGTTATAAATTTGCACAGGATATTTGTCTAATTGATCTATAGGTAGTGTATAATTATGTATCTCTCTTTTTATGTTTAAAAGAAATTTGTATGTACAATCCACTATTTTACTTCCTTGACTTGGATGCATATAATGGACTAGGGTACATATACTTCAATATACTATGTTGTGGTGCATATACATGTTGTTTATTTGCATAACTATCTTTTGTCTTTTCACTTTCTGTTCTCTAATATTAGGATGATTCCATAATATAACTATCAATGCATAGTCTCTTGCAATTAAGTAGTTGTTTTCTTTTGCTAAAGTATTGGCTTCTTACATGCAAAATAAATTTACCATTGAGCTTCTGGGTATGTATGAATTATGTGCTGACCATAAGCTCAGTCGATACAGTCTCTACTTTTGTTCTTTAATACACATTGAAATTTACAATTCCTCTTCTTCTATGTCCCAATTTAGTACTGACAAATCAGATTTCTCTCTCTTATATTTATATATATTAGAATCATGCTATGAAACAGAAGCAGATTAAAACCAATATATAGATTTCTTCTGTGGAGAAATAAGTATCCTCAGATTTAAACCAACATTGTTTTAAAGATTCTGTTGGATTCTACTCAACAGATCTAGTTCTACAACTAAGAAGAATTTCAACGGTGTATTCCTTATGATTGATTCTGTTAAATGTAGAACTTATATTCTAATATACAATTAAATTTTATATGTAGCCAATTCATACTATATTAAGTAAACACACCAATAAATTTAGAGACATACCACTCATGCAATTGACCAACCTCCCAACCTTAGAGTCCTTCTATCTCCCAGAACTCACCCCCGAGCTGAGATCATCTCCTTGACACAGATCAACCTCTAATCTGTACAAGAGCAGCTTATTTAAGCTATTGTTCCCCAAAGCGTGTTTCTAATTCTGCGTCCAGAATCTCAGGATGCTTTTCTTCCTGTTTGGCTAGGCTTCCCAATTTAGGGACTCTTTAAAGCTGTTTTATACTTTTCCTCATCTTTTCCAGCTTTTTACCTCTTCCCAACTACTTTCCTCATCATTGGGGAAATTCATTTTCCCTCAAAAATCTAAATTTAAAATTAATTTCTTTCAAGGATTTTTGAAAGATTGTGGGGAAATATTTGCCTTATCCATCCTCATGGATTTAGCAAGTGATCTCATAAATCTCATTTTGGTCAATCTGCACCACATTATTTTATTCATTTCCTCAATTAAATTTTTTATTAGATTCACAAAATATTTATCCTTTGGGGTCCACTCCCCTTAGGATTAAAGTTCAAATGTCTAACTTTGAAATTCAAACACATGAATTGGGGGTGTTACAGATATGGTCATTTATTAGTTCCTATACCATTAGGTCATATCACATAAATTATGTATGGTAACTCGCCACATGACAAGTACATTACCCCTAATGCGTCCATGTGGCCAACGCTATCCCATCTAATGAGCAAATGATAACACATGATGAGCACAAGGTATGGTATGAATACGTGAAGGGTGTAGATTCGTTGTCCCCATGTAATGGTTCTTATCTTTCAACCCAACCCTTAAGCTTGTATAGACATTTCCTGTGAACTAATCGACATTTTATCCTGGTGTTCGTATTGCTGTCATCACTCTATTTTTTCTCTCCTGTGATTGGAAACTAGTAATAGCCACAAATCTACCAACGTTATTTTTACAGCCCAACAATAGTGCACTATTTATGGAGCCCAGGTATTATGGTTCAATAGACTATTTCATGTTTTTTTCATTTTCCACAGTAAGGGTTCTACACTTGGTCGTTTTGTAAATTTAAATTTTCTAAGAGTGGTTATTATCACTTTGAAATTCGGTTCCTTGGTTTTCCATATCCTCCTAAAGATGTGAAATTATGGTCATCAATACTCAGTTTCTAATGTATAGGTTAACAGTTCGATGTGTCTTTTTGGGTTCATTGGTTCATCTCCAAGAACCATGGCTACATAAGGTGACGAATTCACTTCTTCCCTCTTCGTATGTACTAGTGAGTTACTAATTGAATTTTTATGCCTATTCTTCTTTAAATTTCCATTAGAACAATATTTACTCTTACAAGCACCAGGGTTTTATATATGCCAAAGGAAAATTCCACAAAGTTCAATTCTTTCCTGATAACAATTTTTCTCGGCCTTGCAGGGTGTCTCTATAGCCATAAGGCCTAATCACCGCACAAAGGTATCAATCCTTTGTTTTACTTTACTTTCTTAGGTAATTTAATGGCTCTTCCTACTGCATGTATGCGTGTATGGTTGTTTTTCGTTACATATTCTTTTGGATATGGTTTTCCTACCTCAGAGCTAACTTATATTCCATTTTCAGCAACATGGTGAAGAACGCAAGCTCCATTGACATATACTTGGGTAATATAAATGGGAATTCCCTGGCTAATTATTTACTAATGCATATTATTTTTTTTTCTCCAACATCATTCTCGTTTGTTGATTGTGAGATCTACTTTGCAGGTACACACGCTACCCTCAAACCCTATCTCAGACTATGGAGGTTTTGGACCCATCTTCAACTGACTTGACATAGAGTTTTTCAAGTCGATTATTTTAGTACTTCTCCTCAAGTTTCACCTTCCAACACTTGATTTTTTCAAGTTTCCGATCTGGTGGAAAATATGAATAACCCAATTGTGTTTTGTTCTTTTATTTTTTGTTTAATGGTTGTGTAATTATGACTTATTTTTATTCATTGGGTAGTTTATTCCCTTTCGTTTGATATTTTTTCTTCCTTCTATTTAAATTTTTCACTATGGACTTTTTTTGATATTCTTTATGAGCTATCTTGTTTTCATGGGTTCATAAGAGATCCTATAACTGTGTGTTCTTGCTTACTAGAAGGGCAATTTATTTGTATATGGATGCATATTGTGATAGTTATATGGCTTTTTATAGTATATATGTGTATGGTATTTATATTACAAGTCCATGATAAATTCAGTTGATTAACTCGTAGTGAATTAACTTAGCTCATACTAATACCGATGGTTGAAACTAGGTTCACTGGTCAAGATATCAATATCAATTTACTAACAAAGTATTTCTACAGAGGTTATGTTTATGGGTGTTCTTTGAATATAGTAGTTAACTTATTCTAGTACTCAAATTTCTATAATTTTATTTTCCTAAAAATTATTTCGTTTAATTATCTAATTTTTTGATATAACAAAATAAATTAAAAGCTATTAATAAAATTGTAAATATAACAAAAATTATTTAAAATAATTTGAATGTATGAAAATACAATTTAAAATACATTGAATTTAAAGAAAATAATAATGTAAAAACAAAATCTAACACAAGTTATAAGATATAAATGAAAAATTATTTTTAAATGAAAAACATAATTGTAAATCATAGGAACATAATTGAAAATTATTTTAAGAAATCAAATAATCTCATCTAAATCATTAGAAAATATATATTTTTTTACTAGAAAAGGTCATCCAGAACTGATTTTGAGGACCACATGTTAAGTCAACTAATATTTTTAATTGAAAAAAAAAACTCACAAAATTATAAAGCTAATCAACCAATACTTGTGATTTGACTTTATGGTTATTAGAGGGCTCATAAAAAAAAATTATTTAAAAAAAATGAATTATTTCTACTTAAGAATAGAATAATTTATCAATAAAATGGAATTATTTGGACATACTAGTGGAATTTTTCAATTTGAGTATTTTCTTTTCTAATTAAATCCAATTTCCAATTCAATTTGTTTTATAGAAAAGATACCTAATTATTTCATATTTGACCCAATTTCCAATACAATTAGGTGCTCAATTTATTTGATAGAAAAAATTACCTAATTATTTCATAGATTCCTTTGTAAAATTTCCACCATAATGTTTATTATTTTATTAATCTATAAATATTCTAAATATTATTTTATTAATCTATAAATACTCTAAATATTTTTATTTGGAAAGAAATAAATATTATATAATTTATAAAATCAAAATCCTCAAACCATAATTGAAAAAACATTAAAAAAAAAAAACTATAAAGCTAATCATCCAATACCAATACTTATGCTTTGATGTTATGGTTATTAAGAGACTCCTAAAAAATAATTTATAAATAAAATGGAATTATTTGGACGTACTAATGGAATTCTAGGTATTTTCTTCTCCCATTTGACCCAATTTCAAAGACGAAGATACCTAATTATTTCATAGGTTCATTTGTAAAATTTTGAGTACAATGCTTATTATTTTATTATTTTATAAATATTTTGAATATTATATTTATTATTTTATACCTATTCCACAGCTATTATTCTCACTTTCTCCATTATTTGACATATTTACATGAGAAGGGAATGCTTGTGGATCTATTTGTCATAGAGCTAACATTCTTCACTTGAATTCCATTGTTCTTGTTCTTGTTACTTCAACTCACCTCATTCTCATATTTGGTTTTCTCACTTGTGTATTTTTATCCATTAGAAAATGTAGAAATGAAGGGGTTTTTAATTAGAGCAATCTCAAGTCTTCCTTAATGTGATCCACTACCGAATTATTTTCTTCTTATAGAGCGATTCAAGGTGAATTTCCTCTATCAATACTTGTTTCCCTTAATTCTCTATGAATTCAACCTCACTTTGACTTACTATTTGCTTGTTTACTCCTCCATGGTATCCTTGGTAATTTCTATTCTGGATTTAACTTTGCATTCAACCAATTGTCACTACAAGGTTGATTTCGCATTTCTACCTAGGGTTTTTATCCTTGAAACCCTAAATGTTATTTATTGATTTTTTTTTTTATTCTAGTAATGACCATGCCTTTTGAGGCTTGAAATATTTTCTTAATTATCAATGTAGATCACCTAATTCTTATATTCTTGGCAGAAAATAGTTACTCTCTCTTCATGGTTTTTAATTATTAAACCCTAATTCTTCCATTATTTTTATTCTCTCTTTTAAAATGATTATTTAAAGTATTATTACTTATAATTTTGTTGCACCATTCATTAATTTGATATAGAGTTCTTCACTCCTAAAAAATAATTACCCTCTTTCTTCACTTACCCTCTTTCTTTAAGATATTATGCTAACATTTATTTGTTGTTGAACTTTACAAGGTAATAGAAATGGATGCACCACATTCAATATTGAGAATATATACTTTGGGTTCATTCTCTATTAAAGTAAATCATCATTTGTTCTGATAAATACAATCACGTTCTTTTACACTTGTTTAAATTCCGTGTTTTTTACTCTCATATAGGTATCGATTCAATCGAGTGCATTTGTACTATACTTTTGCTATCTCGTGACTCTTTTCGACAATCAAGACTAAGTTAGTTCCTTTCTCTTCCTTACAGTTCATTCGTATATGCTTAATTAAGTACTTTTCATCTATATGTTTGAGACGTATTGGTCTATGATTTCCCGGGAAAGGAAAAATGCCTTTATATTATGGGTCATCTTATTTTGAACAAAATATTATTCTTCCTTCAAATGATTTTAGGCAATACATTGGTTAACCTATGTATTAGGTATATATGGTCAAGATCTTATAATTTTTCAAGTCCTTATAGACCTTGTGATTGTATATATGTCTCTTTTAATTGTTGGGTTGATATACCATTTCCACATTTTTATTTTCTAAGAACCTAATTGTATACTTGTTTTCCTCTCTAATGTGTGGATAGTAAACGCATAGTTTATTGTTATCTTTCTATGGATAGTATGTAATTATGCTCTACCACTGTTTTATATATTTTTCAATGTTATTCTTATTATATTTTTCATATATACTTGTATTCATTATATGTAATTGACCAACAATTTATCTTTAAAAAAAATAGGAAGGCTACACCCAACATGGGTTCTTTTCTTTCAATTTATTTTCTACAAAATATAAATCTATTGTTCAATATTTAATAGAAGGTAAAGGCATGTGTCATCTTAAATTTGTATTGGCTAGGCCTTAACTTTTCTAAGAGTATTTTTCCTATCCTAAAGTTATATTCCCTCATTGTGAGTATTTGTTAGGTTTTTTTTTTTTCCATTATAATCCACATAATTTACCTATGTAATTTAAAGTAATTTCACTAAGAAAATAATTTTCTGAAATTTCAAATACACATCTTAATATGACATTTCTTATACTGTTTAAATACAAAGCTTTCCCTAGTTGCTTCATGGTCTCTACTCCTTTGTACTAGTCCTTTACCTCTGATAGGGATTCTTCATGAAATTTAATATTTAAGTGTTTGTATACAAATTCATGCATATATATGCTAATTATGATTATGTATACATACTTTAACCTACTCTTTATTCTATTAAAACTAAGTTAAAGTATCTACTCTAGTATAATTTACTAAGATAAGGATTTTGTTAGTATAACAAATTTAGTATACTTTTTCCACTCCTATTCAAGATATTTAACCATACTCACAAAAAACCTTAATATAAATGGTATACAAGAATATTA
The DNA here is from genome assembly GCA_034641835.2 of Pinus albicaulis. Taxonomy (NCBI): domain Eukaryota; kingdom Viridiplantae; phylum Streptophyta; class Pinopsida; order Pinales; family Pinaceae; genus Pinus; species Pinus albicaulis. Next base: position 464,921,230 of record CM076579.1, on the reverse strand, counting down.
AATATATTCCATGTTTCCTTATCTAAAATAATTGCCCATATTCATTTATAAGAACTCTTAATAGTTCCACTTAATTTTTTTCCAACTCACTCTTAAGTGGAAGTTTTACCTTATTTATTTTAGTTTTAATTTGTACTTTCTATGTATGCATTTAATATTGAGGTTTAACCTTACTCCTTTTTATATTAGATACTCTAAGAATCTAGTTATTTAGATTCTCTTTCCAAATCTTAAGTTAGAATTCTCTCAAACTCAAGATATAACTTAGAAAATATAACATAGGAATATGCAATTATAGCCATAATAATTTACTCTATATAATTCCATGAAAATTCCTCATATAAGTCAGCCATTTTAACATAACTCATAGAAATTAACATAACTCGTTTTAACCTAACCTAGCCTAACCTACCGTAACATAACCTATCCTAATCTAGCATATCCTAACTTAACCTACCCCAGCCTAGCCTAACCGATAGCCTAGCCTAACCAAGCCATGCCTAGCCTACCCTACCTTACCCTAACCAAGCCGAGCATAACCTAGCCTATCCTAGCCCAACCTAGCCATGCCTAGCCATGGCTAACCTACCCTAACCTAGCCTAACCTATCGTAGCCTAGCCTAGATTAACCTAGCCATGTCTAACATAACCTAACCTAGCCTAATCTAGCCTAGCTTGGCCTAACCTAGCCTGGCCAAGCCTAACCTAGCCTTGCCAAACATATCCTAAGCTTGCTTAACCTAGCTTTGCCTAAGATAGCCTGACCTAACCTAACCTAATGAAAACCTAACCTAACCTAACCTAACCTAGCCTAGCCTAACCTAGCCCAACCCTGCCTAACCTAACCTTCCTTATCCTAGCCTAACCTAACCTACACTAGCCTAACTTAACCTAGCCTTGCCTAACTTAGCCAAACCTAGCCTAGCCTAACCTAACCTAACTTCTCCTACCCTAGCCTAGCCTAGCCTGACCTAACGTAGCATCTTCTAGCCTAGCCTAGCCTAGCCTAACCTATCCAAGACTATCATAATATAGCCTAACCTAGGCTAACCATGACCAACCATGCATAGCCTACCCTAACCTAGCCCAACCTAACCTAACCAAGCCTAACCTAGCCGAGCCTACCCTAACCTAGCCATGCCTATCTATCCTAGCTTAACCTAGCTTAGCATAACCTAGCATAAACTAGCCTAACCTAGCCTAAAATATCCTAACCTAACCTATCCTAAAATAGCCTACACTATCTTACACTAGCCTAGCCTAGCCTCGCCTAGCCTAACCTATCCTAACATAGCCTACAATATCTTACACTAGCCTAGCCTAGCCTCGCTCGCAACCTATCCTAACATAGCCTAGCCTAACCTAACCTAACCTAACCTAACCTAGCCTTACCTAAACTAATGTAGCCTAACCCAGCCTAACCTAGCTTAACCTAGCCTAGCCTAGCCTAGCCTAACTTAACCTAACCTATCCTAACCTAACCTAGACTAACCTAGCCTAGCCTAGCCTAGCCTAACCTCGCCTAGCCTAGCCTAGCCTTGACTAACCTAGCCTTGCCTAGACTAGCCTAGCCTAGCCTTGCCCAGCCTAGCGTAACCTTGGCTAACCTAGCTTTGCCTAGCCTAGCCTAGCCTAGCCTAGCTTAGCCTAACCTCGCCTAGCCTAGCCTAGCCTAGCTTAGCCTAACCTCGCCTAGCCTAGCCTAGCCCAACATTGCCTAGCCTAACCTAGCCTAACCTAACATAACCTACTGTAACCTACCCTACCCTACCCAACCCTACCCATACACTACCCTAGCCTAACATAGCCTAGCCTAACCTAACATACCCTAACCTAACCTAGCTTAACCTAATCTAACCTAGCCTAACCTAGCCTAGCCTCACCCAACCTTGCCCAACCTAACCTAACCTATCCTAGCCTAGCCTAAGCTTACCTAGCCTAGCCTAGCCCAACCTAGCCTAACCTAACCGAGCCTAGCATAGCCCACCCTAGCGTAGCCCATCATAGACCATCCAATCCTAGCCTAGCCTACCTTCCCCTACCCTACCCTACCCTAGCTTAGCCTACTCTAGCCTAGCCTAGGGTAGCCTACCCTAGACTACCCTACCCTAGCCTAACCTAGCCTAGCCTAACCTAGCCTAACCTAACCTAAGCTCCCCTAACCTACCCTACCCTACTCTACCTTACACTAGCCTAGCCTAGCCTAGCCTACCCTACCCTAACCTAGCCTACCCTACCATACCCTATGCTAGCCTAGCATACACTAACCTGGCCCACCATAGCCTAGCCTAGCCTAGCCTAACCTACCCTAATGTAGTCCACCTTAGCCTATCCTAGCCTAATCTACCCTTACCTACCCTACCCTACCCTATCTTACCCTATCCTAGCCTAACCTAGCCTAATCTGTCCTACCCTACGCTATCCTACCCTACCCTACCCTAGCCTAACCTATCCTACACTAGCCTACCGTATTCGTGCCTAACCTACCATACCTTAGCGTAGCCTAGCCCAGCCTAACCCTAACCTAACCTATCGTAACCTAACCTAACCTAACCTATACTATCCTAACCTAACCTAACCTATCCTAACCTACTTAGCCTAGCCTAACCTAGCTTAGCCTAGCCTAAGCTAGCCTAGCCTAGCCTAATGTAGCCTAACCTAACCTAAACTAACCTAAACTAACCTACCTAGCCTAGCCTAGACTAGCCTAGCCAAGCCTAGCCTAACCTAGCCTAACTTATCTTAGCCTAAACTATCCTAGCCTAATCAATTTCATCTAACCTAACCTAGCCTATATTATCCTAGCCTAACCTAGCCTAGCCTAATCTATCCTATCTTATCCTATCATATACTAACCTAACCAAGCCTAACCTAACCTAACCTAGCCTAGCCTAACCTAACCTAACCTAGCCTATCCTAGCCTAGCCTAGCCTAACCTAACCTAACCTAGCCTAACCTATCTTATCCTAACCTAGCCTAACCTAGCCTATCTTATCGTGGCCCAGCCTAGACTAGCCTAATCTATCCTACCCTACCCTAACCTACCCTACCCTATTCTAGCCTATCTTATCCTTGCCTATCCTATCCTAACCTAACCTAACCTAACCTAACATAGCCTAGCCTAACCCAACCTAACCTAAGCTAACATAGCCTACCCTAGCCTAACCTAACCTAACCTAACCTAGGCTAACCTAGCCTAGCCTAACATAGTGTACTCTTACCTAGCCTAGCTTAACATAGTATAACCTATCCTAGCCTAGCCTATCCTAGCCTATCCTAAGATACCCTAACCTACCCTATCTTGACCTAACCTAGCCTAACCTAGTCTATCCTACGCTATAGTAGCCTAACCTAGCCTCGCCTAGCCTATCCTATCTTAACATAGCCTCCCCTAGCCTAGCTTAACCTACCCTAGTCTAACCTAGCCTACTCTAGCCTACCCTAGCATACACTAGCCTAACCTACTCTAACCTAGGATATCCTAGTCTAGTCTAGCCTATCCTAAGCTACTCTTGCCTATTCTAGCCTAACCTAGCCTACTCTAGCTTAACTTAGTATATCCTTTAGTAGCTTAGGCTAGGCTACTCAAGCTTATGGTACTTTACTCTATATTAGAATATTAATGAAGAAATCATTCAAAAAATAAATTAATTAAAAGCTATTAATAAAAGTTTAAATATAAGAAAAAATCTTTAAAATAATTTAAATGTATGAAAATACAATTTAAAATACATTGAATTTAACCAAAGTAATAATGTGAAAATAAAATCTAACATAAATTATAAGACATAAATGAAAAACATATTTTTAAATCATAAAAACATAATTGAAAATCATTTTAAGAAATCCAATAATCTCATCTAAATCATCTAATCTCATAGAGTAAGCAATTAAAAGAAGGTCCAAACCCTATCAATCAAATCTTTTAATAATATGGTTAATCCTACAATTAATCTCATAAAACTATACATCAATGGAAAAAAAGGAATAGAGATCATGTTTGTGTGCTACCAGAATTATTAGAAATTGATCATAAAAATATGCAATATAAATGAATATTTCGCACTTGGAAGAAATCCAAAAATGGCACCCTACTAGAAAACGAATCGAAACAGAGAAAAATAATCAAATCAGAGAGCCAGAGAGAACCTCATAAATTTATTTGCATCGGTGGAAGCAGCGCAGCTCGATTTCGACGTCGCGTACGAAAGGCATATACAGTCGATACTTTCCCTCCGCAAATTCCCAATGCAAGCATCACCACCTACATTCCACAGAGTAATGGAACATGGGAACTTCGAGCGCCGCTCTCCATTCATCCGCATTCTTCTCCGTGATTCTTCGTGACAATGTTGAAAGCATACTCGCTCCTCCATATTACACACATCCATAACCGCACATGCATAAGATATTTGATTTAGCGGATCTAACAAAGAAATATCTAAATTATAACCAAGAAATTTGAGACAAAGAGATTACAACTGGCTGAAATGAATTAAAAAGAAACTATGGCGAGCACAGGAAACCATAAAGAAAATGGAATAATAAAACTAAGATGAATAAACTAGGTTTGGTTTAGACACCGAAAATAGAGTTGTAATAGAAAAAATAGGTGCTATTACTAACACCGTATTAATCCAAAAATTATAAAACCACTTGAAAATGAAGAAAAGGGTTTACTTCAAGAAATACAAAATGAAGAGGCAGAAACTTACCTTTCTTGTCTGGCGGGAACTAGGTTTTTTTAGGGCCTTATTTCATTCCAATGATCCAATTTGTTGTAATCTTATCTTGTCGTGGGAGACCCTGCGTATTGAATTGGACAGAGATCGGCTTAAAATAAAGCAATTAAAAGAAGGCGCAAACCTTATCCTTATTAAAAGAAGGTGCAAACCCTATCAATCGAATCTTTTAATAATATGATTAATCCGAAAATTAATCTCATAAAACTATACATTAATGGAAACAAGAATAGAGATCATGTTTGTGTGCTACCATATTTCTTAGAAATTGATCATAAAAATATGCAATATAAATGAATATTTCACACCTCCGAGAAATCGAAAAATGGCACGTACTAGAAAACAAATCGAATGAGAGAGCCAGAGAGAACCTCGTAAATAGATTTGCACCGGTGGAAGCAACTCGATGTCGGCCTCACTTAGGAAAGGTATATACAGTCGATACTTTGCCTCCGCAAATCCCCGTGCTACATTCCACATGAGTAATGGAACATGGGGACTTCTGGTGGATTCTTTGTGACAACAGTGAAAGCATACTACTCCTCCATATTGCACGCATCCATAAGATGATTAGATTGATGTGGTGAGTGCCAATGGCTAGATCCTCCTCCCAGCACCGAAGGGCATCATCTTAATTCTATTCATTCTTGTATTGTCAACGTCCTTCTCCTAGTCCAGGAAGCGCTTGGGTCGAAACTCCCCAACTTCTCTCCTAAGAGCTCCCCATCCCCACATTGTAGAACTCCATGTTGGCCTTCGTCGGGATGTAGTCACAGTGTGACACGAAACATTTGCAGGCTCTCCTTCACCAAGTAGGGGAGGATCCATTCGCACAGTCTCCTTCACCAAGTCCTTTAAAAAATAATAGAAGTGAAGCCATTTTACATAGACCTCCATAAATACTAGGTGGGCCTGACATCAAAAGTCACCAGGTTCAGCGAATATTACTCTCCAAATTCCAAAATTGTGAACCTAATATGAATTTAGAAATATTTACGCGTTCTTATTTGAAAACAACTTTCTTCAAATGCCACATTTACTATTGTGTAACGTTGAATTGGATGATAGAAGATTGAAACACTATGGACCTTATGATTAAATATGGTTATTAATTAGTTAAAATAAAAAAATCCTTAAACAAGTGAAGTGTGGCCATGAAATTGAAAGAAATGTCTAAGAATCCTTTGATTTCTCAAGAATATTTGATACCAGAGTTTCTACCTTCATGTTCTGTGCCTCTCCTTCGATTTTGACCCGAGGGAGCTGGACGAAGCAGATGTCGAGGGAGCTGGACGAAGTGGATGTCGAAACCCTGGCACTACAGCATGCCAAGATACGATTCAGGCAGCGCAGAAGGTTGCAGCATGCCAATCCACTTGTGCGGCTCCGTCTATGTGTAGTTCTACGTTTTGGGGCTACAAATATGAACTTGGTTCCTATGATTTGCATTCACGGATCCTATAAATACAACTTCGGTTCCTATAAATACAACCCACCCTTCTGATGATCTTCATAGATGTGCTTGGGTTTTCTATCTCATTGTGAATATTTTCGACAGCTTCTTTTATTTATAGGTATGGAAACTCAACCTTCTTTATTTCTTTATAAGATTGGATTGCTGTGTGTTTGGGAAGAATATTTGTTGCTTATCGTTAAATTTTGACAAATTTGAAACATTATGGCTGAGCATTATTAGCGTAACTGTGTTGTTTTTCTCATGACGTACCCATGACTGTTATTGGAAAAACCAATATCTACACTGTCTTATTCCAGAGTATTGTAATTCTATAAATTCTATAAAGTTTTGATAATTTAGTTATTTTATGGTTTTTGTAGAAGTACATTTATTTTTCAATTTTTGAGAGCCGTTCGGGTTTGTAATTTAGCATAAAAAAATTTTCTTGATTTCCTGTAAAGCTATGAACTTGGAGATTTTTTACTATGTTAGGTTTCATTTATTGTTTATGATGCCTTGATTTTTGGTCATGGTCGCAATATTTTTAAGATTTTTTTTCAAATGCAAATTTCGCTGTGTGTTGTCTCTTGATCTTTGGTTTCATGGTGACTCTGTTATTCCTATTATATATTTGTCGTCAAGAAAGTTCAATTGTGCTGAGAATAAAAGAGAAACTATAGCATTATGTCCAAAAGTTCAACTGTGCTGAGAATAAATAAGGAACTATAGGGAACTATAGCATTATGCCGGAATTGTGTGGTAATAGATGAAATGTACGCATTGAATCATATTGAACTTTCATAGATAAAGACTAATGGAATGAAAATGGTTTATTAATTCTATTTTTTTTGGTTAAAGTTGTTTTATTTTTCTTTGAAGATGAGCTAATATATAATTGTTAATAAAATGGAAGTTTATTTTTTAAAAACTTTAAAAAATATTTTTCTTAAATTTAAAAATTAGTTATAACTAAAATCATGGTTATATGTAAATAAATAAATAAAATTTAAAAGTTTGTTATAACTAAAATAGTTCCTATATATCACAAAATAAATATTTATTTGTTGAGGTGTTTTTTTTTCTTATTTATTAATTTATTGTTTCATTAATAATCTATATTATTTATATGTATTTTTGAATTTAATTTACATCTTAAATACTTATTATCATATATTTTCAGATATCTAAAATACTCAATATTATAAATATTTTCTGAAAATTTTACTATATGTTCGATATATACATTATTTATAGTTTTCTGTAAATAATATGTCTAAAAAACATATGATTATATGATTATAAACATTTAAATGAGTTTTATAAAAGTAAAAACATGTAGTTTTTAAATTTAATATCTCACTTATCATAATTGATTTAAACTAAATTTGTGCTAAGGTAAATAGATAGACTTCATATTTTAACATAGATTGAATCATAGCTTCTTAATATAAAATATTTTCAATATAATTTTCTGTAATATTGTAATATATTTTATAATTTAATGTTAAAATTATCTATCAAAAACCTAAATTTAGTTGATAATTATATTAAACTAAATTTAGTTGATAATTATATTAAAATTTCTTTACATATTTTGAATTAAATAAAATTAAGCAGACTAACTTCAACTAACATCAATAAATATCAATTAATTATATATATTAAAAAATTTATATATTTATATAAGATAACTACACCTTAACAAAAACATGCTTGATTTTTATAATTGAGCCTTTATTTTTTCCTACATCCTATTTATTTTAATGAATTATAAGTCAACTTGACTTCCGCATTGGGAGAGTACCACATTTCAAACGATATAAAAAAATAGTGACACAAGAATATTTAAATATATAGGTCTTACACCTTGGTTATCATCAGTTGTGTCATGTGAGAGAATTATTCATCCTTGAGTAAATCCGATACCAATGGCACTGAGTATACCATTATCATTGGTTGCTCAACTACAATTCGTGAGTATCAGAGGGTTTATAATAGAGAGAATCTAAGAGCGCTAGTTCTTAAAACAAATCCATTCGCATTAGTTGTTTACAATTACATATAGACAGATTTGCATGCATCAAAGTAAATTAAAATGATAAATAAAATGATATTCCCATAGTATCTTTCACCTAAAATATAGTATCCAATCTTTCTTTTGAACAACATGTATTGATAAATTACTTTAATAAATAGATGTTATTTTGGTGATAAAATTACCGTCGCTCATAAAACCCTAGTAATGAACAATAACAATAAAATTCCCATCAATAACATGTAACAGATTTTACAATATAGATAATTGATGAAAGAAATAAATTCAAGGTGCTTTCACTTGGATTAATGACAAAGATAGAAGTGGACCAACTAGTAAAAAATGGACACTTATCAAATATCCTCTTGGCAACACACATGACAGCCCTTCGTTAAGTGCTTCATTTACTTGCAAAAACTCCCTTTTTAATAAAAAAATATTAATTAAATATAATAATAATTTAAAACATTTCAGTCCAATAAAATCTTAATCACCAATTTAATAAAAATTGAAAATTATCCTCCGATATAAATCACTATTAATTAAATAGAATGCATTATAAAGATAACAATGTCTTAGCTTAAGACATGAATTAACAACATATAAATTATTTATTTTATAGGTTAAATGGAATGCATCATGAATATTACATGATATAACATATATAGATATAGGGTTGAATATATATGAATGATTAATATTAATTAAATAAATTAAATAAAATGCATTATAAAGATAACAATGTCTTAGCTTAAGAAATGAATTAACAACATATAAATTATTTATTTTATAGGTTAAATGGAATGCATCATGAATATTACATGATATAACATATATAGATATAGGGTTGAATATATATGAATGATTAATATTAATTAAATAAATATATATTATTTAAAATTATATAAATAAACAAATTAATATTAAATAGATATGAAGTAAATGTATTACAATAATAAAATAAATAAATAAAAATATAATAAGATTTTTGGTTAGCATAAATCTATTTTGAAGAGAAGTGTATTTCACAATGAAATTAAGAAATATATATGAGGCAATTAAGAAATATATATGAGGTATTGATACAATTATCAAAGGATTTATTATATCTTATGAGGATTGTTTTTTTAAGTCTGTAAAATTTATTAAATAAAAAAAACTAGACACCATTGATAATGTGAAGGCTAAGATTCAGGATAAGGAGGGCATCCCTCCTGACCAGCAGAGGCTGATTTTTTTTCATAAGTAGCTGGAAGATGGACATACTCTGGCTGATTATAACATCCAGAAGGAATCTAATCTGCATCTGGTGCTCCGTCTTTGTGGTGGTGATTCGTCGAAGTGAAAGTTATGTTGGTCTTTTGTGATGCCTATTAGGGTATGAATAGAAGGTACTTTTGTATGTGTAGTTGTCTATGTTTACTGTGCTGTATGTGTGGTTGTCTATGTTTACTGTGTTGTGTCGACTATATTATCATGTGTATTTGTGGTGGTGATTGGTCGAAGTGAAAGTTATGTTGGTCTTTTGTGATACCTATTAGGGTATGAATAGAAGGTGCTTTTGTATGTGTAGTTTTCTGTGTCTACTGTGCTCTATGTGTGGTTTTCTGTGTTTACTATGTTGTGTCAACTATATTATCGTGCGTATTTGTGTATATGTGGTTGGCTGAAGCCAACACTAGGCCTAGTACTGTAGTGTTTTTGCTCGGCACTGTAATAGAAATTTTTCAATATTTAATACTCTTTTAATACGAAGACTTTATATACCTTATGGAAGATGAACTTTATATACCTTATGGAAGATGAAAATGTTCTTCGCAGAAGATTTAATTTTTTTTATGGTTCTTATTCAAGAATTTTAAATGAGCGTTCTCTTTAAAGATTGTCATTGTTGTTATATTTCATTTTGAGATGTTATTCCTTTGTCATTTAGACACTTGCAAGTTCAGGACTTCTAGATGAATCAAATTACTTCATTAGAAAAATGCAGGAAGCAGGGTTTCTACCTAATTGTTCATCATTCATTGTTTGCAAGGACTTATAACACTCTTATAGCATTGCATGCTCAAAATGCTAAAAAGGATAAAAGGACATTAGTAGTTCTTTTAGTGTATAATAAAAATGCAAATAAAAAGATATTAGTTATTCCCTCTAATATAAATTAAGGCTTTGAAGACAGATTGCAAGCTTTGGGTTTTTGAAGTGGGACGTTTTGATGTTTCCGCTTCACAATAGTAAGAGTAATTAGGGTTTTTATATTTTAATTTGTATGATAAAAGAAGAGATGGACATTATGGATGCTACTATTGTTGTTTAACTAGAAAGCTGACAAATTTTCTCTTCATATCCTGGTAAGATATTAGTTGCATCTCATTCACCATAAATCATTTCCCACTAATGGCTTCATTCAGTATAAATTAAGGCTTTAAGGCTTTGAAGATAGACTGCAAGCTTTGGGTTTTTGAAGTGGGAAGTTTTGATGTTTCTACTTCACAACAACAAAAGTATTTAGGGTTTTGATTTTTTATTTTGTATGATAAAAGAAGAGATGGCCATTATGGATGCTATTATTGTTGTTTCACCAGAGAATAGTCTTCCATGTGGCCCATAGTGCATAATAAGACATCACTATGAAAGGATGAAAGGAAGAGCCTGCCTAGGTTATAAAAAACCAATTTTTCTATCCAAAAAATTCTCCAAACCTATAATTTATTTTAAATAAATTAATTCATATTTATAAGTTCAATATTCAATTAAATCACATAACATATCACATATTTTTTCCTCTATACTACTATTTTCTATGTTACTACTTTACAGCGTTTCCTTTGCAACATATGGTGCAATTGCTAGTTAATTTAATTTTCCATAAACCTCAATCTCTAATGAAATCCATATATGAATGCTAGAAAATCTATGAAGAACGGTTGAAGTTCAACATAATTTGACCCATAAATTTTTATTTTTTTTTTTGAAAAAAAAACAGGTGAAGCTTAGTGATATTTGAGACCTTTCTGTTAGCTTTTGAACAACTCCATACTCACTGATTGTAATGACCTCCACAATGTTATTTTACTGACATCACCATCAGTCCTTGATTGGTTCCATAACACTAAAATCGGTACAACGTATAGATAAAATTTAATTTAATAATTTCAATATGAATTAATTTTTGTATAAATATAAATATTAAATATTAAAGTTTAATTTTAAATATTTTTAGTTTAAATTATGTCTGGTTTAAATTACATAAATCAAATTAATTAATTCTTTTATTATTATTAAAATATTTAAATAATGATTTTTTTTTTAAATAAGAATAATATTTAAAAAAAAAATCATAATTTTATAATAACTTATTACCTTTATTATGTTTTGAAGTTTTTAAAATCCTACCAAATTATTATTAAAATTAGATGATCTAGATTACAAGTGATATTTTTATCATATGTTTAGGGAGAATACATAATTTTACTATACACACAAACACACACACACACACACACACACACATATATATATATATTCTCAAACTTGAATACTAACATGAATTAGGTGACTTAGTTGACAACTACATGCTATCCATGAGTGAGTTTAGTTTTATGCAAGAACATAACAAGCTTGTAAACATAATAAAAGAAATCAAAATCAGTCATGAATAACAATGAATATTTTTTTTATGTGGATACTATGGAATTTAAAGTGAAACAAAGAACTAGATTGTGGTCAAACTAGTATGGAAGACCTTTGTGTGTGTTTAAGCTTATGTTTGAATGAAAGAATATATAGTGTGTGAGAATAATGTATTTTTATATAAAAAAATGGGATATACAAGGTTCATATGAACTTTATGATGTGAAAGAGTGCAACATAAAGTTGTAGTGGTCAATTCCTACACATTAGTTAAACACATATTAAATATTTATCAAGCTTTGACTTATATAAGCCCAATAATAAGATTAGGAGAATCAATTTAAAAATATTAGAGTTTGTCACACATAGACATCGATACTAGCAATCATCCATTAAATAATTAAAGTTGAAAATGAAAACTATATATAATCATAGCTTTTATAATCATTACATAGAGAGGCTCTCTACAACCCAATATTGAGTAGATGTGTAGACATTGCCTCTTACATGTTAGAAGCTAGATGTAAATATTTTTTAATTTCATTTTTTTTATATTGTAATTTTGTTTCTAATTAATAAAATTACTAACATTTCTTTTAGATAAAATAAAATCATATCACATTAAAATATATAACATATAGATAGTAGTTATAAATTAACATCGATTTTACAATATAAATTAAAATGTCACATTTGCTCTTCATATATCACACATTATTTTGTTTTTTTAACTTCCTTACTAATCATTTGTATATGTTATTGCATGGCATATAATTCCTATATTTTCTTATTTTATTTGCTAAATAGTTGATCCTGACGAATTATATCTATGCACTTATTACCTAATGTTTCATGCATCTTTAATTTCCCCTATGCTGATAATTGGATCATTTGCATAGTTACTATATGGAAGTATCATCTCCCTAGATGAATCTTATAATATTTAAACCTAACTATCTGACCCCCATTTCTTATTTATTTCCCCAAGCAATATGGTGATTTATTAATTCCTATACCATTAGGTCATATCACATAAATTATGTATGGTAACTCACCACATGACAAGTACATTACCCCTAATGCATCCATGTGGCCAATGCTATCCCATCTAATGAGCGAATGATAACACATGATGAGCAAAAGGTATCGTATGACTATGTGAAGGGCGTAGATTCGTTGTCCCCGTCTAATGGTTCTTATCTTTCCACCCAAACCTTAAGCTTGTATAGACATTTCCTGTGAACTAATCGGCATTTTTTCCTGGTTTTCGTATCGCTGTCATCACTCTATTTTTTCTCTTCTGTGATTGGAAACTGGTAATAGCCTCAAATATACCAACACTATTTTTACAACACAACAAAAGTGCACTATTTATGGTGTCGAGGTATTATGGTTCAATACACTATTTCATTTTTTTTCATTCTCCACAGTAAGGGTTCTACACTTGACCTTTTTGTAAATTTAAATTTTCTAAGAGTGGTTATTATCACTTTGAAATTTGGTTTCTTGGTTTTTCATATCCTCCTAAAGGTGTGAAATTATGGTAATCAATACTCAATTTCTATTGCATAGGTTAACACGTCGATGTGTCTTGTTGGGTTCATTGGTTCATCTCCAAGAACCATGGCTACTTAAGGTGACAAATTCGCTTCTTCCCTTTTTGTATGTACTAGTGAGTTACTAATTGAATTTTTATGCCTATTCTGCTTTAAATTTCCATTAGAACAATATTTACTCTTATAAGCACCAGGGTTTTATATATGCCAAAGGAAAATTCTGCAAATTTCGATTCTTTCCTAATAACAATTTTACTTGGCCTTGCAAGGTGTCTCTGTAGCCATAATACCCAATCACTGCACAAAGGCATCAATCCTTTGTTTTACTTTAATTTCCTCGGTAATTTAATGGATCTTCCTACTGCATGTATGCGTGTATGGTTGTTTTTCTTTACATATTCTTTTCGATATGGTTTTCATACCTCAGAGCTAACTTATATTCCACTTTCAGCAAAATGGTGAAGAACACAAGCTCCATTGACACATACTCGGGTAATATAAATTGGAATTCCCTGGCTAATTATTTAATAATGCATATTATTTGTTTTTCTCCAACATCATTCTCGTTTTTTGATTGTGACATCTACTTTGCAGGTACACAAGCTACCCTCAAACCCTATCTTAGACTATGGAGGTTTTGGACCCATCTTCAACTGACCTGACATAGATTTTTTCAAGTCGATGATTTTAGTACTTCTCCTCAAGTTTCACCTTCCAACACTTGATTTTTTCAAGTGTCTGATCTGGTGGAAAATATGAATAACTCAATTGTGTTTTGTTCTTTTATTTTTTGTTTAATGGTTGTGTAATTATGGCTGATTTTTATTCGTTGGGTAGTCTATTCCCTTTCGTTTCATATTTTTTCTTCCTTTTATTTAAATTTTTCACTATGGGATTTTTTTGATATTCTTTATGAGCTATCTTGTTTACATGGGTTCATAAGAGATCCTATAACTGTGTGTTCTTGCTTACTAGAAGGGAAATTTATTTGTATATGGATGCATATTGTGATAGTTATATGGCTTTGTATAGTATATATGTGTATGGTATTTATATTACAAGTCCATGATCAATTCAGTTGATTAACCCGTAGTGAATTAACTTAGGTCATACTAATACCGATGGTTGAAACTAGGTTCACTGGTCAATTTGTTAAGATATAAATATCAATTAAATGAAAAAGTATTTCTACAGAGGTTATGTTTATGGGTGTTCTTTGAATATAGTAGTTAACTTACTCTAGTACTCAATTTTTTATAATTTTATTTTCCTAAAAATTATTTCATTTCATTATCTAATTTTTTGATATATTACCATAATATCTGTCTCGCTTAAGAATATATCCCCAGTTTTTTGTATCAGAGTGAAGGCATTGATACTCATTATTACCCCGATTTCATATAATATCTTTTATCTTCCAACACAACCTAATTTTCCTAACTATATTTACAATGACACATCAAGTTGCACCAGAAATACTTAATCATTTCTTTGGTAACCATCATGCTCCTATGTTATCCCTTATGCCTAGGTTTAACTTTGGGCATTTTAGAAATTAGGATATGACCTCAGTGTTATAAGTGCACTACTTTAACTCTCAAAATCTATTTACTCTAACAAGTAATTATTATTTTCTTATATACGATAAACTGAATAAAATAGTTAAAGCTCAACTATACCACCAATAATATTAAAATAGTAATAATAAACAATTTATTAACAAGAGATCATACCTTCATATCAGTGACAAGTATTAATAAAATTTAACAAAAATCACATTTAAAATCCTTTCAACCTATATATTAATCACAAAAAATATAATTCCTATCACTACAAAGAATTTACCCAGATACAAACTCTTTAGCCATGAAAATATATTGTCTACACCATTTGTACATAAATAATTTCTAGTACAATACATATTTCCTACACTAAATTGTATCTTTGTTCTTTAATATAGAGTAGGCATATGTTTACTTGCCAACCTAATTACCATTCTAAGTTCAATCCATTCCTTCAATACACAATATGCATGTACCTATTCATCAACATAATAAATCTCATAGAATTTCTAACTAGAGAATCAAAAGAATCACTAAATGAGTACACTTTCCACCCAACCATGAATTGACCACCAGTTCCCCCGAGCCAAGATTAATATCAAGTAATATCCCTCAGAGCTCAGCAACCCTCTCATCTCCTCCCTTGGTGTTTTATACCTTTTCTTCCTTAATTAAATTTTCTTCCATTAGCATTGTCCTGCTTTTATGGAAGTATTTTTGTTATTAAAGCCTTTTTTTATCTTCAGGAGTTCTTTATCCTTCAATGTAATGGAAGTTTTCTCTAGCTAGTATATTTAATGGATCTTTGTCTCCCATACATTAAATTTGTTATTTTAGAAACATCTATTTATCATGGAATATTTATCTCACTCTTATCTATGATTGAGATTAGAAATTATATCTTTAGTTAAGTGTCTCATTTCAAGTAATTTTCCGTTCCCATTAATTTATAACTGCAATTATTGATTTCATAACCACATGTATATTGTTCATTTACATAATTTATGGAATCACCATTGAATCCAACATAGTTTAATTCTGGAAAAATATAACAATATTAATTATTTCAAAAAACATAGGGATATCACATCTTCCACCCTTTTAACTATATTTTCCTCGATGTTTAATTTCTAGTTTCTTCTCTCCGGAAAATTTTTGGATAGTTTTCAAGAATCTCATCTTCTCGCTCCCATGTAGCCTCTTTGGTAGTAAAGTGCTTCCATTGCACTTTAATATGAAAAAACTACTCGATTTTAGAGCTAGATCTCTTTCCTCTCTAGAATACAGAGATGTTCTTCGAGGGAGTCTCCTTTGAATTCTAGCTATATAATTTTCCAATAAATAATGTGAGAATTGTCATGTATATATTTCTTAATTAAAGAATCATGAAAAAAATTATGAATTTTAATGCGAGTGGGTAAATCTAATTGATAAGCTACGGGTCCAACCTAGTCCAACCCAGTCCTAAGTTTTAAATGGTCCACAAGATTGTGGTGCTAATTTTGGATAGGTTTCCATCCTAAATGTACTTTTCCTTGGTTTTTGGTGAGCCCTCGTATTGTACCAGGAATGTTGCGACTCCCAGGGGCTAATATACTTTACTTTACCAGCCCGAGGTTCTTAAAAAATTGGAGGTGAAAGTGCTATATACACAATAGATGTATTCTACTCATGTCATCCTCTTCTGATTCCTATTAAAGGGTGTTATTTCTAGGGTTTCTGAGTGAAGTCTTTCACACTTATGGATTATACCTAGAACTACCATTAACTCAAAACCATTACTCTATTAACCATCAAATGACTATTCTAAAGCAAGAAAATACATCTAGCTATTCTGCAAGGAAATATATTTCTGATTTAAACTCTCGCAAGAAATAGAAGCAAACTAGGTATCTTCATGAAGTAAATGGTTGAATTTAAATTGCAGAAAGAAGGAAAATCTACTCACACATTGCTAGGCCAAATGGATAAACAAAATATATATACTTCATTATTTATCTATAATTATTTTACTTATGAATCTAATCATGACCTAATTATGCATGTAAATGCATTGTTTTGCAGCAAGGAGGAGAAGGTGTTAAGGTGGTTTAGGAAGGTTTTTAACTCATGGACGCGGGGATGAAGGTGTCTTGATGGTTTTGATAGGTATATATGACGTTGATGTTGGTTTCTGGGATTAAGGATAGGTCCAATGGTGCTATTATTGATTCTTCTATAGGTTTCCTAAAGTCCTACAAGAAAGTCTTGAATTGGTACAGGAAATAGTTTGAGGAATTTTCATACCAAAAATGATGGAGAAAAGCATAGGGGAGGTGGACTGAAGGTGTACATGGATGAATGGAAGGTCTCCAACCCATTTTACAAGATCATAACATCTTAAGAATCATGTATTTCACTTCTAAGGTTGCTCATGGTGTGAAGGTGAAAATCTTAAAAACAAGGCTGAAGGTGATTTGATGAAAAGAAGGTTGTTGATGGGTGAAAAATGAAGCTAAGGGTGCTGGTGAAGTCCTCATTTTTTGTGCTACTTGAACTTGAAAGAAAACTACATGTTCATGCAACAAACATTGGAAAATCTATGATGAAGGAAATCAAAAAGATGAGTTGAATTTTGAATGAAGGCCTACTTAAACATTCAAACAGAAATCTAACTCTCTAATCTAGACATGTTCATGACACTACAAAAACCTAGCTATTATTTCCAAGAAATCATAAATTAAAGAGAAAATTTTGCTTGTGGTCAATATTTTCCCTCCTAAAGTTCGAGTGAAAGAGATGAGAGAGGGAGGATTGACACAAAAATTTCTGAGTTTATAAGCTATTCTACCAACATTTATGCAAGCTCAATGACAACAAAGAAATGGAAGAAAAATTTAAAAAGTGAATTGAAATGTAAGCAAACTAGCTAAAACTCATTAAGAAAACTAGCTACAATGACATAAAAATAAGAATGAATACACAAGAGAGACTAAGGTCAATTGATTGGGCCCTAACCCACAAGCCTAGCCCTCTGAAACTAAATTAGTGAAGGAGAATATGAATACTCATATTATTGTAGAAAATAGTCTCATTACATAATCATAAAAATCTCAAAAACATATTACAAGTGCTAAGAGTCTATTAGCTTCCTTCAAAGTTCGAATTCTAATGAGCTCTTTCTCAGCCATATTTAACCTAGAGGGTATCTACCAACAGCTCCCCAAAAATTAGGTGATGTTTCCTTTTTCATTGCAAGAGAAGTGGAGCTTTGGTACACTTCATCTCCCACTTCCTTGGTTGCCTTTGATTTCGAGATGTTGGAGGTAATCTCAAGGATCCCTTGGGTGCCTTTGGGAGTTAAGGAGGTGGAAAATACCCATAGAATCTCTCCTTATTATCTACTCCAAGCTTTAATCGTAAAATATTCATCAAAAGTGCAATATCTTCATGATTATCCTCCATTTAACCCATATTAGGTATTGGAAGTATGACAAGCCTTAATCACCATCTACACTAGCAAGAAAAGACCATAATATAATTTAAATGTGAGAAAGAGAGACTTAATAAGGATAAATAGGTGGCAGTTAACCCCTCCAATTATACCTAATGATGGATTTCATCATCACATCCCTAAAAAAATTTTGCTCATCCTCTAAGCAACTTAGTCTTCATTCTGCATCTCTTTCAAAGCATTAATGAACCCTCTAACTTCACAAGGAAGAAGTGTGGGAGTCCCTTCAGGAGGGTAAAATCCATCATTCTATTCTCCTTCCTACCATAATTTTTTCTACTCATCTTGGTTTTTCCCGTCACTAAGTCCCAAAAATAAGGGTGGACTAAGTTTCAAACTAAGCCACTGAATATTCCTGGCCTGCATGGCCCTCTTGTATAGTGGTGCCCTTTCTAGAGAAATTCTCAATATTTTTTATGTGTGGTATTCCATGTTTATGAGGTAGTGAGGGAGGCTATTCCTTCTCCTTTGACTAGCCATTATGCATTCATCTCCCAAAAACCTAGAAGCATCATCAAAATGGGCCATGGCTTGTACTTGTGTGTTGAGGTAATTTTCTACAAGTGCATCATCCTTTTCTATCTTTAGATGGTTTTTGATGATGCCCCTATGACTAAATATTTTTTCCCTAATATGTATAGGCTCCCTATTTTCTCTCCTCATGACCCTCCTTACTTCTTGTGCTCTAGCTTCCTCGTTAACCATCTAAGAGGCTAATTCCATTAACCACATGTCTCCCATTCTAGGATTATGGTCCCAAATGTTCAAGTTTTCCAACAAAATATTGTGCATGTAGAATTCTACCATATTTTCCTTTTCTGCCATACTTGACTGGTTGAAAAATTCAATGAATTCTCATTAGTTATGAAAAGGTAAGGAACCATGAGAGGCTAGTATCATGATTTTAAATAGGATCCATTTTTCTTTGAGGTAGACTGCATAGGGGTCTAATGGGTATCTATGTTTAATGGCCTCCATGCACAAATCTTCCATGGTGGCCATTTGTTTGTCTTTTTGTTTAAGTTGATATTGCAATCTTGAATTCTATGCTTGGGCTTCCTAAAGCTGCTCTTCAACATGGAATATTTGATCCTAACATCAAAAAATCCCCTTCCCAACTCAGTCGCTTTTTCCTCCATGATCCCTATGTCATGCACTCTCTCTAAGGGTATATGGATGGACTGTCCCTAGTATCACTTCACATCGGATGCACTTGGTGGAAAAGGAGGGGGTAAGGATGATAGGGTAGTGGATGGAGACATTTATTACGGTGATATGTTCTTCTTGACTTGGGCTTCCAAGCATGAGAAGGAGGATCTTCATGCAACACATAGTTCATTCCTCTTCATGGATGCATACCAAACCACTATGGAGGACTCATTTATGGACCCATGTGTCATCTTACTTCTAGCATATGGTAAGAATTTTTTTTTCCCAATTATTGATTGGCTAACACAATAATTTCATGCTCTTACCATTACTATGCAGTGCATTTCTCCATAAGAGGGCAAGTTTTTCATATTGATCCATGATCAAAATTGGGCCAAACTATATGATAGACGTAACCATATTTTATGTGGCCTTGGAAAAATGTTTTATCATTACATGTATGTTTATTTTTTGCACCCAACCATTTAATATATGATGACATGCATGATTGACCATGTATCAAGAAACATTTTTCCATGTAAATTTCTGAAGTAGCAGTTTGTAAGACTGTGTTGTACATCCTTAGGAGGCTATTGGTATCTTCAAACACCACATGAAGCCATCAGTATCTCCTTCATTCTTGTACTGATCATGACTTCATTTGCTGATATTGTTTCTATTCTTGTTGAGAGCATGATTGGGGAATTGACACATGAGTTGGATGTGTCCTTGAGGAGAGATAATTCCTACATTTTTTGCATTACATGTTCTAATGGGAGCATGGGAGGAGATATGTCCAACATAGCCACACATTTGTTTTCTTTTGGGGTGGGCCATGAGTTTGATAGCCATTCACTGTATAACCATGACCAAGTGTTTGATCATGTATTGTTGACACATTCAACCATTTACTATTCATTAGTAGATGTGATGATTTTTGTATATTACTTTCCATGCTATTTTTTGAAGTTATAGTGGATGAGACTGTGTTTTTTCCTCTTGAGACATTTTTTGTATCATGCATCATCATGTAAAACCTTCAACATACTTCCCATTTGAATACTCTATGATGAACATGTCCTGTTTATCATGGATGAAATGTTTTGGGCCACCTTGTTCTCCAATGTTGGAAGAGAGATCCTTGGAGGATTGTTCTTGATTTTGCCACTTAAGGGCAATAGCATTGTAGCCTGAGATAATAACACACTCTACACTTATCAAAAGTGGAGAGGAGGATAGCGTGGGGTAGGCTATAATGCTTACCATATGCAAATTTTCAGCCCACCTTCATTTCTGGAGCTCAAGTTTGAAGGAGATTTCCATGAGTTGCCATGTTGGGAGGTAACTCACTTTGTATGGATGATTTCTTTGGGATGGGAGATTCATATGTCGATGGTAAATCCAAATTCATGTCAAATATCATGCCTCAAAAAGGCTCATAGACAGCCAATTGTTTCCTCCATATATGTTTATTTCTTACATGATATCTATTTGGGATGCTCACCAAAATCTAGTTTGCACATGTTCGAGGGACAACTTGGAGATATATTGATGAGACAAAATCTTGATCCTTGGAGGATTTTATCTTATGTAGTTTTTTAAGGACAAGCAACATTTGGGTGTGGAGGACTCTAATATTCCACTTTTAGCATGCAGCTAAATGGAATATTAATTTTTGTTGTTTTCACTTAGGAAATGAATAAATGGGTAAGGAGGCCCATATAATTCAGAAATAGGAATAAAATCCCTCTTCGTATGAAAGGAGATCAGTAGTGGAGTTTGATTTCACACCCTCATGTGTGAAAGAGGAAATTTGCATAAAGACAAGTTCAAGTTTGACCAAGTCAAATAGCGCAGTGATAGGTGGTGGAGATCATCTTGTGGGGAAGCGTAGTGAAAGAGGAGGGAATTTTCCTTGATGGAGGAAATCCTAATGAGTGGGACCCATGGAGAGGGAGATTGCATTTGTTTAAAAGGAGGGCAATGCATCCATTGTAACTTATGCTTATGATCAGTGATTTCTTATTTTGCTTAAACTATTCAAAGTCTCCTGTTGTTTAGCAGAGTTGTAGTGTTGTTTAGCATAAGGAATTCCTCTTTAGGTTTCATTCTCATTCTTGAGAGGCCTCTTGAGGGATTGCACTTTATTTCTCCGCATTCAGGCTCAAGGCCAAGCCACCTCCTTCAACTACAGTGTTTTTTCTACTCAATTATAATGTTGTGTTGCAGGGTGTTGCAGTGGAGGTTCCACAACACCATTTCTTGGCTTGCTCTTCAGAGGAGAGAGACTTATTTCGTTTGGGAGATCAGTAAGGGAGGATTCATAGCATATTGTAGATCTTGGCATTTGGCCAACACATTTTATTCCACCTACAACGCAGTATCCTTTAGTGACTATTTTATTTTCAAAGTAAATTTTCAGAGGGGGTTTGCAATGTTGATTGGAGGGTAAGATCTTCAGTGATAGGATCAAATTTTTTCTCAGAAGATCCATTAGAGGAGATCTACTAATATTGTGCATCATCTTCAAATATCTCCATCTAGTTCCAGTTCTCGAGTTGCTGCTGCTACTGCAACTCCGAAATTTTTGTAGTTTTTCCATTTTGTATATATTTTAGCCAATCCTTCTAAGGATTGTTGTATTGTTGTTTTATGGGGTTGAGAGCTTTCTCCTGCACATTTCTTGAGCCATATATTGTTATATATTTGTATTATCATTCAGCATGTTGCAGTATCTCCTATAAACTATGCACTCATATCCTAGGGCATTCTTAGTGTAGCAGTATATTTCACATTTCATGTATATGATCTATTGAGGCTTGTATTGCCAATGTTGAGTGACTCTTTCGTTAAGGAATTGTACTCTCTTGCTACCATATTATAATTTTTTTTGCTACCTACATCTTCATGTATTCAAGCTCATAAAAATAACGCTGTTACTCTATCCCTTGTTCATACATAGTTGCAGTCCCTTCATTGGGCACTTTTTCAAGACAACTAGGTGTGGGAGATCTGTTCAACCCACCTAGAGTGATTTTTTTGGAGCCTCCTCTTGGATTTCGGTCATAGATACATTGATCTAAGGGATCCAGGTCTTAGTTTCAAATCCTCTATGATTCATTCTTGAAAAATGCATTTTTCATGCATCCCTTGCTCATAGTTCCTGTTTTGGGATATTACCCGTAGCCTAGCCTAGCTTACCAGGCCTAGAATAGCCTACCCTATCCTAATTTAACCTACCCTATCCTAACCTTGAGTATCCTAACATACCCAACCGTAGCATAGCCTAACATATCCAACCCCAACATAACATACCCTAGCCTAGCCTAGCCTAACCTATCATATCCTAACATAGCCTAGCATAAAATAACCTAACCTAACCTAGGCTTACCTAAACTAACCTAGCCTAACCCTGCCTAACCTAGCTTAACCTAGCATAGCCTAACCTAGCCTAGCCTAGCCTAGCGTCGCTTAGCCTAGCCTAGCCTAGCCTAGCCTCGGCTAACCTAGCCTTGTCTAGCCTAGCCTAGCCTACCCTTGCCTAGCCTAGCGTAACCTTGGCTAACCTAGCCTTGCCTAGCCTAGCCTAGCCTTGCCTAGCCTAGCCTAGCCTAGCCTAGCCTAGCCTAGCCTAGCCTAGCCTAGGCTAGCTTACCCTAACCTCGCCTCGCCTAGCCTAGCCTAGCATTGCCTAGCCTAACCTAGCCTAACCTAACATAACCCACCATAACCTACCCTACCCTACCCTAGCCTAACGTAGCCTAGCCTTGCCTAACCTACATAACCTAACCTAACCTAGCCTAACCTAACCTAACTTAGCCTAACCTAGACTAACCTAACCCTACCTAGCCTAGCCTTACCCAACCTTGCCCAACCTAACCTAACCTATCCTAGCCTAACCTAACCTTACCTAGCCTAGCGTAGCCCAACCTAGCCTAACATAACCGAGCCTAGCCTAGCCCACCCTAGACCATCCTATCCTAGCCTAGCCTAAGATAGCCTAGCCTAGCCTAGCCTAACATACCTTCCCCTACCCTACCCTACCCTAGCCTAGCCTACTCTAGCCTAGACCAGGGTAGCCTACCCTAGACTACCATACCCTAGCCTAACCTAGCCTAGCCTAACCTAGCCTAACCTAACCTAAGCTCCCCTAACCTACCCTACCCTTCTCTACCTTAAACTAACCTAGCCTAGCCTAGCCTACCCTAGCCTAACCTAGCCTAGCATAGCCTACCCTATGCTAGCCTAGCCTACACTACCCTGACCCACCATAGCCTAACCTAGCGTAGCCTAACCTACCCTAACCTAACCTACCCTTACCTACCCTATCCTATCCTACCCTATCCTAGCCTAACCTACCCTAATATATCCTACCCTATTCTAGCCTACGCTACCCTAAGTTGAAAATATGAATTGAAAAAGTAGTTTTTTCATTTTTCCCTCTAAAATTTGATGATGTCATCAAATCTTATTAGATTTTTTCCACTATTATTTTATAATTTTTTTAGGAGGCCCATTTTAGACCTCAGAATTCCCCTAATGGGGTAATGATCATGCTTACCCAAAAGCAACCAGCATTGCCATGCCTCCTTATTCATTTCATGACCATTCTTCAAGGCATAGATCAAAGAAATAGGTGCCTTTGGAGAGTGATAGGAGTCTCCCAAGGGAAACCACCGTAACCAAGCTTGTTGGCCCATATATGTCTGCAAGTGATCATATGATCTCCTGCTCATCATCCTCATCCACTCACTCCAATATGGAAGATTAGTGATGTGCTGCATAATCATGGCATCCTCCCTTTGTAGAATACCATCTCCTTTGAGCCAATGAAGAACCTTGCATCTCATGAAATATTGAAATGCATATTTGTTGAGATATCTTAGTGAGACCTTCCTCCCATCTATGGCCTTCCAAAACTAGTGAGGTTTTGAATCTGCAGTAAGTAGAAGTCTCTCTTTCAGTTGTAGCTTGCTCATTGAGAGAGTGTCATCTAGAGGGGAGAAAAGGCTTCTCATATCAATATGTATAATATTCATATTCTTCTTATCTACTGCTTCAAGGTTGTAGCTGCCTCTAGAATTCTCCAAGAGAGCTGAAGCCTCTTTGTCACAGTCACTAAGTGACAGCTCTGTAGATCTACAAAGTGATGCATGTACTGTCTCAAAGCAAGTTTCATTACTGATCTCACAATCAACCATTGAACATAGGATAGTACTAATCCCCTTTCTTGAGACCCTACATCTCAACCCAAGAGATTGAATGCAGCTCAACAATGATGCATAGGGATAGTTTCCAGTCTCATCCTTGATTAGATCAAGGGTCCTCTGCGCTATGACATGACTTTGCTTCAAATCAGCATTTTGATTTAATCCTTGGCTATGCATTAATCTTCAAAAAATATGTGCTGAAATTTCATGCATACCTTGGATCAACTGATATGTGGGAACCTCTTGACATAACACGAGATTTCCTCCACCTGGATCAATGATGCCTCCAACTGTTGGCAAGAATGATGGTCTCCTTTCTTCAAGCATACTAGTGCTGGTATCCTCCTTCTCCTCCTCATGCATCTCCTGATTCATGTATGGGACTCCATATGTTAAGAGCTCAATACTACCTTGCAAATATGCAAGCACCTTAGCAGGAGATGGTGAAAATGGAGATCTCTTGCCCAAAGTGACAAGATTGACACTATCCTTGGTTTCCTTAGGAGATGTGCCTTTGTAGCTCATCTTTTTCCTCTCCTCATCAAACTCCTTGAGATTTTCTTCAATACTCTTCAATGTTTGAAAAAGAAGCAATGATATCTCTTCTTCAGTCATTCTCCCTGCTTTGTGATGATAGGAAGTGTATAGTTCTTCCTCTTCATCTTGAAACCCTTTAGGAGTTTCTTTACATCTCTCTTCTTCATTGCTATAGCTCTCACCTTTTTCAAAGAAAATGGGCATAGTATATCTATGAGGAGATCTAAGATTCTCTGGCCTTCTGCTTTGCCGATAGGAATTGATAGGGCTTCCTTCTTCTTCTTGAAACCTCATGCATGTCTCACTACATCTTGCTTCTTCTCGAAACCCTCTAGGATTCTCGGTGCATCTTCTTTCTCTCTTCTGCTTTACCTCTTTGGAGAGGCCCTTCTTAGATCTGAACACTGATGAGAGTAATCTCATCCTCTCCATCATTCTATTCTATGATTCTTCTCTTTTCTTCTCTGATAGCTTGATCTCACAGGCTGTGCCAGAGATCATGCTCTGATACCACTGTAATATTCCTATTTAGGAACAACTCATGAATTATGCACTTAAAAACACATTTTCAGAAAAAATTACTTAGAAAAGGAAAATAACTCTTGGATCCTTTAGATCATACAATATACCAACTAAATCCAATATTTGAGCTGAAACAAATAAGACTAGGTCGGTTAAACAAATCTCCCACACCTAGTTATCTTCAAGAGAAGGCCCAATGAGGGACTACAGCAAATTAAAACACTCTAGTAAAAGTGCAAAGAGCTATCAATGCATAAAATGTACTTATAGACACTTAGAAATTGATTTCAAGTACAGCAGAAACTCAGATCTGAATTTAAGATCCAAAAAATGGGGAAAAGCAGTGATTTTGACCCTAAAATAGATGTATTCAGAAATATGCATACAATTAAGGGAACTAGCAGGCAGTTATTTTATATTAGGTCATGAGGGACCTATGCTCCAAATTTCAGCTCAAACAAAGTATTCTAGCTATGTTAAATAGTTCCTCCATCCTTGGATATGCTTAAAAATGCTGATTTCCCATCACTTTGAGTATGCAGAAAATAGATGAAGCATGAATAGAATAATTTTTGAAGAAAATAGATAAAATATGTCTGAAACATCAGATCTAAAGTTTATTATAACATAGAATGAAGAAAAATATAGATTCATCTCCTTTTATACATCAAATAGATCACCTGGCAAGGGGATTTCATGAAAGAACAAATACAAATATCAAATTTGCAGAATATGGATCTAAAAAATGGAGAATCACTGAAACTTTGAGTATATGAGCTGAAATGTACAAAATTATAGAATATGGCTGCAATACAAACTTTTTCGGAAGAAGGGATGGCCCTTCCTCAAGGAAACAAGCACCAAACTAGGGTAGAAACCCTGCTGCAGAAATGCACTAGAAAAATGATGCAGTTTCTGAAGTATACTATGGAGATTATGTTGGAAGGTCCTTTGGCCTGATGCCAAGATCTGAATATGAAGCTCAAGGCTTCCTCACTAATCTTCTATACAAAAGAATGCTCCCTTTTCTACAAAACTAAATCTGGAAGTGGTGTTGAAAACTGTAGATCCAACCACTACACCAAAATCTCAAACTGTTAGTGAGGGCGGCATCCAAGGGTGTTAAGGGTGGGCCTAACCCCACCGAAGCATCTGAGGGCAGGGGCCCTTGCGCATCACCCCTCATTACATAGACTCGGACACGTGGCTCTGAGTCCTCCCCGCGCACAGGATATTACAACCCACCACGCTTCGCGAGTATCAACCTCGAGACCTCGGCTTTGATACTACGTAGATCCAACCACTACACCAAAAGATCGAACTCTTAGTGAGGGCGGCATCCCAGGGTGTTAAGGGTGGGCCTAACCCCACCGAAGCATCTTAGGGTGGGGATCCTTGCGCAGCATCCCTCATCACATAGACTTGGACACGTGGCTGCGGGCCCTAACCGCACACGAGATATTACACTATCCTAGCTTCACCTAGTCTACCCTCACCATGCCTAGCCTACCCTACCTATGCCTAGCCTACGCTAGCCTACCTCATCTTAACCTAGCCTAGCCTAGTCTAGCCTAACGCAACCTAACCTACCCTAAGTTATCCATGCTTAGCCTAACCTATCCTATCATAGCCTAGCTTAACGTAACCTAACATAGTCTACCTTAACCTAGCCTAGTCTAACCTATCCTAACCTAGCGTACTCTAGCCTAGTGTTACCTAAACTAGCCTAGCGTGGCCTAACCTAGCCTAGCCAAGCCTAGGCTAGCCTTGCCTAACCTAGCCTAAGCTTGCTTAACCTAGCTTTTCCTAACATAGCCTAGCCTAACCTAGCCTAGATTAACCTAGGCTAGATTAAACTAACCTAGATTAACCTAACCTATTCTAACTTAGCCTAACTTACCGAGCCTAAATTAGTCTACCCTATCCTAATGTAACGTACCCTATCCTAACCTAGCCTAGACTAACATAGTCAACCGTAGAATAGCCTAACATATCCAACCCTAACCTAACCTACCCTATCATAACCTAACCTAACCTAACCTAACCTAGCCTAACCTAGCCTAGCCTAACCTAACGTAACCTATCCTAACCTATCCTAATGTAGCCTAGCCTAGGCTAGCCTAGCCTTACCTAGCCTAACCTAGGCTAACCTAACCTAAGCTATCCTAATGTGGCCTAGCCTAGCCTAAACTAACCTAATGTAACCTAGCATTACCTAGCCTAGCATTACCTAGCATTACCTAGCCTAGCCTCGCTTAACCTCGCCTAGCCTAACCTAACCTAGCCAAGCCTAGCCTAGCCTAGCGTAGCCTAACCTAACCTAACATAGCCTAGCCTAGCTTAGCCTAGGCTTTCCTAGCCTTGCCTAGCCTAACCTAGCCTAACGTAACATAACCCACCCTACCCTAGCCTAAAGTAGCCTAGCCTAGCCTATCCTATCCTAGTCTAGCCTAGCCTAGTCTAGCCTAGCCTAGCCTAACCTAACCTAACCTAACCTAACCTAACCTATACTAGCCTAACAAACCTAACCTACCCTACCCTAGCCTAGCCTAGCCTAGCCTAACCTTAGCTAGCCTAGCCTAGCCTAACCTAACCTAACCTAACCTAACCTAGCCTAGCCTAACCTAACCCTACCTAGCCTAGCCTAGACCAACCTAGCCTAACCTAAAGTAATCGAGCCCAGCCTAGCCTAGCCCAGCCTAGCCCAACCCAACCTAGCCCATTCTAGCCTAGCCTGGCCTAGCATAGCCTAGCCTAGCATAGCCTAACCTACCCTACCCTAGCCTACCCTAGCCTACCCTACCCTAGGCTAGGCTAGCCTACCATAGACTACCCTATCCTAGCCTAACCTAACCTAACCAAACCTAACCTACCCTAACCTAACCTAACCTACCCAACCCTACCTTACCCTAGCCTAGCCTAGCCTAACCTAACCTAACCTAACCTACCCTACCCTACGCTAGCCTACCCTAGCCTATCCTACCCTAGACTACCCTACCCTAGCCTACCCTACCCTACCCTACCCTAGACTACCCTACCCTACCCTACCCTACCCTAACCTAGCGTACCTTATCCTAGCCTAACCTACCCTAACCTACCCTAACCTACGCTAGCATAACTTAACCTACCCTACCATACCCTAGCCTAGCCTAGCCTACCCTACCCTACCCTACCTTAGCCTACCCTAGCCTAGCTTACCCTACCCTAGACTAGCCTAGCCTACCCTAGCCTAACCTACCCTAGCCTAGCCTACCCTAGCCTACCCTAACCTAGCCTATCCTAACCTAGCCTAGCCTAACCTAAGGTAACCTATCCTGACCTAACCTAACCTAACCTAGCCTAACCTAGCCTATCCTAACCTATCCTAACCTATCCTACCCTAGCCTACCCTACCCTAGACTAACCTAGCCTACCCTAGCCTACCCTATCCTAGCCTAACGTACCCTAACCTACCCTACCCTACACTAGCCTAGCCTCCCCTAACCTACCCTAGCCTACCCTACCCTAGCCTAACCT
Organism: Pinus albicaulis; assembly: GCA_034641835.2. Taxonomy (NCBI): domain Eukaryota; kingdom Viridiplantae; phylum Streptophyta; class Pinopsida; order Pinales; family Pinaceae; genus Pinus; species Pinus albicaulis. The sequence continues at coordinate 464,891,819 of CM076579.1, read as the reverse complement.
AGCCTAGCCTATCTTAACCTAACTTAGCCTAGCCTAGTCTAGCCTAGTCTAGCCTAGCCTACCTTACCCTAGCCTATCATAGCCTAACCTAACCTATCTTAACCTAACCTAACCTATCCTAACATAACCTACCTAACCTACATAGCTTAGCCTAGCCTAGCCTATATTATCCTAGCCTAACCTAGCCTATCTTATCCTAGCCTAAACTAGCCTAGCCTAATAAATCTCATCCTAACCTAACTTAGCATATGTTATCCTAGCCTAACCTAGCCTACCCTACTCTAGCCTATCCTATCCTAGGTTTACCTAACCTAACCTAACCTAACCTAACATAGCCTAGCCTAGCCTAGCCTAACATAGTGTAGTCTTACCTAGCCTAACCTAACCTAGTCTAACCTATCCTAGCCTAACCTACTCTATGCTAGGCTATAGTAACCTAGCCTAATCTATCCTAGCCTCACCAATCCTAGCCTAGCCTATCCTAGCGTAGCTTATCATCTCTACCATAGCCCACCCTATCCTATCCTATCATATCCTAGAATAGCCTACGATACCCTAACCTACACTAGCTTGACCGAGCCTAGCCTAACCTAGTCTATCCTAGGCTATAGTAGCCTAAGCTAGCCTTGCATAGCCTAGCCTAGCTTAACCTAGCCTCCCCTACCCTAGCTTAACCTACCCTAGCCAAACCTAGCCTACTCTAGCATACCCTATCCTAACCTACTATAACCTAGCCTATCCTAGTCTAGTCTAGCCTATACTAAGCTACTCTAGCCTATTCTAGCCTAACCTAGCCTACTCTAGCTTACCTTGGTCTATTCTTTATTAGCCTAGGCTAGGCTACTCAAGCTTATGGTACTTTACTCTATATTATAATATTAATAAAGAAATCATTCAAAAACAAAATTAATTAAAAGCTATTAATAAAATTGTAAATATAACAAAAATTATTTAAAATAATTTGAGTGTATGAAAATACAATTTAAAATACATTGAATTTAAAGAAAATAATAATGTAAAAACAAAATCTAACACAAGTTATAAGATATAAATGAAAAATTATTTTTAAATGAAAAACATAATTGTAAATCATAAAAACATAATTGAAAATTATTTTAAGAAATCAAATAATCTCATCTAAATCATTAGAAAATATATATTTTTTTACTAGAAAAGGTCATCCAGAACTCATTTTGAGGACCACATGTTAAGTCAACTAATATTTATAATTGAAAAAAAAACTCACAAAATTATAAAGCTAATCAACCAATACTTGTGATTTGACTTTATGGTTATTAGAAGGCTCCTAAAAAAAATTATTTAAAAAAAAAAGAATTATTTCTACTTAAGAATAGAATAATTTATCAATAAAATGGAATTATTTGGACATACTAGTGGAATTTTTCAATTTGAGTATTTTCTTTTCTAATTAAATCCAATTTCCATTTCAATTTGTTTTATAGAAAAGATACCTAATTATTTCAGATTTGACCCAATTTCCAATACAATTAGGTGCTCAATTTATTTGACAGAAAAAATTACCTAATTATTTCATAGATTCCTTTGTAAAATTTCCACCATAATGTTTATTATTTTATTAATCTATAAATATTCTAAATATTATTTTATTAATCTATAAATACTCTAAATATTATTTTATTAATCTATAAATACTCTAAATATTTTTATTTGGAAAGAAATAAATATTATATAATTTATAAAATCAAAATCCTCAAACCATAATTGAAAAAACATAAAAAAAAAAAACTATAAAGCTAATCATCCAATACCAATACTTATGCTTTGATGTTATGGTTATTAAGGTACTCCTAAAAAATAATTTATAAATAAAATGGAATTATTTGGACGTACTAATGGAATTCTAGGTATTTTCTTCTCCCATTTTACCCAATTTCAAAGACGAAGATACCTAAAATAGAATTGAATTAAGTATTTTTCAACCCTTCAATTTGTTTTAAAGACGAAGATACCTAATTATTTCATAGGTTCATTTGTAAAATTTTGAGTACAATGCTTATTATTTTATTATTTTATAAATATTTTGAATATTATATTTATTATTTTATACCTATTCCAGAGCTATTATTCTCATTTCTCCATTATTCGACATATTTACATGAGAAGGGAATGCTTGTGGATCTATTTGTCATAGAGCTAACATTCTTCACTTGAATTCCATTGTTCTTGTTCTTGTTACTTCAACTCACCTCATTCTCATATTTGGTTTTCCGACTTGTGTATTTTTATCCATTAGAAAATGTAGAAATGAAGGGGTTTTTAATTAGAGCAATCTCAAGTCTTCCTTAATGTGATCCACTACCGAATTATTTTCTTCTTATACAGCGATTCAAGGTCAATTTCCTCTATCAATACTTGTTTCCCTTAATTCTCTATGAATTCAACCTCACTTTGACTTACTAGCTGCTTGTTTACTCCTCCATGGTATCCTTGGTAATTTCTATTCTGTCTTTAACTTTGCATTCAACCAATTGTCACTACAAGGTTGATTTCGCATTTCTACCTAGGGTTTTTATCCTTGAAACCCTAAATGTTATTTATTGATTTTTTTTATTTATTCTAGTAATTACCATGCATTTTTAGGCTTGAAATATTTTCTTAATTATCAATGTAGATCACCTAATTCTTATATTCTCGGCAGAAAATAGTTACACTCTCTTCATGGTTTTTAATTATTAAACCCTAATTCTTCCATTATTTTTATTATCTCTTTTGAAATGGTTATTTAAAGTATTATTACTTATAAGTTTGTTACACCATTCATTAATTTGATATAGAGTTCTTCACTCCTAAAAAATAATTACCCTCTTTCTTCACTTACCCTCTTTCTTTAAGATATTATGCTAACATTTATTTGTTGTTGAACTTTACAAGGTAATAGAAATGGATGCACCACATTCAATCTTGAGAATATATACTTTGGGTTCATTCTCTATTAAAGTAAATCATCATTTGTTCTGATAAATACAATCACGTTATTTTACACTTGTTTAAATTCCATGTGTTTTACTCTCATATAGGTATCGATTCAATCGAGTGCATTTGTACTATACTTTTGCTATCTCGTGACTCTTTTCGACAATCAAGACTAAGTTAGTTCCTTTCTCTTCCTTACAGTTCATTAGTATATGCTTAATTAAGTACTTTTCATCTATATGTTTGAGACGTATTGGTCTATGATTTCCGGGGAAAGGAACAAAGCCTTTATATTATGGGTCATCTTATTTTGAACAAAATATTATTCTTCCTTCAAACGATTTTAGGCAATAGGTTGGTTAACCTATGTATTAGGTATATATGGTCGAGATCTTATAATTTTTTAAGTCCTTATAGACCTTGTATACTTGTCTTCCTATGTAATGTGTGGATAGTAAACGCATAGTTTATTGTTATCTTTCTATGGCTAGTATGTAATTATGATCTATCACTGTTTTATATATTTTTCAATGTTATTCTTATTATATTTTTCATATATACTTGTATTCATTATATGTAATTGACCAACAATTTATCTTTAAAAAAAAAAAGGAAGGCTACACCCAACGTGGGTTCTTTTCTTTCAATTTATTTTCTACAAAATATAAATCTATTGTTGAATATTTAATAGAAGGTAAAGGCATGTGTCATCTTAAAATTGTATTGGCTAGGCCTTAACTTTTATAAGAGTATTTTTCCTATCCTAAAGTTATATTCCCTCATTGTGAGTATTTGTTAGGTTTTTTTTTGCATTATAATCCACATAATTTACCTATGTAATTTAAAATAATTGCAGTAAGAAAGTAATTTTCTGAAATTTCAAATACACATATTAATATGACATTTCTTATACTGTTTAAATACAAGGCTTTCCTTGGTTGCTTCATGGTCTCTACTCCTTTGTACTAGTCCCTTTACCTCTGATAGGGATTCTTCATGAAATTTAATATTTAAGTGTTTGTATACAAATTCATGCATATATATGCTAATTATGATTATGTATACATACTTTAACCTACTATTTATTCTATTAAAACTAATTTAAAGTATCTACTCTAGTATAATTTACTAAGATAAGGATTTTGTTAGTATAACAAATTTAGTATACTTTTTCCACTCCTAATCAAGATATTTAACCATACTCACAAAAAACCTTAATATAAATGGTATACAAGAATATTAAATATATTCCCTGTTTCCTTATCTAAAATCATTGCCCATATTCATTTATAAGAACTCTCAATAGTTCCACTTAATTTTTTTCCAACTCACTCTTAAGTGGAAGTTTTACCTTATTTATTTTAGTTTTAATTTGTACTTTCTATGTTTGTGTTTAATATTGAGGGTTAACCTTACTCATTTTTATATTAGATACTCTAAGAATCTAGTTATTTAGATTCTCTTTCCAAAGCCTAAGTTAGAATTCTCTCAAACTCAAAATATAACTTAGAAAATATAACACAGGAATATAATCATTATAAACATAGGAATATGCAATTATAGCCATAATAATTTACTCTATTTAATTCCATGCAAATTCCTCATATAAGTCAGCCATTTTAACATAACTCATAGAAATTAACATAATTCGTTTTAACCTAACCTAGCCTAACCTACCGTAACATAACCTATCCTAATCTAGCATATCCTAACTTAACCTACCCCAGCCTAGCCTAACCGATAGCCTACCCTTTCCTAGCCTAACCAAGCCATGCCTAGCCTACCCTACCTTACCCTAACCAAGCCGAGCATAACCTAGCCTATCCTAGCCTAACCTAGCCATGCCTAGCCATGCCTAACCTACCCTAACCTAGCAAAACCTAACCTAGCCTAACCTATCGTAGCCTAGCCTAGATTAACCTAGCCATGTCTAATATAACCTAACCTAGCCTACTCTAGCCTATCTTGGCCTAACCTAGCCTGGCCAAGCCTAACCTAGCCTTGCCAAACATATCCTAAGCTTGCTTAACCTAGCTTTGCCTAACATAGCCTAACCTAACCTAACCTAATGAAAACCTAACCTAACCTAGCCTAACCTAGCCTAGCCTAACCTAGCCTAACCCTGCCTAACCTAACCTTCCTTATCCTAGCCTAGCCTAACCTACACTAGCCTAACTTAACCTAGCCTTGCCTAACTTAGCCAAACCTAGCCTAGCCTAACCTAACCTAACTTCTCCTACCCTAGCCTAGCCTAGCCTGACCTAACCTAGCATCTCCTAGCCTAGCCTAGCCTAGCCCAACCTATCCAAGACTATCATAATATAGCCTAACCTAGCCTAACCATGACCAACCATGCATAGCCTACCCTAACCTAGCCTAACCTAACCTAACCAAGCCTAACCTAGCCGAGCCTACCCTAACCTAGCCATGCCTATCTATCCTAGCTTAACCTAGCTTACCATAACCTAGCATAAACTAGCCTAACCTAGCCTAAAATATCCTAACCTAACCTATCCTAACATAGCCTACACTATCTTACACTAGCCTAGCCTAGCCTCGCCTAGCCTAACCTAGCTTAGCCTAACCTAGACAAACCTAGCCTAGTGTAACCTAGCCTAGCCTAACCAAACATAACCTAACCTAACCTAGCCTAACCTAGCCTACAATAGCCTAACCTAACCTAACCTAACCTAGCCTAGGCTAACTTAGCCTAACCTAGCCTAACCTATCCTAGCTTAACCTAGCCTAGCATAACCTAGCCTAGCCTAGCCTAGCCTAGCCTAAACTAGTTTAGCCTAACCTTGCCTAACATAACCTAACCTATCTTAACCTAGCCTAACATAGCCTATATTAGCCTACACTAGCCTAGCCTAGCCTAGCCTAGCCTAATCTAACCTAGCGTAACCTCGCCTAACCTAACCTAGCCTAACCTAGCCTAGCATAACCTAGCCTAGAGTAACCTAGCCTATCCTAGCCTAGCCTACCCTAGCCTAACCTAACCTAGCCTATCCTAGCTGAACCGAGCCTAGCCTAACCTAGCCTAACATATCATAATATAGCCTATCCTAACTTGACCTAACCTAACCTTGCCTAACCTAGCCTAGCCTAACCTAACCTAGCCTAGTGTAAGCTAACCGAACCCAACCTAACCTAACCTAACCTAACATAGGCTAGGCTAGCCTAACCTAACCTAACCTTGCCTAGCCTAACCTAGCCTAACCTAACCTCGCGTAACGTTGCCTAGCCTAACCTAACGTAACCTAGCCCAACCTAGCCTAGCCTAGCCTAACTTAGCTTATCCTAACCTTACCTAACCTAGCATAACCTAATATAACCTAACCTAACCTAATCTAACCTGGCCTAACCTATCCTAATCTAACCTAGCCTAACCTAGCCTACCCTAGCCTAGCCTAACCTAACCTAACATAACCTAATCTAGCCTAACCTAGACTAACCTAGCAGATCTGATCCTAGCCTAAACTAGCCTATCTTATCATAGCCTAAAATACCCTAACCTAATCAATCATATCCTAACCTAACCCAAATTAGCTTAACCCAACCTAGCATAACTCATCCTAACCTATCCTAGCTTAACCTATCCTAGCCTAACCTAGCCTACCTTAGCCATGCCTAGCCTACCCTAGCCTAGCCTACCTTAACCTAGCCTACCCTACCTTAACTTAACCCAACCTAACCTACCCTAACCTATCCAAGCCTAGCCTAACATAACCTATCATAGCCTAGCTTAACCTAACCTAGCATAGCCTACCTTAACCTAGCCTACACTAGCCTTACCTAACCTAGCCTACTGAAGCCTAGCATGGCCTAACCTAGCCTAGCCAAGCCTAGGCCAGCCTAGCCTAACCTCGCTTAAGCTTTCTTAACCTTACTCTCCCTAACATAGCCTAACATAACCTAGCCTTGATTAACCTAGCCTAGCCTAGTGTAATATTCCAATTTTAGCATGCAGCTAAATGGAATATTAACTTTTTTTGTTTGCACTTAGGAAATGAATAAATGGGTAAGGAGCCCCACACAACTTAAAAATAATAATAAAATCCCTCTTAGTATGAAAGGGGATCAGCAGTGGAGTTGGATTTGACACCCTCATATGTGAAAGAGGACATTTGCATAAAGACAAGGTCAAGCTTGACCAAGTCAAACATCGTAGTGATAGGAGGTGGAGATCATCTTGTGGGATATTGTAGTGAAAGAGGTGGGAAGTTTCCTTGATGGAGGAAACCCTAATGAGTGGGACCCATGGAGAGGGAGCTTGCATTTGTTTAAAAGGAGGGCAAGGCAACCATTGTAACTCATGGTTATGATTAGTGATTTCTTGGTCTACTTAGACTATTTGTAGTCTCTTGCTCTTTAGCAGAGTTGCAGTGTTGTTTAGCACAAGGAATTCTTGTTTAGGTTTCCTTCTCCTTTTTGAGAGGCCTCTTGAGGGATTGCACTTCATTTCTCCACATTCAGACTCAAGGCCAAGCCAATTCCTTGAGCTATAGCATTATTTCTGCTCAACTATAATGTTGTGTTGCAGGGTGTCACAGTGGATGTTCCACAACACCATTTCTTGGCTTGTTCTTTATAAGAGAGAGCCTTCTTTCCTTTGGGAGATCAATAAGGTAGGATTCATAGCATATTTCAGATCTTGGCATTTGGCCAACACATTCTATTCCACCTACAGTGCAGTATCCTTCAGTGACTGCGTTATCTTTAGAGTACATTTGCAGAGGGGGTCTGCAGTGTTGATTGGAGGGTAATATCTTTAGTGATAGGATCAACCTTTCACTTGGAAGATCCATTGTAGGAGGTAAATTCAGATTATACATCATCTTCAGCTATCTCCATCCAATTCTAGTTCTCGAGTTGCAGCTGCTACTGCAGATCTGGCATTTCAACATTTTTTCCATTTTGTGTATATTTCAGCCAATCATTCTAAAGATTGTTGTATTATTTTTTTCTGGGGTTGAGAGCTTGCTCCCCCACATTTCTTGACCCATATATTGTTATATATTTTCATTATCATTCATCATGTTACAGTGTCTCAGATAAACTGCGCAGTCATAGCCTACGACATTCTGAGTGTAGCAGTATATTTCACATTTCATGTACATGATCTATTGAGGCTTGTATTTCCAATATTTAGTGACTATTTCGTCAAGGAATTTTACTCTCTTGATTCTATATTATACATTTTTTGTCTATCTACATCTTCATGTATTCAGGCTCATAAAAATAACGTTGTTACTCTATCCCTTGTTCATACATAGCTGCAATCCTTTCATTGGGCACTTTTTCAAGACAACTAGGTGTGGGATATCTGTTTAGCCCACCTAGAGTGATTTGTTTGGAGCCTCCTCTTGGATTTTGGTCTTAGATACATTGATCTAAGGGATCCATTTCTTGGTTTCAAATCTTGTAGCAGCCATTCCTAAAAAATGCGTTTTTCAAGCATGCCTTGCTGACATTTACCGTTTTGGGATATTACAGTGGTATCAGAGCAGCTTTCTTGGCTCAGCCTGTGATTTTCATAGAAGATAGAAGAAGATCAGAATGATGAAAAAGATGAGATTACTCTCATCAGTTTTTAGAAATAAGAAGAGCCTCTCCAAAGGGTAGGAGAAAAAAGAAGAGGAAGGACCATACACTTCCTATTCTCAAGAAGAAGGAGTCAAGCATGAAGGACACCTGGATCATCACATTCTGAGTGATTACCTTGTTGAGTACAAATCTCAACCTAGAGCCTTCTAGGAGACTGTAGCTTTCCCACAATTCATCCAGTTGAAGGAAGAAAAGATACCATGCAACAAAAGAGAAATCAAAGGCAATAGATTTTTATTGTCTACATTTGAAGGGTCATCTACAGCAAGAGCTTCGGTGAGGAAGCTGGAAGCATTTTTCCTACTACATATTGTAGTGGAGAAAGAGGTTGTTGAGATCTCAGTGCTGCATCTAGAAGGTGAAGCCCACATTTTTTGGTTTATCCATTTTAGCCATGCAAGGGTGTCTACTATTGTTGAGTTTTCTCAAAATCTAATCAAGAATTTTTACAATAGAAGAACCGAAAAGGAGGAGCCCTCACCACCACTTGAGGAGTCTTGTACTAACAGTACCACACTCATGGAGGAGCAGCCACATACATCAGTAGTTGGGGCAGCCAACACATTTGAGGATGGAACTCTTGCAACCCTACAAGAGATTCCCAAATCTCATCAAGGTATGAAAATATTTCCACTATCTATTATTTCAACAAATCCTTTTGAAAGTTGTCGAAATTTTCTTTTACATGACCAAGGCTCAAATCACACTGCTAATCTAAAGCAGCAGGATTGCACTGCGCTGTGAAAAGTTGAATGGTTCAAGAAAGAGGTGAACCATCATCCTCATGCACCTTTCTTAAGTTGCACACAACCCTTGAGGTTGGAGCGTGAACTTTTGGAGGATGAAACAAACCATGACACTCCTATGAAAAACTATGCAACCATCCTTAATTTGGAGTATGAGATAGCCACTACATCATTGGAGAGATTAAAAACGCTGCGAAACAATGGTGGAGAGGATATTTTATCTTCATCACATTTGGATCCTTATGGATTCAACATAGTCATGAGTGAGAGATCTTCTCTAGGAGGTATCCAAAGCGCTGCATTTCAAACTTCCATGAAATAAAAGCAGAGAGATTTGGTTTGGGAGGATGGTAGCCCTCATGGGAGGAGTACCAAGGGAAAGAATGGAAGGAGATATTCACAAGTGAATGAGTGGATGTGGATGAGTAGCAAAAGGCTGGTAAGCCACTTGCAAATATATGATGTCGGGCAGCAGGAGTATATGGCCATCACTTGGCATACACTCTCTCTAAGGGTATATGGATGGAGTGTCCCCAGGATCACTTCACATCGGATGCACTTGGTGGACAAGGAGCGGGAAAGGATGATAGGGTAATTGAAATGGATGAACTTTACAAGGTAATAGAAATGGATGCACCACATTCAATCTTGAGAATATATACTTTGGGTTCATTCTCTATTAAAGTAAATCATCATTTGTTCTGATAAATACAATCATGTTCTTTTACACTTGTTTAAATTCCATGTTTTTTACTCTCATATAGGTATCGATTCAATCGAGTGCATTTGTACTATACTTTTGCTATCTCGTGACTCTTTTCGACAATCAAGACTAAGTTAGTTCCTTTCTCTTCCTTATCGTTCATTCGTACATGCTTAATTAAGTACTTTTCATCTATATGTTTGAGACGTATTTGTCTATGATTTCCCGGGAAAGGAAAAATGCCTTTATATTATGGGTCATCTTATTTTGAACAAAATATTATTCTTCCTTCAAACGATTTTAGGCAATACGTTGGTTAACCTATGTATTAGGTATATATGGTCGAGATCTTATAATTTTTCAAGTCCTTATAGACCTTGTGATTGTATATATGTCTCTTTTAATTGTTGGGTTGATATACCATTTCCACATTTTTATTTTCTAAGAACCTAATTCTATACTTGTTTTCCTCTGTAATGTGTGGATAGTAAACGCATAGTTTATTGTTATCTTTCTATGGCTAGTATGTAATTATGCTCTACCACTGTTTTATATATTTTTCAATGTTATTCTTATTATATTTTTCATATATACTTGTATTCATTATATGTAATTGACCAACAATTTATCTTTAAAAAAAATAGGAAGGCTACACCGAACATGGGTTCTTTCTTTCAATTTATTTTCTATTGGCTACACCGAACATGGGTCATACTAAATTTGTATTGGCTAGGCCTTAACTTTTCTAAGAGTATTTTTCCTATCCTAAATTTATATTCCCTCATTGTGATTATTTGTTAGGTTTTTTTTTTCCATTATAATCCACATAATTTACCTATGTAATTTAAAGTAATTGCAGTAAGAAAATAATTTTCTGAAATTTCAAATACACATCTTAATATGACATTTCTTATACTGTTTAAATACAAAGCTTTCCCTGGTTGCTTCATGGTCTCTACTCCTTTGTACTAGTCCCTTTACCTCTGATAGGGATTCTTCATGAAATTTAATATTTAAGTGTTTGTATACAAATTCATGCATATATATGCTAATTATGATTATGTATACATACTTTAACCTACTATTTATTCTATTAAAACTATGTTAAAGTATCTACTCTAGTATAATTTACTAAGATAAGGATTTTGTTAGTATAACAAATTTAGTATACTTTTTCCACTCCTAATCAAGATATTTAACCATACTCACAAAAAACCTTAATATAAATGGTATACAAGAATATTAAATATATTCCATGTTTCCTTATCTAAAATCATTTCCCATATTCATTTATAAGAACTCTCAATAGTTCCACTTAATTTTTTTCCAACTCGCTCTTAAGTGGAAGTTTTACCTTATTTATTTTAGTTTTATTTTGTACTTTCTATGTATGCGTTTAATATTGAAGGTTAACCTTACTCCTTTTTATATTAGATACTCTAAGAATATAGTTATTTAGATTCCCTTTCCAAAACCTCAGTTAGAATTCTCTCAAACTCAAAATATAACTTAGAAAATATAACACAGGAATATAATCATTATAAACACAGGAATATGCAATTATAGCCATAATAAATTACTCTATTTAATTCCATGCAAATTCCTCATATAAGTCATCCATTTTAACATAACTCATAGAAATTAACATAACTCGTTTTAACCTAACCTAGCCTAACCTACCGTAACATAACCTATCCTAATCTAGCATATCCTAACTTAACCTACCCTAGCCTAGCCTAACCGATAGCCTACCCTTGCCTAGCCTAACCAAGCCATCCCTAGCCTAGCCTACCTTACCCTATCCAAGCCGAGCATAACCTAGCCTAACCTAGCCATGCCTAGCCATGCCTAACCTACCCTAACCTAGCAAAATATAACTTAGCCTAACCTATCGTAGCCTAGCCTAGATTAACCTAGCCATGTCTAACATAACCTAACCTAGCCTACTCTAGCCTAGCTTGGCCTAACCTAGCCTGGCCAAGCCTAATCTAGCCTTGCCAAACATATCCTAAGCTTGCTTAACGTAGCTTTTCCTAACATAGCCTAACCTAACCTAACCTAATGAAAACCTAACCTAACCTAACCTAACCTAGCCTAGCCTAACCTAGCCTAACCCTGCCTAACCTAACCTTCCTTATCCTGGCCTAACCTAACCTACACTAGCCTAACTTAACCTAGCCTTTCCTAACTTAGCCAAACCTAGCCTAGCCTAACCTAACCAAACATCTCCTACCCTAGCCTAGCCTAGCCTGACCTAACCTAGCATCTCCTAGCCTAGCCTAGCCTAGCCTAACCTATCCAAGACTATCATAATATAGCCTAACCTAGCATAACCATGACCAACCATTCATAGCCTACCCTAACCTAGCCTAACCTAACCTAACCAAGCCTAACCTAGCCTATCCTACCCTAACCTAGCCATGCCTATCTATCCTAGCTTAACCTAGCTTAGCATAACCTAGCATAAACTAGCCTAACCTAGCCTAAAATATCCTAACCTAACCTATCCTAACATAGGCTACACTATCTTACACTAGCCTAGCCTAGCCTCGCCTAGCCTAACCTATCCTAACATAGCCTACACTATCTTACACTAGCCTAGCCTAGCCTCGCCCACAATCTATCCTAACATAGCCTAGCCTAACCTAACCTAACCTAACCTAACCTAGCCTTACCTAAACTAATGTAGCCTAACCCAGCCTAACCTAGCTTAACCTAGCCTAGCCTAACCTAGCCTAACCTAACCTAACCTCTCCTAACCTAACCTAGACTAACCTAGCCTAGCCTAGCCTAGCCTAACCTCGCCTAGCCTAGCCTAGCCTCGACTAACCTAGCCTTGCCTAGACTAGCCTAGCCTAGCCTTGCCTAGCCTAGCGTAACCTTGGCTAACCTAGCTTTGACTAGCCTAGCCTAGCCTAGCCTAGCTTAGCCTAACCTCGCCTAGCCTAGCCTAGCCCAGCATTGCCTAGCCTAACCTAGCCTAACCTATCATAACCTACTGTAACATACCCTACCCTACCCTACCCTACCCAACCCTAGCCTAACATAGCCTAGCCTAACATAGCCTAGCCTAACCTAACATAACCTAACCTAACCTAGCTTAACCTAATCTAACCTAGCCTAACCTAGCCTAGCCTCACCAAACCTTGCCCAACCTAACCTAAACTATCCTAGCCTAGCCTAACCTTACCTAGCCTAGCCTAGCCCAACCTAGCCTAACCTAACCGAGCCTAGCATAGCCCACCCTAGCGTAGCCCATCCTAGACCATCCTATCCTAGCCTAGCCTAGGATAGCCTAGCCTAGCCTAGCCTAACCTACCTTCCCCTACCCTACCCTACCCTAGCTTAGCCTACTATAGCCTAGCCTAGGGTAGCCTACACTAGACTACCCTACCCTAGCCTAACCTAGCCTAGCCTAACCTAACCTAACCTTACCTAACCTAACCTAAGCTCCCCTAACCTACCCTACCCTACTCTACCTTACACTAGCCTAGCCTAGCCTACCCTAACCTAGCCTACCCTACCATACCCTATGCTAGCCTAGCCTACACTAACCTGGCCCACCATAGCCTAGCCTAGCATAACCTAACCTACCCTAATGTAGCCTACCCTAGCCTATCCTAGCCTAATCTACCCTTACCTACCCTACCCTACCCTATCTTACCCTATCCTAGCCTAACCTACCCTAATCTATCCTACCCTACGCTAGCCTACCCTACCCTACCCTAGCCTAACCTATCCTACACTAGCCTACCATAGCCTTGTCTAACCTAACATACCCTAGCGTAGCCTAGCCCAGCCTAACCCTAACCTAACCTATCTTAACCTAACCTAACCTAACCTATACTATCCTAACCTAACCTAACCTATCCTAACATACTTAGCCTAGCCTAACCTAGCTTAGCCTAGCCTAGTCTAGCCTAGCCTAATGTAGCCTAACCTAACCTAAACTAACCTACCTAGCCTAGCCTAGACTAGCCTAGCCAAGCCTAGCCTAACCTAGCCTAACTTATCTTAGCCTAAACTATCCTAGCCTAATCAATCTCATCCTAACCTAACCTAGCCTATCTTATCCTAGCCTAACCTAGCCTAGCCTAATCTATCATATCTTATCCTATCATATCCTAACCTAACCTAGCCTAACCTAACCTAGCCTAACCTAACCTAGCCTAGCCTAGCCTAACCTAACCTAACCTAGCCTAGCCTAGCCTAGCCTAGCCTAACCTAACCTAACCTAACCTATCTTAACCTAGCCTAACCTAGCCTATCTTATCGTGGCCCAGCCTAGACTAGCCTAATCTATCCTAACCTACCCTAACCCACCCTACCCTATTCATGCCTATCTTATCCTTGCCTATCCTATCCTAACCTAACCTAACCTAACCTAACATAGCCTATCCTAACCCAAACTAACCTAAGCTAACATAGCCTACCCTAGCCTAACCTAACCTAACCTAGCCTAGCCTAACATACCCTAGCCTAACATAATGTAGTCTTACCTAGCCTCGCTTAACATAGTATAACTTATCCTAGCCTAGCCTATCCTAGCCTATCCTAAGATACCCTAACCTACCCTATCTTGACCTAACCTAGCCTAACCTAGTCTATCCTAAGCTATAGTAGCCTAACCTAGCCTCGCCTAGCCTATCCTAGCTTAACATAGCCTCCCCTAGCCTAGCTTAACCTACCCTAGTCTAACCTAGCCTACTCTAGCCTACCCTAGCATACACTAGCCTAACCTACTCTAACCTAGCCTATCCTAGTCTAGTCTAGCCTATCCTAAGCTACTCTTGCCTATTCTAGCCTAACCTAGCCTACTCTAGCTTAACTTAGTCTATCCTTTAGTAGCTTAGGCTAGGCTACTCAAGCTTATGGTACTTTACTCTATATTAAAATATTAATGAAGAAATCATTCAAAAAATAAATTAATTAAAAGCTATTAATAAAAGTTTAAATATAAGAAAAAATCTTTAAAGTAATTTAAATGTATGAAAATACAATTTAAAATACATTGAATTTAACCAAAGTAATAATGTGAAAATAAAATCTAACATAAATTATAAGACATAAATGAAAAACATATTTGTAAATCATAAAAACATAATTGAAAATCATTTTAAGAAATCCAATAATCTCATCTAAATCATCTAATCTCATAGAATAAGCAATTAAAAGAAGGCCCAAACCCTATCAATCAAATCTTTTAATAATATGGTTAATCCTACAATTAATCTCATAAAACTATACATCAATGGAAAAAAAAGAATAGAGATCATGTTTGTGTGCTACCAGAATTCTTAGAAATTGATCATAAAAATATCAATATAAATGAATATTTCGCACTTGGAAGAAATCCAAAAATGGCACCCTACTAGAAAACGAATCGAAACAGAGAAAAATAATAAAATCAGAGAGCCAGAGAGAACCTCATAAATAGATTTGCATCGGTGGAAGCAGCGCAGCTCGATGTCGATGTCGCGTATGAAAGGCATATACCGTCGATACTTTGCCTCCGCAAATTCCCAATGCAAGCATCACCGCCTGCATTCCACAGGAGTAATGGAACATGGGGACTTCGAGCGCCGCTCTCCATTCGTCCAGATTCTTTCTGGTGGATTCTTCGTGACAACAGTGAAAGCATACTGCTCCTCCATATTACACACATCCATATCCCACACATCCATAAGAGATTTGATTTGATAGATCTAACAAAGAAATATCTAAATTATAACCAAGAAATTTGAGACAAAGAGATTACAACTGGCTGAAATGAATTAAAAAGAAACTATGGCGAGCCCAGGAAACCATAAAGAAAATGGAATAATAAAACTAAGATGAATAAACTGGGTTTGGTTTAGACACCGAAAATAGAGTTCTAATAGAAAAAATAGGTGCTATTACTAACACCGTATTAATCAAAAAATTATAAAACCACTTGAAAATGAAGAAAAGGGTTTACTTCAAGAAATACAAAATGAAGAGGTAGAAACTTACCTTTCTTGTCTGGCGGGAACTAGGTTTTTTTAGGGCCTTATTTCCTTCCAATGATCCAGTTTGTTGTAATCTTATCTTGTCGTGGGAGACCCTGCGTATTGAATTGGACAGACATCGGCTTAAAATAAAGCAATTAAAAGAAGGCGCAAACCTTATCCTGATTAAAAGAAGGTGCAAACCCTATCAATCAAATCTTTTAATAATATGATTAATCCGAAAATTAATCTCATCAAACTATACATTAATGGAAACAAGAATAGAGATCATGTTTGTCTGCTACCATATTTCTTAGAAATTGATCATAAAAATATGCAATATAAATGAATATTTCACACCTCCGAGAAATCGAAAAATGGCACCTACTAGAAAACGAATCGAATCAGAGAGCCAGAGAGAACCTCATAAATAGATTTGCACCGGTGGAAGCAGCTCGATGTCGGCCTCACTTAGGAAAGGTATATACAGTCGATACTTTGCCTCCGCAAATCCCTGCGCTACATTCCACAGGAGTAATGGAACAGTGAAAGCATACTACTCCTCCATATTGCACGCATCCATAAGATGATTAGATTGATGTGGTGAGTGCCAATGGCTAGATCCTCCTCCCAGCACCGAAGGGCATCATCTTAATTCTATTCATTCTCATAATGTCAACGTTCTTCTCCTAGTCCAGGAAGCGCTGGGGTCGAAACTCCCCAACTTCTCTCCTAAGAACTCCCCATCCCCACACTGTAGAACTCCACGTTGCCCTTCGCCGAGATGTAGTCACAGTGTGACACGAAACATTTGCAGGCTCTCGTTCACCAAGTAGGGGAGGATCCATTCGCACGGTCTCCTTCACCAAGTCGTTTAAAAAAAACATTATTTCTGTGTCCAGCTTTGCAGAGGAGAATCAAAGGTAATTTAACTTGTGAACATCATAATCAAAATCCTTATTATATAACTCTGCCTCGCATCTTTTTTAATCAACGGCTAACTTGTGAGTGGCCGTGCCATGTCCTCCCTAGCCCTTTGATTTCTAGCTGTTTGAAGGGATAGCATCACATCATTTGTACCTGTTTGGATTTTTTGTTCATTGTTAAAAGGAATATAACAATCCACTTTCTAATATTGTTTTCATAACTACATTCTATCCACTTACATGGTCATCAACATCAATTATGGTGATGGGATAAGGGATGTAGTTATTATCAAGTCACGGAACAAAGCATAAAATTTTCCATCTCAATAATGTGAGCTTGCTTAGGGGTATTTTTAGAATATAAAAGAATTATTATAAAATTATAATATTTATTTTAAAATTATAATATTTCTATTAAAAGATAATGGTAAGAGTTGTTGCATAGGTTGATAGGGACACACAATAAAGGTATTGAAATGTAAAATAACATTACATTGTACTTAAACATATTATATTTCATAATATTACAATTTTATTATTTAGCTCTAATTAAAATATATTTGTTTTAAGTAATATATATGAAATTTTTAGTTTAAATATTATAAAAACAAATTAATATGGTCATTAAGTTTAATACAAATCCGATTAAAATAATAAGTTTAAGGTTATATCGATTATGGATAGAAACGAAAATTAAAATAATAATACCTAACTTTAATAGATTATGGACCATAGATATTAAGGATTTTGTATGATATATATTTGTTATAACTATCTTATTACTAAAACAAGGTACCTCCAATTGTGGTAGGAATGGTTTTATAAAGCTTACTATATGAAAAATTGTGTCACAACATTGTATGATAATATTGTGAATTTTTAAGGAATTTTTATTTGATTGCAAAAAATGGGTGTACAAATTTTGAACCTCCACTCTCTTAATTGGGATCTGCCACTAGCTTAAAAGGTACTACCCTAATAAAAACACCTAACATATGCAGCACAAAAGTGGAAATAGACATGTAAGTGACCAATGGATTAAAAGTGGACATAATGTTATTCCAAATATGAGATAATCTGTATTATATGATTTTTTTTAAGTTAAAAAAAATAATTGAAGTGAAGCCATTTTACATAGACCTCCATAAATACTAGGTGGCCTTGACATCAAAAGTCACCAGGATCAGCTAATATTACCCTCCAAATTCCAAAATTGTGAACCTAATATGAATTTAGAAATATTTACGCTGTAAAGCGTTCTTATTTGAAAACAAATTTCCTCAAATGCCACATGTACTATTGTGTAACGTTGATTTGGATGTTGGACGATTGAAACACTATGGACCTTACGATTAAATATGGTTATTAATTAGTTAAAATAAGAAAACCGTTAAACAAGTGAAGTGTGGCCATGAAATTGAAAGAAATGTCTAAGAATCCTTTGATTTCTCCAAAATATTTGATACCAGAGTTTCTACCTTCATGTTCTGTGCCTCTCCTTCGATTTCGACCCGAGGGAGCTGGACGAAGCGGATGTCAAGGGAGCTGGACGAAGCGGATGTCAAAACCCTAGCACTACAGCCTCATCAGCCAGGATGCCAAGATACGATTCAGGCAGTGCAGAAGGTTGCAGCATGCCAATCCACTTGTGCGGCTCCATCTGTGTGTGGTTCTACGTTTTGGGTCTACAAAGATGAACTTGGTTCCTACGATTTGCATTCACGGATCCTATAAATACAACTTTGGTTCCTATAAATACAACCCACCCTTCCCGTGACCTTCATAGGTGCGCTTGGGTTTTCTATCTCATTCTGAATATTTTCGACAACTTTTATTTACAGGTATGGCAACTCAGCCTTCTTTATTTCTTTATAAGATTGGATTGCTGTGTGTTTGGGAAGAATATTTGTTGCTTCTCGTTAAATTTTGACAAATTTGAAACATTATGGCTGAGCATTATTAGGGTAACTGTGTTGTTTTTCTCATGACATACCCATGACTGTTATTGGAAAAACCAATATCTACACTGTCTTATTCTAGAGTATTGTAATCCTATAAATTCTATAAAGTTTTGATAATTTAGGTATTTTATGGTTTTTGTAGAAGTACAATTATTTTTCAATTTTTGAGAGTCGTTCGGGTTTGTAATTTAGCATAAAAAAGTTTTCTTGATTTCCTGTAAAGCTATGAACTTGGAGATTTTTTACTATGTTAGGTTTCATTTATTGTTTCTGATGCCTTGATTTTTGGTCATGGTTGCAATATTTTTAAGATGTCTGCAAATGCAAATTTCGCTGTGTGTTGTCTCTTGATCTTTGGTTTCATGGTGACTCTGTTATTCCTATTATATATTTGTCTTCAAGAAAGTTCAATCGTGCTAAGAATAAAAGAGGAACTATAGCATTATGCCGGAAAGTTCAACTGTGCTGAGAACTATAACGAACTATAGCATTATGCCGGAATTGTGTGGTAATGGATGAAATGTACGCACTGAATCATACTGCACTTTCATAGATAAAGACTAATGGAATGAAAATGGTTTAGTAATTGTATTTTTTTTGGTTAAAGTTGTTTTATTTTTTTTTGAAGATGAGCTAATATATAATTGTTAATAAAATGGAAGTTTATTTTTTAAAAACTTTAAAAAATATTTTTCTTAAATTTAAAAATTAGTTATAACTAAAATAATGGTTATATGTAAATAAATAAATAAAATTTAAAAGTTAGTTATAACTAAAATAGTTGCTATATATCACAAAATAAATATTTATTTGTTGAGGTGTTTTTTTTTCTTATTTATTAATTTATTGTTTCATTAATAATCTATATTATTTATATGTATTTTTGAATTTAATTTACATCTTAAATACTTATTATCATATATTTTCAGATATCTAAAATACTCAATATTATAAATATTTTCTGAAAATTTTACTATATGTTCCATATATACATTATTTACAGTTTTCTGTAAATAATATGTCTAAAAAACATATGATTATATGATTATAAACATTTAAATGAGTTTTTTAAAAGTAAAAACATATAGTTTTTTAATTTAATATCTCACTTATCATAATTGATTTAAACTAAATTTGTGTTAAGGTAAGTAGATAGACTTCATATTTTAACATAGATTGAATCATAGCTTCTTAATATAAAATATTTTCAATATAATTTTTTGTAATATTGTAATATATTTTATAATTTAATGTTAAAATTATCTATCAAAAACCTAAATTTAGTTGATAAATATATTAAAATTTCTTTACATATTTTGAGTTAAATAAAATTAAACAGACTAACTTCAACTAACATCAATAAATATCAATTAGTTATATATATTCAAAAATTTATATATTTATATAAGATAACTGCACCTTAACAAAACCATGCTTGATTTTTATAATTGAGCCTTTCTTTTTTCCTACATCCTATTTATTTTAATGAATTATAAGTCAACTTGACTTCCACATTGAGAGAGTAAGACGTTTCAAACAATATAAAAAAATAGTGACAAAATAATATTTATATATATAGTTCTTACACCTTGGTTATCATCAGTTGTGTCATGTGAGAGAATTATTCATCCTTGAGTAAATCCGATACTAATGGCACTGAGTATACCATTATCATTGGTTGCTCAACTACAAGTCGCGAGTATCAGAGGGTTTATAATAGAAAGAATCTATGAGCACTAGTTCTTAAAAAAAATCCATGCGCATTAGTTGTTTACAATTACATATAGACATATTTTGGATGCATCAAAGTAAATTAAAATTATAAATAAATTGATATTCCTATATTATCTTCTACCGAAAATATATTATCCAATCTTTCATTTGAACAACATGTATTGATAAATTACTTTAATAAATAGATGTTATTTTAGTGTTAAAATTATGGTCGGTCATAAAACCCTAGTAATGAACAATAACAATAAAATTCCTATCAATAACATGTAACAGATTGTACAATATAGATAATCGATGAAAGAAATAAATTCAAGGTGCTTTCACTTGGATTAATAAAAAAGATAGAAGTGGACCAATTTCCCCAAGCTGGTATCTATCTGAATATTGCCTCTGGATTAGAATTATGCAGCATCCACACCACGTGCTTGAACCTAGCAACCTTGTAGGGGACTGAAAATCTGCCCTTCAATCACTCAATGATATGTACTAGTAAAAAATGGACACTTATCAAATATCCTCTTGGCAACACACATGATAGCACATCGTTAAGTGCTTCATTTACCTGCAAACAATCCCTTTTTAATAAAAAAAATATTAATTAAATATAATAATAACGTAAAACATTTCAGCCCAATAAAATATTAATCACCAATTTAATAAAAATTGAAAATTATCCTCCGATATAAATCACGATTAATTAAATAGAATGCATTATAAAGATAACAATGTCTTATCTTAAGACATGAATTAACAACATATAAATTATTTATTTTATTGGTTAAATGGAATGCATCATAAATATTACATGATATAACATATATAAATAGAGTGTTGAATATATATGAATGATTACTATTTAATTAAATAAATTAAATAGAATGCATTATAAATATAACAATGTCTTAGGTTAAGAAATAAGAAATGTCATTTACAAGGTAATAGAAATGGATGCACCACATTCAATCTTGAGAATATATACTTTGGGTTCATTCTCTATTAAAGTAAATCATCATTTGTTCTGATAAATACAATCACGTTCTTTTACACTTGTTTAAATTCCATGTTTTTTACTCTCATATAGGTATCGATTCAATCGAGTGCATTTGTACTATACTTTTTCTATCTCGTGACTCTTTTCGACAATCAAAAATAAGTTAGTTCCTTTATCTTCCTTACAGTTCATTCGTATATGCTTAATTAAGTACTTTTCATCTATATGTTTGAGATGTATTGGTCTATGATTTCCCGGGAAAGGAAAAATGTCTTTATATTATGGGTCATCTTATTTTGAACAAAATATTAATCTTCCTTCAAACAATTTTAGGCAATAAGTTGGTTAACCTATATATTAGGTATATATGGTCGAGATCTTATAATTTTTCAAGTCCTTATAGACCTTGTGATTGTATATATGTCTCTTTTAATTGTTGGTTTGATATACCATTTCCACTTTTTTATTTTCTAAGAACCTAATTGTATACTTGTTTTCCTCTGTAATGTGTGGATAGTAAACGCATAGTTTATTGTTATCTTTCTATGGCTAGTATGTAATTATGCTCTACCACTGTTTTATATATTTTTCAATGTTATTATTATTATATTTTTCTATATATACTTGTATTCATTATATGTAATCGACCAACAATTTACTCTAAGAAAAATAGGAAGGCTAAACCCAACATGTCTTTTTCTTTCAATTTATTTTCTCCAAAATATAAATCTATTGTTCACATTTAATAGAAGAGAAAGAACACGTCATATTAAATTTGTATTGGCTAGGCCTTAACTTTTCTAAGAGTATTTTTCCTATCCTAAAGTTATATTCCCTCATTGTGAGTATTAGTTAGGTTTTTTTTTTTTCCATTATAATCCACATAATTTACCTATGTAATTTAAAGTAATTGCAGTAAGAAAATAATTTTCTGAAATTTCAAATACACATCTTAATATGACATTTCTTATACTATTTAAATACAAAGCTTTCCCTGGTTGCTTCATGGTCTCTACTCCTTTGTACTAGTCCCTTTACTTCTGATAGGGATTCTTCATGAAATTTAATATTTAAGTGTTTGTATACAAATTCATGCATATATATGCTAATTATGATTATGTATACATACTTTAACCTACTATTTATTCTACTAAAACTAAGTTAAAGTATCTACTCTAGTATAATTTACTAAGATAAGGATTTTGTTATTATAACAAATTTAGTATACTTTTTCCACTCCTCATCAAGATATTTAACCATACTCACAAAAAACCTTAATATAAATGGTATACAAGAATATTAAATATATTCCATGTTTCCTTATCTAAAATCATTGCCCACATTCATTTATAAGAACTCTCAATAGTTCCACTTAATTTTTTTCCAACTCACTCTTAAGTGGAATTTTTACCTTATTTATTTTAGTTATAATTTGTACTTTTTATGTATGCGTTTAATATTGAGGGTTAACCTTACTCCTTTTTATATTAGATACTCTAAGAATCTAGTTATTTAGATTCTCTTTCCAAAGCCTAAGTTAGAATTCTCTCAAACTCAAAATATAACATAGAAAATATAACACAGGAATATAATCATTATAAACACAGGAATATGCAATTATAGCCATAATAATTTACTCTATTTAATTCCATACAAATTCCTCATATAAGTCAGCCATTTTAACATAACTCATAGAAATTAACATAGCTCTTTTTAACCTAACCTAGCCTAACCTACCGTAACATAACCTATCCTAATCTAGCATATCCTAACTTAACCTACCCCAACCTAGCCTAACCGATAGCCTACCCTTGCCTAGCCTAACCAAGCCATGCTCTAGCCTACCGCACTCACTGAATCCAGCCGAGCATAACCCCAGTCATCCTAGTTTTCCAACCTAGCCGTGCCTAGCCATGCCTAACCTAACCTATCCAGAAAAATCAACTCAGCCTAACCTATCGTAGCCCCAGCCTAGATTAACCTAGCCATGTCTAACATAATCTTCAATCCTAGCCTACTCTAGCCTAGCTTGGCCTAACCTAGCCTGGCCAAGCCCTACCTAGCCTTGCCAAACATATCCTAAGATTTCTTAACCTAGCTTTGCCTAACATAGCCTAAGCTAACCTAACCTAATGAAAACCTAACCAAACCTAACCTAACCTAGCCTAGCCTAACCTAGCCTAACCCTACCTAACCTAACCTTCCTTATCCTAGCCTAGCCTAACCTACACTAGCCTAACATAACCCAGCCTTACCTAACTTAGCCAAACCTAGCCTAGCCTAACCTAACCTAACTTCTCCTACCCTAGCCTAGCCTAGCCTGACCTAACCTAGCATCTCCTAGCCTAGCCTAGCCTAGCCTAACATATCCAAGACTATCATAATATAGCCTAACCTAGCCTAACCATGACCAACCATGCATAGCCTACCCTAACCTAGCCTAACCTAACCTAACCAAGCCTAACTCCCCAGCCAATCCTACCCTAACCTAGCCATGCCTATATATCCTAGCTTAACCTAGCTTAGCATAACCTAGAATAAACTAGCCTAACCTAGCCTAAAATATCCTAACCTAACCTATCCTAACATAGCCTACACTATCTTACACTATCCTAGCCTAGCCTCGCCTAGCCTAACCTAGCTTAGCCTAACCTAGACAAACCTAGCCTAGTGTAACCTAGACTAGCCTAACCTAACCTAACCTATCCTAACCTAGCCTAACCTAGTCTAGCATAGCCTAACCTAACCTAACCTAACCTATCCCAGGCTAACTTAGCCTAACCTAGCCTAACCTATCCTAGCTTAACCTAGCCTAGCATAACCTAGCCTAGCCTAGCCTAGCCTAGCCTAGCCTAGCCTAGCCTAAACTAGCTTAGCCTAACCTTGCCTAACATAACCTAACCTATCTTAAGCTAGCCTAACATAGACTACGTTAGCCTACACTAGCCTAGCCTAGCCTAGCATAACCTAATCTAACCTAGCGTAACCTCGCCTAACCTAACCTAGCCTAACCTAGCCTAGCCTAACCTAGCCTAGAGTAACCTAGCCTATACTAGCCTAGCCTACCGTAGCCTAACTTAACCTAGCCTATCCTCGCTGAACCGAGCCTATCCTAACCTAGCCTAACATATCATAATATAGCCTATCCTAACTTGACCTAACCTAACCTTGCCTAACCTAACCTAGCCTAACCTAGCCTAGCCTAACCTAACCTAGCCTAGTGTAACCTAACCGAACCCAACCTAACCTAACCTAACCTAACATAGGCTAGCCTAGCCTAACCTAACCTAACCTAACCAAACCTAGCCTAGCCTAACCTAGCCTAACCTAACCTCGCGTAACGTTGCCTAGCCTAACCTAACGTAACCTAGCCCAACCTAGCCTAGCCTAGCCTAACTTAGCTTATCCTAACCTTACCTAACCTAGCATAACCTAATATAACCTAGCCTAACCTAATCTAACCTGGCCTAACCTATCCTAATATAACCTAGCCTAACCTAGCCTAGCCTAGCCTAGCCTAACCTAACCTAACATAACCTAACCTAGCCTAACCTAGAATAACCTAGCATATCTTATCCTAGCCTAAACTAGCCTATCTTATCATAGCCTAAACTACCCCACCCTATGACTGCATCCCAAACCTAACCCAAATTGTCTTAACTCCAACCTAGCATAACTCATCCTAACCTATCCTAGCCTAACCTAGCCTACCTTAGCCATGCCTAGCCTACCCTATTCTAGCCTACCTTAACCTAGCCTACCCTACCTTAACCTAACCCAACCTAACCTACCCTAACCTATCCAAGCCTAGCCTAACATAACCTATCATAGCCTAGCTTAACCTAACCTAGCATAGCCTACCTTAACCTAGCCTACTCTAGCCTTACCTAACCTAGCCTACTCAAGCCTAGCGTGGCCTAACCTAGCCTAGCCAAGCCTAGGCCAGCCTAGCCTAACCTCGCTTAAGCTTTCTTAACCTTGGTCTCCCTAACATAGCCTACCATAACCTAGCCTAGATTAACCTAGCCTAGCCTAGTGTAATATTCCAATTTTAGCATGCAACTAAATGGAATATTAATTTTTGTTGTTTTCACTTAGGAAATGAATAAATGGGTAAGGAACCCCACACAACTTAGAAATAAGAATAAAATCCCTCTTAGTATGAAAGGGGATCAGCAGTGGAGTTGGATTTCACACCCTCATATGTGAAAGAGGACATTTGCCAAAAGACAAGGTCAAGCTTGACCAAGTCAAACAGCGTAGTGATAGGAGGTGGAGATCATCTTGTGGGATATCGTAGTGAAAGAGGTGGGAAGTTTCCTTGATGGAGGAAACCCTAATGAGTGGGACCCATGGAGATGGAGCTTGCATTTGTTTAAAAGGAGGGCAAGGCAACCATTGTAACTCATGGTTATGATTAGTGATTTCTTGGTCTACTTAGACTATTTGTAGTCTCTTGCTCTTTAGCAGAGTTGTAGTGTTGTTTAGCAAAAGGAATTCCTGTTTAGGATTCCTTCTCCTTATTGAGAGGCCTCTTGAGGGATTGCAATTCATTTCTCCACATTCAGACTCAAGGCCAAGCCACTTCCTTGAGCTATAGCATTATTTCTGCTCAAGTATAATGTTGTGTTGCAGGGTGTTGCAGTGGATGTTCCACAACACCATTTCTTGGCTTGTTCTTTTGAAGAGATAGCCTTCTTCCTTTGGGAGATCAATAAGGTAGGATTCATAGCATATTTCAGATCTTGGCATTTGGCCAACACATTCTATTCCACCTACAGTGTAGTATCCTTCAGTGACTGCGTTATTTTTAGTGTACATTTGCAGAGGGGGTCTGCAGTGTTGATTGGAGGGTAATATCTTTAGTGATAGGATCAAAATTTCACTTGGAAGATCCATTGTAGGAGGTAAATTTATATTATGCATCATCTTCAGCTATCTCCATCCAATTCTAGTTCTCGAGTTGCAGCTGCTACTGCAGCTCCGGCATTTCAACAATTTTTCCATTTTGTGTATATTTCAGCCAATCCTTCTAAATATTGTTTTATTATTGTTTTCTCGGGTTGAGAGCTTTCTCCCCCACATTTCTTGACCCATATATTGTTATATATTTTCATTATCATTCAGCATGTTACAGTGTCTCTGATAAACTGCGCAGTCATAGCCTACGACATTCTGAGTGTAGCAGTATATTTCACTTTTCATGTACATGATCTATTGAGGGTTGTATTTCCAATATTTAGTGGCTATTTCGTCAAGGAATTATACTCTCTTGATTCTATATTATAAATTTCTTGTCTATCTACATCTTCATGTATTCAAGCTCATAAAAATAACGTTTTTACTCTATCCCTTGTTCATACATAGCTGCAATCCCTTCATTGGGCACTTTTTCAAGACAACTAGGTGTGGGAGACCTGTTTAGCCCACCTAGAGTGATTTGTTTGGAGCCTCCTCTTGGATTTCGGTCCTAGATACATTGATCTAAGGGATCCATTTCTTGGTTTCAAAACCTGTAGCAGCCATTCCTGAAAAATGCGTTTTTCAAGCATGCCTTGCTGACATTTCCTGTTTTGGGATATTACAGTGGTATCAGAGCAACTTTCTTGGCTCAGCCTGTGAGTTTCACATCAGATAGAAGAAGATCAGAATGACGAAAAATATGAGATTACTCTCATCAGTTTTCAGAACTAAGAAGAGCCTCTCCAAAGGGGAGGAACAAAAAGAAGAGGAAGGACCATACACTTCCTATTCTCAAGAAGAAGGAGTCAAGCATGAAGGACACCTGGATCATCAAATTCTGAGTGATTACCTTGTTGAGTACAAATCTCAACCTAAAGCCTTCCAGGAGACTCTAGCTTTCCCACAATTCATCTAGTTGAAGGAAGAAAAGAGACCATGCAACAAAAGAGAAATCAAAGGCAATAGATTTTTATTGTCTACATTTGAAGGGTCATCTACAACAAGAGCTTCGGTGAGGAAGCTGGAAGCATTTTTCCTACTACATCTTGTAGTGGAGAAAGAGGTTGTTGAGATCTCAGTGCTGCATCTAGAAGGTGAATCCCACATTTGGTGGTTCATCCATTTGAGCCATGCAAGGGTGTCTACTATTGCTGAGTTTTCTCAAAATCTAATCAAGAATTTTGACAATACAAGAACCGAAAAGGAGGAGCCCTCACCACCACTTGAGGAGTCTTGTACTAACAGTACCACACTCATGGAGGAGCAACCACATAAATCAGTAGTTGGGGCAGCCAACACATTTGAGGATGGAACTCTTGCAACCCTACAAGATATTCCCAAATCTCATCAAGGTATGAAAATATTTCCACTATCTATTATTTCAACAAATCCTTTTGAAAGTTGTCGAAATTTTCTTTTACATGACCAAGGCTCAAATCACACTGCTAATCTAAAGCAGTAGGATTGCACTGAGCTGTGAAAAGTTGAATGGTTCAAGAAAGAGGTGAACCATCATCCTCATGCACCTTTGTTAAGTTGCACACAACCCTTGAGGTTGGAGCGTGAACTTTTGGAGGATGAAACAAACCATGACACTCCTATGAAAAACTATGCAACCATCCTTAAGTTGGAGTATGAGATAGCCACTACATCATTGGAGAGATTAAAAACGCTGCCAAAAAATGGTGGAGAGGAGATTTTATCTTCATCACATTTGGATCCTTATGGATTCAACATAGTCATGAGTGAGAGATCTTCTCTAGGAGGTCTCCAAAGAGCTGCATTTCAAACTTCCATGAAATAAAAGCAGAGAGATTTGGTTTGGGAGGATGGTAGCCCTCACGGGAGGAGTACCAAGGGAAAGAATGGAAGGAGATATTCACAAGTGAATGAGTGGATATGGATGAGAAGCAAAAGGCTGGTAAGCCACTTGCAAATATATGATGCCGGGCAGCAGGAGTATATGGCCATCACTTGGCATACACTCTCTCTAAGGGTATATGGATGGAGTGTCCCCAGGATCACTTCACATCGGATGCACTTGGTGGACAAGGAGCGGGTAAGGATGATAGGGTAGTGGATGGAGACATCTATTACGGTGATATGCTCTTCTTGACTTGGGCTTCCAAGCATGAGAAGGAGGATCTTCATGCAGCACATAGTTCATTCCTCTTCATGGAGGCATACCAAACCACTATGGAGGACTCATTTATGGATCCATGTGTCATCTTGCTTCCAGCATATGGTAAGAATTTTTTTTTTTGCACTTATTGATTGGCTAACACAATAATTTCATGCTCTTACCATTACTATGCAGTGCATTTCTCCACAAGAGGGCAAGTTTTTCATATTGATCCATGATCAAAATTGGGCCAAACTATATGATAGAGGCATCCATATTTTATGTGGCCTTGGGAAAATTTTTTATCATTACATGTATGCTTATTTTTTTCACCCAACCATTTACTATATGATGACATGCATGATTGACCATGTATCAAGAAACATTTTTCCATATAAATTTCTGAAGCAACAATTTGTAAGACTGTGTTGTACATGCTTAGGAGGCTATTGGTATCTTCAAGCACCACATGAAGCCATCAGTATCTCCTTCATTATTGTATTGAGCATGACTTCATTTGCTGATATTGTTTCTATTCTTGTTGAGAGCATGATTGGGGAATTGACACATGAGTTCGATGTGTCCTCGAGGGGAGAGAATTCCCACATTTTTTGCATTACAAGTTCTAATGGGAGCATGGTAGGAGATATGTCCACCATAGCCACACATTTGTTTTCTTTTGGGGTGGGCCATGAGTTTGATAGCCATTCATTTTATAACCATGGGCAAGTGTTTGATCATGTATTGTTGACACATTCAGCCATTTACTATTCATTAGTAGATGTGATGATTTTTGTATATTACTTTCCATGTTATTTTTTGAAGTTACAGTGGATGAGACTGTGTTGTGTCCTCTTGAGACATTGTTTGTGTCATGCATCATCATGTAAAACCTTCAGCATACTTCCCGTTTGGATACTCTATGATGACCATGTCCTATTCGTCATGGATGAAATGTTTGGGGCCACCTTCTTCTCCAATGTTGGAAGGGAGATCCTTGGAGGATTTTTCTTCATTTTTCCACTTAAGGGAAATACCATTGCAACTTGAGATAAGAACAAACTCTACACTTATCACAAGTGGAGAGGAGGAAAACGTGGAGTAGGCTATGATTCTTACCATATGTATATTTTCAGCCCACCTTCATTTCTGGAGCTCAAGGTGGAAGGATATTTCGATGAGTTGCCATGTTGGGAGGTAACTCACTTTGTATGGATGATTTCTTTGGGATGGGAGGTTCATATGTGGATGGTAAATCCCAATTCATGTCAAATCTCATGCCTCAAAAAGGCTCATAGACAGCCGATTTTTTCCTCCATGAATGTTTATTTCTTACATGATAGCTATTTAGGATGCTCACCCAAAGCTAGTTTGCATATGTTGGAGGGACAACTTGGAGATATATTAATGAGAAAACATCTTGATCCTTGGAGGATTTTATCTTATGCAGTTTTTTGAGGACAAGAAACATTTTGGAGGGGAGGACTGTAATATTCCACTTTTAGCATGCAGCTAAATGGAATATTATTTTTTGTTGGTTTCACTTAAGAAATGAATAAATGGATAAGGAGGTCCATAAAATTCAGAAATAGGAATACAATCCCTCTTCGTATGAAAGGAGATCAGCAGTGGAGTTTGATTTCACACCCTCATGTGTGAAAGAGGACATTTGCATAAAGACAAGGTCAAGTTTGACCAATTCAAACAACGTAGTGACAGGAGGCGGAGATCATCTTGTGGGGCAGCGCAGTTAAAGAGGAGGGAATTTTCCTTGATGGAGGAAACCCTAATGAGTGGGACCCTTGGAGAGGGAGCTTGCATTTGTTTAAAAGGAGGGCAGGGCATCCATTGTAACTCATGCTTATGATTAGTGATGTCTTAGTCTTCTTAGACTATTCGTAGTCTCCTACTGTTTAGTAGAGTTGCAGTGCTGTTTAGCACAAGGAATTCCTCTTTAGGATTCATTCTCCTTCTTGAGAGGCCTCTTGAGGGATTACACTTCATTTCTCCACATTCAAGCTCAAGGCCAAGCCACCTCCTTCAACTACAGTGTTATTTCTGCTCAATTATAATGTTGTGTTGCAAGGTTTTTCAATGGAGGTTCCACAACACCATTTCTTGGCTTGTTCTTCAGAGGAGAGAGACTTATTTCCTTTGGGAGATCAGTAAGGGAGGATTCATAGCATATTGCAGATCTTGGCATTTGGCCAACACATTCTATTCCACCTACAGCGCAGTATCCTTCAGTGAGTGTGTTATTTTCAGAGTACATTTTCAGTGATAGGATCAAATTTGCACTTGGAAGATCCATTAGAGGAGATATACTCATATTGTGCATTATCTTCAACTATCTCCATCTAGTTCCAGTTCTCAAGTTTCCACTGCTACTGCAACTCCGGCATTTCTGCAGTTTTTCCATTTTGTATATATTTCAGCCAATCCTTGTAAGGATTGTTGTATTATTGTTTTATGGTGTTGAGAGATTTATCCCCCACATTTATTGAGCCATATATTGTTATATATTTGTATTATCATTCAACATGTTGCAGTGTCTCCTATAAACTGCGCAGTCATAGCCTAGGGCATTCTGAGTGTAGCAGTATATTTCACATTTCATGTATATGATCTATTGAGGCTTGTATTGCCAATCTTGAGTGACTCTTTTCTCAAGGAATTGTACTCTCTTGCTACTATATTATACATTTGTTGGCTACCTACATCTTCATGTATTCACGCTCATAAAAATAACATTGTTACTCTATCCCTTGTTCATACGTAGTTGCAATCCCTTCATTGGGCACTTTTTCAAGACAACTAGGTGTGGGAGATCTGTTCAACCCACCTAGAGTTATTTTTTTGGAGCCTCCTCTTGGATTTCGGTCATAGATACATTTATCTAAGGGATCCACATCTTGGTTTCAAATCCTATAGTATTCATTCCTAAAAAATGCGTTTTTCAAGCATGCCTTGCTCATAGTTCCCATTTTGGGATATTACACCTAGCCTAGCGTAGCTTACCGAGCCTAAAATAGCCTACCCTATCCGAACGTAAACTACCCTATCCTAACCTAGTGTAGCCTAACATAGCTAACCATAGCATAACCTAATATAGACAACCCTAACATAACCTACCCTACCCTAACCTAGCCTAGCCTAACCTATCCTATCCTAACATAGCCTAGCCTAACCTAACCTAACCTAACCTAACCTAGCCTTACCTAAAATAATGTAGCCTAACCCAGCCTAACCTAGCTTAACCTAGCCTAGCCTAACCTAGCCTAACATAACCTAACCTATCCTAACCTAACCTAGACTAACCTAGCCTAGCCTAGCCTAGCATAACCTCACCTAGCCTAGCCTAGCCTCGACTAACCTAGCCTTGCCTAGACTAGCCTAGCCTAGCCTTGCCTAGCCTAGCGTAACCTTGGCTAACCTAGCTTTGCCTAGCCTAGCCTAGCCTAGCCTAGCTTAGCCTAACCTCGCCTAGCGTAGCCTAGCCTAGCATTGCCTAGCCTAACTTAGCCTAACCTTAACATAACCTACTGTAACCTACCCTACCCTACCCTACCCTACCCAACCCTACCCATACACTACCCTAGCCTAACATAGCCTAGCCTAACCTAACATAACCTAACCTAACCTTGCTTAACCTAATCTAACCTAGCCTAACCTAGCCTACCCTCACCCAACCTTGCCCAACCTAACCTAACCTATCCTAGCCTAGCCTAACCTTACCTAGCCTAGCCTAGCCCAACCTAGCCTAACCTAACCGAGCCTAGCGTAGCCCACCCTAGCGTAGCCCATCCTATACCATCCTATCCTAGCCTAGCCTAGGATAGCCTAGCCTAGCCTAGCCTAACCTACCTTCCCCTACCCTACCCTACCCTAGCTTAGCCTACTCTAGCCTAGCTTAGGGTAGCCTACCCTAGACTACCCTACCCTAGCCTAACCTAGCCTAGCCTAACCTAACCTAGCCTAACCTAACCTAAGCTCCCCTAACCTACCCTACCCTACTCTACCTTACACTAGCCTAGCCTAGCCTAGCCTAGCCTAGCCTAACCTAGCCTACCCTACCATACCCTATGCTAGCCTAGCCTACACTAACCTGGCCCACCATAGCCTAGCCTAGCGTAGCCTAACCTACCCTAATGTAGCCTACCCTAGCCTATCCTAGCCTAATCTACCCTTACCTACCCTACCCTACCCTATCTTACCCTATCCTAGCCTAACCTACCCTAATCTATCCTACCCTAGGCTAGCCTACCCTACCCTACCCTAGCCTAACCTATCCTACACTAGCCTACCGTAGCCTTGCCTAACCTACCATACCCTAGCGTAGCCTAGCCCAGCCTAACCCTAACCTAACCTATCGTAACCTAACCTAACCTAACCTATACTATCCTAACCTAACCTAACCTATCCTAACCTACTTAGCCTAGCCTAACCTAGCTTAGCCTAGCCTATTCTAGCCTAAGCTAGCCTAGCCTAGCCTAATGTAGCCTAACCTAACCTAAACTAACCTACCTAGCCTAGCCTAGCCTAGCCTAGACTAGCCTAGCTAAGCCTAGCCTAACCTAGCCTAACTTATCTTAGCCTAAACTATCCTAGCCTAATCAATCTCATCCTAACCTAACCTAGCCTATCTTATCCTAGCCTAACCTAGCCTAGCCTAATCTATCCTATCTTATCCTAACCTAACCTAGCCTAACCTAACCTAGCCTAGCCTAGCCTAACCTAACCTAACCTAGCCTAGCCTAGCCGAGCCTAGCCTAGCCTAACCTAACCTAACCTAGCCTAACCTATCTTATCCTAACCTATCCTAACCTAGCCTATCTTATCGTGGCCCAGTCTAGACTAGCCTAATCTATCCTACCCTACCCTAACCTACCCTACCCTATTCTAGCCTATCTTATCCTTTCCTATCTTATCCTAACCTAACCTAACCTAACCTAACATAGCCTAGCCTAACCGAGCCTAACCTAAGCTAACATAGCCTACCCTAGCCTAACCTAACCTAACCTAACCTAGGCTAACCTAGCCTAGCCTAACATACCCTAGCCTAACATAGTGTACTCTTACCTAGCCTAGCTTAACATAGTATAACCTATCCTATCCTAGCCTATCCTAGCCTATCCTAAGATACCCTAACCTACCCTATCTTGACCTAACTCAGCTTAACCTAGTCTATCCCACGCTCTACTAGCCCAACTCTAGTCTAGCAACGCCTATCCTATCTTAACATAGCCTCCCGTAGCCTAGCTTAACCTACCCTAGTCTAACCTAGCCTACTCTAGCCTACCCTAGCATAGACTAGCCTAACCTACTCTAACCTAGGCTATCCTAGTCTAGTCTATCCTATCCTAAGCTACTCTTGCCTATTCTAGGCTAACCTAGCCTACTCTAGCTTAACTTAGTCTATCCTTTAGTAGCTTAGGCTAGGCTACTCAAGCTTATGGTACTTTACTCTATATTAAAATATTAATGAAGAAATCATTCGAAAAATAAATTAATTAAAAGCTATTAATAAAAGTTTAAATATAAGAAAAAATATTTAAAGTAATTTAAATGTATGAAAATATAATTTAAAATACATTGAATTTAACCAAAGTAATAATGTGAAAACAAAATCTAACATAAATTATTAGACATAAATGAAAAACATATTTGTAAATCATAAAAACATAATTGAAAATCATTTTAAGAAATCCAATAATCTCATCTAAATCATCTAATCTCATAGAGTAAGCAATTAAAAAAAGGCCCAAACCCTATCAATCAAATCTTTTAATAATATAGTTAATCCTACAATTAATCTCATAAAACTATACATCAATGGAAAAAAAAGAATAGAGATCATGTTTGTGTGCTACTAGAATTCTTAGAAATTGATCATAAAAATATGCAATATAAATGAATATTTCGCACTTGGAAGAAATCCAAAAATGGCACCCTACTAGAAAACGAATCGAAACAGAGAAAAATAATCAAATCAGAGAGCGAGAGAGAACCTCATAAATAGATTTACATCAGTGGAAGCAGCGCAGCTCGATGTCAATGTCGCGTATGAAAGGCATATACCGTCGATACTTTGCCTCCGCAAATTCCCAATGCAAGCATCACCGCGTGCATTCCACAGGAGTAATGGAACATGGGGACTTCGAGCGCCGCTCTCCATTCGTCCTGATTCTTTCTGGTGGATTCTTCATGACAACAGTGAAAGCATATTGCTCCTCCATATTACACACATCCATATCCCACACATGCATAAGAGATTTGATTTGATAGATCTAACAAGGAAATATCTAAATTATAACCAAGAAATTTGAGACAAAGAGATTACAACTGGGTGAAATGAATTAAAAAGAAACTATGGCAAGCCCAGTAAACCATAAATAAAATGGAATAATAAAACTCAGATGAATAAACTGGGTTTGGTTTAGACACCAAAAATAGAGTTGTAATAGAAAAAATAGGTGCTATTACTAACACCGTATTAATCCAAAAATTATAAAACCACTTGAAAATGAAGAAAAGGGTTTACTTCAAGAAATACAAAATGAAGAGGCAGAAACTTACCTTTCTTCTCTGGCGGGAACTAGGTATTTTTTAGGGCCTTATTAACTTCCAATGATCCAATTTGTTGTAATCTTATCTTGTCGTGGGAGACCCTGCGTATATTTTTGGTTAGACATCTACTTAAGATAAAGCAATTAAAAGAAGGCGCAAAACCTTATCCTAATTAAAAGAAGGTAAACCCTATCAATCAAATCTTTTAATAATATGATTAATTCAAAAATTTATCTCATAAAACTATACATTAATGGTAACAAGAATAGAGATCATGTTTGTGTGCTACCATATTTCTTAGAAATTGATCATAAAAATATGCAATATAAATGAATATTTCACACCTCCGAGAAATCGAA
Source organism: Pinus albicaulis (assembly GCA_034641835.2). NCBI lineage: Eukaryota > Viridiplantae > Streptophyta > Pinopsida > Pinales > Pinaceae > Pinus > Pinus albicaulis. The sequence continues at coordinate 464,856,217 of CM076579.1, read as the reverse complement.
AAATGGCACCTACTAGAAAACGAATCGAATCAGAGAGCCAGAGAGAACCTCGTAAATAGATTTTCACCGGGTGAAGCAGCTCGATGTCGGCCTCACTTAGGAAAGGTATATACAGTCGATACTTTGCCTCCGCAAATCCCCGCGTTACATTCCACAGGAGTAATGGAACATGGGGACTTCTGGTGGATTCTTTGTGACAACAGTGAAAGCATACTACTCCTCCATATTGCACGCATCCATAAGATGATTAGATTGATGTGGTGAGTGCCAATGGCTAGATCCTCCTCCCAGCACCGAAGGGCATCATCTCAATTCTATTCATTCTCGTAATGTCAACGTCCTTCTCCTAGTCCAGGAAGCGCTGGGGTCAAAACTCCCCAACTTCTCTCCTAAGAACTCCCCATCCCCACACTGTAGAACTCCACGTTGGCCTTCACCGGGATGTAGTGACAGTGTGACAGGAAACATCTGCAGGCTCTCCTTCACCAAGTAGGGGAGGATCCATTTGCACGGTCTCCTTCACCAAGTCGTTTAAAAAAAACATTATTTCTGTGTCCAGCTTTGCAGAGGAGAATCAAAAGTAATTTAACTTGTTAACATCATAGTCAAAATCCTTATCATATAACTCTGCCTCGCAGATTTTTTAATTGTTCACATCATTTCTACCTGTTTGGATTTTTTGTTCATTGTTAAAAGGAATATAACAATCCACTTTCTAATATTGTTTTCATAACTACATTCTATCCACTCACATGGTCATCAACATCAATTATGGTGATGGGATAAGGCATGTAGTTATTATGAAGTCACGGAACAAAGCATAAAATTTTCCATCTCAATAATGTGAGCTTGCTTAGGGCTATTTTTAGAATATAAAAGAATTATTATAAAATTATAATATTTATATTAAAATTATAATATTTCTATTAAAAGATAATGGTAAGAGTTGTTGCATATGTTGATAGGGACACACAATAAAGGTATTGAAATGTAAAATAGCATTACATTGTACTTAAACATATTAGATTTCATAATATTACAATTTTATCATTTAGTTCTAATTAAAATATATTTGTTTTAAATAATACATATGAAATTTTTAGTTTAAATATTATAAAAACAAACTAATATGGTCATTAAATTTAATACAAAGCCGATTAAAATAATAAGTCTAAGGTTATATCGATTATGGATAGAAACGAAAATTAAAATAATAAGACCTAACTTTAATAGATTATGGACCATAGATATTAAGGATTATGTATGATATATATTTGTTATAACTATCTTATTACTAAAACAAGGTACCTCCAATTGTGGTAGGAATGGTTTTATAAAGCTTACTATATGAAAAATTGTGTCACAACATTGTATGATAATATTGTGAATTTTTAAGGAATTTTTATTTGATTGCCCAAAATGGGTGTACAAATTTTGAACCCCCACTCTCTTAATTGGGATCTGCCACTAGCTTAAAAGGTACTACCCTAATAAAAACACCTAACATGTGCAACACAAAAGTGGAAATAGACATGTAAGTGACCAATGGATTAAACGTGGACATAATGTTATTCCAAATATGAGATAATCTCTATTATTTGATGTTTTTTAAGTTAAAAAAAATAATAGAAGTGAAGCCATTTTACATAGACCTCCATAAATACTAGGTGGCCTTGACATCAAAAGTCACCAGGATCAACTAATATTACCCTCCAAATTCCAAAATTGTGAACCTAATATGAATTTAGAAATATTACTATGGTAAAGCTAAGCCTATTTGAAACAACTTCTTCTCAAATGCCATGTGTACTATTTGCAACATTGATTTGGATGTTGGACGATTGAACACTATGGAACTTACGATTAAATATGGTTATTAATTGAAGATAAAATAAGAAACCGTTAAACAAGTGAAGTGTGGCCATGAAATTGAAGGAAATGTATAATCCTTTGATTTCTCCAAAATATTTGATACCAGAGTTTCTACCTTCATGTTCTGTGCCTCTCCTTCGATTTAGACCCGAGGGAGCTGGATGAAGCAGATGTCGAGGGAGCTGGACGAAGCGGATGTCAAAAGCCTGGCACTACAGCCTCATCAGCCAGGATGCCAAGATACGATTCAGGCAATGCATAAGGTTGCAGCATGCCAATCCACTTTGCGGCTCCATCTGTGTGTGGTTCTACGTTTTTGGGCTACAAAGATGAACATGGTTCCTACGATTTGCATTCACGGATCCTATAAATACAACTTTGGTTCCTATAAATACAACCCACCCTTCCCGTGATCTTCATAGGCGCGCTTGGTTTTTCTATCTCATTGTGAATATTTTCGACAGCTTTTATTTACAGGTATGGCAACTCAGCCTTCTTAATTTCTTTATAAGATTGGATTGTTGTTTGTTTGGGAAGAATATTTGTTGCTTCTCGTTAAATTTTGAAAAATTTGAAACATTATGGCTGTGCATTATTAGGGTAACCGTGTTGTTTTTCTCATGACGTACCCATGACCGTTATTGGAAAAACCAATATCTACACTGTCTTATTCCAGAGTATTGTAATCCTATAAATTCTATAAAGTTTTGATAATTTAGGTATTTTATGGTTTTTGTAGAACTACATTTATTTTTCAGTTTTTGAGAGTCGTTCGGGTTTGTAATTTAGCATAAAAAAGTTTTCTTGATTTCCTGTAAAGCTATGAACTTGGAGATTTTTTACTATGTTAGGTTTCATTTATTGTTTCTGATGCCTTGATTTTTGGTCATGGTTGCAATATTTTTAAGATGTATTCAAATGCAAATTTCGCTGTGTGTTGTCTCTTGATCTTTGGTTTCATGGTGACTCTGTTATTCCTATTATATATTTGTCTTCAAGAAAGTTCAATTGTGCTGAGAATAAAAGAGGAACTATAGCATTATGTCGGAAAGTTCAACTGTCCTGAGAACTATAAAGACTAATGGAATGAAAATGGTTTAGTAATTGTATTTTTTTTGGTTAAAGTTGTTTTATTTTTCTTTGAAGATGAGCTAATATATAATTGTTAATAAAATGGAAGTTTATTTTTTTAAAACTTTAAAAAATATTTTTCTTAAATTTAAAAATTAGTTATAACTAAAATAATGGTTATATGTAAATAAATAAATAAAATTTAAAAGTTCGTTATAACTAAAATAGTTGCTATATATCACAAAATAAATATTTAAGCAGACTAACTTCAACTAACATCAATAAATATCAATTAGTTATATATATTCAAAAATTTATATATTTATATAAGATAACTGCACCTTAACAAAACCATGCTTGATTTTTATAATTGAGCCTTTCTTTTTTCCTACATCCTATTTATTTTAATGAATTATAAGTCAACTTGACTTCCACATTGAGAGAGTAACACATTTCAAACAATATAAAAAAATAGTGACAAAATAATATTTATATATATAGGTCTTACACCTTGGTTATCATCAATTGTGTCATGTGAGAGAATTATTCATCCTTGAGTAAATCCGATACCAATGGCACTGAGTATACCATTATCATTGGTTGCTCAACTACAAGTCGCGAGTATCAGAGGGTTTATAATAGAAAGAATCTAAGAGCGCTAGTTCTTAAAAAAAATCCATGCGCATTAGTTGTTTACAATTACATATAGACAGATTTTGGATGCATCAAAGTAAATTAAAATGATAAATAAAATGATATTCCCATATTATCTTCCACCGAAAATATAGTATCCAATCTTTCATTTGAACAACATGTATTGATAAATTACTTTAATAAATAGATGTTATTTTAGTGATAAAATTATTGTCGCTCATAAAACCGTAGTAATGAACAATAACAATAAAATTCCTATCAATAACATGTAACAGATTGTACAATATAGATAATCAATGAAAGAAATAAATTCAGGATCCTTTCACTTGGATTAATGACAAAGATAGAAGTGGACCAATTTCCCCAAGCTGGGATCCGTCTGAATATTGCCTCTGGATTAGAATTATGTAGCATCCACACCACGTGCTCGAACCTGGCAACCTTGCAGGGGACTGAAAATCTGCCCTTCAATCACTCAATGATATGTACTAGTAAAAAATGGACACTTATCAAATATCCTCTTGGCAACACACATGATAGCCCATCGTTAAGTGCTTCATTTACTTGCAAAGAATCCCTTTTTAATAAAAAAATATTAATTAAATATAATAATAACGTAAAACATTTCAATCCAATAAAATATTAATCACCAATTTAATAAAAATTGAAAATTATCCTCCGATATAAATCACGATTAATTAAATAGAATGCATTATAAAGATAACAATGTCTTATCTTAAGACATGAATTAACAACATATAAATTATTTATTTTATTGGTTAAATGGAATGCATCATGAATATTACATGATATAACATATATAAATAGAGGGTTGAATATATATGAATGATTAATATTAATTAAATAAATTAAATAGAATGCATTATAAATATAACAATGTCTTAGGTTAAGAAATGAATTAACAACATATAAATTATTTATTTTATAGGTTAAATGGAATGCATCATGAATACTACATGATATAACATATATAGATATAGGTTTGAATATATATGAATGATTAATATTAATTAAATAAATATATATTATTTAAAATTATATAAATAAACAAATTAATATTAAATAGATATGAAGTAAATGTATTACAATAATAAAATAAATAATAAAATATATAATAAGATCTTTGGTTAGCATAAATCTATTTTGAAGAGAAGTGTATTTCACAATGAAATTAAGAAATATATATGAGGTATTGATACGATTATCAAAGGATTTATTATATCTTATGAGGATTGTTTTTTTAAGTCTGTAAAATTTATTAAATAAAAAAAACTAGACACCATTGATAATGTGAAGGCTAAGATTCAAGATAAGGAGGGCATCCCTCCTGTCCAACAGAGGTTGATTTTTGTTCATAAGTAGCTGGAAGATGGACGTACTCTGGCTGATTATAACATTGAGAAGGAATCTAATCTGCATCTCGTGCTCCGTCTTTGTGGTGATGATTCGTCGAAGTGAAAGTTATGTTGGTCTTTTGTGATGCCTATTAGGGTATGAATAGAAGGTGCTTTTGTATGTGTAGTTGTCTATGTTTACTGTGCTGTATGTGTGGTTGTCTGTGTTTACTGTGTTGTGTCGACTATATTATCGTGTGTATTTGTGGTGGTGATTCGTCGAAGTGAAAGTTATGTTGGTATTTTGTGATACCTATTAGGGTATGAATAGAAGGTGCTTTTGTATGTGTAGTTGTCCGTGTCTACTGTGCTCTATGTGTGGTTGTCTGTGTTTACTATGTTGTGTCAACTATATTATCGTGCGTATTTGTGTATATGTGGTGGGCTGAAGCCAACACTAGGCCTAGTACTACAGTGTTTTTTCTCGGCACTGCAATAGAACTTTTTCAATCGTTAATACTCTTTTAATACAAAGACTTTATATACCTTATGGAAGATGAAATTTATATACCTTATGGAAGATGAAAATGTTATTTTTAGAAGATTTAATTCTTTTTATGGTTCTTATTCAAGAATTTGAAATGAGCGTGCTCTTTAAAGATTGTCATTGTTGTTATATTTAATTTTGAGATGTTATTCCTCTGTCATTTAGACACTCGCAAGTTCGGGACTTCTAGATGAATCAAATTACTTCATTAGAAAAATGCAG